>OY037013.1:5167202-5767202 GCA_955831195.1 Pilophorus perplexus | reverse complement strand
TATCGACATTTTTAAATGCCGATGTACGTCGATTATCTCGATACATTGACTAATACATATAATTTCGGTACATCTAGCTCAAATATGTCGATATGGGGAATATCCAGTCATATTTTTTTTTTTACTTTTTGTAAAAGAGAAAATAATATGGGCTACCTACGTGAAAGGATTGAGGGGCTTTTTACAAGAACCGAATAAGTCCAAAATAATGAATGATGAATTAATCAAATGAAATTAATAAAATTAATGAATAAGTTAATAATAATTATGAAGCACAATAAGGGGCTTAATCTAAGGTTCAGCCCCTTAAGGTGCTTCATAATTATTATGGACTTATTCATTAATTTTATTGATTTTATTTGATATTTGATTAATTCATTCATTCATTATTTTGGACTTATTCGGTTCTAGTAAAAAGCCCCTCAATCCTTTCACGTAGGTAGTCCATATTATTTGCATGATCCGGTGATATCTATACTACTAAAGTTGTTCGTCTCTGTGGCTGGCTGTGTCTAATCCACGCTACCCAGCCTCAACGGTAGAGCCTAAATTTAGCGCATTGAGCGGCTGTCACTTGGTGGTGTCGCCCGATAAAGGTGATGGACGGAGTGCAGCGAAGCGCACGAAAGAAATGCGTGATAAATCGAGAGCTTTCCAACAAGGTGAATTCTTTCCAAGAATGGTGAACGGTTTTTGTACGATGATAGGTTACTAGCGAAGATGAAGTTCCGTAGCAACGAATCGGTTGTAAGCGAAAATCATCAGAAAATTCACGTAACGCTTTTCGTGGACACTTTTTCGTGACGGTTTTTTAGTTTGTGTGCCATATCAAAGACATAAAATGTCAAAATTATTGAATTATTTTTTAATCCCCACCCAATGAGCTTTGTAAATAACTTTTTCAATTGTTTGGACGGCCCTGTCAACATTTTTTTGAAAAAGAAAGCGCAAAATTTTTGAGGGGAATCTCTTGATTTGTTCACTCTGGTGTTTGTATTTTGGTTCATAAGTCTCGCAGTCCGCCTTCCGATGAGATCCTGCATGATCCGATGTAGTGGTTTTGATATCGATGTGTTGAAATATCAGTAAACGTCATATTGATGTATCGAAGTATTTCAATCGACGTCAAACCGCCCATCTCTGTAGGTCATGTGTGCTACTGTATGGTATGCACGGGTGATTCAGCGTACGGATGGCATACAATTTAAAAAACGTTTGTTAGTAAATGAGATTTGGAGATAATACATTAGATCCAAAGTATCGATTCATTTTGGAGTCTAGTGAGAAATGTTCAAAGCGATATTGTCGTCGATACTCGACTGCTCGTAGGGCAATACATTCCACGCCCCAAAATTACTCCAAAACGACATCTCACCAGTCTCCCTAACCTGTTCGACTCTACTACTATTTTCCAAGTTTCAGCGTTTTCATTATTATGCATTTTCTTTCCAGAATTTAGCCCGCGTGAAACTGAAGTTGCGGGAAATTTGCGAGAAGAACTTGTGGTGAGTTTGAGACTCTCTTCATTTGACGCAAGGGTTTATTATCCGTTTCTTAAAATTGCGCAAAAACTAATTCTATGCCAATAACCAACGTACACGGCATATTAAATATGTGCCCAAATTTTGGACACATCTACATAAAACGTCGCGAAAACGTAGGTTAACCGACGCTTGGCACAGTAAATTTACTGTGCCACGCAAATCCTTCAAACATCCTAAAATAAAACATTTTTGAGGAAGTAGGGAAGTATCCACTCTAATCACGTTGTTTCATCCAATGCTGCTTTGACTTCGCATTGAATCAAATTTTCCTTTTTTCGGTGTCTATGCCATGTTTCAATCTCTTCCAAAAGATCTTGTCTCACTGGGAAGAATACAGGAGCTGTACTGTCTCTTAGGGAAGAACAACGTCGTTCGCATATTTCTTATTTAATTTTCATTTGGGCTTCGCCCTTCCTTAATCTTCCCCCTCGTTGCAGGACGCTGTTTCTCTCAAAGAGCGCAAACAAGTCACAATCATAGTTTGTCGGAATGTCCTTATGAAAATATTTTCTGAACCTCGCGTTCCTGACCTTCGGCTAGCGCTCTCTTTGCTTCAGAACTTCCCTCTCTGCGAAATCCTCCAATGGCTCCAATATGTCGCCCGGTAGGTACTGAGATTATTTATTTTTACGGCGATTTTCGCTCAAAGTGTGGTTTTTAAAACCGTCGAGTCCTCCCCATTCAGGGACATGATGTCCTCCCCGCACAAGCGGGACATGAAGTTCCTGGAAACGATGAGTTCAGCTGTGAACAAGCTGTGTTCCTGCCATGCGGACATCATCTCCAAAGAGCCCGCGCTGTGCGACGCGTCGCGATACTTCTCTCAGCTGAACAAAGTCAGCACTTGGAGTCTGAGGGCTGTCAGATATGCAATACCCTACAAAGGTATCTCAATTCCTCCATCTACCGTTACTACTATTTTGAGACTTCTCCGTTTCACTCGTTGTATTCACAGAGGTGTTGGCAGACACCGCCGAAGAGCAAATGAGGTTTTTGAACCGGCTCGTCACCGTCCCCAACATAGAACTAGCCGTGATGGAGAACTACTGCAAGGACATGGGCCTCGACGTTCAAGAATGCTACGTTGTCTTCATAAAACACGCTTTGATGTCCTGGGAGCCCAAATACACCATCATTACGACTCCCGCTGGCAAAACAGGTTCGCCAAATTTTATCGTTTCAATTCTCACAAGAATTCAAGTATTAAATCAAACCTGGCATTATGTATTTTCTGTTTATCGTTTTTTCTAGACATAAAGTTTGAAAACAACATTGATCAGCTCAATTTGAAGTGTCGTAGCGTTATGACCAAAATACAGCATCCGGAAGATCTGATAAAAATTTTGCTGGAAAAGGAATTTCGGAATCAGGTACATTTAACGTTGATATTGTTTTTATTTTGAATGTTGATAAAGGGAGCCAAAGGTGGGGGTGTTTGAAGGTCACGGGGTCAAGTGACGTGCCGTTTTCCTCTTGGGTCTGTTCCTATGTTAGAAAAATAAACAAGTTCGGCCGAAAATCTTTCCAGTGGCCCAAAATAAAAGACAAGGGTCGGTCACGAAAAGGAAATATGTCTTCAGTGAAGAGAAAATCGTGAAGGAAAATACCTGTGTTCATACAGTACCAGGAACCTTTTGAGAAAGACGAAAACTAATCCGCCGGAGCGCACTAGCACTGAAATGAGAATAGACCAGATTTCGTGGTTTGTTCTGTTGGTCAACTTGGTTTTCCACGACCTTGCAATTATCCTTGCACTTTGGAGTGACGCGTATTTGGATACTGAGCGCCAAAGTGGCGCGAATCTGACGATTTTTTTGGTTGTTGTCGTCGAACAAAATTTATCGAAACATCATGGAATAGGAAGGAATATTTATTCTATGGCGAAAAATAAAGGATGAAATCACAACAAAATTCAATGGAGGTTTTCCGCAGAGTGGTGGTTATCTACTTGAATAACCTTAATATTACCTGCGCTTAGATAGCCCGCTTCTGAGTTTGCAGCCTCCCGTGCAATTTTTCATTGGTCAGTGAATGGCCAATCACTCAGCTTTCTACTCGGAAGCCGAGGTCATGGTTCTGTTCAAAAACTTGGTGGCTCGCCAAAAATTCAAATTGCTCTGGAGGAGCCCAAAACCCACTTTTCTCGTATCCTGACGTGAAGTACTCTCGGAAAAATAATATTTTATAGACCAAGACACGGTTCCTGACTCCATTCTACAAACAGCAACTAATACCTAAACAAAAAAGAAACTCGGTTGGGAAGGTAACGAAATAAAAAAGGAAATTGTTTGGGTTCTACTAATTGCAAAACAACAGGAGGTCTTCAGTGGAAACATTTGCCCCTAACCCAGCCTATGTGGAACCTTTTCTCCCTTTTGATACATTCGGTTTCAGGACCTGTGGTGGTTGTGGCCATTGTAGGCCGGTTAGGGATAAGGAATTGAAGCATTTGGCAGCTCATTTAATGCACAATTAAGGACATGTGGACAATGGAAACCTTTGCCCTGCGGAATCTTCTGCCTCTACCTACCCTATTGATTTTGATGTTGATGACGATTGTCGACGTTTAATCAGCGTTTTCAGTGCTTTTAATAAATGTATTGAATAAGAAGCTGAATGTTGATGAATGCATTCTGAACGAAAATTGTGTGCCAGTTGATTCAGTTGGTGTATTTAGAGCAGCTAGCCGCCGTATAATGGAGGCAGAGAAAGAGGTAAAAGGATAACTGGAGGTTTTGAAGGTTAAGAGGCTTGTGAACAAAAAATACCAAAATCCAGGTGAAAAGTGTCTATACCCACCAATAAATCGCACGCCAGTATCGTGGGAGAGTATCGATACAAATATCAATACCAATGCCTACCAAGAAAGTATCGATAGGTACTTCATTATATTGATTGTATCGTGTAACATAATATGATATTATCATATGTTACATATTATTATTATTATTATTTTTTTTTAGATCAACCCTTACTATTATGAGATATTCATGATTATTTTGGAGTTGGCTGAGTCACTGTCATGCGGTAAATACTCAACGTATTTGAACTCCCTCAGCTTCCTCAAGACCCACCCGCGAATAGGGTGAGTGTTTGATTGCAATGGGGAGTTCGCATTGATTTTAGATTTGGAATTCTTCCCTACCATTCAATAATATGGCTAAAAAGTAACTTGCACAGCCTCCAATACCAACGAAAAAAATCATTGTAGGAGATATAACGAAAATACGAAACGCACAGTTTGAATCGGCCGGGGTTTCCCACCAATCAATCTTGAGGTAGGTAGTGACGTCACTGTTCCAGTGAATCTCTCACCCAGAGCGCTAGTGTCGTCAGCTTATATGATAGATTTATAGCAATTATAACTTGATACGACGGAAAACATAATTAACTTTTAATTATAATGCACGATACTTAAAGTTTAAAGCCTTATCAGAAGGATTTACGCCTAAATTGAATTTCATTCTGTGATGAGTAGTGGAGTAGCAACCCCCTACTAACCTAATCCCCTCACCTGTCAAGAACATAACACTAACGACGACGTTCTTCAGCTATAATGAGGTAGTGACGTCACGCTCCCTCCATGGCCGTGTTCCCCCCGCGTTTTTCAAACGCCGTAATTTTCGTTAAAGTATTTAAATTTTCTAGAAACGATTTCAGGCGGCTGACTACTGTTTTCTCTACATTCTCAGGGAGTACTTTCAGAAAAAAATCAATGCGAACCCCCCATTTGCAGAGTTGGTTATGTTGTAATCATGTTAGCGTCGTTCAACTCTGCAGCTCAATAACATCTCAAACGTGTCCACATTGTGAGATTTTTATTCTTAGGCCTATTCAAGAGGAAGAATCTAACGAGTGGATCACAATACCCGAAATCGCCAAATACCGTTTGCCCTTCAGAAGCTGCCCGTTTTCCAGAAAAATCATTGGTAAGTTCTCACAGATTGCTAACTGGGCGCAATTTAGGTATTTTTGTTAATAATTAAATTATTAAAAGAAATTTTCTTTTGTACTTAGAACCTGAAATCAGCTTGGATACGTACGATGAATGGCTAACAGCACCGCCGTTCGTCCTATCAACGGATATATCAAAGGACCGGATACTGTTTTGGGCTGTACATAATTTGGTGAGTTATCTCGGCCCTTTGCTGAAGTCACTTTGAACTCAATAACGCCGTAGGTCGCCAATTGGTCATCCGGATCTAAGGATGGAAAAATTGTGACCAGATAGTATTGGGTTGAAATATCCGATAACCGGATATGTGTATCGGATATTCGTAGGTACCTACTTTTTCAAAAATTCTGAAAATCGAATATATTTGCTTGAAAATAAGGGTGCTCCTCCACTGGAAGTGTTTTGAGGCGACGACGCGTTTTCGTCCTTATACCTACGAGCTACTAATCCCATTGGGTGAAACGAATTGGGGGTCCTCCACTGCACGCGACGCGAAGAGGCGTTTTCAGGTGGCGACGGGTGACTGATCCCATTTCAGGCGGTTCACTCGTCCGTATACGCGCGAATAGCCCCCTGCTCGCTCATCCTCAACAAGTATTTTTTGAAGTATCATGAATTCTGCCATTTTGGTTTATTATTCTTGGAATAATACACCTATGTTTTCGCGACGGGGCTCGACGACTCCGATCGGGCTCAAAATTTGACATTATCCGTTTCAAGAGGTCTACATTCTAAATCCGAAATGTCCGTCCGCCGTCCAGGCCGTTTTGGGCAGTAGGAATTTTTTTTTTAATCTGAAATTTTGACAAAATACTTGGTTTACCATCTAGGTGTGCCCGCAAGGTTTTCAGTCCGATCGCCCAAACCCGTGGGGCGCTATGGGGCTACGGGAGGTTTTTTTAAAGGCTTTTAGCTATGGGATCGAGTTAGGTGTCGTTTTCGAAGTATTTTTGGACGTAGAATCCATTTTTGGGGGTCCCGGAACGATCCGATTTCACTGTGGCGATCTACAGGGCTTTCATGGGGCTAAAAAAAGGATTTTTGAAGGATCCCAGGAGGTTAAATATTTTTCGAGTAAAAATAAAGAATTTATGAAAAAAAAACATTTTTTTTAAATATAAAAATAAAAATTTTTAATTTTTTTCATTGACAGAATTAAATTTTTTGCACAAGTAACCTATATCAAAGAATAATAAACCCTTGTGTAAAATTTGCAGCGTTTTTCTCTTTGAGGTAGGTAGTAAAACTTTTAAAAACGCTGCAAATTTTACGCTAGGGTTTATAATTCTTTGATATCGGTTACTTGTGCAGGAATACGGCTCAATAAAAAACATTTTTGAAAAAAAAACTTGGATTTTTTTATTATTTTTTTTGTTTTTATTTGGAAAATATTTGACCTCCTGGGATCCTTGAAATTGAGATTGGCAGCCCCATGAAAGCCCTATTGATAGCTACAGTGAAATCGGATCGTTCCGTGACCCCAAAAAATGGATTCTACGACCAAAAATACTTCGAAAACGACCCCAAACTCAATCCCATAGCCAAAAGCCTTCAAAAAAAAACCTCCCGTAGCTCCATTTTAGGCCCATAGCGCCCCACGGGCTTGGGCGATCGGGCTGAAAACCCTGCGGGCACAAATAGAAATAAACCGAGTATTTTGTCAAAATTTCAGATTCTTAAACAAATTCCTACTGCCCAGAACGGCCCGGACGGCGGACGGACATTTGTTTTTGGAATCTAGACCTCTTGAAACGGATAATGTCGCGACCTCCGTCGCGAAAACATAGATGTATTATTCCAAGAATAATAAACCAAAAGTGGTTGGAAAGAATATGCCTGCAGTGGTTTTTCTCAAAGGGAGAAAAATATATCGATCATAAAATCGCAAGCCCCAGTGGAAAAAGGTCTTGTGATCGTAATAAATAGATCAATTAATCAATGTCGATTTAAAAAAAAAAAAAATCAATTACTCAACTAATTCTTATGGATTACTTTGTTTAATCGATACCTACTCATCCCTAGCTCAAATACTGTGATTCACACATTTTTTAGAACAATCTAACCGTCTCGGAACCCATCTTCTGCAATTCATATACGTGCTTTCGAGCAAAAATATATCTTCCACGTCCATTGTGGCGAGCGGACAACGCGTTACTAGTCGCTTCCAATGGTGGACCCTCCGTTGCCCCCGATAGCCTGTCTCATCGCTTCAAAACGCCTCTCTCATCGCGTCCCCTCAAAACGCTTCCAGTGGAGGGCCACACTAAAAACGCTGCTAATTTTACACAAGGGTTTATTATTCTTTGATATAGGTTACTTGTGCAGAAATTTAATTCTGTCAATGAAAAAAATTAAAAATTTTTTTTAGATTTTTATATTTAAAATTTTTTTCAAAAATTCTTTATTTTTTACTCGAAAAATATTTAACCTCCTGGGATCCTTCAAAAATCCCATTTTTAGCCCCATGAAAGCCCTGTAGATCGCCACAGTGAAATCGGATCGTTCCGGGACCACCAAAAATGGATTCTAAGTCCAAAAATACCTCGAAAACGACACCTAACTCGATCCCATAGTCAAAGCCTTAAAAAAAACCCTCCTATAGCCCCATTTTAGCCCCATAGCACCTCACGGGTTTGGGCGATCGGACTGAAAACCTTGCGGGCACAACTAGATGGTAAACCGAGTATTTTGTCAAAATTTCAGATTTTTTGAAAAATTCCTACTGCCCAAAACGGCCCGGACGGCGGACGGACATTTCGGATTTAGAATTTAGACCTCTTGAAACGGATAATGTCAAATTTTGTTGCCGATCCGAGTTGTCGACCTCCGTCGCGAAAACATATAATAAACCAAAAGCAGAAGGCGAGAGGGCGTCTGGTCGATGGTCCAATCCAAGATTTGAACGCTGGGCATCGGAGGACCGTTTCCAGAAGCTTGATATTCATCCGATCGGATCTCCGCTATCCGGATATTAATTTTAATTTTCCATCCCAGCCCGGAGCGCTGCCTGCTTATGGTTTACGGTATTGTTTCAGAAAAACTCTGAGCCTCCGAGTTCGAGCACGGGATGGAATCTGCACCATTGCAAAGGAGCGCTGCTCGACAAGATAATGGTGTGCGTGGGTCGAATGGAAGACACAGACCTGGCCTTGAAAACCTTGTATTTTGTCGTCAAAAGTGTCATGCCGCCAGGTAGGCCTATGTATTTTGAACACCACCCGACTCGTGACAGTTTCCTCGTGAATTAGTTTTTTTCTTTTCTTTTTGTCTTTCAGGGATTGACCGCGTCCAGGCTGCTCAAAAACTTTTACTCGCAGCTGACAGATGGCGGAGGGAAGTTCGCAATGAATCGAGAGCTTCCGAATTTGCTAATGTGGGTTCAAGATTTGTAATGGCAAGAATCATAGTGCTGAAACCGGTCAACTCTGGCTTTTTCGTTTTTAGGGGCAGAAGAAGTGCTTTTCTGTGTTAACACAACACATCCTTCACACCAACCTCCTGGGCAAACCTGAATACTTGGAGTTGGTTGCAGAGCCAACAAGCTTGATAACAAAATTGTACAATGATCCGGCTATAATCCATAGAAACGCTGACAACACTCCAGGTGAGCGAACATCAGAAGTGGGATTTGTCGTGGCGTGTTTCAAGTTGATAGCTCATACCTGAAATGTGGACCGCAGGGATCAACAAGGCGGTGGAAAGTATCATGTCGCTACACAAGCTGGACCCTGTGAAGATAATACTCGAGCTCCTCAAGCAATGGCTACATCCCGAGGCTGCTCTTCAGGCGACGTTCAACGACAGTGATGAACACATTATTATGAGGTGACTGCTCAAATGATATTGACTGGGAGGGGGGCTGTGACACTGGTCCGCAGGTGGGTCTTCAGGGTCTGACAATTCACTTTCAAATAGGGATATTAAACTCATTTCAAGTATTCGATTTATCCGATTGAGTTAATTAAAAATAGTTGATTAATTGAATCCCTCGAGATTTTGATGTATGGGACGGGCTCAGCCGTGAAGGACGCTGTGTCATACTGTGGATGTGTGCTGGCCATACTTGTTGGGCCAGTGGCAGTATGAGTGGCCTGCCGAGTCTACTGAGTCTCGCGTTTGAGGTCTTCCGATCTGTGGCTAACGTACACTGTCTGGCGATGGCTGACGATCTAGGGATTTAGATAGAAAGAAGTCAAAATCAACCAAACGGAACATACCCTCAGGCTAATAGAAGGAAATAAAAACGGTTTTTATTTCCTTCTATTAGCCTGAGGGTACGAATGGTTGGTTTATCCATCTACAATTCATGCTTTATTCTATCATTTTTTTACGCTTTCATTTAAAAAAAAATGCATTAATAAAAGTACTTATTTTAAAAATATAAGTAATAAATAAATGAATAAGTAAATAAATAATATAAAGTTATCAATGAAAAAATATGGGAGTACCGGCTTATAATTAGAGACGAGATCGATATGCTAAAATTCGAGCCCGTTTATGCATTCATTTATTCGTTTATTAAGGCCAATATATTCTTCGATACGGAGGGGGTACATTGCGAATGATAATGGATAGTCCCACCGCCTTATCTCTAAGGGTAAGCGCTCATCAGGGAATTTCTAGGTTTGGGATTAGGTGCATACCTCAAACTATTTGCGCCTAATTGATTTTAGGCCTTGGCTCAGGCAATGCCAATTGTTTGGAGATTCACAGGACATTCCTACTTGCCACCTTTCACCTAAAGGTTGACAGTCGAGATTGAGATGGTACGAGGGATCTGATTGATATTCATGTAAATTAGGGTGCCGTTGTCGTATGCGGTCTACCTTCCACTGTTGTCGTATGGAATGCTGGTATGCAATGCAGCTATTCTTGTGGTTGAATATAACAAACAAAAATTTACGGCGATTTTTTTCCCCCGAAACTGCCAAATATTCGAAAAATATTCTAAAAAGAGCCAAATATTCGAAAACCTAAAATTTACGTTTAAATACATTTTAAAATATAATTAATATTTGCTTTTTGACTCCAAATATTCAAAAAAATATGATAATATTGTGTTTAAATCGTTGCAAACAGCTCAAAACCCCTCAAAACGGACTCCTCTGAACATTCAGAGCCTAAAAACTGAATATGTAAAATCTCGTCTCTAATTATAATACTTGAAATTAAAAGGATCTTTTAGGGAAATTAATGCTGTTTGCGAGGATTCAAACCGACTTTTTTCGCACGGCTTTGCAGATATTTTATGACCAGCAAAGGAGAAAACATTTTAGAATATATTCTAAAATTTGCTAATTGAAAGAAATCAGAAATCAGTATTATAACTGATAGAAAGAAATCATCAGTTCGTTGATTATGGTTTTTTTCTGATCTTGACTTTTTTCCCACCTAAATTGGTTGGAAACACTGTGTGATCCTAGGAGCGGTCTCCAAGAGCTAACTTGTGCTTCAAAGCTGCCCAGCATTTGCCAGGGAGACTCACATGTGCTGGATACTTTACATGAAATGGCAAGAGTTGGTGGGATGTTTCAATTGATCGTGTTCACAGCTCTCCTTGCTGTAACTTGGACTCCTAGCAGTCTGCTGTTGGACAGTAACTGGACTAATTAGACACACCTGTTGTGAACAAACTTCTTCTTCTTTGGGTGCCATACCCGTAATCGGGCGTTGGCGACCTCTCGCTACTAACATCTGTTGAGCGTGTTGACCAGCTAATACAGAAGTAGTAGGGACCTACTGCTTAACGCCGGTTCCGATCGGCAAATTTGAGAGGTTTTCCACGGCAGAATACTTTCGGTGGGTTGCCATTGCCTTCCGAAAGGTGATTATCAGTATGAGGAAGATGTCTTGCGGCTGCTGGGATCGAACCAGCAACCTTTGACTCAGTAGTCCAACGCTCAAACCACTGAGCCACTGATAACCACGAACAAACTAATCCAACTGAAACTGCCGTCAATTGACGAATTAATTTGAGCAGCCTGGAACAGCAGTCAACTGCACATTTACTGCACATGCGCCCCTCGATTTTCTCGTGAACAGCTGTCGCTCCTGGAACAAACCTATTTTTACTTGGCTGGCTCTGAGACCGTTTTTCTTTTCTTCTTTCTTCTTCTTATTATTATTTTATTTTTGTCAAATTTTAACTCTGGATGAACACATGTTGTCATTTTCTCATCTATTTGATCCCCCTTATGTTCTTTAGGGCTAGCTACATTTTACTTGGGAACAAACATTCTGCCGAAATCGAAAAGTACCTTGTGGATCAGGCTTTTCCCAAAAATCAGGACGACCCCAGCGAATCATACGGTGTGCGGCTCAGGGCTCTGAGGATCCTCATGGCCATTACGACGCAAGACCAGCTGGAAAGGATCACCGCCCGCGACATCCACATCATAGGGTACCTATTTCCTCTATCCATATTAAGATCGGATGTTCCTGCGGGTTATACGCTTCGTTTTGTTTTCAAGGGGCCACCTTCAAATATTGGAGTTCCTCCACGAGTTGGAGCGGTTCGGGTTGGTCTACACCGCCACCGGGTTCGACTCCACCCGGAAGGAGGTTATCGTCCACTCTCTCCTCCAGTACAAACAACCTCCGGCCGTCAGGTTGGCTCTCAACATCTGCAAAGCTTATCCCATCGCTGAACCCAATCTCATTTCACACGTTCTGCGCTCCATGAAGACGCTCGGGATGGTCAGATCATGACTTGAATGCTCTAACTGAAGCTCCTTCAGTGCTCTTGGTCCTATCCTCAAACCCTTTTACGTTATCTATTTTCAGACTTCGGACTTGGAAAACGTGCTATGTGACATCGCCACCGCACAGGAAGATGTTGACGTTTTGAAAGATTGTTGGAACGCGGTTGTGACAGCCGCCATTCTCAAAGGTGGGAAAATAATCTTTTCTGTGGTGAAAAAAGAAGATTTGCCTTTTTTTTTATTAACAAGAATGAGTTTAATTTTTTTCTATTTTTATTAGCGGAAAGAGAAGGCGGAACGGCGGATCTCTCTGAAGCGACTAATGTCGTCAGACTCTTCTACGCGTGCCCCGACGTCTCCTTCCTCGATATTCCTGCCCTCACAAGGTTTTTCACTAAAATTAACAATCAAGAAATTCTCAGGGTTCTCAATTTTTTAAACAGCTCCGCCTAACAGTAAAATCGCTTGGTGCCCAAAATTGAGGGCAACCAAAAATGGTAAACGTGGTTGTTGGTTGTTTTCAACTATCTGTGATGCAGCTCCTTATCTGTGATTGCTTCCTATAAGTTGTAAAATTTATTTAATATTGTAATGATCTCCCACTATGTATTTTACTTCACAACCGACGTGTTTACTGTAGTTATTGTCTATGAAGTAAGTTCAACAGTTTTTATATTTTTCCGTTAATTAAACATTAAGCTTGAAGTTCATAGCTTCTTGAAAACCTTGAACTGGGTTTTAGGGGTCTCAGACCTGTCCGGCGACACTGTGGGACTTCCATGGGGCTGCAGGTGATATTTTCCCCACCTCCGTTAGAGACTAGCTCTCACGAAAAGTTGTGTCAGAAGAGACTAGTAGTAATAGGACCGGGCGGGGGTTTAAAAAGACAGCTTCTCTCCGAGAGCTCAGGTAGATTTCCAATCGCTTCCGAAATTTTTTTAGACACTCGTGCAACAATTTGGCCGGACGAAGAGGTCGTGAGAATCATTCTGGGGCTGTGGGCGTGAAACTCAACGAATATCGGTAGGTACCGCAATAATTAATTCTATTCGTGTCAATGAAAAATCATTTAAACATTTAAAAAAATTTGTAAATTAATACCTACATAGGTAGTTACCTATTTTTAAAAAATTGTTTGTAAAATTTATGATAAACAATTAATAATATGAAATTGTATTAATTTAATTGTGTGTAGCTGCTGCTTTGAAAAAAAAAAAAAAAAAAAAAAAAATCCAGGTCAAAAGTATTGAAAATTAAATTATTTTTGTTGGAAATTTGTTGAGGGTCATTCAAATAAGACGAGATTTTTGCCGACGTTTCAAGAGATATATTCTCCTATCATCAGGGCCTAATGAAATGAACAAAACACGAATTTAGACTTCGAATTTAACAATTGATGATACAATATGATACTACACAATAGTGTACAAAGTGTATATGATATGAAACAGTGAAAAGTGTATATTGAACAAAATTCATTTAATGAATATGATAAAAATAATTTGGAAGGTAGGTAGAGCAAAATCCTGTCATTGAGTGAGCAAGTTTAAAATATACAGAGGTACTTAAAAGTGCAGGGACAAGGGCAGCACACGATGTGAACCGTCGTCCTACAAATAATACTAAATTATATGTAGGATACAGACATACAAAAGGAAGTGACAATTGTCGATGGTGGGGGGGTTTTTAGAAAGCGGCAAACAGAGCACAAAGGGTGCCGACTTTTTGAAAGGTTTGAGGGTTGGTTTGAGCAATTAAGGCGTTAACGGTTTTATGTCAGCGGTCTCCCTTTATGGATTAAGTCAGAGTAACATTTACTGAGGTGTTGGACATCAGATGTCCAGGACAGATTCTGTTCTGAAGTTAACTGTTTGAAGTTTGTTGCGTTCAATATGGATCATTTCCAACATCTCCCGCTTGAAAAGGATAGGTTCTTTATCAATGATCTTGGCTTTATTAAATTGAAATTTATGTCCAGCCTCCCTAGAATGGATAGTCAAGGCGGCGGACGTGGGTTTTACTGGACCAGAGCTCTCTTTTTCATGAGTACCTATTGATACGTTTTGACATGAAATTTGCTGTAGGTAAGGCCAATATAGGGTTTGAGACAATTTTGTTGACATAGGAAGTCATTAACTATATCATTTTGTTGGTGTGGAGGGATGGGGTCTTTGGTTTAATGAAAAGAGTTCCCACAGTTTTTTGTTTTTAAAGGCAAGCTGAGCAAAATCAGAATCTAAAATCTTGGAAAGTTTTTCTGACACCCCCCGTACATAATATGGGGTAGAACAATACCTACGGGGTTGTCGTAAATTTTGTGGTCTAGTGAGGCTAGATGAATGTTGTGCAAAGATTACCTACGGAGATGTTCACGATTTTTTTGGTGAAACTGGGGGGAGCTGAGTTTGACAATCTTATCTAAAATATTTTTGATGGTATTAATTTTGTGTTTGTATGGTTGGGCTGATTTATAATGAATAATCCTACCGGAATTTTGAGGTTTAGTGTACCAATCAGTTTCAATATTTCCATTGGGGGTTCTAATTAGGAGGGTGTCAAGGAATGGAATGGATTGGAACTCATTTTCACTTTCTATGGTAAAATGTAAACGTGGGTGAAATTTGTTAAATTTTGAGAGAATGATGTGTTCTGAATTTTGAGGTACCTATAGCTGTTATTGAGTCATCCATGGACTAATGATTCATGCATGAATTTGAAAACAAAGGGTAACTGGATAAAATGTCAGAATTTTTTAAGCGACGGAAGTCCGCTTTTCACTGGGTAGCTATGTCAGAGGTAGTAGGTAATCAATTTTCTGAACGGGCCTGTTGTAACTCCGTGCAATGGGATCTTTCATTAAACAGTTGGAACACAATTTCAGGGAATCCCAAGCAAATTGAATCAAATCTTGGAATTTCCGGCACCTCATTCAAAAAACCAACAATTTTAGCATGGGAACCTCTGGCAAAAATTTCAAGATGTTCTAAATTTTCCAGTGAACGTGAGTAATGACAGGAGTTACAATTTGATTTTTTTAAAAATCAGAGTGCGGTCGTTATAAAATCAAAGTGCGGTCGTTATAAAATCAGAGTGTGGTCGTTATAAGATAGAGTGCGGTCGTATCGGGCTGCCGAGCTTTAGGGCTCTAATCTGACCCAAATGGACCTTCCTGCAAAATTTCAAATTTTCCGACTGGTTTCTTGAGGTAGATGTGTCGGACACACTTTCCTGAAGTCTCGAATCCACACATTATTAATTTTTCAAAATTCGGGGGTGATTGGATTGGGCTACCGATTTTTCGGGCATTATTCGGATCTAGAAGAACCTCTGTTAAAAATTTCAAGTTGTTCTAAATTTTTCTCAAGGACGTCGGTTTACACTTTGATTTTTTTTTTTTTTTTATCAGGGGGTAATGGGATTGCGCTGCTGCCCTTCGAAACACAACCATGGTCCTACCGGAGCATTCGTAGACAATTTCAAAGTTTTAGGAATTTTTCTACAGGGCAAAGTTGATGACGGTGGACGGTCATTTCAAACTTGGAATCTCGGCCGTTTGAAACGTAAAAGGACAAAGCTTGAGAAAAAAACGCTGCAAATACTTCCACAATGGTTTATTATTCTTAGGTAAATCTTGATCGTGGAGGAAATTCCATCCATCCCTTTTTGAACACGTTTCGGGTCAATCGTAGCCCCATATTCAGTATTTCAACTTTCGCTACCCACCTCCCAGTGAATTTCGAAGAAAATTGTTTGGAAGCAAATTACCTCAGAATGTAACTGGGGACCTCAAAGTAAGTCAGGTCATCCCTTTTTGAACACGTTTCGGCTCAATCATGGCCCCATATTCAGTATTTCAACTTTCGCTACCTACCTACCTCCCAGTGAATTTCGAAGAAAATTGTTTGGAAGCAAATGACCTCAGAATGTGACTGGGGACATCAAAGTAAGTCAGGTTGGAGCATTCTAAAGGCTTGTTTTGCCTGACACGGCGGACGGAAAAGGAAGCCACGGAGGGGAATTTGGAAAAGATTTGGGGAAAAGATGGTCGAAACCGGGGAGGAAACCGATATCGTCGAAGTATCGGTTTCCTGAGTGTGGAAGGCACAAGAAACCGATACTTTTTGAAGGAAACAGATACTCACATTAGAAGGGAAAGTATCGGTTTCCTGAGCCCGGGTAGAACTATATATATATATATATATATATATATATATATATATATATATATATATCTCACGGAGCAGGCACATATCTGGGTCTTGGGGGCTCTCCGTCCGCCGGGACTCAACCGCAACGACTGACTCTCGCTCCACCTGAACTACAAAAAATTTTTTAATCGTATCATTTTTTAATTTAATTTAATTTAATTTAATTTAATTTAATTTAATTTTATTTTATTATATTTTAATTTATTTTTATTTCATTTCAAAAAGTTTTTCATATTGTATTATTTTTCATTTCATTTTATCTTATTTTACTTTATTTATTTTTATTATTTCTTTCCTCCCATTTTTTATTTTTGATTTCGTTTCTTTAATTTTTAAATTATTTTTTTCAACCCACCTACCCCACCATACCTTTACCTCATTCTTTTGGCTTCCTCCCCTACCATCATGACGTCATGACGTTACCGCGTCAAATAACAACTACGATCAGCTGGAGGAGGCATTGACTGAAGACGCACTAAGCGAAACGTTTCTTATGAGGTAAATTTTGAAAATTTTATGTTTAAAAACCCAATCCAACTATTATTTCTAACTATATATATATATATATATATATATAACAATTGTCGAATGATTTTCGCCTAAGTGATTATATCATTGGTGATGATATAATCACTTAGGCGAAAATCATTCGCCAATTTATCATTGACCAATAATAATTCAATGATTATATGGCATCAATAATTTAATCATTACCAATGATATAATCACTCAATGATAATTATTGGTTAGGTACCTACTCAATGATTTATCACTGGTGAAACTGTAATGATAATATCATTAGAACCTCCAACGATAAACCATTGATAGAGCAACCTGGAAGGGTTAAAATTATTAATAACAAGGCAACTTTTATGCATTCAAAACTCATCTGTTTATTTATTGAAAACGAACAATACTAAGTAACTACTAGTAGTAACTTCGTCAGCTGAAGAATTCTTAATGCAGTTAAGTACATTTTAATCTATGGACTTTATTTGTAACTTATTATTTGAACATATTTTAACAGTAAGTAACCGTGAATAAGAAGGAAATATAACCTGTTTAATGTAGGGGTGAGTTTGTGGTGGAGAGGGGGGTTGTGGGGGCTTGCACTGGGCTGCGGCAAGTAAGTCAGTACATAACTACTCCTCCCTCCTAAAATGAGTGTGCTGTTGGAGCTCTGCTTCTGTAACAGAATAATACTCTTGTTAAAATTAATTTCGTTTTCAATTAAACAATTTTGAATTTCACTATGTAGGAAGTATACTTACGGTTTCTGCAGCTGAGGACCCATTCTTCAGATCATAAATTGTACTGGGCATAGCAGCAGCTTCATCACATGAGTTTGGCTAAAGTAAAAAGAATAATGCACACTTGAGAATACTACTTCTCTCTAATAGAATACCTATGTTATAATTGGAGAGTACATGATACCAACATTGGACTGCAGTCAGTGGTCCGTGAAGAGCCCACTGGCCTGTATGGCATTATAATTAAATTATAAATTAAATTTTAATTTCCATACCTCAGAAGCAGAAGCTTCATTAGCCGATTACACTCCATTCGAGCTGCTGCTGCTGCTGCTGTCGAGCATGCCGTCCTTCTTCCTCTTAAATTCCCGCCTGGACTTGCGGTCCAAGACGAGGACCCCGTACCTCTCCTTGGTCTTGGACTGCGTATTCATTTCAATTCGCCCTAGAATTAAGCAGTATACAATCATATAAAGTTTATTACACAGGTAGTCAACGCCAAAATTCAATTTTAAATTTCATCATAGTGCTAATAAGACTTTACAGGGTTAATATTAGCCTTATGATTTATTACGTAATAATAAATCAAGACACATAATCAAATATAAGAGGAAAGAAAGAAAATTTGTTCGATAAATGCATTTTAGGGATGGCTTCCCCTGATATTGAATGGGGCGCCAAGAAAGGAACGAAATTATTTTTAAAACGCTGCAAATTTTACACAAGGGTTTATTATTCTTTGATATTGGTTACTTGTGTGAAAATAAGTTTTGTCAATAAAATTTTGTTGTTGAAAACATTGCAAAAAAAAAAAAAAAAAAGATTTTCAAAATAGGAAGGTATACCCATGTTTTTACTCGGAAAATATTTAACTTCCTGGGATCCTTCAAAAATCCCATTTGTAACCCCATGAAAGCCCTATAGATCGCCACAGTGAAATCAGATCGTTCCAGGACCCCCTAAAATGGATTCTAGTCCAAAAATACTTCGAAAACGACACCTAACTCGATCCCATAGCCAAAAGCCTTCAAATAACCCCTCCCGTAGCCCCATTTTAGCCACATAGCGCCCCACGGGTTTGGGCGATCGGGCTGAAAACCTTGCGGGCACAACTAGATGGTAAACCAAGTATTTAGTCAAAATTTCAGATAAATCTACAAATTTACAAATTTGTAAAAAAATTCCTACTGGCCAAAACGGCCTGGACGGACGGACCGACATTTTGGTTTTGGAATCTAGACCCTTTGAAACGTAAGTATAAGTCAAATTTTGAGCCCTATCCAATGTGCGTGAAATAGATAAGCAAGGGATGGCCACCATATTGTTGTGCAATGAGAAAAGGGCGCGCGAAAAAAAGGACTTACCTCCAAATGCCAATATTTTCACCACTAAGCCCCAGGAACCCTGGTCTTCCTTCATTATTTTCTTCATTCTGAATGAAGTTCATTCGTCTGGCGTCGAACTTCGGCTACCATATCTGGCATTCTTTATTGAGCAGGGCCTTAGTACTCTGTTTCTTTGTTCTCTGTTACTCTGTGCTTAGTACCCAGACCAGGAAGGCGACACCGGTGGGCTTTCCGTTCTCATTAATAAATTGCACTAACATGCACTCGTTTCATTCACTTTTAAAAGATTCGCGGAATCGAACATGACCACTGGTGGAAGTAATAATTAATTATTAATCACAGGTTACCGCGGCGAATCAACAGCACAGAGTAACAGAGAGCAACAGTAGAGTGAACACAAGGGAAAACCGTTTAGGGATGTTGAAAAAGTATCGATACTTAAAAGTATCGATACTTTTCAAAAAAAGTATCGATACATATCGATACTTTTTGCTCCCGATACATATCGTAGTATCGATACTTTTTTTCCGGTATCGGCGCCGATACTTTTTTTATCCCTCACATTTCATCAGATTCAAAACTTACGGCATATAGGTAGTTGACAGTACCTCTAACTTGACCAGCAATTGAAGAAAGTTGATGTAGGTACCTACCACCACCTCCTGGAGCTGCTCCAGCTCTCATATCAGAAGAATAAGCCGTCCTCGATCAAGGGCGGACCACCAAAATGTTGGCCCAACCAACAAACCCAACTCACTCATCACAGTAGAAATTAGTGTGGCCACAGCTACACCAAACGAGGGAATGTTCCCCTTTTTGCTACCTGTATCTACCCCCCCCCCCCCCCCCGAGGCTTGGAGCAAGGTTTTCAGTCCGATCGTCCAAACCCGTGGGGCGCTATGGGGCTAAAATGGGGCAATTGAAAGTTTTTTTTTTAAGGCGTTTGGCTATGAGTTCGAGTTGGGTGTCGTTTTCGAAGTATTTTTGGGCGTATACTCTACGTCGTAGAGTATATTTTTGGGGGTCCCAGAAGGATCCAATTTCACTGTGGGGATGTAAAGGGCTTTCAGGGGGCTACAAAAGGGATTTTTGAAGGATCTCAGGAGGTCAAATATTTTCTGAGTAAAAAAATAAAAAATTTAAAAAGAAAAACTTTTTTTTCAAAAATTTTTCATTGAGACAGAATTAATTTTTGCACAAGTAACCCATATCAAAGAATAATAAACCCTTGAATAAAAATTTGCAGACGTTTTTGAAAAGTATCGATACTTCGATACCGATACTTTATTGAAAGTATCGTATCGATACTTTTAGATACTGTCTGGATGTATCGATACGATACTGTATCGATACTTTAGAAGTATCCAACATCCCTAAAACCGTTACGAGGCAAGTAGTGGTGGAACATTCGAATGCAGAATCGAATGCGGCATTCGATTATTGAAATCGTTCGGATGTCCGAATGCGAGATTTCAAGTAGGTATTCGAATAATTAAATTATGGGTCCAAATTTTGGATTTTTTGGTAGCAGAGAAACTGGCGTCTTAAGACGCGAATTCACGAACTTCTCACGATGCCGATCCTGAACTCCAATTATTGGTATAGGTCGATTTTCGTGTGAATTTATTTGGATGATCATTCGATTATCGAAATCATTCGAACACTCAGCATTCGATTACCTAAATCAGTCGTTTTGCCCATCACTAGAGCGATAGGGCGGGAACAGCGGGCCGGTTGGCCAGCTCGGCCAGAAAAATTTTCTGGCCAATAATTTAATTATACCGAGGAAAATTTTTCATCTCTGGTTTTATGGTGTGTGCTAAATGTATAGCGTGTAACTGCACTGTAATAAATGTTTCAATGATATTTAAACATTTTGTGAAACCTATGTTAAGTATATAGGTGCTTAGCTACTAAAACAGTTGCCGATGATTTAGTTAGTTACATTAATTATTAATGATTAATCACTAATGAGACCAAAACCTGGCCAATAATTATCACTCATGACCAATGATTCACCTTAATGATACCACCATAGCTCAATGATTATCACTTACAGCTCAATGATTCTCCTCAATGATACCGCCAAAGCTCAATGATTATCACTTACAACTCAATGATTCTCCTCAATGATTTAGTCGCCTCAATGATATTCTACCATAAAATAATCATTAACTTCAATAATATATCATTAAATGAGTTTGGTTAGGGAGAGAGAACGACTCCTCTGCTGAATACTAAATTGTTTATTCAGGTAAACAATTATAGCGTGGGGACCGGTTTCGAGCAACTAAGCTCATCTACAGCCCAGAGTGACTTGAGGTGGTTGAACGTACAATTAGTTCTCTCTCCCTAACCAAACTCATTGGATTAGACCTCTGCACCATCGGCAAACAACCACTTTGTGAATATATCATTAGACACTCAATGATATATTATTGACCAGCTAATGATTAATCGTTCAAAGTCAATGATTTATTATTAGATTCTCAATGATACTTTTCTGTAAGGGTAAAATTCACCTTAATGTGTTGCACTCACTCCTTTCTTTTTTTTAATAAAGGTGGGTAAAAATTTTTTAGTATACTAAAGTTATAACTTCAAGTGTTACCTGGTCCAGCTTGTCCTCATGTAAATGCGGGTACTCTTCTCTCAACCCTTGTTTAAGGGTGCATCCCGGCCGAAACAATATATCGCACAAAACACTATGAGGAATAACCATTTCCATCTTTCCTCTTGCAAAAAGGACGCACACTGCAACTGAACTCTCCAAGAGGTGGCGAGACACTCTTCAGACCTTGTCAGATTATCGCGGACGCTATCTTTATTAATTTCTTTCATCTCTCACTCTCTTGGTGAGGCCGGTTTGTCCTCTTCAGCATTATCGGGCTCTGAGCTGCTGAATGCGCGATACACAACAACTGTACGATTGTTCTTTCAGAATGTTGTCGATTGACGCACCCATCTTAGCGACTTACAACGTGGACCCTGAACATATACGGCGGATAACGGCGATGAAAATTTGAGAAAAGACACTCCAATAGGCACAGATTACAATGTTTCTACTCGCGGAGCTCAGCTCGGTGCAGCTTTTTTTCCCGATTCCATCGAAAATGCGAAAAATACGTTTTTTTTATTACCTACAAGGTCGTGGCACAGACAGTACAAACTGTAATTAATCCCTCAAATAAAGCAAATTTTGGAAACTACATTAGTATAGTAAAGTTCATGGGTGGTTACTTAAATTATACTATTCATTACAATAGGTTAAAAAAATGGTGAAAAAGTAACATGTCCCATGTAGCACACGCAGTTGGGCCAACGTTGGCCAACCGTTGAAAATGGTTGTATGCTTGGGAAATGGTTGGGTTGGCAGTGAACAGTTGGGTAACCGTCACCCAACCACTAAACACCAACCATTGGAGGTACACCGTTGGGTTAAGTAACCCAACTGTTGGTTGGTTAACAGTACTGTTAACCAACCAACAGTTAGCCAACAGTTGGTAATAACAGTTGGGTAACCGTCACCCAACCAACTAAACACCAACCATGGTGTACTTCCAATGCATTGGAGGTACACCGTTGGGCTACTGTTAGCCAACCAACGGTTGATACCAATCGTTGGCTAACTGTTTCTGAACCAACTAATCACCAACCATTGAAGACTGACTGTTGGCCTACGGTAACATGACTAACACTTAACCAACAGTTGATACCAATCGTTGGCTAAATGTTTCTGAACCAACTAAACACCAACCGCTGAAGGCTGACCGTTGGTTGAAGGTAAGAGGACTAACACTTAGCCAACGGTTGGTGCTAACAATAGGGTAACTGTTACCCAACTTACTAAACACAACCATTGAAGACAGGCTGTTGGCTCACTGTTAGCCAACTATAGTTATAACTGCTATATATAGCAGTTATAATTATAACTGATGCATAAGATTTTACAATTATACTCTTGAGCCTAGCACCTACCCACTTGTACGCAACTGAAGGTAGTTCACTTTGGGGTACCTAACAGTTACGCAACTGCGCTTGCCAACCGTTTGGAAAGAAGGGTAGACCAACTAACAACCTCGTCCAGTAGTATTACCGTTATCTAAACACTGTTAGGTAATTGTTGGCCAAATTACTCACGGCCTACAGTTATCTAAACATCGTTGGGTAACAGTAGGCCAATATACATGCGGCCTACGGTTAGGGTAGGGTGGGGTAAGGTCCCGCAGGTTCGATTCATTTTTGTTTCTATTGACTCCTAAGCCACTATTCCTCCCATTTCTGAGCAAGGATGATTCATTGGAGCCTTGCTGAAGACATCCAACGCCCACAGCGCAGTTTGACCATTATTAGGATAGTTTTACCCATTTTTCAAAAAATTGCTTCTGCGGGGCTTTGCCCCACGCGATGGGGTAAGTCCCCGCAGCAATTGAAAAATGGGTCTGTAACTATCCTAATAATGGTCAAACTGAGCTGTGGGCGTTAGATGTCTTCAGCAAGGCTCCAATGAATAATCCTTGCTCAGAAATGGGAGGAATAGTGGCTTAGGAGTCACAGAAACAATAATTATTCGAACCTGCGGGAACTTACCCCACCCTACCTTACGTCAAAAAAAAAAAAAAAAATGAAAATCACCTCATTGTGAAGGCTTCACTTTGAGCAGCCTCTCCAAACTGATCATTCTGAGTAGTCACATGATTGCGCTTACCTGCCCCATGGCGGACAACGAAGAAAGTTTTTGTGGGAGAGAGTTTTTGCTTTGCAAAGCAGTGTGCGGGAACTTCCCCCGTGCGGGACCTTACCACACCCTACCCTACCTGAAAACTGTTGGGTAATGGTTAATCAATGTACTCTCGGCCTACAGTTACCTGAACACCGTTGGGTAACAGTTGGCCAGTATACACGCGGCCTACGGTTACCTGTCCATTGTTGGACAACGGTTGGCCAATATAAACCATGACTTCAAGATGGTTGGATAATGGAATTAGGTACCAACGTTTATGCTGCCTACGTTATAAAATAGTCACTGTTTCCTGAAATAAGTAATCAATGATTTCAATCAATAATAATTATTGAACGATAGTACCTCCCCTCTATTAGGTACTACCTTCGTATACGAATTGCCGTTTTAAGGGTAGATTCCTCCACATCATTATTGAGCCATGAGAAGAGGGCTTATGCGACCACTGTGTAGGTAGGTATCGAATCATCTCTACCCATTATTATATGTAATAATAATAAGATAAGACAACGTAAACAGGCTCAACGTAAACAATAAGATAAGACTATTGATAACAATGATAACTATGATAACAAGGATTAGGAACTTTGTGGATCAATGGAACTTATCAATTGCACCAGTTTATATCCTAAAGGTGGTCTTGGAGGTAATTTGAAGCGTTTGGCTGCACGTACAAGTCTACAGCGTCCTGCAGGAAGAGGGATCGCGACTCCTAGAGAGCTGTACCAATAGACAAAAGAACACCTAGGGCCGGTTTTTGAAACCATAGTTAACTCTGACGGCCGTAAAAGACGACTCTGACGGCTGTAAAACGGAAAAAGCGTTTTTTGAACCTTAGTTTCCGTTTTACGGGCCGCTATTTTTACGAAACGGTAACCACAGCAGGACCCTGGGGTCAAATTTTTACGGAGCCGTGACCACCGCTTTCATTGGTTGACGAGGAACAACTGACTGACGAGACGGCCCGCCGCGGACTCCGCGGCGCGGAGGGTGCGGAGTGGTAGAAAGAGATGGAGATAATTGTTTACTTTTTTCGCTCAAATAACGCTCAAAATAATGACATGTTGAAGGCAGAAGAAGCGGGAAATGTGAACTCCTTCCTCACAAATGAGTTGTCAAAACCCGCAATGACGAAAAAATTTCACCTAGGGAAAATATTCAAGGCGCCAAAATTTTAGCGGCGTGGTCAGCTGTCGGAACGCTGACTATGGTTCTAAAAACGCCGACAAAATAGCGGCTGTAAAATCGCGTTTGACGGTGGTCACCAAACCACTCGTTTGCGGTGATTTGACTATGGTTTCAAAAACCGGCCCCTAAAGGAAACCAGAATATTATTTTGCAGCAAAAAACAGGTGGCCATCCAAAGACAAGCCCTCCAGAAGCGGTTCAGTCGCTCTTTTACAATTCATGGTACCAAGGGCGATCATGCATATCTGCCGAATCCAGATGGTCTTACCTTGAAAATAACGGGTGAATCTTCCTTTAGTAAATTTTGTAAAATAAACGTGTAAGTAGGTAGTAAATCGAATACATCTGTTGTCATGTGTTCTCACCATCTCCCCCAAATATAGTAGGTAGGTAACTAAAGGAATGTGGATCGAATAGAAAGTGTTAAAAACTGCCTACAAATTGGGACAATTTGAATTGTAAGAGTTGAAACAGTTTTTGAAATAGAAAAATATTGAAACCTACTGGGAAAGCTTATGACTGGCAGAAGAAGTCCATTATAGTCTGTGTTCTCGTAGAGAAAGGATGCGAGGCAATGCAACCGCGGAAACCCGGTAAAAGGAGAAAAAACGCGTTTTTCCTCATATATTAGTGATATCTTTTGTTTGCTGACACTTAACGACTTTGCATCCCATGATTCCTTTCTAACTGGATGTTCTACCGGTGTATACCTTGAAATTAAGCCAAAAAAAAAAAAAAAATTAAAATGCCCAAATTGGAGAAAACTTATTTTTAAGTTTTCAAACTCGATTTTAAGAGTGAAGTAAAATTTTGATTGAAAAAACGATTACACCACAGAAAATAGGAGGTTTTTCTCTTTCCAAAACACTGGTGATGTTATTTTTTTGGTGGCGGAATAAGGGCGGTAGCAGCCGGCGAAGTGAACTCACACTTGCCTATTTTGCTAACTTTGACTGCCTGTGGAGCGACGAAAATGCGAAGAATCGGTCTCCAAATTTCTGGGAAATTTTTTCTCACCTAGGGGTACAACATACCCAAAAATGGTTGATTTCTAAGAACTTTATTTTTTTGAGTTCAACCTTTGACGTGGAATGCCCCAATTATCAATTTAAATTAATTAGATCGTTGTAGGTTGTGAGAAAGTATAAAACCACGCTCAAGAAATTGAGGATTAACCGATTTTTCCTGCAGACAGGCCACTACTAAGCTGATCATCAAGTGGGTGCTTGGGAAGCCATGATGTAGCAGTGTTGGATCCTCCTAATTTCATTGCGAAATTTCAATTTTCCTGGTTTTGGGGGGAGATTTCAAAAAATTGTAGGTCGTGAGATCAAAACCATGTGACAGACAAAAAACGGTATGAAAGTACAGTCCAGAGACGGATTATATCTTCAACCTTCACATATTATTGAAGAGGAAAGTAACCTGAGTCAAAAAAAAATTTTGCTGTTATTTACAATGGGCTTTAACGGGCACAAAATAATTTTAGAAGTAGACAACCTACACCTTGTGACAGTTGTAGGTCGTATTCAGCTAATCCAGATTAAATGTGTGATCACCCATTGATACAAAATAGAGAGTAGTCATGTAGAAGCTGTAGTGTACCAACAATAATAAACCAAAAACATAACTACTTAATTGGTGCTGAACTCATGTATAATTTGGTGATGCCCAATTATGATACAAATTGGAGTTTCAGCAGATCACAGCTTAACAAAATAGTTCAAAATAATTTTGAACTTCAAAAAATGCCGAAAACTCATAAATCTATACTATCAGCTTATTCTGTAAGTATGTTCTAACTTTTGACTTTTGCTCTGTCATTATTTGGCTTTGGCAAATAAAAAAATTCTTGATTCTTGATTCTATTAAAGTTGTTCGTGTCTCGGACTGACTGACTGACTGGCTGTCCACGCTAACCCGCCTCAACGGTAGAGCTTAGTTAGTCATTAATTTTACCACATTTAAGTATCTGCTATGTTGAAAACATTTTAGTAGGTAGGTACCTATCTATTATGTTCAAAAATAAAACGAGACTTGGGAACCTGTCTTACAATCCTGGCCCCAGGAGTTTTAATTCGCCTGTTCCAAATCGGTTTTTTTTTTTTTTTTTTTTCGGTATTCCGGTAAAAAATGGAAAGATGCGTGCGCTCATCTCTTCGACTTTTTTTTTTTTTTTTTTTTTTTTTAGCGCAACCTTTCCCTCAAAAATGGAAAGGTGCGCTCATCTCTTCGTCATGTTTGTGTGTGTGTCTTCTTGGTCTGAAAATGTAGTAAATCTTATTTAGTAGGTAGTCTACCTATAAAATCTACCTATAAAAAGTAGCCGTGATTAAAAAAAAATTCTTTCATGGTCAAAATGGCAAAAACCTTTTCTTTTTTTTTTTAAGTGCCGAAAAATTGCGTTTTGGCCAGGGAAACCAAGTTCCAACAACTTTTTGGGTTCCTTTTGCAAAAAGGATCCTGCGGGCTTTAGCGTACTTGGTCCACTACTGTACTTATTGTACACCAGAGACCTCCCAGAAACAGAAATGAACGCCATTGCAACTTTTGCCGATGACACTGCGATGGCGATAAGGGAAACCAACATGGAGTCAGTCACCAATCTAAACCGGTCAACCACCCGCATTCAGCAATGGACAGCGAAATGGAGAATCAAGCTGAACGAATCCAAGTCGGTAGGTACATGTTGAATTTACCAACCAAAAAATTAACTACATAGGTACCAGCTTACCTCAATGGGAAAGTAATCCCATACTCAAATGAAGCGAAGTACCTATCACGGTATGACGCTTGATGCTCGGCTCCGATGGAAAACCAACGTCAAGAAGAAGAAAGAAGAACTTATGCTAAAATTCAGAAAGATGTACTGGTTAATGGGGAGACGGTCTAAACTGCCCATCCAGAATAAGCTTATCCTGCACAACCAAGTCCCCAAACCGGTGTGGACTTATGGAGCCCAGCTGTGGGGCTGTACGGCTCAATCAAATCGAGAGCTCATCCAGCGATATACCTATCGACGCTTAAGCGGCAACATATCCTATCTCCTATCTCTATACGTTATACATAGGATATGTTGCCGCTTAAAAGCGTCGATATGAAGAAACGTGGTCAACGCACCATGGTACTTTCGAAATGAACGTCTCCATCACGAGCTTCAAATCGAAACAGTCAACGAAACCATCAAGCGGCAGGTCGTGCGTCATCTCCAACGGCTAAGATCTCACGTCAACGAGGAAGCTGTCCGTCTCCTAGTCACAAGTGATATCGTCCGAAGACTTAAGAGAACCAAACCACTGGATCTTGCTTACTCGTGAAGCAGCGCGCAGTGGCGGCATATTATCATAGAAAACAAAAAACTAAATGCTCTACCCAAGTTTTAACATGTATCACCTAGTATCAAATCAATATTGTTAATAGATTATTTACTTGGAGCTATAAAATTCTAAAAAAAAAAATCATAGGCTCATCTCAGTTCTCCCATCGATTTTTGGGCCTCATATCGAAATCATGTATGATTGTATACAAGCATTCAACAGCATACCCCTCATCTTCATGTATTTCTCTTCTATTTTTCCTAATTTCACTTTTTTGAAATTACCGATATCACATTCTACTTCGTCATGACATGGTTTTTACAGCTGCTTTGCTACACAACTACAAAAGGGGCTAATATAGGTTTTTAAGGCCAATATTTTGACATTTTCCCCCGGATAGCGTCAAAGGCAGCGCCCTTTCAGGGTTCCAGTCCGGCCCAGCAGGCAGACATGTCTGGATGACCATAAAACTGGCTCAGAAATCCTAGATAACAGCAGGTAAAGGAATATAGGTACTACAAGTGTACAAGAATCAACATTACTTAGACTTTTATTCGTGAAATCACGCAACAAAATGCTTCATCCAAATCCAATTTAAATGTCCACGAATTAAACAAAAAACAACAAGAAAAACACGTACTACAAGAAACCTACCGTAACGTAAAATGTGACGTAATGTAAAATGGTAACGTAAAATGTGACAATTATTGTCTACACTAGTCAAATTTTGAGAGCTCGTAAATTTCACGGCGTACTCGAAAACACGTTCGCTGTACAGTACGATGAACACAGTCCTACCTACATCTTTTTGCGCAGAACAGTTCCAACAAAAATCAAAAGTTAAAATTTAATTTTAGCAGTTAATTTAACAAATTTTGTCTACGAATAATAAGCACCTAACAATTTATGGTCTTATTTTGCGACCCTTAGCTATCTTAAGAATTTTTAAAAGTTTCAAAAGTGTAAAAAAAAACATGCAAGAACAATGCGTACAACGAGTGTCTGCTGGACCACCACCGATGAGAGATCTGAAAAATAATAATGCTGATTATCATACCGACCACGTAAGGTTTGTTCCTCCCCACACCTCCCTTCAATCAAACTTGTCCCAACATTCTTGTAAACTGAGCCTTCAAACACATTTTTAGGCCATTTTGAGCGGGCGTTTTCAGACTTTGAGCGGGGTGTTTTCAGACTTTTATCGTACTATGCTCGCCAAACTGGATTTTTTCAGAACAATTTAAAATGTTTGCGACCTCTAGACGTGCCTTAGAATAAAAATGAGCATTCGAAGGAGATCTCCTCCTCCTCCTCGTGTTGGAGCTGAAATGTAATAGAATAGGGGGCCACACCCTGCTGGAGAAAAGCCCTTCAAAACTCCCACCTGTAGCCCCTTATAATAGCCTCGTGGAGTGGTGAGACAGCTCAGGAGCCCCTAAAAATCGATACTAGGTCCCAAATTACACTGAAAACGACACCTCACTCAACTTCCTGGAGAAAAGCCCTTCAAAACTCCCACCTGTAGCCCCTAAATAGCCTCGTGGAGTGGTGAGTCAGCTCTGGAGCCCCTAAAAATCGATACTAGGTCCAAAATTACAACGAAAACGACACCTCACTCTACTTCCTGGAGGAAAGCCCTTCAAAACTCTCACCTGTAGCCCCTAAATAGCCTCGTGGAGTGGTGAGTCAGCTATGGAGCCCCTAAAAATCGATACTAGGTCCAAAATTACAACGAAAACGACACCACACTCTACTTCCTGGAGAAAAGCCCTTCAAAACTCCCACCTGTAGCCCCTTATATATTATAATAGCCTCGTGGAGTGGTGAGTCAGCTCTGGAGCCCCTAAAAATCGATACTAGGTCCAAAATTACAACGAAAACGACACCTCACTCTACTGCCTGGAGGAAAGCCCTTCAAAACTCCCACCTGTAGCCCCTAAATAGCCTCGTGGAGTGGTGAGTCAGTTATGGAGCCCCTAAAAATCGATACTAGGTCCAAAATTACTACGAAAACGACACCTCACTCTACTTCTTGGAGAAAAGCCCTTCACAACTCTCACCTGTAGCCCCTTATAATAGCCTCGTGGAGTGGTGAGTCAGCTCTGGAGCCCCTAAAAATCGATACTAGGTCCAAAATTACAACGAAAACGACACCTCACTCTACTTCCTGGAGGAAAGCCCTTCAAAACTCTCACCTGTAGCCCCTAAATAGCCTCGTGGAGTGGTGAGTCAGCTATGGAGCCCCTAAAAATCGATACTAGGTCCAAAATTACAACGAAAACGACACCACACTCTACTTCCTGGAGAAAAGCCCTTCAAAACTCCCACCTGTAGCCCCTTATATATTATAATAGCCTCGTGGAGTGGTGAGTCAGCTCTGGAGCCCCTAAAAATCGATACTAGGTCCAAAATTACAACGAAAACGACACCTCACTCTACTGCCTGGAGGAAAGCCCTTCAAAACTCCCACCTGTAGCCCCTAAATAGCCTCGTGGAGTGGTGAGTCAGTTATGGAGCCCCTAAAAATCGATACTAGGTCCAAAATTACTACGAAAACGACACCTCACTCTACTTCTTGGAGAAAAGCCCTTCAAAACTCTCACCTGTAGCCCCTTATAATAGCCTCGTGGAGTGGTGAGTCAGCTCTGGAGCCCCTAAAAATCGATACTAGGTCCAAAATTACAACGAAAACGACACCTCACTCAACTTCCTGGAGAAAAGCCCTTCACAACTCTCACCTGTAGCCCCTAAATAGCCTCGTGGAGTGGTGAGTCAGCTCAGGAGCCCCTAAAAATCGATACTAGGTACAAAATTACAACGAAAACGACACCTCACTCAACTTCCTGGAGGAAAGCCCTTCAAAACTCCCACCTGTAGCCCCTAAATAGCCTCGTGGAGTGGTGAGTCAGCTCTGCAGCCCCTAAAAATCGATACTAGGTCCTAAATTACAACGAAAACGACACCTCACTCGTCTTCCTGGAGAAAAGCCCTTCAAAACTCCCACCTGTAGCCCCTTATTAGCCTCTTGGATTGGTAAGTCAGCTCTGGAGCCCCTATAAATCGATAATAGGTCCAAAATTACAACGAAAACGACACCTCACTCTACTTCCTGGAGAAAAGCCCTTCAAAACTCCCACCTGTAGCCCCTTATATATTATAATAGCCTCGTTGAGTGGTGAGTCAGCTCTGGAGCCCCTAAAAATCGATACTAGGTCCCAAATTACAATGAAAACGACACCTCACTCTACTTCCTGGAGAAAAGTCCTTCAAAACTCCCACCTGTAGGCCCTTAATAGCCTCATTCAGTGCTGAGATAGCTCAGGAGCCCCTAAAAATCGATACTAGGTCCCAAATTACAATGAAAACGACACCTCACTCAACTTCCTGGAGAAAAGCCCTTCAAAACCCCCACCTGTAGGCCCTTAATAGCCTCATTCAGTGCTGAGATAGCTCAGGAACACCCCTGAATAAGTACTACGAACGAGATTTTGCATCGAACACGGCGCTTAACTCAACCTCCTGGAGAAAAGCGGACAACAAACACTGGTTGACGGGTCGAGGGGGGTCAAAGTGGGAAGATAACCTCGATTGAAGGAGATAAGAATTTCGTTCAAAACAACACTGGTTGATGGAACCCCCGGATAGGATAATCGGACCCCAGTTAATGTTTCTACTGTATCGCCACCATAATCTATATTATAATGTAGACTATACTATAATATAGTATAAATACATTACTGATTGCTAACCTGGTATTTCTTCATGCGATTTGAATCTAGTGCGGAGATCGTTGATGGAGTACAACAGGATCTGAAAAACAATGTAATAATTACATTGTTTAATTTACAATTATTGTAAATTAATAGAGTATGTTTATACGGTGAGTACAAACTTTTCATGGTCGAAGATCAAATCAAAGGATGTTAGGGGAGGTATTTCTTCATGCGATTTCAATCTAGTGCGGAGATCGTTAATTGTTATTGAAGGTGGAGTTTTCAAATTTATTTCAATAGCACTCTGACAGGGGGTCCTTACTTCCCCAAAAAAAGGATTCTACGTCCAAAAATACTTCGAAAACGACACGTAACTCTACCCCCTCGCCAATTCAAGAATCAAGAATCAAGAATCAAGAATTTTTTTATTTGCCAAATAATGACAGAGCAAAAGTCAAAAGTTAGAACATACAGAATAGCTGACTGGTTATAGGGCCGATTATATTGACTGTAATAATGGGAATGACAGAGAAAATAGCATCAACTCGACTGCAGATGTACAAAACAATGAATGGCCGTGCACAAGACAATGACAAGAAAATACATGACAAGACAATGAAGACTAATTCACCACAGGCCATTTGATCTTGAAAAATTCCTCTAGAGAATATAATTCTTCTTTTACCAGGTGGGACTTCACGTACTTATAGAAGGATTTAGCTGGTAAATCCCGAACATGGTGGTAGTCCTGGAGCCGAGCCCGAAAATCGCATTTCATTTTGGGAGAAGGTTTGACCATAAATATTACAAATCTAGTCGATTCTGAGAGAGAAAATGCTAGTCTGCCATTTCAAGGCGGGGGCTACCAAAAATGGCGGCCATGTAAAATTTTCAGAAAATGCGAAAAATTTACTCATTTTAGGATGGATGAAACTTTTACACATGATAGTTTATGTGGAATTAAGGATGTTTCCATAAGTCTGCCTAATTTTACCGGGGGCTAAACCCCGGCAGACTCAAATTCAAAAAGTGCACTTTTAGGGTTCAAAATTTACAGTCGTTGGGACGGTTCAAAATTTTACACGTGATTGTACATGCATAATGAAGGACTTTGACACTAGTCTGCCGAGCCCACGCGGGTGTTCAGTACTGGCAGACTTCAATTGAAAAAGTGCCAAATTTTGGAATAGATTTCATCAATTTTGGGAGGTTTGAAATTTTTATGCGTTGAAGATCTAGTGGTGTAAGAACGATTGAGCGTAGTCTGCCATCGATATTCGGGGGCTTTCCATTGGCAGACTCGAATTCAAAAAGTGCAAATTTTGGAGTTAAAATTCAACTACTTTGGGAAAGCTGCAATTTTGGTAAATTGTAGTGTCTAGTGTGTGTATGCTTTGTAACGTAGTCTGCCATCGATATTCCGGGGCTTTCCATTGGCAGACTCGAATTCAAAAAGTGCAAATTTCAAATGTAAAATTCAACTACTTTGGGAAAGCTGCAATTTTGGTACGTTGTAGTGTCTAGTGTGTGTAAGCTTTGTAACGCAGTCTGTCATCGATATTCCGGGGCTTTCCCAGTGGCAGACTGACTTTAAATAGTAAAATACGGAATTTTTCCACTTTTGAGGTAAAATATTACCTTCCTTGGGATGAGTCAAATTTTGATATTTGATTACATTGTAATACTAGCAAGGCAGAGGATACTTTCTGACATCGTCTGCCAACGAAATACAGGTGTTCTTCTCGGCAGACTTACACTATGCTCTTATAGGTATTCATCACAATATAGGCTTTTTATTATTATAGTCCAGTCAAATAAAACATCTTACCTTGCAAAATGGGGGGTGGTAAATATTTTTTGATACGTTGTCTGGGTGGATGTGTACATGAACAACCCAAGTTTGCGACCTTGGAAGCCGACTGGAACATTCTCAAAAACACGAAAAACCACAAAATTGCCCGTTTTTCACTCCGAAGGACCACTTTTTCGATAAAAACCTCGATATCATTTTTTATAGTAGGTAAACAAAATTTATAACAATAATTGTTCAAATTATTTTTTGAGACAGATTGGTTTTCCTAGCATTCACAGATTCAGCTACTCAATATTTAGCACGTTTCGCATATTTGGCCAACTTTAGCGATTTTTGCGTTTATATCACTCGGGAAAATTGTACGATCATTTCTATTATCATATAAACTCACCCAGAAGCTTCAGAGAGGTCTGAGAGGGTACTCTCCCGTCCCTCCCCCCATCCACTTTATTTTTCTTTCTTAAATTTTATATATATCATAATACCCAATTAAAGATCGAGATAAACAATTAAAAAAAATACACTACTACCAACCGAGAAAAAGAATTTAAACCAAAATATGAAACGTCCAATCTTACACCGCTCGGTAAGCGGAAGCACGTTTCTCAAAACGTTTTTGGCTGTAGATCTGAAACTATTGGCCCGATTCCAAATTTCTTTTTTTCTCGTGAAAGCTGATTAAATTCCCCGTCACAGTTATCCCATGTAAAATTTTGATTTGATCTTTGATAAGGGAGGGGTGGGCACGGCAAAAAAGTGGCACATTTTTAAAGAAAAAAAAAACCTTGTTTCCTTGCACATCTCTGCCTATAACTCGGAAACGGTTTGTCTGATATTACTTTCCTTTCTATTTGGTGAAAGCCGGTTAAATTCTAAGTAGTGGATGACCCATTACTTAGAATGTATGTATGCATGTCTAAACGACAACAGTGCCATTAGTAGGTATTCGTCGCAAAGGGTGGAAACAAGAGATTTGACCATCCAAGACCACCTTTTCTGGACATTTTCTTCGCTCCCTCCGAGACTATTTCTCCGATCGAAAATTCATTGCCCCCACGCAAAAGCCGATTGAATTTCCTTTCAAAACTGATATTAGGATTTTCCCGGAGACCTCAGGAAAAGCACATTAAATGCCTCCCCAAATAGGTTTTCAGAGGGAACATAGCTGATTACCCGCAAAATTGTCAAAGAGCACTTCCAGCTGTTATGGTTAGTCCTAGTCAAAAAATGCATAGAGTGAAAGTTGTAGATCATGAAATTTTACATCATTTGATCATCCTAGTTTTCAGATTAGCAGGTCGTAAAACATATAAAGACACCGAACACGGGTTTGCACCACTTTTCACCGTAATCGCTGCTACGGCGGCAGCTAATCTAGAATGATCAACTAACTAGAATGATCAAATGATGTAAAATTTCATGATCTACAACTTTCATTCTACGCATTTTTTGACTACGACTAACCATTTCAAAGTTATAACAGCTGGAAGTGCTCTTTGACAATTTTGCGGGGAATCAGCAATGATCCCTCTGAAAACCTATTTGAGTAGTCATTTTACGGGCTTTTCCTGATGTCTCCGGGAAAATCCTAATATCAGTTTTGAAAGGAAATTCAATCATCATTTGCGTGGGGGCAATGAATTTTCGATCGGAGAAATAGTCTCGGAGGGAGCGAAGAAAATGTCCAGAAAAGGTGGTCTTGGATGGTCAAATCTCCTGTTTCCACCCTTTGCGACAAATACTAATGGCACTGTTGTCGTTTCAATAGACATGCAATGTGTCATCCATTACTTAAAATTTAATCGGCTTTCTCCAAATGAAAAGAAAAGTAATATCAGACAAACCGTTCCCGAGTTATAGGCAGAGATGTGCAAGGAAACACTTTTTTTTTTCTTTAAAAAATGTGCCACTTTTTTGCCGTGCCCACACCTCCCATATCAAAGATCAAATCAAAATTTCACATGGGATAACTGTGACGGGGAATTTAATCAGCTTTCACGAGAAAAAAAGAAATTTGGAATCGGGCCAATAGTTTCAGATCTACAGCCAAAAACGTTTTGAGAAACGTGCTTCCGCTTACCGAGCGGTGTAAGATTGGACGTTTCATATTTTGGTTTAAATTCGTTTTCTCGGTTGGTAGTAGTGTATTTTTTTTAATTGTTTATCTCGATCTTTAATTGGGTATTATGATATATATAAAATTTAAGAAAGAAAAATAAAGTGGATGGGGGGAGGGACGAGAGAGTACCCTCTCAGACCTCTCTGAGGCTTCTGGGTGGGTTTATAATATAAACCCACCCAGAAGCCTCAGAGAGCTGGGAGGTAAAAGAGCGAATCCACCGTTGTATTGATTTTGGGAAATCGCGATTTCCTCTAGATAAATAGGAGGTACTTTTCCGTTATAACCCCCCCCCCCCCCCCCCCCCCCCATTCAATTTTGGTTGGCTTTGGGTGCCTTAAAGACATCGGGAGGGGCTCGAAATCGAGTTCGGGGGGGGTGGGGTGGTGTGTTATAACTGAAAAGGACTTGAATTTGGGTGTCTTAAAGCCATCGGGAGGGGTGCTTATCAACACGAAATCGTGGGGGGGTATAACGGAAAAGTACCAAATAGGATTCCTCTAGATAAATAGGATTCCTCTAGATAAATCACAAAATTGGCGGATTCGCCCTTTTACCTCCCAGCCAACGATATGATAATAGAAATGATCGTACAATTTTCCTGAGTGACACAAACGCAAAAATCGCTAAAATTGACCAAATATATTTGGCACGTATATAAGCGAAACGTGCTAAATATTGAGTAGGTAGCTGGATCTATGATTGCTAGGAAAACCAATCTGTCTCAAATAATTTGAACAATTATTGTTATAAATTTTGTTTACCTACTATAAAAAATGATATCGAGGTTTTTATCGAAAAAGTGGTCCTTCGGAGTGAAAAACGGGCAATTTTTTGGTTTTTCGTGTTTTTGAGAATGTTCCAGTCGGCTTCCGAGGTGGCAAACTTGGGTTGTTCATGTACACATCCACCCAGACAACGTATCAAAAAATATTTACCACCCCCCATTTTGCAAGGTAAGATGTTTTATTTGACTGGACTATAATAATAAAAAGCCTATATTGTGATGAATACCTATAAGAGCATAGTGTAAGTCTGCCGAGAAGAACACCTGTATTTCGTTGGCAGACGATGTCAGAAAGTATCCTCTGCCTTGCTAGTATTACAATGTAATCAAATATCAAAATTTGACTCATCCCAAGGAAGGTAATATTTTACCTCAAAAGTGGAAAAATTCCGTATTTTACTATTTAAAGTCAGTCTGCCACTGGGAAAGCCCCGGAATATCGATGACAGACTGCGTTACAAAGCTTACACACACTAGACACTACAACGTACCAAAATTGCAGCTTTCCCAAAGTAGTTGAATTTTACATTTGAAATTTGCAACTTCAGTTTTTTTCTATTTAAAGTAAGTCTGCCAATGGAAAGCCCCGGAATATCGATGGCAGACTACGTTACAAAGCATACACACACTAGACACTACAATTTACCAAAATTGCAGCTTTCCCAAAGTAGTTGAATTTTAACTCCAAAATTTGCACTTTTTGAATTCGAGTCTGCCAATGGAAAGCCCCCGAATATCGATGGCAGACTACGCTCAATCGTTCTTACACCACTAGATCTTCAACGCATAAAAATTTCAAACCTCCCAAAATTGATGAAATCTATTCCAAAATTTGGCACTTTTTCAATTGAAGTCTGCCAGTACTGAACACCCGCGTGGGCTCGGCAGACTAGTGTCAATGTCCTTCATTATGCATGTACAATCACGTGTAAAATTTTGAACCGTCCCAACGACTGTAAATTTTGAACCCTAAAAGTGCACTTTTTGAATTTGAGTCTGCCGGGGTTTAGCCCCCGGTAAAATTAGGCAGACTTATGGAAACATCCTTAATTCCACATAAACTATCATGTGTAAAAGTTTCATCCATCCTAAAATGAGTAAATTTTTGGCATTTTCTGAAAATTTTACATGGCCGCCATTTTTGGTAGCCCCCGCCTTGAAATGGCAGACTAGCATTTTCTCTCTCAGAATCGACTAGATTTGTAATATTTATGGTCAAACCTTCTCCCAAAATGAAATGCGATTTTCGGGCTCGGCTCCAGGACTATGGGGTAGGGAGTTGAACAGACGGGAGCCCACCTGTATTGGGTCGTTCTGTTGGGCATTAGAGAGGCGGGTGAAAGGGATGATGACATCACCCCGGGAGCGAGTATTATGCTGGTGCGAGTCAGCAACCATGGGCAGACACGAAGAATTGGACTTTACATGGTTTAACACAACCAATACATAAGTGCTAGGAATAGTAAGAATTCCTAAACGAGTGAAAGAGCCCCTACAACTCTGACCCCATGATAGATTGGCCATTATTCTGATGACTCGCTTTTGAAGTTTAAATATGGTTAAAGCATGATTGGAATTGCCCCAAGCGATGATACAATAGGAGGCTCTACTGGCAAAGCAAGCATGATAAACCGAAAGCAGGACCTGGTCGGACACTATTCCTTTCAATCTCCTAACCATGTAAATAACGGATGATAACTTAGGCGACAATACCTCAACATGTGAAAGCCACGAGAGACGATTATCCACCATCAAGCCCAGGAAATTTACCGATTGGTCCAGGCGCCTGTTTAGACCCAATTCCAGAGTCTGGGTTTTACTTTTGTTTAAAATTAATTCATTGGCCGAGCACCAACTTTCGATAATCTTTGATCTGTTTAAAGAATCATGCCTAAGCTCCCCTCGCCAAGCTAGTTATATCATCAGCAAATAAGAATATTGTCTTCGAGTCTGGAAACTGATAAGCCAAGTCATTGATAAACATAAGAAAAAAACATGGACCTAGGATACTACCTTGTTTGACACCACAGGGTATAGCTAATTTAGCCCCATAGCATCCCACGGGTTTTTTCCCCTGTGATTTCCTGTTAATACATGTACCATGATTTACACAAATCACAAGCGGCAATACACCCACTAGGGGGGGTCTGGGGGGCGGAGGCCCCCAGCTGGGTGCGTAGGCGAGAAAGCGAGCCGGAGCATCTAGTATTATATAAATAGGGTATAGGATCCTATACATAGGTTATTTCTTTATTCAAATCTTAGCCCCGAGGTCATCAGATCCACAAACGCATCATTTGAGAAGGCGGCACATGGTCAGCAGAGCCTCACGTAATTGACATTTTGACGAAAACGAGTTTTTCATTCCATTTGAAAGGTATTCACATAGCCGAAGGCATGGTAACCATCCCAAGGTCTCCGGGAAACATAAAAACGAGGGTAACGCGAAAATGACTACAGCGCATAACAGTTATGCAGTTTTCTCAGTTACTGAGAAAAGCAGCACGTAACTGATAAAAAAGCTCGAAACTTAAAAAACTTAGTAGGTATCAGATACTAACACCTAGTAACACTAGTAACAGATTCTGTTAAAACAGTTTTTTGCCTCTCCTGTAAAGTTGTGTGAATGTCATTTACGTGGTGTTAGAACTCAAATGACTATTAAAATCTTAGCCCACAAATTTAGTTCTCTTTCAGTTCTCGTTGAAGAAACAACTTGGATCGCGAGCAGTGTTTTGTAAACGTTGAGAGCGGTCAGCTGTTGCGTCAGTTGCCGAACGGCCGACGAGTTAGTGTAGCGATCATGAAATTGCTCCAAAATGACTACCTTCAAGACCGTGGATGAATGGACTCAGGCGGTGGTGAATGAGGTGGCCGCAAATCAACAGGTATTTTTAAAATTTTGCCTGAATAAGGACAACAAAATTGGGAAAGCAGAAACCGAAAGACTGTCGGCGTATGTTAAGGCGATTGTTGACCGGGTGAATGAATTGGCACTAAAACTCAATGTTACTCATGGCAAATACCTGGAAGCGAAGGAGGGGCGGAACAAAAATTTTCCAAACATTCACACATTTAATGTGTGAATCTTTGGAGTCTAATACGATCAATATTTTGGACCTTTTATCTAAAAATGAAGTAAAGCCACGAAAGCCTTCATTTGCTGAAAAGGTCAAATCCAGGTCACTTGAAAAGCCCTTGAGATCGGATAACAGTGTGGTGGTTTACCCAGTTGACAAAGCCTCGAAAAAAAAAAAAAAAACTAGCACTGATATAAAGAAAGACATGTCTGATGTCATGTCATGTCATGTCATGTATGAAGGAGGTATTTGATCCAGTGGGTGAAGGGGAAAAATTTTATGTCAGGCAGAGATGATGGGGAGACGGAGATGGTAAATTCTTTCCTGATTGTATAATATATTTGGTATATTTATGAACGTAGTTTTAAAAGTAGACTATTAGAAGAAGCAGGATTTGAGGTACAGCCTGTTTTTGATACAATAATATCCCATATTATGGGAGTATGAGTTGATTTAGGTCGGTTCTTTGAGTTTTCTTTTCTGTTTGTCCTAAGGATAACATGTAATGTAAGAAAAAGGAAAAATTATTATTATGTTAAGTAATAACGTAAGGTACCTAAGAAGAAATTACGATTTTGTTCAAATAATAGAAAAATATAAGACATTCGTTGCACTTAATATGTAAAATCATGTAAAACTGGGCGTGGCCCATGCGTTGAATAAGCAAATTGACTTGTCAATAAAGATAATTTGATTTGATTGATTTGGTTAATTGTTAAACTATTATCTGTTGTGACGTCATAGAATGAGCCACTTATAATTTGATATCGATTGATAAGAGTTTTATCAATAAATCAGCTGTGTGATTCGCTCTTGCACGTGTGACCGTTTTTCATTACGAGACGTTGCCGACAGCTCATGAGTACAAGCAGCGCTTCATCTGCGGAGCGTAGAGGAACTTATGTTATCACTCTTGTCAACTCGACGTTAATAGTCAAACGAGTCGTAGTTCTCCGGGTCTCCGCTAGGGCGATAGTTACACAGAAGTCGGTAATGTTGTATCCCACCCCGCCGGCCCCTCGGCCGAACCACAAAGAGTGTGCACGAGGTGTGTTTGAATCGGGAGTGTTTGAATCGCCGAGAATCCCTACATGTAAACGTAGGGATTTTCAGTCAAGGAGGTAAACACGCGAAATTCAAATTAAATTGATCGATTTACATAAATAACCATTATTATCATTATTATTATTAATATAATAGAGAGATATGTGATAAATAAATGCGGTGGAAACGCCGAGCAAAATCCTATCATGAAGTGAGCATGTTAACCCTTGAATCGAATGTATACATTGATACTTACATTTAAAGTGTAGGGACACGAGATGAACAGTTGAGCAGCACACGAACAGAAGTGAACAGATGGGGCATCGAATGACGAAAGATACGAAATAATCTAAATAATGGGACTGGATGGGAACACTTTTATTACAAATATTTGGAGGGACGCGTTGAGATTTTGGCGAACAAACTAGGGATGTCGAAAAAGTAACAATACTTCTAGACAAAAAAAACAATACTACAAAAGTAACAATACTTCTAGAAACAAAAAGTTTTACGTCTATATAAAGCTTCTAAAGATTCTGACGACCCAAATGATCGGGACAGGTATCGGGCGCTTCGAAGTGTATACGGGAACTCAATCAAAGTAGCTCAAACTTCCCATAACGAGCGTGAGATATTTTCTGCAAAAAACCCACGTAAAAAAATGTGGCAGGTAATAAATGAAAACCGTAAACCAAACGCTAATCAGGCTATTCACAACCCCCCCTTTTCAGCTGATGACTTTAATAACTATTTCTTATCAGTTGGCCGGGATACCGTGGCAAATTTGCCCTCAACCTCTAAGAACCCACTTGATTTCCGTACGAACGAGTCGCCGAGGTTTGACTTCTCCTCAGTCGAGCCGGAAGTGATTATTGAAATCATAGGAAATCTCCAGAACTCTAGTGGTTGTGACTACTACGGCCTGTCCTCAAACATGATCAAAAAAGCGGCTCTGGCGCTGGTGTACCCATTGACGCACCTGATCAATGAATCAATCCACTCTGGCCTCTTCCCAACAGCCCTAAAAATAGCAGAAGTTATTCCTTTGCATAAAAAGGGTGACCTCGACTCTATGGCACACTATAGGCCTATATCTAAATTGCCCATATGCTCGAAGATATTTGAAAAAGCTATAAATAAGCAAATCAAAGATCACTTTGAAGACCATAACGTTTTCTGCACTGAACAGTTCGGATTTCGTTCGGGAAAATCCACAAGCCAAGCAATTCTAAGTGCATCCAATTTTGTAAGCTCTGGCTTCGAAAATAGGAATTACGTCGCAGCCACTATGGTAGACGTATCAAAGTGCTTCGATTGCATACCACATGATATTCTGGTGGCAAAATTGCCCAAATACAACTTTTCGGGTAATGCAGTGAACTTGGTTAAATCATATCTGGAGGGCAGGATGCAGTTGGTCCGAATGGGCGACCAGGTTTCCCAAATGGCGCACTTGGGAGGACTGTCGGTAGTTCAGGGCAGCGTGTTGGGGCCTACCCTGTTCCTGATCTTTTCCAATGATCTCCCCCAGCAAACTCAAGGTCACATGACTCTATTCGCCGATGACTCGACACTGCTCACGGTGGATGCTGACCTGACATATCTGAAGCGAAAAACTGCTGACCTGGTTAGAGAGATTCAGGATTGGTTTCACAGCAACCGGTTGGCAGTAAATGACTCCAAAACAGAACAAATGTTTCTGGGACTCAGAGACCTTTCAGGTATCGAAAATAACCCAGATAAAGTAAGAACGTTGGGGGTCTTCCTTGACCCAAAACTAAATTGGAAAGCTCATTGCGAACAACTGGCTCGCTCTTTAAACAGTATCGCTTACCTTTTACGTCGACTAACTGACAAACTTTCAAAATCCGCGGTCTTGTCGGCATTTCACGCGGTTTTCCAAAGCAAGGCCACATACTGCATCCTCTGCTGGGGACACTCCCCGCATAGTGACATGATTTTCAGTAGTCAAAGGAGAGCAATAAGAGTTGTGGCAGGCTTAGCCTACCGGAGTGACTGTAGGGACGCGTTCGTCGAATTAGGAGCCTTGACTATACCGGCCGTATACATTTTTGAGTGCCTGATATATGTCCATACCAATATAACAGATTTCTGCCACCCATCTCATCCTTATGGCACAAAAAGTTCCAAGTCACTTGTCCCCCCGTTTACACGACTGACAGCCAGTCGGAACTCTACAAACTGGTGGGGAGTTAAATTCTACAACGCCTTGCCTTCTTACTTACGCCAACAAAACGACTCTATTTTTAAGAAAAATTGTAAAGAGCTGTTAATTCAGATTGCTCCCTATAATTTCGATGAATTCTTTGTTTTTGTCTCATCTTACCTCTAGGACCATAAGCTAAATTGACTTCGCAGAATTAGTCTTAGTGATAAATGAACTTTTTTGGACCCTCAAGCTAAATTGCTCACTGGACAAATTTTTGTGTACAAAATTTTTACATCTGACTAAATTGCAGCCTGTTCACCTTGTTGACCATTGTCATATACATTTATGTAATCGGCAAATAAAACCTCTTCTGATTCTGATTCTGATTAGAAAAAAGTATCGATAAAAATCCTGATATATATCACAGTATCGATACTTATTGTTGCAGTATCGGGGCTGATTCTTTTTTTATCCCTCACGTTTCAACAACTACTACACATGGGCGTACGCAGCCCCCCCCCCCCCACCCTTAACATACAATAAAATTTATTTACCTCTACTCTCAATTAAGGAGACTTAAATTTTAATAGAGAGGGTAGAGGTTAAAATATATTTTCATTTTGATTTGATTAGTTACGATCATTTTTAATGTTGTGAGATGTATCGATAAGATATTATATCGATACTTTTGAAGATTCAGACATCCCTACATCAGACCGATTCTCCGAATCCGATCCGAAGGACGCCGAATTTCCGAACTGTTTTAGGGTCGACTTAACTCGATTTCAGATTTTTTTTAAAACCCTACAGACCCAAAACGGCATAATAAGCCTACTTTGAGAATGCGACATCTGGTCAGCGGACCACACATTCTTCATGGTTTGGAGGGAACGAGACTCAACTTGACTCGGGCGGTGAGAGGGGGTATAGGCGAGGAGGCGCCGGGGGGGATACTACACATTACCGACTACTGTGTAACTATCGCCCTAGCGGAGACTCGGAGAACTACGCTCGTTTGACAATTAATGGCCAGTAAATCTGAAATGTCCGTCCGCCGCACAGTGGGGCAAAACCGCGATTTTCCGGCAAAAACTCTCAAACCCCGTATTCTTATTGGAAATTCAACGCTGATCACGAATTATTCTACATCTTGGAACTAAAATGCTTTCCCTCCATGTTTCCGGCCAAAAAGCTACCACAAACGCATAGGTATTTTGTCATTTCCGTAGAAATTTTATCATGCACTAATGATGGAGAAGACATTTCGCCAAATTTTCCGGCCGACACGACATGCTTTGACGTTGCTTGGTAAATCTGGATAAAAATCGTTGTGTGGATCTATCATTAGTTAATGCTCTGACTGCAAGCTGTCACTGGCACCGAGTACGCAAACGAACGCAGCTGAAATTTTCACACGAGTTTCACTTTGATGCATAAAGTCGGAAAATTGCTGAGCGGGACCGGAGGAAAGCTGAGGAATTTTTAAAAGCTTCAGAAACAATTGTATCGTTTAATTATAAAACTGGCATAATTGAAATGTCATTTCCCTGAGAAAAATGTACATAAACAAAACGTCGTGGCGTTTAAATTGCACCCACATATATGGGAATCATGCCAAAAAAGCTCAACTTTTTTCAAATGTAAGTTCAGGCTCACGTATAAAATTCAAGTCAGTGCTTTCAATCAGTCATTTACCGATATTTCGGAAAGCCCATGATTCACGCCTCTAAACAAGGTTGCAAACCCAGTCTTTTCGGAAAAGCTTATCAAGGCTTTTTTCTGCAACTATTAAATAGTCGCAAATCATCGGAAATAGTTCGCAAAACGCGAGTTAGGGTTTTTGCCGCGTTTGCCCCACTGTGCGCCGTCCGGGCCGTTTTGAGTAGTAGGAATTTTTTTAATAATCTGAAATTTTGACAAAATACTAGGTTTACCATCTAGTTGTGCCCGCGAGGTTTTCAGCTCGATCGCCCAAACCCGTGGGGCGCTTTGGGGCTACGAGATTGGTTTTATGAAGGCTTTTAGCTATGAGATCGAGTTAGGTGTCGTTTTCGAAGTATTTTTGGACGTAGAATCCATTTTTGGGGGTTCCGGAACGATCCGATATCACTGTGGCGATCTACAGAGCTTTCTTGGAGCTAAAAATGGGATTTTTGAAGGATCCCAGGAGGTTAAATATTTTTCGAGTAAAAAATAAAGAATTTTCGAAACAAAAAAAATCCAAATTTTTTTTTAGATATAACAATAAAAAAAATTTTTTTTAATTTTTTCATTGACAGAGTTAAATTTCTGCACAAGTAATGTATGTATATCAATGAATAATAAACCCTTGTGTAAAATTTGAAGCGTTTTTTCTATTAGGTATAATATAATATGACATTATACATAATATACATTGTATATTATGCATAATGTGATAATTAGATTTGAGTCTTAAAATTGAAACCACGACATGAAATGTGACTACCACGACATCACATTATGATCTCCAAGGCTGCCTACTCTTGACTGCATGATATTTTTGTACCTTTCTAAGGATAGCTTTTTTGAGCAATAAATATACTCCTAATTAAATAATGATAAAATAGGTAGGTACAGCAATAAAATATCACACGTTTTTTCTCCCTTACCTGTTGAGTCAGTAGGTATCCCCTGAAAAGTAATCGCCGGGATACACTTAATTCAGAGGTTAATTATTTACCTCTGAATTAAGTGGATCCCGGTGATTATACGCCCTAGGAATATATTGACAGCCCGTTTAGCTAAAATATTTTTCCGAAAAAACTGTAGACTATAACTATCTCTACGGAAAAAACTGTAGACGATGCGAATCTGGCGTCTGTAACTAGTTCCTCTACGCTCCGCAGATGAAGCGCTGCTTGTACTCATGGGCTGTCGGCAACGTCAAAAACATTGATCCCGTTCCGTAATTTAATTAAATTAGTAATTGCCAATGGTAAGTGCCGTGTGGTAATATAGAGAACGGCGGTTTGGATTCTTGTAAGAAAAAGGAAAAATTATTATTATGAAAAAATTATTATTATTGAGAAAACCCAACATCTGGCGACGAGGATGACTCCACCGGCGACGCAACCGGTGACGCAACCGGTGACGCACCTAGCGGCGACCTTCTTACCGCCTCAGGTGATGTTCGACCACAACGTCGGCACGTTTGACACCTTTTTACGTCGGATGGTCAACACTTTTAATACGTACGATGTCACTTCGCCTGATAAGAAGAGGTCTTATTTTTTGGCGTCGCTCAGCGATCCGACATATAAAATTTTACAAAGTTTGGTTACCCGGACGATCCCGACGGTTTACCTTTCGACGACGTGTCGGGTAAGTTGAAGAAACATTTTGCACCGATTAAATCGTCATTCGCGGCTCGCGTGGACTTTTACACGGCAAAACAACTCGGAAATGAAACGGTTGTTACTTTTTCTGCTCGGTTGCGTAAGCTAGCGGCGAACTGCTCATTCGGCGCCGAATTAGATGTCGTGATGCGGGACAGATTTGTAATGGGCCTCGAAAATTCGACAATTCGAGACAGAGTCATGGAGGAGGATGCTGCATCACCCCAGCTAACGTTTGCGAAAGTTATCTCTATCGCTACTCAGAAGGAGTCTTCTTTAAATACGCGGGATGCAACTATTGTGAAACAAGAACCCACAGATTTAAATTTTTCGCGTCCGACCGATTCACGTGGTAAAAATAACAACCAAACACCGTGTACCCACTGCGGCATGAGAAATCACCCCAGTTTCAAATGTAAATTTCGAAAAGCTACTTGTAACGAGTGCCAAGAAGTTGGCCACATCCGCCCAGTGTGTAAATCAAAAAAGTCGAAACCTAAGCGTGGGAATAAGAAAAAGCAAGGTTCAGCCCATTATCTTGCAAATCAAGGGGGAGAGGAGGACCCAGAAGAAGACGTCCTTCTTGGCGATTCATTCTTTTCCATGTTGGACCCAACTCAATCGGACAAACCTGGAACTGACCCCTACTGCGTACACATAGAAATAGGTGGTCAAGACATCGAGTTCCAAATTGACACGGGCAGCCGATATAATGTTGTTTCAGAAGCTTTCGTCAAGGAAAAATTGCCGAAATATTCACTGAAGGAAAATGACATTGAGTTGTCGGACTATGTCTGCCTCAAGATCCGCCCAACAGGGAAACTCGTAGTTCCTGTGAAACACAAGAAATTTGAAGGCGAGATGGAGTTTTACGTCATCAAGAACGGCGGCCCACCACTGCTGGGGCGTCAAGGTATTGACGTTTTGGTTTTCCCTCTATTTCGCGCCGGTCCATTATGGTTTGGAAAAGAACCTGTGAAAATTCCAGACGCACCCTCAGACATCAAGCCTATTTTGAAAGAATTTTCGAATTTATTCGACCAGTCAGCAGTTACCCTTCATATGAAGTAGACTTTAAATTGGTGGATGGAGCCAAACCCAAGTTTTTCAAGGCCAGGACTCTTCCCATCGCACTCAAAGCTAAGGTTCACGCAGAAATCGAACGGTTGGAAAGGGATGGCATCATCACTCCCGTGGACCACAGCAACTGGGCAACACCCATTGTGCCAGTCCTGAAGCGGGACGGACACGTCCGGATTTGTGGTGACTTTCGGATTACGATTAACCCTGTCCTAGTTCAAGTAGGCTACAGTTTGCCTAGAGCTGATCATCTTTGTTCACAGCTCGGTGGTGCGACAGTTTTCAGTAAAATCGACATGCGTGACTCAACTGAGTATAACAGAGACACAGAGTAACAGAGAACAAATGAACAGAGACGTCGAAAGAGCTCACTACTATCAACACTCCGTTTGGACTCTACCACTACAACCGTCTATGTTTCGGCATAGCCAGTGCACCGAATGAGTACCAACGCTTTATTGATGGCTTGATCCGCCCAATTGAGGGGGTCGGAGCTCTCTTGGACGACGTTTACGTGACTGGAAAAACACGGGAAGAGCATAATAAACGGCTGCACCATTTGCTGTCCATCTTCAGCAAAGCAAATTTACGAGTCCGACCGGAAAAATGTGTTTTTGCGCAGTCTTCAATGGAATATTTAGGTCACGTGATAGACAAACATGATCTCCACACGACTGACAAACACATTCGGGACATTATGGGCGCCGCCAACCCAACAACCCCAAGTGAGCTTCGATCGTTCTTGGGGATGGTTACATTTTATTTTAAATTTATTCCCCGGGCAGCTGAAATTTTACAGCCTTTGTATGCACTTCTGAAGAAAGATGCTGATTGGATGTGGGACAAGAAATGCCAACATGCGTTTGCTAAAATCAAACGAATTTTGGCCTCACGGCCTGTACTCACCCATTTTGACGAATCACTACCGATCAAACTCACGGTAGACGGATCGCCGATGGCGGTTGGCGCGATCCTGGCGCATGTTTTCCCCGACGGGAGTGAACGACCAATTGCTTACTCGTCTCGGGTACTTACTGAAGCCCAGAAATCGTACCCGCAGATCGAACGAGAGGCATTTGCCATTATCGCAGGGGTGTCGAGGTTCAGAGATTACTACTTGTATGGCCGACGCTTCATATTGGTTACTGACCATCGTCCACTCCTATACATTTTTGGTCCGGGAAAGGGCATCCCAATTTATGCCGCCAACAGGCTCCAAAGATGGGCCTACATTCTTTCCAATTTTAATTACCAACTCCAATGTGTGAAGTCAAATGACAACTGCGCAGATTTTCTGTCTCGAATTTCCACCGGGCAGCAACTCACAACCGACGTGGAGTCGTCAATTAACTACACACTTACATCAGTTTCATCCACGAAAACTGCCCCTTCAAATTGAATTGGAAGAACATTCGATCAACAACTAGGACGGATCCAGAACTCTCAAAAGTTGCTGCAGCAGTTCTACATGGGGCGAAACTCCCAGAAGGCAGTGCATTCCTTCCGTACAAGAGAAGAATGCTGGAGCTCACCATGGAAAATGGATGTCTCATGTGGGGCTACAGGGTAATCATACCCCAGAAATTTCGTAAAACTGCATGAACTTCTTCATGAGAACCATTTTGGTGCCACTAAAATGAAATGTTTTGCTAGGTCCTACTTATGGTGGCCATCACTGGACAACGATTTGGAAAATACCGCAAAATCTTGCCGGATATGCTGTAGGTTCCGTGATAACCCACCCAAATCCGTTTTACAGCCTTGGCCTTGGCATGCGAAACCGTGGTGTCGCCTACATGTGGATTTCCTTGGACCCATCAAATCCAACATTTATTGCTTCGTTGTAATGGACGCCACGTCCAAATGGATTGAGAGCTTTTTTGTATCCTCGACGAGATCGCAGGTGGATATCCATAAGCTTGCAGAAATTTTTGCACGTTTTGGCATGCCCCGCACGCTTACTTCCGACGGAGCCACTTCTTTCACCAGTGAGGAATTTGTGAACTTCATGAACAAATGTGGCATTCAACATCAAATTGGAGCACCGTATCACCCTCAAACTAATGGTCAAGCTGAATCGGCAGTTAAAATTGTTAAACGGTGTATTTTGAAAGCGATGGCGGACCACCACCCGTTAGAGTTGACAGTTAGTCAATATTTGCACCAGTACAGGAACACTGAACACGCAGCCACCAGGAAAACCACAGCGGACTTCCTCCTGAAGCTTAAACCACGGACCGCTCTCGACGACCTGCTACCCTCCACGGAAGCTATGATTTTAGACCGCCATGAGATGATGGTGAGAGGGGGAGGAAAGCGAAATGCGGAATTCAAGGAAGGTGACCACGTGTGGGCGCGGGATTTCCGTCATGACAACCCCAGATGGACAGCAGGTGTCATCACCGAGAAGCTGGGACTCCAAACCTTCACTGTACAAACAGAGGACAGAAGGACCCTACGTCGAACCTCGAACCAGCTCTGGTCGGGTGCACCTTCTAGTTTCGATACAGATCCTGGACAACGTCGAAGCACACCCATGCGTAGTCCACAGGTCCAGGCCGCCACCGTGGACGCGGCTGCTACGCCTCAACGCACTCCAGCGCCAGCCGAAGGCCGCCAGCTTCAGCACCCTCTGGTGGCAACGCTACACAGAACCCAACTTCAGCGGGACTGCGTCTCACAACGAGGATTAGGAAGCCCGTCCAACGTCTCACTTTTGACTGATGGAAGAACTTCGAAGAAGATCTTTTCCTAATTGAAGTATAAAATTCATTTAAACAAGTCAGACAAATCCTCCATAGATTTAATCTGTACAATGACTGTATAATCCTTTTCACTTTCTTTTTTTTAAATCTTTATACATTTATGAACATGTAGGTAATTAATTTGGTATGATCAAATTTAAGGGGAGGATTGTTGTGACGTCATAGAATGAGCCACTTATAATTTGATATCGATTGATAAGAGTTTTATCAATAAATCAGCTGTGTGATTCGCTCTTGCACGTGTGACCGTTTTTCATTGATCCCGTTCCGTAATTAAATTAAATTAGTAATTGCCAATGGTAAGTGCCGTGTGGTAATAGGTTCGTTCCTGCGGGTTGATGCGATTAGATTGCATCCAGCTGCGCATGCGCACTGAGTGCCATCCAAAAAAGTGGCCGTTCCTGACTAGAGACTATACCTACACCTGACTCCCAATCCGCGCATGCGCAATCGCACTTTTTTATCGGTAATCGATGCGTTATGAGAAAGATCGATTGTTAGCTACGCGTTTCAATCGATGTTGCCTTAACTTCCAAAACCCGCCTCTTGAAACAATGGAGGGCGGTTTTTTCATTTTCTTTTTCAAATTCTTTGTTTTTTACTCGGAAAATATTTAACCCGCTGGGATCCTTCAAAAATCCCATTTTTAGCCCCATGAAAGCCCATAGATCGCCACAGTGAAATCGGATCGTTCCGGGACCCCCGTAAAATGGATTTTACGTCCAAAAATACCTCGAAAACGACACCTAACTCGATCCCATAGCTAAAAGCCTTCAAACCCCCTCCAGTAGCCCCATAGCGCCCCACGGGTATGGGCGATCGGACTGAAAACCTTGTGGGCACAACTAGATGGTAAACCAAGTATTCTGTCAAAATTTCAGAATTTAAAGAAAATTCCTACTGCCAAAAACGGCCCGGAGGGCGGACGGACCTTTCGGATTTAGAATGTAGACCTCTTGAAACTGATAATGTCAAATTTTAAGGCCGATCCGAGTCGTCGACCTCCGTCGCGATTACATATGTAGGGATCCTTCAAAAATCCCATTTTTAGCCACATGAACTTGCCTCGCTTTTGATTTCCACTACACCACAGTCGATCCTCTGCTCGCGCTTCGAATGTCTGGACGCCTTTTTGGACAGCCCCGAAATCCGACAACACCTCGCACAAATAAACCGAATATAATAAACGGAATATAATTTGGGGTCAAAAGGAAAATAACTTCTAGGCGCCCCGGTCGAGTTGACATTTTGGATTTGGAATGAAACCTCTTGATCAGAGAGGCTAGATGTGATTCGTTATTCACAGTGTATCCACATGGGAGCAGTTCAAAATAGGAAACCGCCTCACTGTCTGGCATAACATGGCCGTGACGATAATCGAAGGTGATGGAACATCGAAACGAAGATCGAACATCGACACATTACCGATAAAAAAGTGCGATTGCGCATGCGCGGATTGGGAGTCAGGTGTATGGGTAGTCTCTAGTCCGTTCCTGCATGGCCGCTCACGGGATGCGGTCCGCGAAGTGAGGTGTTCCTGCAGCGATACCATCCAACTCGCATCTACTCCGAGTTGCTGCTTCTGTGCCGCGCATCCAGTTGAGCTAACCGCATCCAAAAGATAACCATTTGTAACCTACTTATAACCTGACTCATTTTGCCTCGTTCTCCGTGGAGTAAACTTCGGCGAAAAACTTCCCAGGTGCGATTACGGACGAATAATTATGGAAGAATTTGAATTGTGGGAATTGTCAGAAGAGGTGATAGGTACTGGAGTGATACTGGAAAATGCGCGCATTACAATTTTTTACACCATGTAGCTCTGTCATGGATGCCACACTCAAGTGACGCGAAAATTGATGTCACGCTAAAGAGATGCGGTTTGTAGAAAACCGTTTCTGCATGACAATGGATGCGATTAGATGGGAGTCGCGCATGCGCACGATTCACAGGATGCGAGTGGATGTGAGTGGATGCAATCTAACCACGGTTGACCGTGCTGGAACAAACCTAATATAGTCAACGGCGGTTTGGATTCTTAATTGAGACAACCCAACATTATCCTTCCTCCAATGTTGTTGGAGTTATCGAAACACGATATCGCAGACTTGATTCTTTTGCCAACAATGCCCCTGGCAATAATATTGCCATCATCATATTATGATTGTAAAACGGATTTGAGTGAAATAATCATATTCCTATCAATAAAACTCAAATCAACTACCTTAACAAATGGGAACTTATTGGCAGGGCCGTGGAGAGAAAATCCGGGCCCGGGGGCAAAAAAAAAAAAAAAAATCGGCCCCCTAAAAAAAAATTCTCAAGAAAATCCGGGCCCTCCTACGAAGGCCGGGCCCGGGGGCAACGGGTCCAGTGTCCCCCCCCCCCCCCTCTACGAGGCAAACCTAACAGAAACTTCTTGAGGTGACAGATTTCAGTATTGACTGCTGACCAAATAGGAAGATTATAATTGAAAGGGGCCATGAGAACAAGCAATTTAAATGTTGACGAAGCTAAGCTTATGCAAAATTTCAACAATACTCGCTTGAAATTAGCCAGATCATTATAAGCAACGTCGACTGAACTGGCAGACAACACCACGTAATCAGGCAGACAATGGCCATTCGACAAGGAGCCCAGTAGAACGGGGAGAGGGGCGTCGTTTATCAACAGAGAGGAGGCCCTGAAACAACTGGGGACAAGAGATCGGACCTCCTTTCTTAAATCTTTCACATAAGAATCACCCAGGAAAATATATCTCCTTCGGCCGAACTCTTATACGCAACTCTGAAGCGTTGAATTCGTCGTCGTTAGTATCATTCCTGTACAACTTCAAGCAAATCAGACTTCAGTATCTCTGTTACGTTCTTGTGAAGTCAGCTTTTCTTTGATTTCTCCCAAGACAAATCCATTATGTATGCCGATGAAAACTAACGGCCGACTATCTCGGAAGTTTCTTATAGTACATCTTATATTGCAAAGTACTCTCTATTGTTTTGTTTGTTCATCTAGCTCTTTTCGAAGTGAGGCATTTACGTTTTAACAGTCTTTAAGCCTCTGCAAGCTTTCATTATTCTGAAAAACTGAGTAGTTTTGGGGTTATATGGGAGAATGTGAAGTGTTGCCAACCATGCCACAAAACATCTGAGCTCAATCTTACCTGTATTCAAGGGCAGAAGAAGGACGCCTCAAAAATACATGATTCGGGGGAGGCAATTTGGCGGTCCCCTGCAAAGAAAAAGACAGTTGGTGTTAGAGATTGACAGCCAGTTTACCAAATGCTTGTAAAGGCCCATTATGCTGCCACTGGAAATCTCCAATTATCAAAAAAGGCAATGTTTATCAACGCAAGGAAATCGGCCATTAGCTCGAATCTATTCTAATTGAGCTGCGACACGAGGAGGAGGGGGAGAACGTGAACCATCTTTCTTGCAAGGTACCTACTTGGAATAGGCTATGAAACTAATTAGTTTATATAGGTAGGACCTGAGAGGGGCTGAGGGATCAGGTGGCGGTATCCTTTGAGTGTTTTGAAAGGAAACCGACATTAATAGCAGAAATTCCGAGTTTGTTTTTGAGAGTGGATAACCGTTATTAAGGGTTGGTTATTGGGGATATTTGAGAAGGCTCAAGTATGTATATACTTAAAAAAATTATATGAATTTTAAAACTTATAAAATTCATATGAATTTTAAAGTTTTAAATTAATAGCACGGGGAGGGGGGGGGTGGGGGGGGGGGAATAATATTGATTGAGAGAGTTAAATTGGTTTCAGAATTTCTAATATTGGGGATCTACTGATTTTGCCATGGTCGTTTTTATTAAGATCAGGGTGGATAGTATAAGCTTTCAGGATTTCCAGGTTCTCCCACTCATTGAGCAGGCGACCCTTGGGTTGGAAATGTAAAAGTTTACTATCCCTATTTGGGTTAAAAGGATGATTTGAGCTGATACAATGGTCGAAACCGGATTGGCTGAAACCGGTCTCCACGCTATAATTGTTTACCTGAATAAACAATTTAGTATTCAGCAGAGGAGTCGTTCTCTCTCCCTAACCAAACTCATTGGATTAGACTTGAAAATGTAATGTCATTGTAATGACTTGAAACGTAAAGCTGAAGAAAACTTGCATGACAGGCTGGATGTTCTGTCTATTCAAGATGTGAGCGCTATACGCAAATCTATTTACTACGTTCGGTCAAAATCTTTACCGAAATTACCCAAGTGTATAGGGGAAGCTCAGGATGCTCTCGGAAATATGGACGTGAGAACTCTGAAGGACGAAAATTTCGTTTTCGTGAATGACAAAGAGGAGAACATTGTAATTTTGACTTGTGACTCCAACTTAACAATTCTCAGGGGTAGTAAGTCCATATACGTCGACGGTACGTTCAATTGTTTTCCAAAAATTTTTCTTCAAATGTTTACCGTCCACATTTGTCAAAACGGGCACTATCTCCTTCTCGTTTTTTGTTTTTTGCCCAACAAAACTGCATCCACCTATGAAAAAGTTTTTTCAGCATTGCATGAGTATGTACCTTTGTCCTGACATTGTTTTCGCGGACTCGAAGAGGCCATCCATTCGGATGTTCGATCAACTTAGCCATCGGTCAAGATCAAGGGGTGTAGGTTTCATCTAGATCAGGAGCCGTTTGGGAATTTCCATCCTGACAAGATGGAAGCCGTTTGGGAATTTCCACCCTGACTAGACGGGAGCCGAGTGGGGAAAACGGGAGCCGAGTGGGTAACCACCGAAATTCCGAGTTTGTTTTTGAGAGTGGATAACCGTTATTGAGGGTTGGTTATTGGGGATATTTGAGAAGGCTCAAGTATGAATTTTAAAGTTTTAAATTAATAGAACGGGGTGGGGGAATAATATTGATTGAGAGAGTTAAATTGGTTTCAGAATTTCTAATATTGGGGATCTACTGATTTTGCCATGGTCGTTTTTATTAAGATCAGGGTGGATAGTATAAGCTTTCAGGATTTCCAGGTTCTCCCACTCATTGAGCAGGCGACCCTTGGGTTGGAAATGTAAAAGTTTACTATCCCTATTTGGGTTAAAAGGATGATTTGAGCTGATACAATGGTCGAAACCGGATTGGCTGAAACCGGTCCCCACGCTATAATTGTTTACCTGAATAAACAATTTAGTATTCAGCACAGGAGTCGTTCTCTCTCCCTAACCAAACTCATTGGATTAGACCTCTGCACCATCGGCAAACAACCACTTTATGAAACTAATTGTTGAGTTGAGTTAATTGGTACGATTTTTTTTTATCCATAATTCAGTACATAAGCATAGTATAATACTAATAATTATAGGTACTGTGGCCGCCCGCGCACTCTAGCGGCACCCACTCAACATAAGAACGGCCAGCACAGCTTCCTTCCCATCTCACGGGAGGCGAGGCCGACTACATTCTCCATCCCGTATGGGAGCTACCCCGTATGTGGGTCTGGAATAATATTTCGCCTTCTTATCTGTCAATCAGACCACCATCTAGTACCAACTGCTCAATGGATAGAATCAACACACTTTCCGTTCAGTCCACTGACCAGGACTATCAACCCGGCAGTTATTCGGGAAGAGAAGCCGGTCCAGCGGACCTATGTATTGTTTCGCGAGGGGATGTAGCCCAGACCGCCATTGCCCACACTTCGCTCGTGGCAGCCGGGAGTACACTCCCTCGTAAGGCTCCTTTGGGGAATGATGCCACTCCTGCTGACAATTCCCTCGGAGTAGCTCAGGAACCTCTGGATGCAAGTGTGGATCCAGAACATCGCGCCTCTAATGAAGTCGACACTTCGATCTCATTCAAGGCCGCAACTGGACTCCCTTCCGGCCTCCCACGTGATCCCAGTCTGTCTAGACTCTTTTAGTCAGGCTGGGCATAGCGAGAGGACCCCTTCTGCTTCGAAGGCATTCTCTGGTGCAGCCGATCACAACACTTTGTGTCAGGCCCCAGGCGAATACGTTCAAGTACCCCCTTCCTGTTCCTCCAAAAACAACGGGGGCGAAATCCTGGATATGACGCCAGATGCTTTCCCCGAAACACACAACACATTAAATAGGGACAATTTAATGTTAGGAACACGAATTCAACACGTAGGTACACACTGTTACAGTAGGAAGTGTGGGATCCTTATATACTTATTAAGTACCTTCACTTTCGGCCCCGGAGGACATATCTCTGGAAAGAAAACAAACCTTTTTTAAAAAATTTTTTCCTGGAAAGGTCGTGCTTCAAAAGTTACGAAAATTGGGCAACATTGCAGAAACCCCCTCTCTATTATTAGGGGAGACCGTTGTACCTTGATCACGTTGTACCTAGAAACATTTGAATTAGCTCCGGCTGGTGCTGCTATCCAGCTGATCTTTCTACGCCTAAATTCTTCTCTGAGGAGGCATAACTTATCAGTGTAGTTTCATCAATGCACGAAAACGATTGGGGGTTGAATTGACAAATGTGATTAAAAAAATTTACTTTTGAGATCGTTTAGTTCAACTCATTTATCCCACGCTTTCGAAGATATGGGTTCGATGGTTAGCTGTTGTGGTTCTATATGCTACATAGAAACCAAATTTCTTACCAATTTCAATGAGAGAAATGTGAGGTTTGTGTATTTCCCGTTTTTGCAAAATGGGAGACCATGTTGTACCTTGGAACAAAAAGGGTCTTGTAACTTGGAACAGATGTTTGGCTGGAAGGGTTGGTACCTCGTGTACCTTGAAACACTTAATTTGCCATCAAACTCATCAATTTTCTATAACCCAGAGTGATCTTCTATTGTTTCTATAGCATATTATGTAACTTTTCAGGGTTTTTCTTCAGATGCTGATAAAATGATATTTCAGACGATGATGAACAATCTGTTAGCGTTTTCAAGGTGTTTTTTTACTGCTGTTACTAAGAGAAAAAACGTCTTCGTTCACTATAATATAGTAGAATATTATTCTTCATTTTTTCTCGAAAATACCAAGCGTTCCAAGGTACACGAGCGTTGCTGTACCTTGGAACAAAAACGACCCTTCGGATTTTGCTTCATAGCTTCGCCTATGCTTCAAGGAATTACAATTTTGGCACACAAAACTATTAGTCAAGACTGCTGTAAGGTATTGAAACCGAAAGCCGAGCAATATTGATGAATTTCCAGGCACTATCTCAAAAAACTGAAAAGGGTTCCAAGGTACAACGGTCTCCCCTAAATAATAGAGAGAGGTTTTCTGCAATGATATATTTTTTCCCTTAAGGACCTATAAATTTTATGGGTCCTCAAGGGGGCTTTACACGAGCAATTTTTCCCTGCAATAATTGCACAAATTCGAAAAGATTGCACTAGAAAAGTTGGACGCAACACAAGGCAATAATTGCGGTGAAAAATCGCCTCGTGTTGCATCAACATGTAGCGATGCAATAATTGCGTTGTGTTGTACAATAAAAAATTGCAGTTAATTTTCCGAACCCCTTGGACTTCACTTCCAACACAAGGCAACACCTTCCGGGAGCGTGTGTGGACCCAAAAATGTCGGCCAACACTCGGCAATTATTGCTTGCAATTTTTTCAGGGCGAGAATAATTGCATTGTGTTGCATGTCACATTTACACGAGCAACACTAAATCTGAGAAACACTTTTCGCACGCAATTATTGCAGGGAAAAATTGCTCGTGTAAAGGCCCCTTTTTCCTATATTATATTTAATATAATTAGGGTGGCCAGATGTACTGCTTTTTGCAGTACAGTACTGCTTTAAGGTATGTGATACTGCTGTACACGGAGCCCCTTGTGTACACCTGAAATGTACTGCTTTTTGAAACTAGTAGAGTTTTAGGCTCGCTACTTCCTGCCAACTTACTTACGCACTTGGCAATATCTTGTAAAGAATGATGGTGACCAGACGCCCGGACCCTAAATTAGATAGAACACCTTTTATCAATTAGGAGAAGAAGAAGTTGGTTGGTGGAGCTACGGTTTTTATGATTTTCAAACGGGTTCTTTAGTTTTAAAATGCAGCCAAATAGTATTGATCTCTCGGTATGGATCTCCTTTATGGGATGTAGATTATATCATATAGTCATAATATTTTTGGTGCCAGTGGCAATGATTTAACCTAATGTGATGTTTTATTAGACATTGAAAAACTTTTTTTCTCTATCTATAGACAAAAAAAATTTAATGTCTAATGATAATAATTTTGTTTATAGACAAGAAAAGGCTCTTGTACTATAGTAGGTACTATATACACATAGACTATATATATATAGTGTATAATACTATAGTGTCCGACGACTATTTGTTTAATGTACTGCTTCCTCGAAAAAAATATCTGGCCACCCTAAATATAATATTTGAATTCCGAAGTCTGGAGGCGGTAGATGTCGCTGCTTCGTCATCAATTGAATGGCTGAGAGGTCTCTCTCTCATTCTCGCAAGTTAGCCAACTTTGCTAAGCGAAAAGCCGACCCCAAAAATCGAAATCATCAGAGAATTCGAGCATCGAGGAAATCGAAGAAGATTACTTACCTATTCATAATGACAGATGAGTCCCCGGCATGAGTCTCCTGAAAATATGTTTAAAAAAAGATTAACTGAGCCGCTAGTCTCGCGATGCGAAATAAGAGCGCGTCTCAATGTCCGGCTCATTGTACCAGAATTGGCCACCATGTGGCAGCACCAAAAAGAAGCAATTTTACTTGGATGATTGCAGCTAAATGCCTTAACGGCTAACTGGATTTTCAATCTGAAGCGAATCTTCTCCCAACAGTAATACATAATATGTAGCCATATTTTGGCTATTAGTTTAAGTACCTACCTAATTATGTTTGGGATCGCTAAAATTTAAAATACATTGGATTTTATACCTGAGCCCCCCCCCCCCCCCCCCGTTTATTCCAATTTTATTCCAACGAAATCTTGTAGGTAGATTGTTTCTGCGTCGAATGAGACCAACCGCGATTCTGTACCTTCCATAAAAAGGGAGCTATGATTTTTGAAAGATTTAACCCATTTTGGCAAAATATGTAGTAGAACATGATCTCCTGGAGACGGCTATGCAACTTGGTAGAAACAAAACTTTTTTGCCAGGAATATATTGGACTGGGGGGAGAAATTAATGGCTAGAAATATTGAAACATGCTGCCAAAACATGAGCATAACAATATGAGCATAATAACAAAATGAGCATAACAAGGAGTTTGATTCCAAAAGGTACTATATCCGTTATGGTCAAATGCGAGAAAAACTTAAAAAACCATTTACGCCTGAAAAACGCATTATAAGCCAATGATGTTATTTTTAATATTTTTCTAATTTGTAATAAAAATTTTTGGTGAAAGAAATTTGAAATTTCAGAATTACGGATTCTGAAAGGAAACGAAACTCGTTTCTTTAGGTACTTTTTGAAACGAAATGTGGCGTTTAGTACTTTTTGAAATCAAACGAGGTGGATATAGTACCTTTTGAAACAGAATCTCGCGTTCCTGTAAAATATAAGTTGTTATGTCATGGTGAGTACCTATTAATAATTAATTTTTAATTATTAAAAAGTGTACCTATTTTAGTTCTCAGGACTCGTAAATTAGGGTACCTACCAAGGTACTTTTCTTCACAAAATAGGTACCTAGGCCAGTGGGAGAGTTGTCAATTAATATTAACATTTAAAATAAAATTCAAAATATTTTCATTTATTTAAAAAACGCCAGTTTTATCAAATTCAAGGACTGGATGGCTTACCCATCATGGTTTAGGATCATGATGTTATCACATATTAGGTTTCCAGGTAGGTATCTATCGAGGAAATTACATTAAAAAACTAAAGTCTTATAAGTTAGTAAAACTCAAGGAACCAGATATTCTTCCATGACACTAGATAAACACTGTAAATTTTACACCAGGGTTTATTATTCTTTGATATATATATTTTTTTTTTAATCTACGCCGTATACGGGGCTCTGCGGCCATCCGTTCTCGAGCAGCCCAATAAAGTGTTGATTCTTTACTCCAGATGGAGTCGTCGTTTCTAATTAAATCTCATGTCCTGCAAGGCCGGACATTCGTCTAAATGAAGGAATGTCATTTCATCTTGATGGCAAAGAGTGCAGATTGGACTGTCATAGACACCGATTCTGCAAAGATGCTTGGCCAGGAAATCATGCCCAGTTTGAATCCTAAAGCAAGCCACTTTGCTTTCTGGGCAGCGTTTTGGGCACAGGCTCACTCAGTAGGGGGGCCCATCTCTTTCCCTCTGCAGCTCTCTCGTGGGCCTCCCGAACCAGGACCTTCTTCTTGGCGTCGACCAGGCGCTTAGCTGTGCTGCCCCTCATTACACCCATCCAGCACCCTTATTTATTATTTAATATATTATATAATATATAATATAATATATAAATGTGGGCATCATTTCTTGAAACTAATGTGAAGAAAGGTTTCACTTCTACCGTGGTTTCATAAAACCACACCCCTATTTTGGTTTATTATTCTTGGAATAATAAACCTACCTATGTTTTCGCGACGCGGGTCGTCGACTCCGTTCGGCCTCAAAATTTGACATTATCCGTTTCAAGAGGTCTACATTCTAAATCCGAAATGTATGTCCGCCGGCCCCCGTCCAGGCCGTTTGCAAGTAAGTTGCATGCCCCTGCTGCTTAATGCCATAACGGGTCTTCACGATTCGCCACAACCCCTCTATCGTCTGGGTGTGGGCTCCAGAAACTGGGTCAACGAAGTTTTCGGAGTGGTTTACCGTTCGGTGTACAAATCCGATGGAGCCGAGGTTGCTATAAGCCCGCCAGCAATCTGACATGATTGTAGAGCCCTTTTCGATTTCTCGTAAAATTATGGGCTGCACAGTGGCCCTGTGCCGTTTTGCCACAATAAAAAACCGTCGTTCTAAGATGTCATCTTTTCGGCAGCACATTCCGAAGACCCAGGGGCCCTTAACACGGCTTCCGTAGTTGCGCCTGGAGTCGGTGCCTGCTGCTTCATCGGCGCCTGCATCATCAACGGTCATTTTCCTCAATAATCATTATGTTGTTTACGTTTTGCGAGACGGGAGATAGCATATTGAACCCGCGCATCACACGGTAGAGACGCCCGGTCAGGGATAGATCTCGGTTTCGAGGTAGATAGCATATTGATCGAGTACCATTTATAACCTCCTGGGATCCTTCAAAAATCCCATTTTTAGCCCCAAGAAAGCCCTGTAGATCGCCACAGTGAAATCGGATCGTTCCGGGACCCCCAAAAATGGATTCTACGTCCAAAAATACTTCGAAAACGACAGCCAACTCGATTCCATAGCTCAAGGCCTTCAAAAACCCCCTGCTATAGCCCCATAGCGCCCCACGGGTTTGGGCGATCGGACTGAAAACCTTGCGGGCACAACTAGATGAAAACCAAGTATTTTGTCAAAATTTCAGATTATAAAAAAAATTCCTACTGCCCAAAACGGCCCGCACGGCGGACGGACATTTCGGATTTTGAATGCAGACCATTTGAAACGGATAATGTCAAATCTTGAGGCCGATCGGAGTCGTCGACCTCCGTCGTGAAAACATGGTGTATTATTCCAAGAATAATAAACCAGTCATATTTTTGAAAAATCACACGTTTTCTCAAAAAGGTTTCATTCGGTTTTTTCAAAAGAAATCACAATACTTAGTTGCAAAATCACATAATTAAGTAGGTAGTTAGTTATAATTAGGGGGACTTGATTAGAAAAATCACCATTTTATTTTCTATCAGTCTACTAACTCCGTCGTTATAGGTATTATGAAGAACGAAAATCTAATTATCATTTTTAGGAAAGCGAAGAACTGAGAAAAAAATAGAACACTGAATCGCCTAATCGATTGAAACTGATTCTTCGTCATCCTAGTAAAATAAGATACACTGCCAAGGCAATGGCACATGAGCTTCCTCGTGCCAACTTCAAAATGAACGTAACAACTGTAACAAGAAAATTAAGTTCGCGCATGCGCAGGGCGTACCACTGATTCAATCATGATGAAACTGATAGGGAAGCATCTAGGGCTATACCCACACAATTTCTGAAAATTTGATTGAAATCCGATCAAAATTGTAGGAGTTATGGCTGTGGCAAGGAAATTACGTTCGCGCATGCGCTGAGCGTACCGCTGATTCAATCGTGATGAAACTGACAGGGTACCATCTAGAGCTATACGCACACAATTCCTGAAAATTTGATTGAAATCCGATCAAAATTGAGAAAGTTATGCTTGTTTCAAGAATTTCACGTTAGCGCATGCGCAGAGCGTACCGCTGATTCAATTGTGATGAAATTCGTATGGGACCTCAAGGAGCCTTATCCGCATAATCCCTCAAAATTTGAGCTAAATTCATTCAAAATTGTGGAAATTATGGCTGTAACAAGGAAATGCGGACAGACCGACAGACACGGAACCATATTTGTTCAGTAGGCTATGAAACGCAAAATGCGAGTGGAAATTTTGAATTCGGACAACAAAAATTTTTTTTCTCCCGAAAGTGAAAACAAGGCTTCCGCTGCTTCGCAGACTCGGAAGCAATATTATTCTCCGAATCTTCATTGTTGACTCGTCTCGATCTCTTCAGTAGGTATGTCTCGATAGAATTCGTGGTTCTTCCAGTCGACACCCATTGTCGTAACAACGATTCAACGTCATTCATCTTCTCCGAGCTCACGTGGTTAGCTTTTTTGACAAGCTTGAGGTTGAAAGGAGTGGTTTTGAGGTTCCTGAATTTTTTTTTTTTGGTAATCTTGTGCAGTGAATTTGGTCCTGTGTAGCAGGTTTGTACTTGGAGGTACCTAATCAGGATTTTCATGTGCATACGAGATTTGTTTGCAATCGGATATTTTGAATCCCTTTTCACCTGTCTTCAAGAGGGATTTACTGCTTTCGGTCCACGTGTGCACCATGAATTGTTTTGATGTGTGCAAAGTGCCAACCCCTTTGAGCACTTCATCGTATTGCTAGGGCTCCACAATGGTGTCTATTTTTCGTAATTTTTTTTCAACGAGGCCGAATGCCCTGTCGGCAGGCATATACGAGTGGCCACGAACAGTTCGTAACAGTTCCCAGTTACTGGGAAATACCACTCAAAATTCAGTTCCTTTGCGGAGCAGTACTTCATGAGCATGAGGGCCATGGCGTAATTTTTGTTTTGCGTTACGCATGAGTAACAGAAAAATCTTATGGTACCTAGTCACTGCCGGTCGATTTTCCATAAGGCTTGGCAGAACATTGTGTACGAAGTGGGAAAGGCACGAAATAATTAGATTCGCCCCCTATCATAATATGAATATTATTCAGACTCTAGCCACCTGTAGAAGTGGACGTTCTCTTTGGCTAGACTGCCCTTTTCATCGTGAATCACCACTCCAAGAATGTAGCCCCCATAGCTGCCTGGCGTAGAAAGCTTCTCCCACTGGCGTTTTTGGCAAAGGCTGATTTTGCATGAGGCTAATACTGTTTTCACCATGGGAATTCAACTCTTGAAAGAATTTTTTTTTCCCTCCGGATGTGAACTGCATGCTCGTTAATGAGAGCTTTTTTTCCCCTCATCGTCTCTTTCGAGGGAGCGCGCAGTTTTCAGCCTGACGCAAGTGCTGCATACGTCGGTTAAGGGGGGGCCGAAAGCGAGGTTGAATTTTCTACAAAAAGTCGTATAGTACGTGTTGTACTTACAGTCTGGATCCTGTTTCTTGAACAAGGCCCACATTTTCTTATTCCAGATAAAATAATGAGAGCAAAATTTGAGGTACCTAAGATAAAAATTTCAGACTAAAGGGATCGGTAGGAAGACAGTACCGTGTAGCGATTTCAGCGGGAAAAGGGCATTTCTTTTTTTGGTTCATTATTCTTGGAATAATACACTAAGTCTTATGAAGCATAAGTCTTATGCTTTCGCGACGGAGGTCGACGACTCCGATCGGCCTCAAAATTTGACATTATCCGTTTCAAGATTCATTATCCGTTACATTCTAAATCCGAAATGTCCGTCCGCCGTCCGGGCCGTTTTGGGCGGTAGGAATTTTTTTTTAAATCTGAAATTTTGACAAAATACTTAGTTTACCATCTAGTTGTGCCCGCCAACCCCGGGCTTCCCCCTATCTCTCACCGGCATCGAATGCGAGCCGAAAAATTCACTGCCTTCCCCCACCCTTGGAGGGACCGATGCCGACCCGGGCCCTCACTTTTGCATTGGCCATCGCCGTGATCAGTTAGTTTTTAACCAAATAGAGAGTTCCTAAAGCCACTTTTTGCCTAACGGTGATGAGTTACGGTGGACGTAACTCGAGATTTCGCGCATGCGCAGAAATAACGGCGATAACTTACGTCCTTATGCCTAACGTCGAACGTTATTGCCGTAAAGATACGGCGATAAACTTACGGTCTTAAGGATAACGCCGTTAATTTCGAGCAATAGAACGTAAATAGCGGCACTTTAAATTTAGCGTGACTTTTGATAAGACCGTATCTCTGTTACGGTCTTATGTGAAGTTAGCTTTTCTTTGATTCTCCCTAGACAAATTCCTTACGGCGATAAAAATTAACGGTCGACGTAACTCGGATGTTTCTTTAGGAACTCTCTAATAACGTATTTATTTCACTAATAATTTGTCGAAATGGTGAGTTATTGTGTAGCGTATGGTTGCAAGAATAGGCACACTAAAGGTTGCGGACTGACATTCCACAGGTAAGAAGTTATTTCATGATATTTGTAGTAGTTACTAGCTAGCAGGCTTCGTTTTTATTTATTTTAAGCTTTCAATTCAAGCATTATATGCATTTGTCTGGCTCAAATTCTTTGGTGTAGGTATCTGTTGATATTAGAACCATGTACAATGTACATTGTACATACTAGGTACAATGTACATACTAGGTACCATAATGGTACCTAGTATGTACATGGTTCTATGATTATAATAATCATGATTATTAGCAACGGGAAAACGGTTAAATATATATACATTATAATATATTGTTTCATTATTGTATATTATTAAATTATTAAAAAAAAATTTTCAACATTTATTTTTATTTTTTGATTTTAATAATTTTGTCATATCATTTTTTCATCTCAGTTCATTACGCTTATTATTTATTTTTTCCCATCTTTTCGTTTTTTAGCTTTGTTTCCCCTACTAATTTTAATTTTTTATTTTCTATTTTTTATTTTCTATTTTTATTTATTTTTATTATTTTATTATTTTATTTTTAATTTTTAATAATCCTTTTAATTCTCATAATCCTACCCACCTACCCCGCTCTTTCGGCTTCCTCCCCTTCCATCGTGACGTCACGACATCGCGGGTTCCCGCCACCTTTTTCCCGCGTCTAAAAGCGGCGACGATCAGCTGGAGGAAGTCATTGACTGAAGACGCACTAAGCGAAACGTTTCAAGGTATTTATTATTTTGGTTTATTTGTTTAATTTGTCAAACCTATGACTAAAAGTTTATTTTATTGAGTTCTACGGAATCCATTTTCCAAGTGATGTAAATATAATAAATATATATAAACATAATAAATATAAATATGATATCCTATGAAATTTAATATTTATAATCGATTGGTGACATTGCCAGCTTTGTACCTCATAATGGAGTTGAATTATAGTGAGTCAGTGGGTCAATTGACCCATGTGAATTCGGTCAATGTGACCCACTGACTACGTACAATGCGTAGTGAGACTCAAAGACCACGTGTGATTTTTTTCAGATTTTTAAAGGAGTAAGTAGAGTATTTACAGGGTTTTTTTTTTTTTTTTTTTTTCGAAAAACAGCCGTTTTGCCCCACTGTGGGGTGCCCCCCCCTCTGGATCCGCCACTGGTGTATGTGTACAAAATTAAAGATGATTTCCAGAAGTGTCAAAGAAGTAGGTTCACGAGATCGACAATGACTAGCATGCTGGCAATAGAGCGCTCTAGAAGTGATATCTTTACAAGACAGCTGCCTTGGTTGGCACCCGCTGTTTTTGAACATCTCCCATATACCTACTATTAAATCCGCTACATCTATGTTAGAGTTTAAGAAAAAAGTGTTGGCCTACCTCAAGGAACAAGCAAACACAAATTTCATTATTCAAAAATTCAAGTTTTTAAGGGGAATATGTATATCAGGGGTAAAATTAGTCTTAGTTACCTACTTACTTAGTAGTAGTATAGTTGGACTGTAATTTAGTTTTAGAATTACTTAAAGGACTTTGTAATTAAAAATGTAATAGTTATACAGTGAAACCTCGATAAGTGCAACCTCGATAAGTGACCGTAAAACCCAGTTCCCTTCACCTTGGGGGCCATTTCACATCGATTTTTAACTCGTTAAGTGAACATGATTTGAAAGTACAACCTCGTTAAGTGCAACGTGAAATTCGGATTCGAACCTCGATAAGTGACCAAGAAGACTCGACCTACCTCGATAGGTGACCATTTCCCTCGCTAAGTGACCTAGGCGGAAGGTGGGTACAGGCATGCGAATATGGACGGGTCAGAAAAACTACCCCCTCTTATGATCGGAAAGTCAAAGAAACCTCGTTGTTTTGCCAGAGTGAAAACCTTACCGATAGACTATGTTGCGAACCGTATAGCATGGATGACGTCAGCGCTATTTAACGACTGACTTGTTGAGCTAAATCTCAACACGAAACTCAAAAACCGTCATACAATCCTTCTCATCACTGATAATTGCTCAGCTCATAAGAATTTGAGCAACACGAGTAACGTTACGGTTAAATTTCTTCCTCCTAATACGACAAGCAAACTTCAACCCCTCAACCTCGGCATAATCCAGAATTTTAAAACTTTCTATCGCAAAGAAGTAGTCGATCACGTCTTGTGCGCCATAGAAAATAAAACGGATATGAGCATTAATGTACTGCAAGCCATGAGAATTTGTTCTATTTAAATCATAGCCCCTGGGTCAGATACACAAACTTTGCAAGCGATAGTTTAACAACGTACCAGAGTTTTTTCTTGAGCGCCGGGAGTGATCACTTTGGGGACTGTAGCCGGAGGCGTACCGTCACTCGACTCGGGCCGCGGAGCTACAGACAGTGCAGACGCCGAACACGTTACGGGCGAGGGGTGCATAACCCGAACGCTACCTTGTGGATTGATTTCAGTCGCCCCAAGCTGGGGGATCTTCTGGGCATTTTCTGAAACACAAAAATAAACCGATACCGACTAACCTCAAAGGCGCTTGTAAGTAGTGACAGGTATCGATATCCCAAAATGTGTGCCATTTTGGTTAATTTGGGACGGCCTCAAGTCTATGCCTCAAGGTTATGACGGTGTTTTGAGTGCCGATTATGAATATCAACGCCGCAACTGGACTCCCGTCCGGCCTCCCACGCATCCCAGTCTGTCTAGACTCTTTTAGTCAGACTGGGCATAGCGAGAGGACCCCTTCTGCTTCGAAGGCATTCTCTGGTGCAGCCGATCACAACACTTTGTGTCAGGCCCCAGGCGAATACGTTCAAGTACTCCCTTCCTGTTCCTCCAAAAAAACGGGGGCGAAATCCTGGATATGACGCCAGAGGCTTTCCCCCAAACACACAACACATTAAATAGGGACAATTTAATGTTAGGAACACGAATTCAACACGTAGGTACACACTGTAGGAAGGACTATGAATATGCTGAGACTCAGCAGCTGAGTTGCCGTTTGGTCTCAAGGCGACGAGGTATGGAGAGGACTCAGAGCTGAGAAACGTCTCTGAATTCCGCCCCAAAATAGCTGAGATCGAACTTAAGTTTTTACACAATGTTAACGCCCCGCCTTAATTAAAGACTAATTTGCCCAAGTTTTTAATGGGTTAGATTAATAATCAATCAGAGAGTGCAGTGCGTGAAAAATATACTTCACTGGGACAAAATCCTCCCCGCCTCCTTCGCGAATCCCCTTAATTTCTCCCTCTTTGGGTCCAACCAATCATAACCAACGCCGTCTATTGGATCGCCTTAGAAAAAACCTCCCTCTAGGAGTTCCAGAGCGGCCTCTTAAGTTCGTGGGGGCCACCCACACGGCTCCCGTCCTTTGTTTTCAAATTCCCAAACGGCTCCCGGAATTTCTGAAATAGGATACCCACTCGGCTCCCGGAATTTCATAAACAGGATACCCACTCGGCTCCCAGGCAGAAGCGACGAGCTGCCGTAGCCCTATGGAGGCGTGTTGGCAAACAGTGCTGTTATCTGACAAACGACAGAGCTATGTGTGATGTGGAATTTGGTTGTATTGCTTCGCTTGGGAACGATCGGGGGTATTCCTTATCAGGTGGTTTTCAGTGCAGTCAGTTCCCGACTCTCTTGTCTCGACCGTTCGTATCCATGTCCGCGGAATGGAAGAAAAATCTATGTTGAGACGAATGGGCAAGAAAGTGTTGGTGATCGACAATTACTCGTATTCGTTTCAAAAAACACTCGCCGACGACGTTGTACGCTGGAAATGTACGACTCAAGGTTGTAAGTCCTACTTTAGAGAAACGCCCTTGGCGAAAATTTTGACACACATTTACAGCATAACCATCCACATGTGGATGACAGTGTTTTGAGAAGGAAGGCGATCAGTAATGGCTTGAAACGTAAAGCTGAAGAAAACTTGCATGACAGGCTGGATGTTCTGTCTATTCAAGATGTGAGCGCTATATGCAAATCTATTTACTACGTTCGGTCAAAATCTTTACCGAAATTACCCAAGTGTATAGGGGAAGCTCAGGATGCTCTCGGAAATATGGACGTGAGAACTCTGAAGGACGAAAATTTCGTTTTCGTGAATGACAAAGAGGAGAACATTGTAATTTTGACTTGTGACTCCGACTTAACAATTCTCAGGGGTAGTAAGTCCATATACGTCGACGGTACGTTCAATTGTTGTCCAAAAATTTTTCTTCAAATGTTTACCGTCTAAATTTGTCAAAACGGGCACTATCTCCCTCTCGTTTTTTGTTTTTTGCCCAACAAAACTGCATCCACCTATGAAAAAGTTTTTCCAGCATTGCATGAGTACCTTTGTCCTGACATTGTTTTCGCGGACTTCGAAGAGGCCATCCATTCGGCTGATCGATCAACTTGGCCATCGGTCAAGATCAAGGGGTGTAGGTTTCATCTAGATCAGGAGCCGTTCGGGAATTTCCATCCTGACAAGATGGGAGCCGTTTGGGAATTTCCATCCTGACTAGACGGGAGCCGAGTGGGGAAAACGGGAGCCGAGTGGGTAACCACCGAATTTTTCTTTGAATTTTGGCAAGTTTCTTCCGAAACTGGCATACCCAATCAGCTGCACTTGATCAGCTGTAATCAATCCCCAAGTACAGGGGCCACAAATACAGAGGAAAACTTCTTCCTCTCTCAAGTTGTCACCAAAATTTAATTCAACTTTGCAGCTCAGTTTAAAGAATTGATTTAATTCAATTGTTGTCCAAAAATTTTTCTTCAAATGTTTACCGTCCACATTTGTCAAAACGGGTACTATCTCCTTCTCGTTTTTTGTTTTTTGCCCAACAAAACTGCATCCACCTATGAAAAAGTTTTTTCAGCATTGCATGAGTATGTACCTTTGTCCTGACATTGTTTTCGCGGACTTCGAAGAGGCCATCCATTCGGATGTTCGATCAACTTAGCCATCGGTCAAGATCAAGGGGTGTAGGTTTCATCTAGATCAGGAGCCGTTTGGGAATTTCCATCCTGACAAGATGGGAGCCGTTTGGGAATTTCCACCCTGACTAGACGGGAGCCGAGTGGGGAAAACGGGAGCCGAGTGGGTAACCACCGAAATTCCGAGTTTGTTTTTGAGAGTGGATAACCGTTATTGAGGGTTGGTTATTGGGGATATTTGAGAAGGCTCAAGTATGAATTTTAAAGTTTTAAATTAATAGAACGGGGTGGGGGAATAATATTGATTGAGAGAGTTAAATTGGTTTCAGAATTTCTAATATTGGGGATCTACTGATTTTGCCATGGTCGTTTTTATTAAGATCAGGGTGGATAGTATAAGCTTTCAGGATTTCCAGGTTCTCCCACTCATTGAGCAGGCGACCCTTGGGTTGGAAATGTAAAAGTTTACTATCCCTATTTGGGTTAAAAGGATGATTTGAGCTGATACAATGGTCGAAACCGGATTGGCTGAAACCGGTCCCCACGCTATAATTGTTTACCTGAATAAACAATTTAGTATTCAGCAGAGGAGTCGTTCTCTCTCCCTAACCAAACTCATTGGATTAGACCTCTGCACCATCGGCAAACAACCACTTTATGAAACTAATTGTTGAGTTGAGTTAATTGGTACGATTTTTTTAATCCATAATCCAGTACATAAGCATAGTATAATACTAATAATTATAGGTACTGTGGCCGCCCGCGCACTCTAGCGGCACCCACTCAACATAAGAACGGCCAGCACAGCTTCCTTCCCGTCTCACGGGAGGCGAGGCCGACTACATTCTCCATCCCGTATGGGAGCTACCCCGTATGTGGGTCTGGAATAATATTTCGCCTTCTTATCTGTCAATCAGACCACCATCTAGTACCAACTGCTCAATGGATAGAATCAACACACTTTCCGTTCAGTCCACTGACCAGGACTATCAACCCGGCAGTTATTCGGGAAGAGAAGCCGGTCCAGCGGACCTATGTATTGTTTCGCGAGGGGATGGAGCCCAGGCCGCCATTGCCCACACTTCGCTCGTGGCAGCCGGGAGTACACTCCCTCGTAAGGCTCCTTTGGGGAATGATGCCACTCCTGCTGACAATTCCCTCGGAGTAGCTCAGGAACCTCTGGATGCAAGTGTGGATCCAGAACATCGCGCCTCTAATGAAGTCGACACTTCGATCTCATTCAAGGCCGCAACTGGACTCCCTTCCGGCCTCCCACGCATCCCAGTCTGTCTAGACTCTTTTAGTCAGGCTGGGCATAGCGAGAGGACCCCTTCTGCTTCGAAGGCATTCTCTGGTGCAGCCGATCACAACACTTTGTGTCAGGCCCCAGGCGAATACGTTCAAGTACTCCCTTCCTGTTCCTCCAAAAACGACGGGGGCGAAATCCTGGATATAACGCCAGAGGCTTTCCCCGAAACACACAACACATTAAATAGGGACAATTTAATGTTAGGAACACGAATTCAACACGTAGGTACACACTGTTACAGTAGGAAGTGTGGGATCCTTATATACTTATTAAGTACCTTCACTTTCGGCCCCGGAGGACATATCTCTGGAAAGAAAACAAACCTTTTTTAAAAATGTTTTTCCTGGAAAGGTCGTGCTTCAAAAGTTACGAAAATTGGGCAACATTGCAGAAACCCCCTCTCTATTATTAGGGGAGACCGTTGTACCTTGATCACGTTGTACCTTGAAACATTTGAATTAGCTCCGGCTGGTGCTGCTATCCAGCTGATCTTTCTACGCCTAAATTCTTCTCTGAGGAGGCATAACTTATCAGTGTAGTTTCATCAATGCACGAAAACGATTGGGGGTTGAATTGACAAATGTAATTAAAAAAATTTACTTTTGAGATCGTTTAGTTCAACTCATTTATCCCACGCTTTCGAAGATATGGGTTCGATGGTTAGCTGTTGTGGTTCTATATGCTACATAGAAACCAAATTTCTTACCAATTTCAATGAGAGAAATGTGAGGTTTGGGTATTTCCCGTTTTTGCAAAATGGAAGACCATGTTGTACCTTGGAACAAAAAGGGTCTTGTAACTTGGAACAGATGTTTGGCTGGAAGGGTTGGTACCTCGTGTACCTTGAAACACTTAATTTGCCATCAAACTCATCAATTTTCTATAACCCAGAGTGATCTTCTATTGTTTCTATAGCATATTATGTAACTTTTCAGGGTTTTTCTTCAGATGCTGATAAAATTATATTTCAGACGATGATGAATAATCTGTTAGCGTTTTCAAGGTGTTTTTTTACTGCTGTTACTAAGAGAAAAAACGTCTTCGTTCACTATAATATAGTAGAATATTATTCTTCATTTTTTCTCGAAAATACCAAGCGTTCCAAGGTACACGAGCGTTGCTGTACCTTGGAACAAAAACGACCCTTCGGATTTTGCTTCATAGCTTCGCCTATGCTTCAAGGAATTACAATTTTGGCACACAAAACTATTAGTCAAGACTGCTGTAAGGTATTGAAACCGAAAGCCGAGCAATATTGATGAATTTCCAGGCACTATCTCAAAAAACTGAAAAGGGTTCCAAGGTACAACGGTCTCCCCTAAATAATAGAGAGCGGTTTTCTGCAATGATATATTTTTTCCCTTAAGGACCTATAAATTTTATGGGTCCTTAAGGGGGCTTTACACGAGCAATTTTTCCCTGCAATAATTGCACAAATTCGAAAAGATTGCACTAGAAAAGTTGGACGCAACACAAGGCAATAATTGCGGTGAAAAATCGCCTCGTGTTGCATCAACACGTAGCGATGCAATAATTGCGTTGTGTTGTACAATAAAAAATTGCAGTTAATTTTCCAAACCCCTTGGACTTCACTTCCAACACAAGGCAACACCTTCCGGGAGCGTGTGTGGACCCAAAAATGTCGGCCAACACTCGGCAATTATTGCTTGCAATTTTTTCAGGGCGAGAATAATTGCATTGTGTTGCATGTCACATTTACACGAGCAACACTAAATCTGAGAAACACTTTTTGCACGCAATTATTGCAGGGAAAAATTGCTCGTGTAAAGGCCCCTTTAGGAAAAATTTTTTCCTATATTATATTTAATATAATATTTGAATTCCGAAGTCTGGAGGCGGTAGATGTCGCTGCTTCGTCATCAATTGAATGGCTGAGAGGTCTCTCTCTCATTCTCGCAAGTTAGCCAACTTTGCTAAGCGAAAAGCCGACCCCAAAAATCGAAATCATCAGAGAATTCGAGCATCGAGGTAATCGAAGAAGATTACTTACCTATTTGAGGGTTGATTCTCCTGAAAATATGTAAAAAAAAAAGATTAACTGAGCCGCTAGTCTCGCGATGCGAAATAAGAGCGCGTCTCAATGTCCTGCTCATTGTACCAGAATTGGCCACCATGTGGCAGCACCAAAAAGAAGCAATTTTACTTGGATGATTGCAGCTAAATGGCTAAACGGCTAACTGGATTTTCAATCTGAAGCGAATCTTCTCCCAACAGTAATACATATGTCTATTAGTTTAGTAATTAATAACAGTAATACATAATATGTAGCCATATTTTGGCTATTAGTTTAAGTACCTACCTAATTATGTTTGGGATCGCTAAAATTTAAAATACATTGGATTTTATACCTGAGCCCCCCCCCCCCCCCCCTCCGTTTATTCCAATTTTATTCCAACGAAATCTTGTAGGTAGATTGTTTCTGCGTCGAATGAGACCAACCGCGATTCTGTACCTTCCATAAAAAGGGAGCTATGATTTTTGAAAGATTTAACCCATTTTGGCAAAATATGTAGTAGAACATGATCTCCTGGAGACGGCTATGCAACTTGGTAGAAACAAAACTTTTTTGCCAGGAATATATTGGACTGGGGGGAGAAATTATTGGCTAGAAATATTGAAACATGCTGCCAAAACATGAGCATAACAATATGAGCATAATAACAAAATGAGCATAACAAGGAGTTTGATTCCAAAAGGTACTATATCCGTTATGGTCAAATGCGAGAAAAACTTAAAAAACCATTTACGCCTGAAAAACGCATTATAAGCCAATGATGTTATTTTTAATATTTTTCTAAATTGTAATAAAAATTTTTGGTGAAAGAAATTTGAAATTTCAGAATTACGGATTCTGAAACGAAACGAAACTCGTTTCTTTACTTTTTGAAACGAAATGTGGCGTTTAGTACTTTTTGAAATCAAACGAGGTGGATATAGTACCTTTTGAAACAGAATCTCGCGTTCCTGTAAAATATAAGTTGTTATGTCATGGTGAGTACCTATTAATTAAAAAGTGTACCTATTTTAGTTCTCAGGACTCGTAAAATAGGGTACCTACCAAGGTACTTTTCTTCACAAAATAGGTACCTAGGCCAGTGGGAGAGTTGTCAATTAATATTAACATTTAAAATAAAATTCAAAATATTTTCATTTATTTAAAAAACGCCAGTTTTATCAAATTCAAGGACTGGATGGCTTACCCATCATGGTTTAGGATCATGATGTTATCACATATTAGGTTTCTAGGTAGGTATCTATCGAGGAAATTACATTGAAAAACGAAAGTCTTATAAGTTAGTAAAACTCAAGGAACCAGATATTCTTCCATGACACTAGATAAATACAAAAACGCTGTAAATTTTACACAAGGGTTTATTATTCTTTGATATATATATATTTTTTTATATACGCCGTATACGGGGCTCTGCGGCCATCCGTTCTCGAGCAGCCCAATAAAGTGTTGATTTTTTACTCCAGATGGAGTCGACGTTTCTAATTAAATCTCTTATGTCCTGCAAGGCCGGACATCCGTTTCAAATGGTCTGCATTCAAAATCCGAAATGTCCGTCCGCCGTGCGGGCCGTTTTGGGCAGTAGGAATTTTTTTTATAATCTGAAATTTTGACAAAATACTTGGTTTCCATCTAGTTGTGCCCGCAAGGTTTTCAGTCCGATCGCCCAAACCCGTGGGGCGCTATGGGGCTATAGCAGGGGGTTTTTGAAGGCCTTGAGCTATGGAATCGAGTTGGCTGTCGTTTTCGAAGTATTTTTGGACGTAGAATCCATTTTTGGGGGTCCCGGAACGATCCGATTTCACTGTGGCGATCTACAGGGCTTTCTTGGGGCTAAAAATGGGATTTCTGAAGGATCCCAGGAGGTTATAAATGGTACTCGATCAATATGCTATCTACCTCGAAACCGAGATCTATCCCTTACCGGGCGTCTCTACCGTGTGATGCGCGGGTTCAATATGCTATCTCCCGTCTCGCAAAACGTAAACAACATAATGATTATTGAGGAAAATGACCGTTGATGATACAGGCGCCGATGAAGCAGCAGGCACCGACTCCAGGCGCAACTACGGAAGCCGTGTTAAGGGCCCCTGGGTCTTCGGAATGTGCTGCCGAAAAGATGACATCTTAGAACGACGGTTTTTTATTGTGGCAAAACGGCACAGGGCCACTCTGCAGCCCATAATTTTACGAGAAATCGAAAAGGGCTCTACAATCATGTCAGATTGCTGGCGGGCCTATAGCAACCTCGGCTCCATCGGATTTGTACACCGAACGGTAAACCACTCCGAAAACTTCGTTGACCCAGTTTCTGGAGCCCACACCCAGACGATAGAGGGGTTGTGGCGAATCGTGAAGACCTGTTATGGCATTAAGCAGCACGGGGCATGCAACTTACTTGCAAACGGCCTGGACGGGGGTCGGCGGACGGCGGACATACATTTCGGATTTAGAATGTAGACCTCTTGAAACAGATAATGTCAAATTTTGACGCCGATCGGAGCCGTGGACCTCCGTCGCGAAAACATAGGTGTATTATTCCAAGAATAATATACCAAAACGACGTTGGTGCCTTCAAGCCATTAAAAAAACGCTGCAAATTTTACACAAGGGTTTATTATTCTGTGATATAGGTTACTTGTACAGACATTTAATTCTGTCAATAAAAAAAATTAAAAAATTTTTTTTTTGGATTTTTATATTTAAAAAAAATTTTTTTGGGGGGGATTTTTTTTTTTCAAAAATGTGTTTTTTCAAAAATTCTTTAATTTTTAACTATTTAAATATTTAACTTCTTGGGATCCTTCAAAAATCCCATTTTTAGCCCCATGAAAGCCCTATAGAACGCCACAGTGAAATCGGATCGTTACGGGACCCCCAAAAATGGATTCTACGTCCAAAAATACTTCGAAAACGACACCTAACTCGATCCCATAGCTAAAAGCCTTCAAAACACCCCTCCTGTAGCCCCATTTTAGCCCCATAGCGCCCCACGGGTTTGGGCGATCGGACTGAAAACCTTGCGGGCACAACTAGATGGTAAACCAAGTATTTTGCCAAAATTTCAGATTTTTTAAAAAATTCCTACTGCCCAAAACGGCCCGAGCGGCGGACGGCGTACGGCGGACGGACATTTCGGATTTTGAATGTAGACCTCTTGAAACGGATAATGTCAAATTTTGAGGCCGATCGGAGTCGTCGACCCGCGTCGCGAAAACATAGGTGTATTATTCCAAGAATAATAAACCAAAACGCTGCAAATTTTACACAAGGGTTTATTATTCCTTGATATAGGTTACTTGTGGGGAAATTTAATTCTGTGTTAATGATAACGCTGCCAATTTTACACAAGGGTTTATTATTCTTTGATATACGTTACTTTTGCAGAAATTTAATTCTGTCAATGAAAAAATTTAAAAAAAAAAAATTTTTTTGGATTTTAATCTGAAAAACAATTTTTTTATTATTTTTTTTTTCAAAAATGTTTCTTTTTCAAAAATTCTTTATTTTTTACTCGAAAAATATTTAACATCCTGGGATCCTTCAAAAATCCTAATTTTAAAAAAAATTCCTACTGCCCAAAACGGCCTGGACGGCGGACGGCGGACGGACATTTCGGATTTAGAATGTAGACCTCTTGAAACGGATAATGTCAAATTTTGAGCCCGATCGGAGTCGTCGACCCGCGTCGCGAAAACATAGGTGTATTATTCCAAGAATAATAAACCAAAAGTGCAAGGTCAGTTGTCTGGTCCCAGAAGAATTTCATACTGGTTCGGCTAAGGTGAAGAAAGAAAAACTTGATGATGTGGAGAAGCTTCTGAGACTTCATTTTGGCGATACCTGGAGGTCTTTGGACCATCTTGAATTGGTACTTCAGAAAAGTGCTCGACAGACAGAAGCAAAGATCCTCAGCCCGATGAAAATGAGGGAGCGGAAGAAGATGATTTTGATTCAATTCAATATTAATATTGCAATTGTGACGGTGGTAAGTAGTTGGTGGTGACCTTTTGCGAGTCTTTGGTTTTCGAAAAATACATGTACCTATTTCATTTTTAAACTCATTAAATAACTTTTATAGCAATAAGTATCACTATCCCTGATTTTGTTTTGTTTTTTCAATCTTGTGAGAAGAGTGAGAACGGGGTAAAACTCATTTTCTGCATTCCACCAGGAGCAAAGTTTTTTTATCTGTTGCAAAAGCAGACAAATCCGGGTAGTTCCGCTGCAAAATGTGATAGATGCACAGTTTGTAATCAAAACCTGATAAGTCCATACTAATAATCGCTTTTTCTGCAAAATAGCTAGACTTCCAAGCCTGGAACCATGGGAGATTCAACCTAAAATACCTTTGCTGACAATATGACCCATTAAATGCATCCGATTCAACGAAAATCATGTTCAAACAGTTTTTTGCCATTTACTCGAAAAGTGAAAAAGTGGACTTATCGGGGTTTGCAACTGAACGCCTCCAACTGTTGGACTGTAATTTAGTTTTAGAATTACTTAAAGGACTTTGTAATTAAAAATGTAATAGTTATACAGTGAAACCTCGATAAGTGACCGTAAAACCCAGTTCCCTTCACCTTGGGGGCCATTTCACATCGATTTTTAACTCGTTAAGTGAACATGATTTGAAAGTACAACCTCGTTAAGTGCAACGTGAAATTCGGATTCGAACCTCGATAAGTGACCAAGAAGACTCGACCTACCTCGATAGGTGACCATTTCCCTCGCTAAGTGACCTAGGCGGAAGGTGGGTACAGGCATGCGAATATGGACGGGTCAGAAAAACTACCCCCTCTTATGATCGGAAAGTCAAAGAAACCTGGCTGTTTTGCCAGAGTGAAAACCTTACCGATAGACTATGTTGCGAACCGTATAGCATGGATGACGTCAGCGCTATTTAACGACTGACTTGTTAAGCTAAATCTCAACATGAAACTCAAAAACCGTCATACAATCCTTCTCATCATTGATAATTGCTCAGCTCATAAGAATTTGAGCAACACGAGTAACGTTACGGTTAAATTTCTTCCTCCTAATACGACAAGCAAACTTCAACCCCTCGACCTCGGCATAATCCAGAATTTTAAAACTTTCTATCGCAAAGAAGTAGTCGATCACGTCTTGTGCGCCATAGAAAATAAAACGGATATGAGCATTAATGTACTGCAAGCCATGAGAATTTGTTATATTTAAATCATAGCCCCTGGGTCAGATACACAAACTTTGCAAGCGATAGTTTAACAACGTACCAGAGTTTTTTCTTGAGCGCCGGGAGTGATCACTTTGGGGACTGTAGCCGGAGGCGTACCGTCACTCGACTCGGGCCGCGGAGCTACAGACAGTGCAGACGCCGAACACGTTACGGGCGAGGGGTGCATAACCCGAACGCTACCTTGCGGATTGATTTCAGTCGCCCCAAGCTGGGGGATCTTCTGGGCATTTTCTGAAACACAAAAATAAACCGATACCGACTAACCTCAAAGGCGCTTGTAAGTAGTGACAGGTATCGATATCCCAAAATGTGTGCCATTTTGGTTAATTTGGGACGGCCTCAAGTCTATGCCTCAAGGTTATGACGGTGTTTTGAGTGCCGACTATGAATATGCTGAGACTCAGCAGCTGAGTTGCCGTTTGGTCTCAAGGCGACGAGGTATGGAGAGGACTCAGAGCTGAGAAACGTCTCTGAATTCCGCCCCAAAATAGCTGAGATCGAACTTAAGTTTTTACACAATGTTAACGCCCCGCCTTAATTAAAGACTAATTTGCCCAAGTTTTTAATGGGTTAAATTAATAATCAATCAGAGAGTGCAGTGCGTGAAAAATATACTTCACCGGGACAAAATACTCCCCGCCTCCTTCGCGAATCCCCTTAATTTCTCCCTCTTTGGGTCCAACCAATCATAACCAACGCCGTCTATTGGATCGCCTTAGAAAAAACCTCCCTCTAGGAGCTCCAGAGCGGCCTCTTCAGTTCGTGGGGGCCACCCACACGGCTCCCGTCCTTTGTTTTCAAATTCCCAAACGGCTCCCGTCCTTTGTTTTCAAATTCCCAAACGGCTCCCGGAATTTCTGAAATAGGATACCCACTCGGCTCCCGGAATTTCATAAACAGGATACTCACTCGGCTCCCAGGCAGAAGCGACGAGCTGCCGTAGCCCTATGGAGGCGTGTTGGCAAACAGTGCTGTTATCTGACAAACGACAGAACTATGTGTGATGTGGAATTTGGTTGTATTGCTTCCCTTGGGAACGATCGGTGGTATTCCTTATCAGGTTGTTTTCAGTGCAGTCAGTTCCCGTCTCTCTTGTCTCGACCGTTCGTATCCGTGTCCGCGGAATGGAAGAAAAATCTATGTTGAGACGAATGGGCAAGAAAGTGTTGGTGATCGACAATTACTCGTTTTCGTTTCAAAAAACACTCGCCGACGACGTTGAACGCTGGAAATGTACGACTCAAGGTTGTAAGTCCTACTTTAGAGAAACGCCCTTGGCGAAAATTTTGACACACATTTACAGCATAACCATCCACATGTGGATGACAGTGTTTTGAGAAGGAAGGCGATCAGTAATGGCTTGAAACGTAAAGCTGAAGAAAACTTGCATGGCAGGCTGGATGTTCTGTCTATTCAAGATGTGAGCGCTATACGCAAATCTATTTACTACGTTCGGTCAAAATCTTTACCGAAATTACCCAAGTGTATAGGGGAAGCTCAGGATGCTCTCGGAAATATGGACGTGAGAACTCTGAAGGACGAAAATTTCGTTTTCGTGAATGACAAAGAGGAGAACATTGTAATTTTGACTTGTGACTCCGACTTAACAATTCTCAGGGGTAGTAAGTCCATATACGTCGAAGGTACGTTCAATTGTTGTCCAAAAATTTTTCTTCAAATGTTTACCGTCCACATTTGTCAAAACGGGCACTATCTCCCTCTCGTTTTTTGTTTTTTGCCCAACAAAACTGCATCCACCTATGAAAAAGTTTTTTCAGCATTGCATGAGTACCTTTGTCCTGACATTGTTTTCGCGGACTTCGAAGAGGCCATCCATTCGGCTGTTCGATCAACTTGGCCATCGGTCAAGATCAAGGGGTGTAGGTTTCATCTAGATCAGGAGCCGTTTGGGAATTTCCATCCTGACAAGATGGGAGCCGTTTGGGAATTTCCATCCTGACTAGACGGGAGCCGAGTGGGTAACCACTGAATTTTTCTTTGAAATTTGGCAAGTTTCTTCCGAAACTGGCATACCCAATCAGCTGCACTTGATCAGCTGTAATCAATCCCCAAGTACAGGGGCCACTAATACAGAGGAAAACTTCTTCCTCTCTCAAGTTGTCACCAAAATTTAATTCAACTTTGCAGCTCAGTTTAAAGAATTGATTTGAGCACACTGGGTGCCTTCTTTCGGCTTCAATTGCAAGCCTCCACCCCTCTGGTTATCCGGGAGCTCGACTATCCCCGCAATGTATTTCAAAGGTGATCTTAGACCTCAAGCCTAGGTCATCCCCACCCCGGAGTATCCTTCCTGCTCTTTAACATTGACAAAATTTTGTCTAAAATGTGTTGAACATTATGATGACCTAATTCATTCAGGTTCATCCTAACTACGCGTTCACCCAATCCCATCTAGGATATTTCTCCCTGGGATTACACCCCAACCATTTCCTTGAGAAACTGTTCTAACTTTCAATGCAAACATAGTCACATTGTTTAAGTTTTACAACCCCAACCAGAGAGGGTCTCTTTATTTCAGTTCTGCCTACCACATTGGTGACAGGCATTTTATCATAAGAAATTTCTTGTGCTCCAAAGGAGCTCCTGTAATCTCATCCAAGACAGGATGTTTTTATCTCGCCAGCAGAATAGCTTATTCACTACTCTGTTCATCTTTTCATTGCGTGGCACATTTTCTCGCTGACCAGCTTCATTCGTGCTGGCCATGGCTCGTCCAAATGCAAAACAACTTCCAATTACCCCATAATTCTAATTTTTCAACTTGGCGCTCGTTTAGCTCGATACCACGCCCACAGCGTTGGGATTTCGTTCATTTTGTCCACGACTGCTTAAGGCAGCACGATTGGACTCACCCCCAACAAGAACCTTGTAGCCTTGTACAATGGTTATCCTTGTTTGCTATATTCGTTTTGCTATTGTCTCTTTTCATTGACATTGCCTGCGTGCATTGTGCTCTCTCATAATGTTGACCAATGTTTTCGTGCAATTGGTTTTTCCAAATTACCATGATTTGCAACCAATTTTTGACCCGGAGTATGTTAAGACGGGCATCTAATTACAGACAAATTTGCCCAAGTTTTAATGGGGTTAAAATAATAATAAGTTAATTATAATTTAGGCGTGCAAGTGCAGTGAACGTGAATTCGAACTTCATCGGGATAAAATCCCCCCTGCCTCCTTTCCCCAATCCCTTCATTTTTCCCTCCATTTTGGGACCATCAAGCCGCACATACGACATCTGTCGGCTATCAGCTAAGTCAGCTCCCGCTCAGAGAAAAATCTCCAGTCCGACAAGTAAATCCATCGAGTACACTTCGGCTCCATGAGGAGAAATCGCCCCGCGACCTCACGTAAAACTTACATCGGCCGATTTACACTCAAATCGGCCGCGGCTCCGTGGGGCTCAGCCAACCCCCACGTAAATCAACTTCAATTTCCATCCTTGGATCCGCCGATTTCCACACTTGGATCGGCTATCACGACAAGTCCGTCTGCAGAACACGACGGCCGTGAAAACCGCCGACGTCAACCTAAACCACGCCGGTAACAACGCCAGAACCACCGCCATACCCAACAAGGTTGGTCCATTTAAGTAGCGCTAATCCCAAATCCTAAACTCCTTCCTATTTCCTCAACATTAAATGTAGGAAAATTTTCCCTACGAGGACCTTCAATCAACTTGGCTTCTCTGCAAATTCATCGATTTTTCTCTGAGCGGGAGCTGACTTAGCTGATAGCCGACAGATGTCGTATGTGCGGCTTGATGGTCCCAAAATGGAGGGAAAAATGAAGGGATTGGGGAAAGGAGGCAGGGGGGATTTTATCCCGATGAAGTTCGAATTCACGTTCACTGCACTCACTTGCACGCCTAAATTATAATTAACTTATTATTAATTTAACCCCATTAAAACTTGGGGAAAGTTGTCTGTAATTAGATGCCCGTCTTAACACTGACCACGTGGCTGAGGTGGTGATCCTTGCAGACCAAATTAATTTTTACCTAATCTAAATTCATTCCTGCTCGTAATATTCTAGAGTTCAATTATTGAACTCTAGAATATTACGAGCAGGAATGAATGAATCAATCAATCAATAATTTTTTATTGCCGAAGCCAACACTGACATAGCAATCGTTAAGTATAAAAGATAGAATTGACTTAAAAACTAAACAAGCATCAATAGTAAAACATAAATGGTATATATACATAATAAACAGAATAATAAACAAACGAAAAGAACACGAGAAGACATTGAGTACCGACCTACATAGTCATTTTACTCAGATACAAAACTTAATTTCAAAAAACTCAGAAACCGAGTACAGTTCGGCATCGATTAATATGCCCTTCAATGTCTTCTCAAAAGCAACAACGGGGAGGGCCTTTAACGAGTCCGGCAAGTGATTGAAGAGGCGAGCACCTATTTGAAAAGGGTTACACTTTAGAGAGGTAGTGAGGCGTACAGCAGGTAAGACTATATTATCGCGATACCGCGTTTCATATGTGTGGCGGTGGAATTTAGATTAAGTGAATCTTAATATAAATCTTAGTGGATTTAGATTAAGAATTTTATTAATCATGAAGATGGGTTAGGGAACGAGATAAATGTGGGAAACTCTCTTATAAGAAACAAACATGAAACAATGAGTTCTACTTCAAGAATGGTTAGACCCATTAAATGGTCATCATATCCAAATTTTGGATATGATGAGCTGGATTTTGCGAAGAATAGAAAATGGTTTGAGAGCTTTGCCTAACAGTTTGATGAGAAGACCAAGACTTGGATTTCACTTAGTGAAGTGAGCTTACCATGGCGGCAGGGAGTTGCGGCAGCCAGAAGGGGGCCCGGGCTCCTCGTCCCTTCGTCCACAGTTACTGCTGCGGACCTGGACAATCGAACCGTTTGTTGAAAAGTTATAACTCTTATAAGAGATCCAGTAGTCCAGTAACCTTGTCGTCTGAAAGGGGGGGTACCTTGCGTCAAATCCGGTAGTTCTGATTTTTTGCTCACTTGCTTATGATGTTGGCCCAATGAATATTCCAAGTTTGTGACCTCGAGCGCTGAACGCAACCTTTTCCAAAATCGAAAAAACCGTGAAATTTTCGACTTTACTTCAGTTTTTGGCGATTTGAACCCTGAAGGACTAGTTTTTTGACAGTACCTTCGAAAAACCTTTTTAAAGCAATCTGAATTGGCTACAATGTGAGACCAAAACCGTCTCTGTAGACCCAACAGTTTTCGAGATACATCTATTTACAATAGGTAATTTTTTCAAACTTTCAATTTTTAGCAATATTTTTTTTTTTGTTCCGGGTGAACTTTGATCCTGTTTCTTCCAAAAATACCCCCCCCCATATCATATGCCAGTGGATTCTGAAGAGGTTTGGAGGGGTCAACACCCCCCCCTCGTAACAATTCACTTTTATCATTTCTAGCCACGTTGTAGGTACTATCGAAACCATAATAATATTATGTCTGTACGTTTTATAATGGGATAATGGGATGTCACACAAGAAAAGGAGAAGTATGAATTCCAGTGGATCCCTTATTACAAATTAGGGATTGGACGGACTGTAGGTCTTTCAACAAGCCGAGTTCTCGGTGGCCTCCAGCTCTCCCTCAGCCATAGCAAACGAAGGGATAACAGGTCCACCAGAAATTTTGCCCTGCCAGAGGACTTCCAAGAGAGGTTCATTCGATCCCTCGCTCTTGTGAGTTGAAGCCATGGCTAAGACATCCGTCTTCAAATGACAAGATCGAGGGATCGAATGAACCTATCATGGGACTCCTCTGGCAGGGCAAACATTTCTGGTGGAACTTCGCCGAGGAAGTCCCATTCCAAAGTACTTCCGGTCGTCGAAAAATATTGAAAAAAAAAAAAAAAAAAAAATCAAAATATCGTCCTGGCGAGCAAAGTACCAACAAGAAATGTCAGAGTTCCCTAATTGCAAAGTTGCTCCCAAAAAAGTTTCAAACTAATTTGAAAAGAATACCAAAACGAAGTGGTTGTTTACCGATGGCGCAGAGGTCTAATTCAATGTGGTGGTTAGGGAGAACAAACGACTCCTCTGCTGATGTACCAAAAGGTTGCAGCAAAGGTGGCAGTTGTTTATTCGAAAAAACAGTTGCTAAGTTGCGAAGTTAAAAACCCTGTGGGGGAATCTGAGCTCTGATAGGGGCAAAACTAGATTTTTCCTTCCTAATGAATCCTTTCACTTTCACAAAATTTTGTTTGGTGAGAATGTATTTGAAACGTTTGAAACAACCAAAAAGTAGCAGCTACTGAGCTCCGAAAGTCAAAATTAGGTACCTATTGCTTCACTATCTCGAACGAGATTGGGAACTGCCAGATGGTGCAGAGTTGCTGATCCAAGAGAAAGGATGGCAATGAAGGTGACCTCTCTGAAGGTTCATTGCCATCCTTTCTATTAGGTAATTATTGCCTTTCAAATGAATCATTTTCACTTTCATCCTTATTTCTCTGAGAAAAAAAAGAGAGAAAAAAAAAAAAAAAACAACAACTTGGTATATAACATGGGAGAGCGAGTTGTTGGGTCTGAGGCCAGGTGGGATATGGTCGGGGGTTGGCTGGCTGTAGGGGGTGGCCCTCTAGTTAACATTGGAGGTTTCGCTTTTTGAGGACATGAAGGCGTTGATTGCCGACGGTGCAGAGGTCTAATTCTATGAGGTGGTTAAGAAGAGAAATACGAATTCTCTGCTGATCAGCAGAGGAGTTGTTTTTCTCTCCCTGGAACCTCATTTTAAGTACCTACATCTTTCCAAGGGGATATCCAAGACGTTCCCAAGTTTTGGTGGTGTAAACTCGTTCAGTGTAACCCCCCCCCCTCAGTTTCCCCAGTGTCATTCTTGGTACCCGTCTTCATACCTTTTTTCCCCCTGACTCTGACTTGCCAATATTCCCTGTCAAGTTGTACCCCAATCCGCACACGGATACTTTCGAGCCCGTGTACCCCCTGGACTACTTCACCTTGCCAATGGATCCATCAGGCATCTTGCAGATACATCCCACGTATCCAGGGCAGGACGACTCCTCGATATCCAGAAAGCTACGGTAAATTCAGTCTTTCACCCCCTTTACCATCTTCACATGCCGGTTCTTTAGTAGATGTTTGGATACCTACGTTATTTTGCCTGCATTGAAGTTGTTGTAGTTAGACACATCTTTCTCCGGCGTGATTGTAGTAGTTGTGTTGTCGGTTAGGTAAACGCAACGCCGGCGTGTGATTCTTCCATCTTTTCTGGTACATTTGTGCCAAATCCCGTCAGTACCCTTCAGGTACAGGCAACGTACCCTTCAGGTACCAACCATTTAGCTTGCTGAAACACTGTATTTTACCCTTTAGGTACTACCTTGATACATTTTAGGTACACTAATAGGTACATTTCACGTACCCGCTTAGGTACAACTTGGTATCCTTCAGATACACCCCCATTTATATTCTCCCCCCTGTTTATTGTAGGTATATATATGTCGGCGGCCTGAAACGCCTCCAGTTCAAATGGAGCGGGAACGCAAGCGCCATTATCGCTGATAGTTCATAACACGCCCGCGAGAGAGCAGCACGGGCCGGAAAGAGAAGGACGCCTCTCTCGCCAAGCAACGCGACATTCCGAAGACGCCCGCGTACTGTGTTTTTCCGGTGCTCTGTCAATTGCTAATTTGGACAATAAAATCCTTCAGTGTGATAAATCGCGTTTGGTCTCATCTCCCTCTCTGACATCAACGTTATCAGAAGTGGCCGAACCTGAAGATGGACCCGAATCAAAGCGATTCATTGGATTTTTCCACCATGACCTACTCAACCTTTTCGGCGGACTCACTCCGTCAGATTTTGGAGTCGCAGAATCAGCATTTCGTCGAGTTGTTGGGTAATGTAATGGCCAAAATTCCATCCCAACACCCTCCTCAATTCCCAATTTTCGATCCCGACGCAGAAAATTCCGACCCTCGGGCTTGGTGTAATACCGACGGCACCTTGATTTGTGAACGTCCTCTTTCGGGGACCGATTTGATTTTAGCTCTCTCCAAATCCCTAAAAGGTTCCGCTGCACAATGGCTCTCCCAAATTTCGTTCCCCGGAATGTCATGGGACATTTTTGAGCAATTTTTCTTGACTGAATATGACGTCATTGATACCCCTGCAGTAACCGTATCAAAATTTTTGCAAGAAAAACCGTCGGACAATGAAGGTTATGCTACGTTTGCCTCTCGCATGATCAACATTTTAAAAGCCAGATACAGACACATGTCTGTTGACGAAATAGTCGTTGCTACAGTGTTAGGCTCCATGACTAAAATTGATGGCAGAATTCGCCGCATTGCTCACAACACCGAAATTACCACCCGTGAACAACTTTTGAAGGAACTAGCTGCCATACCACAAGGGAAACGTCCTCACTGTCCTACTCCTACCTCCTCTGAACCACCAAACAAACGTCCGAAATTTGACCCTTATAAAAAACAATATTTCACGTCTAACCCATATGTGCAAGGTGCTAGGTGCTCAAATTGCCGCAAGAGGGGTCACACCACCGATCTCTGCTGGTTCTCACGGAAGGAACAGACGTCTCCTGCTGAACCTGGCTCAGCTGGAAGCCAAGCCTCAACTTCTGCTGTGCCTCGTCCATCCAACCAAGGGAACTTCAGCGCCCCGCCATCGTCGACTTCCCAGCCTGGCAGTGGTGCCACAAACAACGGCGGCAACAGCTCTGGGTACCGTGGCTACCATGGTGGATACCGCCGGGGATTCCGCGGTGGATACCGCCGAGGATTCCGCGGTGGATACCGTGGAGGATATCGCAACCAGCCTGATGACACCGCCAATCAGCAGCGCCAAGTCAACCTCTGCTCCAAGAATCCTCCTGGTCAACTTTACCACAAGGGTGAGAAGTTTGATTTTTATTTCGATTCTGGTAGTGAATGTTCACTACATACTAAAATCAACACTTCGCTCAAAATTCCATGGCCCAATTTTTGAAATGCCAGTCATTTTAAATGGTATTGGTTCCGGTAAAGTTACCAGTACCACCCAACTCATAGCAGATTTAATTGTCAATGACATCGAACTGAATGTTTGTTTCCATTTAGTTCCTGACGAATCTGTCCCATATGAAATAGTCTTAGGACGCGATGTTTTGAGTTTGGGTGTCAAGGTCACCATGACAGCTGACACCTGCATTTTCATTCCCGTTGACCTTAATTTATCAAAATCAATCCAAAATAAAGTTAAACAACTTGAACTAGAAGCAAAAAAAATTGATTTGAAGAAATCTGGAAATTCAACTTATGACAAAAATTCAATAATTGAAAATTCATCTAACGTTGCTTTTGTCGATGTTTCTGAGTCACCATTAAGTAGGTACCCCCAAACCAACTTGCTCGTCCTCTGCTACGAAGTCGAGAGGAAATGTTGACGTAGATCCAGATTTGATTCCCTTCATTGACGGTCAATCCTCTGAACCATTTGACCTCGAGAAAATTCGAACTGATATTTTCCAACTATTGCGACCTAGCTTGAATAACATTTTGCTGAAGTATGAGTCGAATTTTACAAATGGACTACCTGTCAATCGTGTCACAACTGGGGAATTAAAAATTCGTCTCATTGATCCCAACAAATATGTAAATAGACGACCCTACCCATTGTCAGGGGCTAACAAACGTCTTGTTCGTGAGCATATAGAGGAACTGCTTGCAGCTAAAATAATTAGACCTAGCTCTTCTCCTTTTGCTAGTCCATTTTGCTTGTCCCAAAGAAAGATGGAAAAACTAGGTTAGTCGTTGACTATCGATGGCTCAATGAAAACACTTGGGCTGAAAATCATCCCCAACCTCTCATTCAGGACCAGATCAACCGTCTTGTAGGTGCTAAATTTTTCTCCATTTTGGATTGTGCGTCTGGTTTCCACCAGATACCAGTCCACCCAGATTCCGTTGAGATGACAGCTTTTGTCACTCCTGAAGGCCAGTTTCAGTACGACGCCATGCCATTTGGACTCCGGAACGCAAGTTCTGTGTTCACCAAATCTGTCCTGAAGGCCTTAGGAGGTCCCCTTGCACACGATTTTGTGCTAGGTAGTTTTTGTGGACGACATTTTGGTGAAAGCTTCAACAGAAAAGGAAGCCCTTGATAGGCTCGAAATTGTTTTGAAAACCCTCACTGATGCTGGATTTTCTTTGAATTCTTCAAAATGTGAATTTGTGGTAAAACGTGTCCATTATCTTGGATTTGATATTTCTGATGGACAAGTTAAACCAAACTCCAAGAAAATTGATGCCTTGATCAACCTTCCACTCCCCTCAACTGTCACCTCCCTTAGGCGTTTTCTTGGTCTTGCATCATATTTTCGCCAATTTATTCCAAATTTCAGTTTAATTGCAGCTCCCTTGTATCGTCTCCTCAGTGCCAAATCGAACCTAATTTGGCAACAGGAACACGAGAATGCCCGTCTGGCTTTGATAAAACACCTAACCAATGAACCAATTTTGATGATCTTTGACCCCAAAATTTCGGTCGAACTGCATACAGACGCATGTGCTGAGGGCTATGCAAGGATTCTTTTGCATGTTATTGGTCGTAAACCTAGAGTTATTGTTTATTTTAGCCGTCGCACTACTGCTACTGAAAGTAGATACCATTCATATGATCTGGAAACGCTTGCTGTAGTTAGAAGTGTGTATTTTTTCCGTACTATTCTTCAAAACATTGAATTCACTGTGGTAACTGACTGTGAATCCCTCAAAGAATCCTATTTAAAACAAGATTTGATCCCCAGAGTTCACAGGTGGTGGAGCTACCTTCAAAGTTTCAATTTTAAAATGCTTCATAGACCTGGTAAATTGATGCAACATGTCGATTATTTATCCAGACATCCTTTCTCATGTGAAAATTGTAAATGCTCTAGAAATTGATCCTTCTTCATCTCCTTCTCCTTCTTCAGTAACACCTATGTGTACAGACATAGTTGCGAAAAATTCAGAAAACCCTCTATCATCCAAATTTGTGAATTTGAGTGTCCTTTCTGATAATTGGCTCCTTATGGCCCAAGATCAAGATCCCGAAATATCAGAAATCAAATCAAAACTCCAAAATAACGAACTTTCAGATCAAGAGAATAATACTTACGATTTGAGATCAGGTGTATTGTGTAGAGTTATTCAAAGAGGTTATCGTACTCGATGCCTACCAATGATCCCCTTTTCCCACCGTTATACTGTCGTTCATAATATTCATGAGTCACTTATGCACCTTGGATTTGATAAAACACTCGAAAAACTCGCTGATTTTTATTGGTTTAAAGGTATGAGCAAGTATGTTAAGAAATTCTGTGAGAATTGCCTAACCTGCAAAGTTGCTAAATCCCCTTCCGGTAAACAGCAAATTTCTCTTCATCCTATACCCAAAGGCACGGCACCATGGTCAACGATTCATTGCGATTTGAGTGGAAAACTAAGCGGTAAAAGGGACACGAAAGAATATTGCATAGTTTTCATAGATGCATTCACAAAATTCGTTTTGCTTTCACACACATTAAATACTGATACCGCAAGTGTGATTAACGCCTTGAAAAGTGCCATCTCACTGTTTGGCCCATCAGACAGATTGATTGCTGACCAAGGTCGTTGTTTCACCAGCAAAGACTTCAAAGATTTTAGTTCAAAATACCAAATAGATTTACAACTCATTGCTACTGGATCAAGCCGAGCAAATGGACAAGTTGAACGAGTTATGTCCGTGCTAACCAACATGCTTACAGTAACTGAATTAGGCGATAGGTCATGGCAAGAAGCTCTTGGTGACATTCAACTTGCCATGAATTGCACGATGAATAGAGTTACTCGCACAGCACCGCTTGAGTTATTAATAGGTAAGGTTGCTAAACCTGCAGGAATGATTAACCCTTCGGTAGAAATTTTGGAAACTCAGATTGATCGTGATTCTGCCCGCGAACTAGCTGCCCAAAATATGATTAAAAACGCTTCTTACGACAAAAAGCACTTCTACAAAACTAAAGCCAAAGTCAAACCTCATTCAGTTGGTGATCTAGTTTTACTTCAAAATGAGCCAAGAAACCAAACTAAACTAGACCCCAAGTACAAAGGTGTGTTCAAAATTCAAGAAATCCTAGATGGTGATCGTTACCTAATAAAATCTCTAACAGAAAACAGAACCTATAAATTTGCTCATGATAGGGTTAGAAAAATTCCTGATCCTAATTTTACTTCTGAACTTGATCGTGGCCAACCTGAGAGTGATTCAGATGAAACTGAATCCCAACATTGATACTTTCTTAAAACCTTTTCTCAATTTTTGTGGTTGTATGATTTGTAACTAATTTACTAACCCTGGTATATGTAACGTTTTGTACAGATGACTGAGACTGCATGTTCTTCGCATGAAGCTTCAAATCCCCACTTACAGAAAATCCTTACATTTCATTATTATTCATTCCTATTTCTTCGTTTTCTTTTACAAGACTTTTAAAATACTTAGTATTTGTACCTTGATTTTTTTTTAAAGAGAATCCTAATATTCCATTTCGTTCACATTCCTTGCTTTCCTTTCACAAACCCTTTTCCCAATGAGTTCAGATCTGAGCATTGCATAATAATTATGCAAGTGCCTCAATGTTATAAGAATTATTCTTATAACATTGAGGCACTTTCCCCTACTTCTAATGATTCCAGTCGTCATACTGGTATCACCAATCTAACGATTCCAGTCGTCATACTGGTATCACCAATCTACACAACTTGTCGCCATACAAGAAGTGTTATAAGTAAATCCTGATGTAGCCACCTGAACTTTAAAGGAAGAGCAGTCATATTGGATTTTACCCTATTATTGGTGTTCGCCATTTGTAATCAAATAGTGCAGCTAACTAAAATTCTAAAACATTGCCACTTGCAATCACAGGAAGAGCTAATAATAATTTTACGAAATGCGATGACCACTCACTGATGATGAGCAGTGTTGCCACCTGATATGCAAGAAGTGTACATGCAAACAAATGAACAGCATTTACCACCTTTTTGAAAAAAAAGGAAGTGTAACAAAATAATACCACCTGCCAATAAAAGGAAGTGTAACCTACTGAAAGTCATTACCACCTACTCTTAGGAAGTGTAGCTTTCATCATGCCCCCATTTCATTGCCTCTATTTATTTCTTTTCTTTTAATGAAAATATCATTGCTCAATTTAATCTAAGCTCAGATCTCTTCTCTCAAACTAACAAGCTGTGAATTGTTGTTGTAAATAACTCAAAAATTTGTTGAACGTCAGGTCTGGCCGATGTGGCGGAACCTGCGCCATCTTGCTTCCCTTTGCTGCTCCGATTTTTCATTTTTCAGGTGCGCTCGGGACGACCGCCGGTCAGGTCTGGCCGTGTCGGCGGCCTGAAACGCCTCCAGTTCAAATGGAGCGGGAACGCAAGCGCCATTATCGCTGATAGTTCATAACACGCCCGCGAGAGAGCAGCACGGGCCGGAAAGAGAAGGACGCCTCTCTCGCCAAGCAACGCGACATTCCGAAGACGCCCGCGTACTGTGTTTTTCCGGAGCTCTGTCAATTGCTAATTTGGACAATAAAATCCTTCAGTGTGATAAATCGCGTTTGGTCTCATCTCCCTCTCTGACATCGACGTTATATAAGTCGATACGACACCAGATACGTGTATATATCTATACCTATTGTATTTTTGTACTGTTTCATATTTCCTTTAATTACAATTTCTTAAAATCTAAATTTCTCAACGTGTCGACTACATCATTAAATGGACAAATTTTGGGCCAAATGGGCAAATTTTGCACCCCTGTCCTAGTCAGAGTGAGTGTTTCGTACTCTTTTCGGTACAAGGTAATCGTTTTTGACAAGTTGCTTCGATTGATATAATTTTATTAATCAACCACGCTACTGCCCCCTTAACGAAGTAGCTTACAATAAACAAGTGAGCAAAAAATCAGAACTACCGGATTTGACGCAAGGTCTGATGTATAAGGTTACTGGACTACAGGTGTTGTCAGTATGGTAATGAAAATATTTGAAACACACCTACTGAGCGGATGAAAACAAAAGGATCACTCACCTTTCTATTTCCTGCCCCCTTCTTAGGATGCGCACAGCCTCCTACAAAAGAACACATTTGAAAAATTCTCCAGTTTGTCTACCAGATTGCAATATCTGCCAACTTCAGATCTTACTTCCAACGCTGCAGCATCATTGGACCCCACGGTAACGGGGTGGCCCAATACAACCACAATTTCTGTGAAGTCTTGAACACATGCAACAGAACGAAGAAGGCCGTGGAGCAACATGAAGAAACAAGAAGATCGGTGTTCCACCAGAATAGATTGGGGGGCCTTAGGTACGTGGCTCAGCTAATCAGTTATCAGCCAGGGGATTCTACGTCCAAAAATACATCGTAAACTACACTTAACTCTACCCCCTCCCCATTTTAGCCCCATAGCGCTCCAACGGTTTTTTCCTGTGAGTTTTCAAATTCGATTTGATTTGACTAGCACTTTGACAGGGGGTCTTACTTCGCTCGCCAGAGGGGGCTCGCTTCGCTCAGGGACAGACATAGGTAGGTTCCTATTATTATTGAGGGTGGACTTTGGAAATTTTATTTCACTAGCACCTTAACAGGGGGGTCTTACTTCGCTCAGCTGATCATTTTCTGAGCCGGGGGGCTCGCTTTGCTCGGCCACCCACATAGTTAGTTCTATTATTATTGAGGGTGAACGTTTCAAATTTGATTTCACGAGCACTCTGAGTCAGAGTCTCTGACAGGGGGGGTTGAAGGAGAAGTTAACTTTGATGTAGTGGTTTGAACGTGTACATCGATGCTACTCACCCCACTAGGGGGGGGGGGGGGGGGTGCGTAAGCGGGCAAAGCGAGCCGGAGCATCTAGTCCTTCAAAATTCCCATTTTCAGCCTTACGAAAGCCCTATGATCGCAACAGTGAAATCGAATCGTTCCGGTACCCCAACAAATGGATTCTACGTCCAGAAATACTTCGAAAACGACACCTAACTCGATCCCATAGCTAAAAGCCTTCAAAAAACCCTCTCATAGCCCCATTTTGGCCCCATAGCGCCCCACGGGTTTGGGCGATCGGACTGAAAACCTTGCGGGCACAACTAGATGGTAAACCGAGTATTTTGTCAAAATTTCAGATTTAAAAAAAAAAAAAATCCTACTGCCCAAAACGGCCCGGACGGCGGACGGACATTTTGGATTTAGAATGTTGACCTTTTGAAACGGATAATGTCAAATTTTGTGGCCGATCCGAGTCGTCGACCTCCGTCGCGAAAACATAGGTGTATCATTCCAAGAATAATACCTAAACCAAAATGGGGTTAAAACCCAAATAACAAGTTTGTTTAAATTTATAGAATTCATGGAATAATCGCAACTTGAATTTTTGGTGGTAACCCCCCATTAGTTGACGATTTGACAAGTTGGCCACCATTGAAAACCGCTGCAAATTCTACACAATGGTTTATTATTCTTTGATATAGGTTACTTGTGCAAAAATTTAATTCTGTGTCAATAATTTTTTTTTTCAATTTTTTGGTTTTTACTCAATTTTGAGTAAAAACCAAAATTTTTTTTTAAATATTTGACATCTCTGGATCCTTCAAAAATCCCATTTGTAGCCACATCAAAGCCCTATAGTTCCCCACAATGAAATAGGATCGTTCCGGACCCCCAAAAATAGATTCTACGTCCAAAAATACTTCGAAAACGACACCTAACTCGATCCAGTAGCCAAAAGCCTTCAAAAACCCCCTCCTGTAGCCCCATAGCGCCCCACGGGTTTGGGCGCTCTGGCTGAAAACCATGTGGGCACCACTAGATGGTAAACCGAGTATTTTGTCAAAATTTCAGATTAAGTAAAAAATAAAAAAAAATAAAAAAATCCTACTTACTGCCCAAAACGGCCCGGACGGCGCGGAGGACGGACATTTCGGTTTTGGAATCTAGACCTCTTGGAACGGATAATTTCAAATTTTGAGGCCAATCCGAGTCGTCGACCTCCGTCGCGAAAACACCTGTGTGAGTCGTCGTGTAATATACACCTGTGTATTAGGGGAAGACCTCCTCCCTTGGCCAGGTCCCAACCTTGGTCAGTTGATAGTTTGCGTGGTATACACGAGGGAAATATTTTGTCCTAAATTTTTAATGTTTTGTGTAAGTCAAGGCAACACTGCGTCAAAAGTGTTTTCCCGCTTTTCTAGCCCTGATAAGCTTTATTTGGTTATAAAAGTTTTCGAGGCGTTGTGATGTCGATTTTGACAACATAGTTTTCGACAGCTGACGAAGAAAGTACGTAAATTTCGGTAAATCTTTTTGGTTTATTGTTGAATTCTAGTCTCGATGTATGAAATGCACGCATAATTCCGCAAGTTCATGTCGAATTAATTATTCTGGAGCCAGTTGAAGATTTTTGGGAGTTGACCCTACCTTGGTCAGGTAAATATTACGATATCGTCCCTACCTTGGTCACCTTCGAAAGTCAAAAGTGATAATCATAATATGATATATAATGTTATTAGGTATCCTTTGGTAAATAATCATTTTAATAAACATTTTGTGATATAAAGGGCATAAAATTTATGCCCTTTAATGGCCAATAAACCAATTATTTCTGATCAAAAACATCTTCTGTCAGACAGTTGACCAAGGGAGGAGCCAGACCTGACCAAGGGAGGAGCACGGTTCCTACCTTGGTCAGTTTGGAAGGGTTTGGAATAACGGTCTCCACAATTAATTAGTGATACTAAAATGATTAGTTCTTCGTCCATTCAACAGCCGAATAGTGTTACTATCAAGATCCCATACATCAGAGGTCCAAAAAACCATCCTAGGTATGATTTGTTGAAGGTTAAAAAAAAAAGTGACCAAGGTAGGAGGTCTTCCCCGAAGATTCCAGGAATAATAAACCAAAATAATATTTTTCATATTATGAAAAATCGATCAGCATTCGGGTGTCTTTGGTGAGAAACTGGGAGTATCCCAACTGGTTCGCTACCGCGGAAACTTGGGCCATTCATGAACTACGGATGAACAGTTCATCTTAGTTACTAAGATTGAGTAGGTTAGAGCTGCCCACCGCCCGAAACACTCCACAAGTTTTCGTACATGACCTGATAACTTTGCCAAGTAATCGTTCAAATGGCGAACATTGTAATGAGTGGGTATACCTGTTGTCCTGGGGTCTTCTGCGCTCTGACGCTCCTTATCCTGTTAATGACAAAACGATATTATCATTCAAAGGAGGAACAGGATATAATAAAAACGTGGCCATCCCAATGACTTCACCACTAACCCATTAAACTCAGCCTACTGAATGGAAAATTTCCAGATGCTCTTAAAATCGCGTTAGTGCGGCCCACATTTAAAAGAGGAATAAAAACCAGGATGGCATCCGCACTTTTCTGGCATGTCCTAGGCTTGCAAATCTGGTCCCTCTGAACATGCTGGCAGCAGTTTTGTGCTAGATAGTCGACCACCGTTTTAACTAAAAGGCAGGAGCGCCCGTGACGTCACAAATCGTCCAGCTTGTAATCCGCCTGTGTTCAAAAATTATTTTTTCTAACTGCGCTGAATGACACCCAAAAAGGGAAGGCCTGCGATTGAGGCTGGGTTTGTACTGCAGAAAATATTCCATGGGTGACATGTAGATATCCTCCCGCTCGTCGAGCTCAGTGAAACTAAGATGTAAATACACTGCCAAGGCACATGAGCTTCCTCGTGCCAAGTTCAAAATGAACTTAGTTGTCACTGTAACAAGAAAATTACGTTCGCGCATGCGCAGGGAGTACCACTGATGCAATCGTGATGAAACTGATAGGGGACCATCTAGAGCTATACCCACATAATTCCTGAAAATTTGAGTGAAATTCGATCAAAACTGTCAAAGTTATGCCTATTTCAAGAATTTCACGTTAGCGCATGCGCAGAGCGTACCGCTGATTCTATTGTGATGAAATTCGTATGGGACCTCAAGGAGCCTTATCCGCATAATCCCTCAAAATTTGAGCTAAATTCATTCAAAATTGTGGAAATTATGGCGGTAACAAGGAAATGCGGACAGACCGACAGACACGGAACCAAATTTGTTCAGTAGGCTATGAAACGCAAAATGCGAGTGGAAATTTTGAATTCGGACAACAAAAAAAGACATAAACGCTTGCATACGAGTCTGCAACACATTGGGACATTTTATGTCTTTAGTCCCCACCAACACTCACAGCTAAGGAAAAGCTAAACAAGTTCCATTTCCCTAGAAACGGCTTGGGACAATTTTCGTCAACAGTTTTCGCGACGATTTTTTTGTTTATGTGCCAAAGCAAAGACATTAAATGTCAAAATGTTTTGGCTCCCAAAAGTGAACACAAGGCTTCCGCTGCTTCGCAAACGGAAGCAATAATATTATCCTCCTGTGACCGACCCCGCGGGCGGACGGTTAGTGCCACTCACTGAGTGGTAAATTCCTCCAGAGTCTGGAGTCCCGACCTTAGCCCCTTCGCTGGTAAACAGCAATAACGACAGGTAGGTAGGTAAGGTTACTGTAGTGTAGTGTTGATAGTGAAGTCATGGCAGCTCCAAGCACGTCTGATTTTATTACCGAAAGCTGCGAAAAAGGGAGGGTGTCTGATTGTGGGATATCTACAAATTTAGTTCCACGATCTGAGATAGGCGCACAAAAAAGAAAGAGTTGTGGGTTTCTCGCACTATTGAGAAATACGAAAAAGGGGGTTTGACACTGTACTCCTTCATTAAAATATTGTCCCACAAGTAGGTACCAACATGTCGTCCTGGGAGGAACAGCAATAATGTGTGAGTTCTGACTTCTTGACTACCTATAGGTAGTCAATTATAATTGACTAGATTTTATATCTTATACGCTACATTTAAGTGATTGATATGCAATAAACCCCCGTGCAATAACAATTCGTTAATTTGTCTCCATTACAACCAGGGAGGATATTTACATTTCTGAGTTCAGGTGAAGGGAGGATACGTGGGAGGATGTATACAATATTTGCGAAAGTGAGCGGAGGGTATAATATATTAGGGGAGGTGGGGGCAAAAGTTTCCAGGCACGTTTACAAAAAACGGGGAACAGTTTCGATGGAAATCAAGTAGGTAGTGCACTCCTCTAGTTCTTATTAGTTAACCTATGTAGTTTCCAAAGGACCAGTGCACCGTCTCAGGAGTAAATGAGGAAAGTGTGTTTTTGGTATGTTTGATGTTATTTTTTGGAACTATTCAGCGCACATTAAAACCTAAGAGAGAATATGTTAGATTTTTTGGCATATTTTCCCTTTGTTGTGCATTAAATCAGCTGCAAAATGCTTCAACTCCCATCTCCCTAACCCGCCTACAATTGTCACAATCACACTTAAAACAGAATGAGCCAAAATGGGGTAAAAGTTTCCAGACGCCGGAGGGGGGGGGGGGGGGGCAAAAGTTTCCACTTCACTCCCCTGGAGAAAGTGGAAACATTTGCCCCGAACTCAAAATGTATTTAAATTTTACTTCTATTACTCCTAAACTTCTATTTGTAAACTGTGATGAGGTGGGCTTCGAGATTTGAAACCCTCCTAGCTATAGTTCCAACCCAACCGTTACAAAAAGGTCGTAACCTTGGTAAAAATGACGTAAGATCAAAAACTGATGTTATTTTTTGTTTTCAGCAATTTGAAAAAATGAACCCTTTTTTGGAAAACTTACAGTCTTGATTTGGCCAGGACACCCTCCTCTAAACTGATAAGTGGGGCAAAATTTGCCTCTGGAAACATTTGCCCCACGCGTGGAAACTTTTGCCCCAGTGTGTGGGGCAAAAGTTTCCAAACGGGTGTTTCGGAAAAATGGAAAATTCGCACTCTAAATGTTTTGGTAAATGAACCATTTTTTTACTAGATGAAGGGAAGATGTTAACCTACAATACAAGCCAATTTTCAAATCCATAGGACGTTTTGGAAGGCGATGAGAGCGCCGAATGTCAAAACTGGAAACTTTTGCCCCCACCTCCCCTATAGGCATATAATATATGCATATTATGCATATATTATATGCCTATTATAATATTATTATGCTCTTTTTCGCTCGGCGGGAGGATATTTACAATTCCCCATTCCATGAGTTCTGTTTTCTACTCTTACAGAAAATACGGCGTACGGCGGACGGACATTTTGGATTTGGAATGTAGACCTCTTGAAACGGATAATGTCACATTTTGAGTCGCGGCCTCCGTCGCGAAAACATACTAGGTGTATTATTCCAAGAATAATTAACTAAAAGGACTTACTTTTTGTTTCATTATCTCTTCATTCCGTTGCTGAAAAAAAAAAAGAAAGAAAAAAAAATAAATCACAAAGGAATAACCTCAAGCCCAAAAGTCTTTTCGCATGGGGACAATGAAATTTCGAACGGATAAATCAAGCGAGACGCTAGAGGCCCCAGGAAACTGTCCGAAACGGACTACCTGGAAATTCGGGGAGATCGGTGCCTCGTCTCAAAACTCTCCGAAAATCTGATCCTAAGTACTCCCCGAAAAGGTGGAACGAGGATTCTGCCAGAAAACTGAAAACACTCATGTGAATAGGGGAAACTACCCGAGTCTATCCGAACTGGAAACTGTCTGAAAGAAATGTCGTAAACCTCTTTCAGGTACCTGATTCCGAGGACGAAGGTGCGAACGTAGGTACCTAATTAGGTCATGAGGGACTCCCAAATTCACTGCCATCAACTGGCCATTATAATATTTACTGGCTATTATAATATTTGCACCATCTATCTAGGCACAAGTGGGACGAAAAAAAATCTCATTCATGAGGTATAATTATAACTACGACATGTGCCTTTGTCATTGGCTTTGTTCCCCCACGCCTGTACCTTTTTCCGGGTCGGCTCCTCCATCCCTCTATATCATGACTAGGGGGGAATTCAGAGGTTTTACTTTTTCTTTTTTTTTAGATTTATATGTCTGTGGTTTTTACCTATCTTTTTCCTGAAGAGAATTTGAATAGTAGATTTTACCGACCCGTTCTGCGCATGTCGATGGCGGACATAGGTAGTAGCGAGGCCATCAAAAGTAGGAAACCCAACAACTCGAGGAAGAAGGAGATGATAAGGGCTGTGATAATTTCAAGGACGTGGAAATGTGATACCTCTATAAGAGTTGCGGGCTGTGTAATATAGTTGCGTCCCGTAAAATAATTCGTTCAGTGCTATTGCTCAACAGCCATCCAAGAAAATAAAAATGGCTAAATTCGCAAAACGAGATGTACCTATCTCTGATTTTTTAGTACATAATATGTACTAAAAAATCAGAGATATTATGTTGTTTGGACCCATTAGGGTACCTAGTGTTTACCAAATTTTGCAACTTCCCCAAAGCTGTGCTTCACGCGTAGCACAGGAAAAAAGGCAATTTTTTCGACCTTATCTCAGTTTTTGCTCAATATCTAATAAACTATGCATTGTCCGACGAAAAGTACTATGTATATGAGTTTTTAAATAGGTAGCATTAAATGTGTGCTAATTTAAGCCCAACCGGAGCTGTATAGGTAAATTAGTTTCAGAGTTATGTCAATTTGAAAATAGGCCATTTTTTCCAAAATGTGAACATTTTAGTTGACCAAAATTGGTGTACAGACAAATCTTGGGAACCTGAGTAATACTACAATATTCGGTACAGTTAGGTTGGTAGAACTGCTCTGAATCTGATGTTGTGCGGTTGTAGCTCCCGCGTTTTCCTTATTTTCGTTATTAAAGCAACGTTTTGCTTTATTTGCTGCTTTTTCCTCGCCCTGACAATTTTTTCTGACAGGTTATGGGCCCAGGAAATTAAAATTGTCCACCATTTAGTTGAAAATTTGTGTTTTGTGCGTGCTTGTGTCCGCGTGTGCTGAACTAACCTCGCTCGAAATGGCTGGCTCAACTGGTGGCAATGGGCTTCCGAACTTTGAGAAACTCGAAGGAATGCAAAATTATCTGGAATGGGCGTTTCAAATGAAGAATTGTCTGCGGCACGATGATTTGTGGTGTTCCATTGACGGTTACCCGGAGGACGACACTACGGCAGAGTCAACGAAAAACCGACGGGACGTGAAGGCACTGAGTAAGATCAACCTCATGGTAGAGAAATGTATTTTTCCCTACGTTACCAATGCTACGACCGCAAAAGAAGCCTGGCATGCTCTGGCCAAGGCTTTTGAGGACAAGGGTCTTTGACTGTAGGTACTTCGAAAGCTATTTTCCTTGGAACTCGCAAATTTTAGGAAAATGGACGATTACATCAACGAGGTAATGGACTTGACCCAACAACTGGCAGCAATGGCCTTTGGACGACGAACTTGTTGGGGTGATTTTACTAAAGGGACTTCCAAGTCGTTTTGATCCCTTAGTAATGGCAATCGAGGGCTCAAACACCGAGATTACATCCGATTTTGTGATAAACATGATTTTGAAAGACGACAAGTGGGACAAGAAAAATGAGTCCCGTGAAGGTTCTGCCCTCTTCACGAATGCGAAAAAGAAAAAGCCCAAAAAGCTGTTTGTGCCAAAATGCTGGACCTGTAAACAGGATGGGCATTTCCGCCATGAGTGCCCAAATGCCAAGGAGAAGGAAGATTCCGAATCAGCTGCTGCGAAGAGTTCATCGCAAACGAAGAAGGCTCTTTTCACCGCTCTTGGTGCTTTAATTAAAAATGATGAGAAATGGTTCGTAGGCAGTGCTGCCAGTCGTCATTTGTGCGGGACAAAAGGGCGGCTGAGGGACTTTTCTGATCATGGTAGGGGAATTTCTATCTCCAGAGAAACGTTGATCAGTGCTGGATCGGGCAATTATCCGATAGATGTCGTCGGTGAAAGAATCTCCCATATTTCTGACGTTGTTTTCGTGCCAGGACTTTCCGCGAATTTACTGTCTGTTAGCCAACTCGACGAGGAGGGATACCTATTCCGTGACTTTTGATGGGAAAAAATGTGAAATCCTGCTACTAACATCGACGGTGTGTATATTCTGGCCGTGAAACCTGACCAAAACAAAAACGAAGTGGGTAAATCGGAATTGAGGGAGAATTTTGGTTTTGCTGTGATCTCAGAAAAATCCGAGGAGATGTGGCACAAGCGTCTCGGAAATTTGAACTCTCGTGACTTGAAACTACTGTGTGATGGCATGGCCATAGGTGTGAATTACTGCAAGGAAGAATCTCAGCCCTGTGTGGATTGCATAGTTGGGAAGCATAGGATTGCATAGTTTTCATTTTCTTCATAGAACGTAAAAGTGAAGTGATGGAGAAATTCCAGATGTTCAAGGCTCTCGTGGAGAATCAGTGTTAGCGAAAAATCAAGATCCTCAGGACCGATGGGGGTGGAGAGTACGCCAGCAATGCTTTCAAACGATTCCTTGCTAAGGAGGGTATACGGCATGAAACGACTGTGCCATATGAACCAAGCCAGAACGGATTGTGCGAGCGAACGAATCTCACGATAATGAACAAGGTGCGATCTATGATGAATGGCATGGATCCACGTTTCTGGGCAGAAGCTGCTAACACCAAACGATTGAAGGGTATGACACCTGAAGAAAAATGGTCTGGTGTGAAGCCTGATTTGTCATCTTTGAGGGTATTTGGCTGTGACGCGTATGCCCATATTTCGCATGGGCGGAAAAAGCTCGATCCCAAGGGCAAACTCATGGTTTTTGTGGGCTATGGCGAAAATACCAAGGGGTATTGGCTTTTCGACTGGAGAACTGAGGACGTTACTCTTCATAGAACTGTGACCTTCGTCGAGGGATTGTCTACAGCTCGTGGTGGTTCGAGTATTGCAGAAAATGGAGTCTACCCCTGCGTACTTGCCGATTCCACTTGCTGACAGTGACCAACAAGAGGCACAAGGTGAACCTGTTGGAGATGAAGAAACCGAAGATGCAACAACGTTCACGGAGGAACCGGACTTTGAAAGTTTGAGCTGTGAAGACATTGAAAGTTCAGTTGAGACTAAAGACTACGCCCCGAGTGAGCAACCATCGAGTGAAGTGGAAGACGTCGCTGTGGTGGAGGATGAGCTAGGCCGACGCTACCCATTGAGAGATCGAGGTCTAAGAGTTTATCCCGACTTCGTTTTCTACCTCTTTGCTTTGGATGAGCTGGAACCCAGCTTGTGTCTCAGGCAAGGCCGTACCTACCCAGGAAAAATTTTCGGGGGGGGTGGGGGGGGGGGGGGGGGGGGGGGGGTTGGCACCAGGCGGGGTCCGGAGGCCCTACCCAATAAAACTTTAGAAAAAACGCTGCAAATTTTACACAAGGGTTTATTATTCTTTGATATAGGTTACTTGTACAGACGTTTAATTCTGTCATTTAAAAAAAAAAACTTTTTTTTAAAGATTTTTAAATTCCAAAAAAAAATTTTTGGGGGATATTTTTTCTTCAAAAATGTGTTTTTTCAAAAATTCTTTATTTTTTTTTACTCAAAAAATATTTAACCTCCTGGGATCCTTCAAAAATCCCATTTTTAACCCCATGAAAGAAATATAGATTGCCACAGTGCAATCGGATCGTTCCGGGACCCCCAAAAATGGATTCTACGTCCAAAAATACTTAAAAACGTCACCTAAATCGATCCAATAGCTAAAAGCCTTCAGAAAACCCCTCCTGTAGCCCCATTTCAGCCCCATAGTTCCCCACGGGTTTGGGCGATCGGACTGAAAACCTTGGGGGCACAACTAGATGGTAAACCAAGTATTTTTTCAAAATTTCAGATTTAAAAAAAAAATTCCTACTGCCCAAAACGGCCCAGACTGTGTACGGCGGACGGTGGAAGGCTTACGGCTTACGGCGGACGGACATTTCGGTTTTTGAATGTAGACCTCTTGAAACGGATAATTTCAAATTTTGAGGCCGATCGGAGTCGTCGACCTCCGTCGCGAAAACATAGGTGTACAATAGGTACCTACACCAAGAAAAACCAAAATTGTCAAATTGGTAACCCATTTTTAGGCCATTTTAAGCTTTTATTGACAAAAGTTAGAAGGACACTAAGTATATAAAGGGGGTTGTGGCACCAGGCGGGGTCCGGAGGCCCTACCCTATAAAACTTTTTAAAAAATTGTCAAATAACCCATTTTAAGCTTTTATTGACAAAAGTTAGAACCGCACTAAGTATATAAATAATAACATAAAAATAATTTCCCCTGTTAATTTGGTGACTAGGAAAATAAATAGATAGACAATACAAATAGACTCAACATTGTTTAACATATAAAAACATATTAGTCCTGGAGCCGAGCCCAAAAATCGCATTTCATTTTGGGAGAAGGTTTGAGCATAAATATCACAAATCTAGTCGATTCTGAGAGAGAAAATGCTAGTCTGCCATTTCAAAGCGGGGGCTACCAAAAATGGCGGCCATGTAAAATTTTCAGAAAATGCGAAAAATTTACTCATTTTAGGATGGATGAAACTTTTACACATGATAGTTTATGTGGAATTATGGATGTTTCCATAAGTCTGCCTAATTTTACCGGGGGCTAAACCCCGGCAGACTCAAATTCAAAAAGTGCACTTTTCCGGACCAAAATTTACAGACGTTGGGACAGTTCACATTTTTTCACGAGATTATACATGTATAATGAAGGACTTTGACACTAGTCTGCCGAGCCCACGCGGGTGTTCAGTACTGGCAGACTTCAATTGAAAAAGTACCAAATTTTAGAATAAATTTCATCAGTTTTGGGAGGTTTGAAATTTTAATGCAATTAAGATCTAGTGGTGTAAGAACGATTGAGCGTAGTCTGCCATCGATATTCGGGGGCTTTCCATTGGCAGACTCGAATTCAAAAATTGCAAATTTTGGATTTAAAATTCAACTACTTTGGGAAAGCTGCAATTTTGGTAAATTGTAGTGACTAGTGTGTGTATGATTTTAAACGTAGTCTGCCATCGATATTCGGGGGCTTTCCATTGGCAGACTCGAATTCAAAAAGTGCAAATTTTGGATTCAAAATTCAACTACTTTGGGAAAGCTGCAATTTTGGTAAATTGTACACGGAGAAAAAAAATGGCGGTATTTTTGACGAAAATGTTCGGTAATCGGTGGTCAACCGAACAATTTTTCGAAAAATTGAGAGGTAAAAACGCAAAAATGTAAGGTAAACCACCGATTACCGAACATTTTCATTCATGATTCTACCGAACACCAAAACTGTTTTACTGCTCAAAAATCGGAGATGTTACCGAACATTTTTACTTAAATTGTTCGGTAATCCCTGTGTCCCGCAATGTTTACCGCTCATTTCGTCCCACCAACTTACCGAACATACCAAAATGTAAGGTGAATTTTAACCTTCCAACCTCAAACCTTTTCGAGTATGAGCGGTAAATTATCACCTCTCAAAGTTAAAGTGCGCGGTGAATTTTCACCTTCCATAATTAATGTGAGGTTGTAAAATTACCTCCCCTACTTCAAATGTGCAGTAAGAATCACCTCCCACAACTCGGATGTGCGGAGAATATTCACCTCTCATTTTAAATTTCGAGAAACATTGTGCGGTAAAAAATTACCTCCCACACGCAATTGTGCGGCCAGTATTCACCTCCCTAATTTCAAATATCGTTCGGTAAACGTTACCTTCCACACCTAAAATGCGCGGTAACTAATCACCGAACAAATGGCAAGAAGTACCTCTCAACGTAGTTTGAGAGGTAATCGTACCCAAAAAGTGAGGTAATCCCTTGTTGGTTTGGGCGGTAAATGAACATCAATGAGTTACCTTTCATTGATGTACACTTACCGCCCACACCAACAAGGGATTACCTCACTTTTTGGGTACGATTACCTCTCAAATTACGTTGAGAGGCACCTCTTCCCATTTGTGAAGTAATCAAACCACGAGTCGAACGGATAGGATACCTAAGGAAGAAAAATAATTCGGTTATGAATACAAACCATGTTTATTACAACGCAGAACGATACACAACATAATATAACGTATAAAATTATAATTAACTGTAAATTAAAGGATAAAGGATAGGTACAGTAAATTAAAACTTAGGCATGATCCAACATTATTAAATCATTTAAAGTACAAATAATTTAAATTTTAAGTAGGTGCACGACACCCCACTAGATTTGTCAAGAACTAAAATTATTTATCAAGTACCTATCATTATTTTATCAAGTAGGTACAATGCTATTAACCATGGGTTCGATTTTACATTAAAAAATGGGGAAAGTCGATAAGTTATCATTAGGGCTAGGATTTGTATGTGTTTACATATTTGTCAGGGTTGAAGATAATTGAATGATTCAAGTACACAAATGCGTTTCAGGACTTACTGAGTTGTTTGAGCCATACTTGTTGTTACATATTTTCACATATTTGACCTAAATTACATATTTTTAAATAATTCATTCATTTGTACATGGTTACTTACATATTTCGAAATTTTAGAGAAAAACAACGTGAATTGGTTTACCTTTGAGGTACAGATACGCGGTGCAAAGGTATAGGCACGTGCGACGGTTTTCTTCGATACAGCCCGGCCAACTTGGCGGTCCTGGACGGGGGCTTTTTTGCATATCAGGCCGAAGACGTAAGGCAGCAAACATAAGAGAGCTCTTCGTTTCAGATGAACATCTGCAAGTGGATATGGAATGCTGTTAATAATTGCCGACAATTCTGTTTTGTGATTTCTGGACTTGACACACTACCAATTAAAAAACACTTTTTGAGGGACTATACCTAACTGAAGTGTGCTCTGAAGCTTACCCGATGTAGCGGTTCTTCTGATAGAAGGGTATTCCACCTCGATGATCGGACGAATTCCACAATTCTGGGACCTTATTCGTCGAGCTTGGAACTCAGGAGAGGCTCCTCCACCCCAAACCATCCGAAAAGGGTCTGCGTGAATCTGATTTAAGAAGGCATAAAAACATGAGATCAGCTTAGGGGAAAACATCAAAAATTTCATGCAATACACCAATGACGCATGGAATAATGCTTACACGTAGGTAGGTACTTTAGATGGGAACGATATAGGGACGACACTGCAGCGACATTGTGTAAACACCCACCGATGAAATGAGTCGATCGACGCGTAGTCCGAGGCATTTTCCCAATTTTGAAAATGTATCGAGTAACTGTAATCACAATTGAGTTGCATTGATGTTAGGTATCGACGAATAAGCATGCAAAATGTTCATACATGTACCTTTTCAGTAGTGTCCAGTAACTGAATTTTCTTGAATGCTTTAAACTGCTTTCAGTCTTTTACGAGAGAAACAGGAATTCCATTGTCTACGATCGAATTGGGCCTTGGGTCGAACTTGCGAGAACATGAAAAAACAAAATTACAAGCACTCCATTATGTTAGCATCATACATACCTCACAAGCTGAAAATCTACGAAACTGACAAAAGATAATTACCTTTTTCGGATGTTCCAAACAGTAAATTCACTAGACCGATTTATAACCGTCACCAACGACAAACACATCAATGCTAATGGCCGCCACTCGGCCGAGTCTCGGCCGAAAACCCCAGCAAAGCCCCAACGCAAGCGCTTCCAAGCGCCTATCTCAGGTACTACTGTACGGTAGACATTTACCGCACTTACTTTTGTGTACGGTGGAAATTTACTGCCCACGTCTTATGTTCGGTAATTATAAACCTTTCTGTGAAGGGGGTAAAGTTGGGCGGGAAAACGTTGGTGATGTGAGGTAGAAATTAACCATACGGCCTTTGGTAGGCAGTAGACATTAAATGTAAATTTTACTGCCCACGTGTTATGTTCGGTAATTATCAACGTTTCTATGAAGAAGGTAAAGTTGGGCGGTAAAACGTTGGTGATGTGCGGTAGAAATTAACCTTACCGCCTTTGGTAGGCGGTAGAAAGTTACCGACAAGGTGTTATGTTAGGTGAAAATCTGACCCAACATATTCGATAGCTTCATAGACAGGTAAAGTATCACCTCTCCACAAAGGAAGGGAGCTTGGGCGGTAAACTGTTGACGATGTGAGGTTGAAATCTACCTTACAGCCTTTGGCAGGCGGTAGACATTTAATGTAAATTTGACTGCCCACGTATTATGTTCGGTACCTCTCTATGTAGATGGAGAAGTACTGGTAATTATTAACCTCTCTATGTAGATGGAGAAGTTGGGCGGTACACGTTTACTTCACTTTTTCGCATGTGAGGTATGTTTGTACCGAACTGGCTTCCTTGTGCGGTTGATAATCGAGTTGTTCGGTGAATGTAGCTCTCGGTTTGTTCGGTTAGTTCTGGCAAGGTAAGATTTCTTGAATTGTTCGGTAGCAGAGAAGAAATGTTCGGTAAGATCATCGAGTTGTAAGGTAACCAAGGGTAATTGGGCGGTAAAAATGAAATTGTTCGGTAGATTATCACCGCTCACGCGGTTTTTTATACTATAAAATGGCCGCCAAAGCGGTTTACCGAACAAAAACCGCACTTTTTTTTCTCCGTGTAGTGACTAGTGTGTGCATGCTTTGTAACGTAGTCTGCCATCGATATTCGGGGGCTTTCCATTGGCAGACTTACTTTAAATACAGAAAAACTGAAGTTGCAAATTTCAAATGTAAAATTCAACTACTTTGGGAAAGCTGCAATTTTGGTACGTTGTAGTGTCCAGTGTGTGTAAGCTTTGTAACGCAGTCTGCCATCGATATTCCGGGGCTTTCCCAGTGGCAGACTGACATTAAATAGTAAAAAACTGAATTTTTCCACTTGTGAGGTAAAATATTACCTTCTTTGGGATGAGTCAAATTTTGATATTTGAGTACATTGTAGTACTACCAAGGCAGAGGATACTTTCTGACATCGTCTGCCAACGAAATACGGGTGTTCTTCTAGGCAGACTTACACTATGCTCTTATCGGTATTCCTCACAATATAGGCTTTTTATTATTATAGTCCAGTCAAATAAAACATCTTACCTTGCAAAATGGGGTGTAGTAGATCTTTTTTGATACGTTGTCTGGGTGGAAGTGTACATGAACAACCCAAGTTTGCGGCCTCGGAAGCCGACTCGAACAATCTCAAAAACACGAAAAACCACATAATTGTTCAAATTATTTGAGACAGATCGGTTTTCCTAGCATTCATAGATCCAGCTAGGAAAACCGATATTTACTACTCAATATTTAGCACATTTCGCATATTTGGCCAATTTTAGAGATTTTTGCGTTTGTGTCACTCGGGAAAATTGTACGATCATTTCTATTATCATATTTATATATTTAAGATATTTATCAATATCACAAAAACGGACATTTTCAAGTCACTATAGCTTCACTCATGAAGTAATGAGATTTTGTCCTGGGGACACTTGTCACACTTGGAATTAATTGTCCCTGTGTGAGGAACAACGTTTAGGGATGGTGTTAGACCCCAGAAGAACATTTTAACTGCGTTTTTAGATGAAGTTTCTCAATGACGTGGTTGTATCCAAATGCATATTTTGAGGTGTTGATGCTGGTTCATCCTCTGTTAACTCTCACACCTCCTAATAATTCCGATTTTCCGATACCTGGCAGTTGACCTGGTTGAGAAACAATGAAACTCAATTTTTCCTGTTGTAAATTTATCAATAATTACAACAAAACTCCGCTACCTGAAGTACAACCTCAATGTCGTGGAACAATCATGAACATTTCTCCACGGCCTCCATGGAGGAATTTCGGAATGGGGAAAAATGGAACGTGAAGTGGCAACACTGGGGGGTATAACAAAACCGCCGTTTTTCAACTGACTCCACAGTAGGACGGCGCTTGGGCTTTGCAGTGGACCTAGTCAGGTGTGTACGTTTATTGTTCTCAATGACGTGGACGAATGAAAACTACGTTTTCTGTCACAATTATTTTTTATAAGTTGTTTGTTTGTGTAGAGGTAATTGTGCCTGATCACCCCATGCTTCACTTTTCACTAAATAAAGCCTCTACAGTTGACAGTGAACTTTCAAAGAGGGAATCCTCAATGTCGTGGAAGAATGGACCTCAATGGCGTGGATGATTCATCAATCCACGTCATATGAGGATACTTCCATGACAATGAGGTGTCAATTTTTTTAAACATTCTAGATGCTGAAATGGGTTCAAAAAGGTAGGTTTGAGACCCAAATTAATTTATTTCATGGTACTTTCACCTCCACTTTGCCCTCCATGCAACAACTTTACAAAATCTTAAAACCTAGATTATTTAAATCTTCTGAGAAAGTTAACCTCAGGAGCGTGGAAGTATCTCATTGACGTGGTACAATGTTAAAAAAAAAAAATTAAATTTAAACTGATTTTGATCTATGTCGACCACATTAAACAATTTTATTTAACCTAAAGAGGAAATAAAAAAATCCTGGGCACTCTCCTGCAAGGTCAATTTTTCCAAAAGTAGGAGGTCTGAAAATGTCCGTTTTTGTGATATTTGTGATATTCTTCTGGGTGGGTTTATAAACCCACCCAGAAGCCTCAGTGAGGTCTGAGAGGGTAGGGTAGAACACCCAGTCGTTGGACACCCCCCCCCCCCCCCCAGTCGTTGGACAGTGAACGGTTTCCAGGTTTTTCAAAAGTGGTGACAAACATTTCGTAGTGTTGTGACATATATGTTGTGACATATATGTTGTGACATATTGATATATCATCAAAAACTGTGAAGCTCGAAGAATAAGAAAGAAAAGAGGTTACAGCCATGCAATAACCTCACTAGGTTTTACAAGTGTGAAAAAGTCGAGCGGCCGCGAATGTGTGGATTCCATATGAAGATGGCAAGCTGACTAACCCCTGTTGGTAAGCGTTGAAAAATGTTGAAAGCGATTTGTAATTACCAACCCTTATTCACATCCGACCTTCAAGGTTATTAATGAATAAAATGTCTCACACTTCCCAATAAGTACCTACCTAGTCCAAATATGCACCAGGTAACATGGGAAAAAAATTTACGAAAGAATTTCCAGATGTCCAACGATTGGCACATCGCTATCCAACGATCGGAAACATTGTCCAACGACTGGCAATTTGGAAGAAAAAAAATGAAACCTCAACTTTGGACAATAATCACAAAATTATCATAGTACGGAGGCTATTTTTGAAAAAAGTGGTGTCTCGTGAATTCATACAAAACAAAACGTCAAATCTCTTGTTTCCACCCTTTGTGACGAATACTAATGGCACTGTTGTAGTTTCAATAGACATGCAATGGGTCATCCATTACTTAAAATTTAATTAGCTTTCACCAAAGAAAAAGAAAAGTAGTGTCAGACAATCCGTTCCCGAGTTATAGGCAGAGATGTGCAAGAAACACTTTTTTTTTTCTTTTTTTCTTTAAAAATGTGCCACTTTTTTGCCGTGCCCACCCCTCCCATATCAAAGATCAAATCAAAATTTTACATGAAATAACTGTGACGCGGAATTTAATCAGCTTTCACGAGAAAAAAAGAAATTTGGAATCGGGCAAATAGTTTCCGAGATACAGCCAAAAACGTTTTGAAAAACGTGCTTCCGCTTACCGAGCGGTGTTAGATTGTGCGTTTCATATTTTGGTTTGAATTCGTTTTCTCGGTTGGTAGTAGATAGTATTTTTTCTATTTTTTATCTCGATCTTTAATTGGGTATTATTATATAATATTTATAAAATTATCATAATATAAAATTTAAGAAAGCAAAATAAAGTGGATGGGGGGATGGACGGGAGAGTAGGGTAAAACACCCAGTCGTTGGACCCCTTAAGAGCAATTCTCTCACGTTGTTACTTACATGCATTAAATCGTGCAGATAAATTTTATTATCTGGATGGATTTTTATGATATTTTTTTCGTTTTGTTTTGTATGAATTCACGAAGACATCACTTTTTCAAAAATAGCCTACGTACTATGATAATTTTGTGATTATTGTCCAAAGTTGAGGTTTCATTTTTTTTCTTTCAAATTGCCAGTCGTTGGACAATGCTTCCGATCGTTGGATAGCGATGTGCCAATCGTTGGACATCTGGAAATTCTTTCGTAAATTTTTTTCCCATGTTACCTGGTGCATATTTGGACTAGGTAGGTACTTATTGGGAAGTGTGAGACATTTTATTCATTAATAACCTTGAAGGTCAGATGTGAATAAGGGTTGGTAATTATAAATCGCTTTCAACATTTTTCAACGCTTACCAACAGGGGTTAGTCAGCTTGCCATCTTCATATGGAATCCACACATTCGCGGCCGCTCGACTTTTTCACACTTGTAAAACCTAGTAAGGTTATTGCATGGCTGTAACCTCTTTTCTTTCTTATTCTTCGAGCTTCACAGTTTTTGATGATATGTCACAACACTACGAAATGTTTGTCACCACTTTTGAAAAACCTGGAAACCGTTCACTGTCCAACGACTGGGGGGGGGGGGGGGGTGTCCAACGACTGGGTGTTCTACCCTACCCTCTCAGACCTCACTGAGGCTTCTGGGTGGGTTTATATGATAATAGAAATGATCGTACAATTTTCCCGAGTGACACAAACGCAAAAATCTCTAAAATTGGCCAAATATGCGAAATGTGCTAAATATTGAGTAGTAAATATCGGTTTTCCTAGCTGGATCTATGAATGCTAGGAAAACCGATCTGTCTCAAATAATTTGAACAATTATGTGGTTTTTCGTGTTTTTGAGATTGTTCGAGTCGGCTTCCGAGGCCGCAAACTTGGGTTGTTCATGTACACTTCCACCCAGACAACGTATCAAAAAAGATCTACTACACCCCATTTTGCAAGGTAAGATGTTTTATTTGACTGGACTATAATAATAAAAAGCCTATATTGTGAGGAATACCGATAAGAGCATAGTGTAAGTCTGCCTAGAAGAACACCCGTATTTCGTTGGCAGACGATGTCAGAAAGTATCCTCTGCCTTGGTAGTACTACAATGTACTCAAATATCAAAATTTGACTCATCCCAAAGAAGGTAATATTTTACCTCACAAGTGGAAAAATTCAGTTTTTTACTATTTAATGTCAGTCTGCCACTGGGAAAGCCCCGGAATATCGATGGCAGACTGCGTTACAAAGCTTACACACACTGGACACTACAACGTACCAAAATTGCAGCTTTCCCAAAGTAGTTGAATCTTACATTTGAAATTTGCAACTTCAGTTTTTCTGTATTTAAAGTAAGTCTGCCAATGGAAAGCCCCCGAATATCGATGGCAGACTACGTTACAAAGCATGCACACACTAGTCACTACAATTTACCAAAATTGCAGCTTTCCCAAAGTATTTGAATTTTGAATCCAAAATTTGCACTTTTTGAATTCGAGTCTGCCAATGGAAAGCCCCCGAATATCGATGGCAGACTACGATTAAAATCATACACACACTAGTCACTACAATTTACCAAAATTGCAGCTTTCCCAAAGTAGTTGAATTTTAAATCCAAAATTTGCACTTTTTGAATTAGAGTCTGCCAATGGAAAGCTCCCGAATATCGATGGCAGACTACGCTCAATCGTTCTTACACCACTAGATCTTAAAATTGCATTAAAATTTCAAACCTCCCAAAACTGATGAAATTTATTCCAAAATTTGGCACTTTTGGTTTATTATTCTTGGAATAATACACCTATGTTTTCGTGTCGAGGGTCGACGACTCCGATCGGCCTCAAAATTTGACATTATCCGTTTCAAGAGGTCTACATTCAAAATCCGAAATGTCCGTCCGCCGTCCGCCGTCCGCCGTCCAGGCCGTTTTTGGCAGTAGGAATTTTTTTAAAAATCTGAAATTTCGACAAAATACTTGGTTTACCATCTAGTTGTGCCCGCAAGGTTTTCAGTCCGATCGCCCAAACCCGTGGGGCGCTATGGGGCTATAATGGGGCTACGGGAGGGGTTTTTTGAAGGCTTTTAGCTATGGTATCGAGTTAGGTGTCGTTTTCGAAGTATTTTTGGACGTAGAATCCATTTTTTGGGGTCCCGGAACGATCCGATTTCACTGGGGCGATGTTTAGAGCATTCGTGGGACTAAAAATGGAATTTTTGAAGGATCGCAGGATGTTATAATATATATTATATTTTTCGAGTAAAAAATACAGAATTTTTGAAAAAAACACATTTTTGAACAAAAAAAATACAAAAAAATTTTTTGTTTGAAATAAAAATCCAAAAAATTTTTTTTTTTAAATTTCTTCATTGACAGAATTAAATTTCTGCACAAGTAACGTATATCAAAGAATAATAAACCCTTGTGTAAAATTTGCAGCGTTTTTCAATTGAAGTCTGCCAGTACTGAACACCCGCGTGGGTTCGGCAGACTAGTATCAAAGTCCTTCATTATACATGTATAATCTCGTGTAAAAATGTGAACTGTCCCAACGACTGTAAATTTTGGTCCGGAAAAGTGCACTTTTTGAATTTGAGTCTCTGAACTCTGAAGTAAGTTCTCTTAAATCGAATGACGCCTGGATATTAGTAGACAAACCGGCAAATAAAAACATTGTTGGATGTAGATGGGTTTATAGGATTAAGAGAAATGAAAATGGCGAAATTTCCAGATACAAAGCGCGCACTTGTGGCAAAGGGTTTTTTCACAACAATATGGTACACGTAGACTACACCGAAACTTTCTCACCTGTGGTAAGACAAGCTAATTTTAGACTTCTGTTAGCTCTTTCTGTCGAACTTGATTTAAAAGCAGATCATCTCGATGTTGAGTGTGCTTTTTTGAATGGCGATTTAAATTGCGAATCAGAATCAGAATCCAGTTTTGACTCAGAAGTAGAGGATCATTTGTCAGAGAGCGAGTAAGCTCGATTAATTTCATTATTATTATTATTATTATTATTATTATTATTAAAACATATTATGTTTTAATTTAATTTAATTAATTAATTTATTTTTTATTTTTTTAAATGAGACGAGTTTTACGTTTAATTAATAATTAAACGTAAAACTCGTCTCTTCTTTTCTTTTATTCTTTACTTCTTTTTCTTTTATTATAATCTTATTATTATTAGTGATCAGTGATTTTTGGCGCGTGGAGGCTGCAGTTCTCCATCAATTTTCGTGGAGGTCTGCTCGATTCACGCGTTTTTGTCTGATTTCGTTGGGTCACGGCTCTCTGGAATGAGCTTTTTAAGCTGATTCCAACGACTCCAGAACGATTTTTGTCGCTCGAGCCGTTCGTCAGATCAGGTCGGTATGGGTTTGTTTGTATGTGTCATGTTCTAAGGCCGAACCGATTTGAACGATTTTTTTTTTTTTTTTTTCTACATGAATCCGAGGGTTGACGCGGTGATGCACGATCTTCCAAAATTGCTCGATACCCTCTACTTCCGGTGATTCGGGTCATCCTTAGCAACGCGGAACAAGTTGGTTGTTAGGCCGGTTTGTTTACTGTTTTTTAGCGCAACCTTTTTCCAAAAAATGGAAAGGTGCGCTCACCTCCTCGACATGTATGTTTTTTTGTTTTTTGTTTGTGTACAGAGCATCACGCCCGAGCGGCTCAACAGATTTTCATGAGGGTGGTCTCATTGTCATCAGCGAGTTCCGGGGGTGGTTATAGGCTACCTTGATTTTTCCTCCCTCGTCCCCTTCATCGGTTTTCGGGAGGTCCTTCACGACGAAAGTTGTTTATCTCTGATGTGTAACTAAGGAGGCCTCAAAAGGGGGACGAAAGTTTTTGTCCGATTTCGTTGGTACAAGGGTCTATGGAATGAGCTTTTCAGGCTGATTCCAACGACTCCAAAACGATTTTTGCAGCCTGAGTCGTTTGTTACCTCTGATCGGCATAAGGTTTTATTACGCATCGGTCGTTAGGGTGCAGTTGTTTACGTAATGAGCATCACGTGGATGATGTGTTGTGTGGCATAGTTTGGTCGCTAGATACCTACTGTTTCTTAGTTTCTTTCGCTCATTAAATATATCGTAATAACAAAAAGGTTGCGCTCATCTATTCAATTCAATTGATGGTTTTTTTAAAATCTCGATATTCCAAGAGTTTAGATATCCAAAGAATGAGGTGAAGTGTCTTTCAAAGCAATCGAACTCGAAGGAGTAGGTAACGCATTGCCTCTATAATATAGTCATCTCATCATAATATTATTATGATGAGGGTAATACGAGGGTTGAAATTTGAAAGGGAGCCTTTTTGGGAGTACAAGAAACTGGCTTTTTCTAGTACAATTACAAGAGGAGGACTTTTTCTCGGACAACTAGAGAAGTTTCAAAATTTGAAACAATGGCAGGATTCCCTCGATCAGCTGAGTGAGCTAAAATCTCTCCCGTTCACCCGTGGACGTTGAAATTTGAGGAGGAGCCTTTGTAGGACAACTAGAGAAGAGTCAAATGAAGGGAATTCTCCTGATCAGCTGCTGTTCACCCTTGGACGTTGAAATTTTAGGAGGAGACCTCGTGGGACTACCGGACAAGCACTCCCACAGCATTATGGCAATTTGTTCCTCTCCTCATAATAGCAAGGAAGTTACAACGAAGGGGGGGAAGTCGGTCAAGCTGCAAAAAACCCAACTGACCGACAGAACTGGAACCATAACTATCTCGAAATGGGATGAACCGTTCAACTTCAAAGAGGGCGACGCCATCTCCATCCAAAACATGGCCACCAAGTAATTCCGAGGGCAGATAGAGGGTTGTTGCACCACGGCGCTAGAGGTAAACTCCCCTTCCTCAAACGAACTTACACAATGGTTCGCACAACGCCCACCTAACACCGACAGCCTCCACATATCTTCGCTCCTCTTCAGTGATCATGAAGACGATGATGATGCACATAATGATGACAACCAGGAAAATGAAGATGCTGCCACCGTCAATATCAAAGACGTCACAACTGAGTTAGACGATGTGGAGGCAGAATCGCGTTAGATAAAGCCCGTTTAAAAACCCGTCAAACCTTCCTGCAGAGAAAGAGGCATCGACTACACGCTGAGCTGTCATCCATTAGGTCGTTACTTGATTAACAATCCCTCAGAAAACTAAAAAAAACAAAGTGGTTGTTTGCCGATGGTGCAGAGGTCTAATCCAATGAGTTTGGTTAGGGAGAGAGAACGACTCCTCTGCTGAATATATTATATTTTATTATTAATATTTATATTTTATTATTAATATTTATATTTTATTATTAAAATATATATTTTATATTATTATTGAATATATTATATATTATTCAGCAGAGGAGTCGTTCTCTCTCCCTAACCAAACTCATAACTAAAAAAAAAAACCTTTCCCTCATTCTCTATCTCAAAGGTCCCTCTTCCCCTTTCAAAATACCCTCTTTTACAACAATAAAGCAGTTTACCGTTTTCTTTGCACAAAAAGCATTAGCATTATAATAGGCTAAACGATAAGTGATTATGTTGTATGTGGTTTGGCGGAATGTTTTGTTTACGAAGGTAGTTCATTATAGGTCTACCACAGAAAGTTTGCGTCCCTTTGGCGCATTCATGGGGGGGGGGGGGGTGCTATAACACAAAAGGACTCGAATTTGGGTGCCTTAAAGCCATCGGGAGGGGTGTATATGAAACACGAAATCGCGTGGGGGGGGGGGGGGGGGGGGGGAATAACGGAAAAGCACCGGAATAATATAGTACCTAATAAATAGATAGATAGATGTACGTACCTTCGCCTGAGTCAATTCATCGATCGTGCAGTCCAGATGAGTATGTCGATGGGGGCTCCGCATTATCAGGTGAAAATTTTTATCCAAAATTATGGTCACCTTACATTTGAAGCGCTTTTGTTGGGAGCACCCCCATCGCTGTTGCTGTTTGCCGTTGGCAGCATCTAGGAGGTAACAGATAATATTATTAGGGCTTGGGAAAAGAGTATTATTTGGGGGGGAAAACCGAGTTGTTTTTAATAATTAAAAACAAAAAACACAAAATTTTGTGTCTGTGTCTGAATTATTCAGACACAGACACATATCATTCAGACAAAGTCTGAAATCATTTCACCGAGAGGGGGGGGGGGGGCATAGGGAACATTTTGCCCGGGGCCCGGACTTTTACATAGGGCCCCAGGGTGCCCTAGAAAAATGAGAAAAAACGCTGCAAATTTTTCCTTGATATAGTGTCGAGATCGATCCTGGACAGCGGGCCGGTTGGCGTTGGAACCGGCGGACGTGTCGATCTCTGCACAACAAAATGTGTGTTGACCAGCCTCCAAGTGGAGGCCGAAACAAAGCCGGTTCTGCCGGAGGCTGGGCACGTTCGGCACGTTCACATGAACGAGAGATTCGGATAAAGGGACTGCTGCATCGGAAGAGTGCATCACACACAGCCAGGGCGAACGTATGCCGGTCAGCCAGTCGGAGGCTCGGGAGTCGACTATCTCCCGGGTCTCCTGGAACTTCCAGTTCGTCTCCAGCTCATCCCTCGGACCCACGTAAGCTCATCAGCCAGCCCAAGTACTCCCCGGGCACCCTACAACATTATGAAGTTCCTGATCCACGCTATGATCCTCGCTGTGAGTAAATTGGATTAACGCTTCTTCCTCTCAGAAAGACATTTCGCGGCGCGAATCGGGATATCTTCGGAATCGGATATTTAGCAATATGTATAATAATTACTGTATAATAAAAAACGCTTAGGGTCACAACCCTTTGGATCTGATTCCACCTGTTTGCCTGGGAGAGAGAGGTCACAGTATTTTATATTCACAGTTCTAATGATTCAAGAGCGGGAGGTTTTAAATTCCTCTTCGACATGGTGGAGGCGTCCTAGGTCCAATTTTTGGTACCTATCTGGGCCCCTTGTTCAAAACTTTAATTTCAATGTTCTTAATCTCTCTAACTGGAGGAAGATCCAATCCAGGTTTCTGGAGATGTTGCACTCAGGACATCCGGGAGTACGAGCAATGCGGGACATGGCACGAATGCATGTTTGGTGGCCTCACATAGACTCGGAGATTGAGAGGTGGGCCAAGGGGTGCAGCCCATGTCAAGAGGGGAGGCCAAAGCCAGAGGAATCACCAATCTACTCGTGGAATGTACCGGGGATACCTTGGACAAGGATGCATGTAGACTATGCTGGTCCATATGAAGGGTATTATTGGCTGATAGTGGTGGATGCGACTTCCAAATGGCTCGAGGCGATTCCATTGAAGAAAGCGACAGCAAAAACAAAGATTGACGCACTGAAAGAGTTGTTTTCAAGGTTTGGAAACCCAGTTTCGATCGTTTCTGACAATGGGCCTCAGTTCACATCAGGGGAGTTTGGGTCGTTTTGCAAGGGGATGCTGATCAAGCACATCCGTATTACTCCCTACGACCCTCGATCGAATGGGCTTGCAGAACAGGCAGTCCGAACGTTCAAGACCTGGGTTAAGGCATCAAAACGTGAGGGCCGGTCCATCCATGAGAGGGTGAGGAACTTTCTTGTGTGTTATCGAGTGACACCACACAGTACAACGAAGCGTTCACCGTCGGAGGTTTTGTTTCGGCATCGCATGCGGACCCCATTTAATCTTCCGAAGCCATCCATTGGGCGCAATGTGGAAGATGCGCTGGTCGCGCAGAAGATCAACCAGTACCCGGAAACCAGGTTCCGGGAGTTCAGGGAGGGACAAATGGTATGGGTTCGGAACAAGACCACAGCAGGGTTCTCACAAGGTCGAGTCACCCGCCGGACTGGAGAGCTGTCGTATCACGTAGGTACTAGTCGATGGGCGGGAAGAGAGGAAACATGCAGACCAGATGAGAAGTGCGGAATGAACTAGAAAAAGGGAGGAAAACATGTAGGGTTACTACAGTATCAATGGTAACACCCAGTTCAGATGTTTGTGATGTTATTGTAAAAACACTTCGATTTGATTAAACACACACATTGATTAAATGGATTGCTAACATTTCGTGTCGTTTCAGTTCAACCTTCATAAAGTTCAAAAAATTTGACCCCACAAAATGACAAATTTTCGAATTGAGACTGCCAGGGGAACCCGTCATTCAAGGCAGACCTAAAAGTATGAAGCTATAGAACTTATAATATAACCGGTACTTTTCCGTTATAACCCCCCCCCCCCCCCAACGCGATTTTGGTTGGCTTTGGGTGCCTTAAAGCTATCGGGAGGGGTGTGTATGATACTCGAAATCGAGTGGGAGGGGGTGGGGGGTGTTATAACGAAAAAGTACTCAAATTTGGGTGCCTTAAAGCCATCGGGAGGGGTGTATATGAAACAAAAAATCGAGTGGAGGGGGGGGGGGGGGTATAACGGAAAAGTACCATATAAACTTACCTTTAAAATAAAATTTGTTGTGTTCAAAAATCACAATGCCGTGTTGCGAATTTCGGTTTATAGCTCCATACGGCAAATGGAGTGGCTGCTGAAAAATGAAAATTTCGTTAGGTACTCCAAGGAGGATCCAGATTCTTTCAACCGCCACATTCCACACTGTGAACGACCTCTTCACACAATTTTTATCTGTATCGAGACCAGGGATTTTGATAAGGACTCGCCAAATCAAACTGCCTTTCCAAGACAAACACCGTTGAGGTCAAGATTTTTAGTACAGTAGATTATAATATGGAGAGTCCAACATCACGGACTGTCATATTTAGCCAAAATAAGCGCAATAAACCAATGCAAACCTCGCGGCGGAACAGGTGAAAACGATGGTTGGTACGACTTCTCAATCAAATCAAGGTTTTTTATTTGCAGAGGCCAATATGACACAGCAATCGTCAAAAATGAGTTGGTAAAAACACGAAATGCATCAGGCAATTGCATGGTACAAGGCAAAAGAAAACAACGGTACATGAAAACAACTCAGGACGTCAGTAGAAACATGGCAACAGGTGAGACAAGGCTTCCCCATCCACGATCCACTCAACTCTAGACACATCGCTCCATGAAATACCGAAAAACTCCTCCAAAGAGTAGAGTTCGGCTTTGAGAAGATGTGATTTTATTACGTTATTAAAGGATCTATCAGGAGCTAAAATAATACCCCCTTTCAATTCTGCAAATATACCACAAATTAAAAAACGCTGCAAATTTTACACAAGGGTTTATTATTCTTTGATATAGGTTACTTGTACAGAAATTTAATTCTGTCAATAAAAAAAATTAAAAAAATTTTTTTTTTGGATTTTTATATTTCAAAAAAAAATTTTTGAGGCGATTTTTTTTCAAAAATGTGTTTTTTCAAAAATTCTTTAATTTTTACTCGAAAGATATTTAACTTCTTGGGATCCTTCAAAAATCCCATTTTTAGCTCCATGAAAGCCCTGTAGATCGCCACAGTGAAATCGGATCGTTCCGGGACCCCAAAAAATGAATTCTACGTCCAAAAATACTTCGAAAACGACACCTGACTCGATCCCATAGCCAAAAGCCTTCAAAAACCACCTTCTGTAGCCCCATTTTAGCCCCAGAGCGCCCCACGGGTTTGGGCGATCGGGCTGAAAACCTTGCGGGCACAACTAGATGGTAAACCGAGTATTTTGTCAAAATTTCAGATTTTTTAAAAAATTCCTACTGCCCAAAACGGCCTGGACGGCGGACGGCGTACGGCGTACGGCGTACGGCGGACGGACATTTCGGATTTTGAATGTAGACCACTTGAAACGGATAATGTCAAATTTTGAGCCCGATCGGAGTCGTCGACCCGCGTCGCGAAAACATAGGTGTATTATTCCAAGAATAATAAACCAAAACAAACTAAGTACTTCAGAAAATATCACATGCAAAATAAATTCATATATATATTTATTTTGCATGTGATATATCATAAATCATCATTGTCATTAAAATTCAAAATACTTAACATTCAACACATAAATTCAATTTATCTTTCAAATTCTCAAATATTTTAACACACAGCGGCTTCGTCATTATATCAGCAATTTGTAAATTTGTAGGAACAAAAACAATTTCAAATTTTCCTTATTCAATGAGATTTCTTACAAAGTGAAATTTTACATCATAGTGTTTTGAACGTTTAGTTTCTTTGGTTGTAGCTATCTTGATCGATTGACAAAAAAGCATCAACAAAGATTAGCAAAAACGACGTTCATCAAAATACAGGCATGGATCTATTAAATAGATCAAAAATTTTTTGATCTTCGAAAACCAAGATTTATCAAAAATGTATCCAAATACCTATTGAAGCACGAATGGCTTTCACGTAAACCATAAAGGGCTTTCACCAACCTCAGCACTTTACCGGAACCACAGTCAAGTCCAGCTGGAGCTTTCATAAAAACGCTGCTGCTGAGAGGAGACGCCAGGAAGGCGCTACTCACATCCATCTGACGCAGGAACAAGTTCTTCTCCACAGCCAGCGAAAGCAGGACTCTTATGGTTGTAAGAAGGGCGACAGGCGCGTAGACATCAAGCTCTGTCCTTGGTTGATGATAGCCACGAGCAACTAGACGAGCCTTCTTCTGCTTTTGTCCCTCCACGTCTTTCTGGACGAAAACCCAGCGGGAATCTATGACCTTCACACCAGATGGGCGGTCGACGATTTCGTAGGTCCCATTCTCTTCCAGCGACTTCAGCTCCCTCCTGATCGCAGGTCCCCATCCATTTTTGACAGCTTCATCAAACGACTCAGGCATTGGTCCACCCACACACAGTGCCAGGAGTTCCCAATCATAGAAATGATCGTTACATTTGTAATCATTCAAGTACCTTGGTGGGCGAGTCTGACGTTCAGATCGACGGACTGGTTCACCAGACGATTCTCCTCCGGCAGTATGGTGGCCGTTACGCTGCTGATTTTTGTTTGGCATAGGCTTTGTCTCCTGGAGTGCTGGCTCAGGCGCTGGAGATGCAGGTTCCGTCCTCTCCACCTCTTCATCGCCCAACTCCCGAGATCCAGTTGGAAACACAGGATAACAGGTGGATTTTTCCAAGATTCATCAAAACGCACGTGACAAGCAGTGACTATTTTTCTCTTATCAGGGTCCCATAGGCGATAAGCTTTATCCGCGTAACCCACCATAAACATTTTCTTAGAATGAGATGCCCATTTCCCCTTCCGATCCCCTTTTTCAATATGACACTTTCTTGTGAGTCTTCCTTTCACTTATTCGCCTTTCGGTGGTTACCCACTCGGCTCCCGTCTATAGACTATAGTCAGAAAGTGGTTGTTTGCCGATGGTGCAGAGGTCTAATCCAATGAGTTTGGTTAGGGAGAGAGAACGACTCCTCTGCTGAATACTAAATTGTTTATTCAGGTAAACAATTATAGCGTGGGGACCGGTTTCGAGCAACTAAGCTCATCTACAGCCCTGACAAGAAAACCATTTGTCATTAGCATCAGAGGAAAAACCATAAAATTATATTAACAATGTAAACTCGAAATTATATTATACTGAAGGTATATGAACAAATTATAACTGACGAAAACGGTCCAGAATGGTGGTACATAACTTGACAATAGTAAATTCGGAATATGGACCCACTGTTAAAATTGGCTCCATGACTGATGGCCAGTGAACCATTTGAAAACCAGTTATGGTATACTACAGGTACTGAAAGGAGAATTGTTTATTATTCTAGTGGCAAAACATCTACTTGATATGTGATTAGTGACAAAGAGAAATTAGAGGTAAGAAAGTCAGAGATAATTTTAAAAATGGACCCATTTGACAAGGTTATTAATTGGTACTAGGAAAGATGAATTTGGAATTATTTGTTTTTTAAAAAACAATTGATAAGTTAAAACTACAGAAAATGATGACATACCTAGGTGACCTAGTTGACATGGTGAATTTTGAATTTATACAGAAGGTAAATTTGAATATGAAGGTTTAAATAAAGTCTTTAAATTAATAATAAAGTCTTTAAATTAATTGAATTTGTGAATCTATTTGAAGTTACTGTTGAATCTTGAGAAGTTAAATTTTTATAAGAGTTAATTTTTCAGCAGTTTTCATACTGAGGTAATTTTTGAAAAAATGTTATTAAGTACATGAGGTTGGGTGAAATAGAAATATCTAGATGAGCTTACCAGAGTGACTTGAGGTGGTTGAACGTACAATTAGTTCTGAACAATTGTGTTAGACGCCTGAGGGTTTATATAGGTAGGTACCTGAGAGGGCTGAGGGATTAGGTGGCGGTATCCTTTGAGTGTTTTGAAAGGAAACCGACATTAATAGCAGAAATTCCGAGTTTGTTTGTGGATAACCGTTATTGAGGGTTGGTTATTGGGGATATTTGAGAAGGTTCAAGTATGAATTTTAAAGTTTTAAATTAATAGAATTGGGGGGGGGGGATAATATTGATTGAGAGAGTTCAATTGGTTTCAGAATTTCTAATATTGGGGATCTACTGATTTTGCCATGGTCGTTTTTATTAAGATCAGGGTGGATAGTATAAGCTTTCAGGATTTCCAGGTTCTCCCACTCATTGAGCAGGCGACCCTTGGGTTGGAAATGTAAAAGTTTACTATCCCTATTTGGGTTAAAAGGATGATTCGAGCTGATACAATGGTCGGCAAAATCATTATAGCCAAGATGCTGAAGGCGAATCTTGCTTTCATGTTCTGCCAATCGGGTTCTGAATGCTCTGCCTGATTGTCCTACATAATTTACTTCACAAGACGGTTCTCCACATGTTAATTTATAAACCCCTGACCTGTTCCTAGGTTCAATTTTATCTTTAGGACTTGATAAAAACCTCCCAGTTGTGTTGGAAGCCCGAAATATGACTTTATGCCCCAGTTTGCGGAGTTCTTTGGCGAGTTTTTCTGATAAATGGCCATAGTATGGTAAGAAAATCCAAGGGGGCCTAGTTTCTAGGGAACTGGTAGAGGCGGGAACTGGTACAGGAGAGGAGGTTGACGGTAAAGCAGGAGGATATATTAAATCAAAAGTGATAGCCCTCTGTTTTCGTGAAATGATGCTGTCAACCAGTTTACCCTCATATCCATTATTTATAGCAATTTGTTTTATTACGTTAAGTTCGGCTAAATAATTGCTCTCATCGAGAGGAATTGTTAGGAGCCGGTGAGTAAGCGAATGGAAAGCAGCAAGTTTATGGGAGTATGGTCGACATGAGTCTTTATGAAGGACTATGTCCGTATGCATACCCACCCATGGGTGGGTTTACGGTAAATTTTGAATTCATGTTTCCCATCTTTTAGTGAGATTGATAAATCCAGAAAGTTTAATTGATTATTTACGTTATATTCAAGTTCAAACTTTATTGTTGGGTGGAGAGAGTTGATGAAATTTAGAAAAACATTTAGCTGTCTAGTAGACCCAGAAAACAGGGCTATCACATCATCTACATAACGGTGCCAGTAAATGATCTTTGAGGAATGGTGACTGTCGAATATTTTGGTTTCTAAGTGGTCCAAAAATACCTCCGCTAATAAGGGTGACAAAGGGCTACCAATAGGTAGTCCAGTGGAATCTGCATAAAGTTTATTTTGATACTGCAAGAAATTATGGCTTAAACAGAGTTTTAGAAGGTCAATCAATTCTGATTTTTTAGAGTTTGCTATGGTTGATCGTAAGATTAAATCTTCAGCTAAATTTTGAACATATTGGGGAGGTATTTTATTGAAAAGTTGGACCACATCAAAACTGACTAGTTTAGCTGTTGAAGGGGGAGTGACATTTTTGATTTTATTGACCAGTTCCAAAGTATTTTCAATTGACCTAGTTGCCTGAAAACCTGTGGCATTCTTGAAGAGAAGGCTGGTTTTTCGGGCTAATTTGTGAATGGGAGTCTGTCGAGATCGATCCTGGACAGCGGTCCGGTTGGCGTTGGAACCGGCGGACGTGTCGATCTCTGCACAACAAAATGTGTGTTGACCAGCCTCCAAGTGGAGGCCGAAACAAGGCCGGTTCTGTCGGAGGCTGGGCACGTTCGGCACGTTCACATGAACGAGAGGTTCGGATAAAGGGACTGAGGGGATGCTGCATCAAAAGAGTGCATCACACACAGCCAGGGCGAACGTATGCCGGTCAGCCAGTCGGAGGCTCGGGAGTCGACTATCTCCCGGGTCTCCTGGAACTTCCAGTTCGTCTCCAGGACTTCGTCTCGTCATCCCTCGGACCTACGTAAGCTCATTCATCAGCCCAAGTAGGTACACCCCGGGCGGCCTACATCATGACGAAGGTCCTCGTGATCCTCGCTGTGAGTAATCGGATTAACGCCCCTTTCCTCTCAGAAAGACATTTCGCGGCGCGAATCAGTATATATTCGGACACGGATATTTAGTAATGTATAATAATTAATGTATAATAAAGTACGCTTAGGGTCACAACCCTTTTGGATCTGATTCCACCTGGATTGCCTGGGAGAGAGAGGTTCTAATGTCATAGTAATCACTATTCAGTATTCTATATCGTCACTAATGATTCAAGAGCGGGAGGTTATAAATTCCTTCCCGACATGGTGGAGACGTCCTAGATCCAATTTTTGGTACCTATCTGGGCCCCCTTGTTCAAAACTTTAATTTCAATGTTTTTAATCTCTCTCTTCCGACGTTGGCAAACTGGGAATCGGGTCCAGATCGTTGGGCAACAGTAGGTTAAGGTCAGGTCCGACAATGTTGACAGTGGTCAGCAGTTTTGACTGTTAGGATTATTCTTTTATCATACCTCTACTCTGATTGAGAAACACGGACCTCACGTTTTTTTTTTTTTTTCTTCGTCAACAATGTTTTATTTACGCTGTCTTCACAGCTAGTAGGTAATTAGGTCATAATGTACGGCACAAGAGTACTGACAGAGCTGGCTTGTTGCTTGTTTTTTTTTCTAAATTGCTAAATGGCTGGAATTAGAGCCTCGTTTTGAATATAGCGTACATAAATTAATTTCAGTTAATGTATTTAATTTCAGGCTCGGTCCCATACTTGCAACTTCAGGTTTAGAATGTAATTAAGGGCTTATTTTACGAAAGAAGGTAGGCTTTTCGTCCGATGTGTTTTTTAAGATTAGGAATAGGAATAGTAACTATTAACTGTTAAAGCTTTCATCGGTCGAAACGAATTTACTGAGCACCCACTTGGTACAGATCGGTTAATAAATGGTTAAATATATTAATACGGTTAGTTAGGCTTTCGGTGAGATGTTGAGTTTCTTTTTTGGGGAAGTTTCATACAAAACAGCATCTTCCCAGTGTTTTTTCTTCTCGCCTGATGCTCGAGTTATTTGTTGTTAAACATTCAGTCTGGGTCAGCTGGACGAATCGTGGCGGTGACGAGAGGTTCGCGGACGCGTGAATTCCTTTTCGAACCAGCCAGCGTTCTGCAGACGACCCAATTTGTTTGTTTGTTTTTGCTCTGTTTTGTTTTGACTCAGGAGCCTAAAAACAAGTAGGGAAATTAATTTTAAGTTTTCGAGTCACGGCTACCGATGGCGCGAACAGATCGGTAGGACATTCGCGCTTGGCAATGATCTTAAGTGTAGCCTTGAGTAGCTTTTTTGAGGTGATAATTACGTAGTTATAAGTTCGCTACGCCGGTGCGGCCAGTTCTGGCTGCAGATTTTTTGGAGTTGGTAGGCATACGATTGAGGTCTGCAGTCGTTTATGCCATCCTCCCCGGGTAGTTCCCGCCCTTTCAGGATAGTAGCTGATCCGTAGGGCTTCTTAGAATAAGTTTTGAGGATTTTCATATTGAGTTACCCGCACTTCCTCTGGGGGAAGAAAGAGAGGAGAAGGTATGAGAATGGTTGTGATGGGCCAGAAATGGCCTTAGACACAGGGGCGTGTAGACGATTTTTAGCGGCCCGAGATTTCAGGAGACGGCGGCCCATTGTTATGTTTATGTATATGACTCAGTAAAGTTGCGAGGTTCAAGAAACGACGACTGAAATGTTTTTTCGTGGGCTGAAAAACGTGAGTTTAGTGACGCAATTATCAGGTCAAAAATTTTATTATGTACGTCACATTCGTATTTTTTCAGGGGGGAGAGAATCGCGTCGTCACATTCGTACTCGAACAACTTCTTGGTCTTCCTTAATCTTCTGGTGTCAAGTTCCCGAATTCCACTTTCTGTGAAGTCGGACTCGAAAATTTAATGTTCAATGAAAGCTTCTGCCGCTGAATGGATGCTGTCGAAGTTGCGTGAAAATGAATGAATTTTGTCCGTGGTGCTTTTCACCATTCGGTATGCAGTGATGAAGTCCAGTCCTTTTGTTTGCAGATAATTAGACAAGGGGGTGGTATATGTGAAAATGCGCATAAAGATGTGGGCAGTTAGAATAGTCTCTTGGGACAACAATTTATTTTGCAGTGACTTGGCTGTTGCCCGAGCATCTGCTGGAATCTCACGGTCAGATGAGATGTCTTGAAGTGTGAGGACCAGTTTTCCATACTTGCAGTCGGCTGGATTTCCGTAGCTTCCAAAAATATTTTGAATGGCTCTTGCTTTCGCCTACCATTTAGTCTGCCCAATCAATGAAAGTCCCCTAGCTTTTGCGGCCCCCTTCCAGTTATTCATCCTTTTATATGTCTCACGGATGAAGACGAATATTGTATTCAACATAATATGAATATGATGATATGAAAATTTTAATATGAAGGTCCCATTTATTATCATAATTTATGAATTCGAGTTTGCGGCCCGGTGCAGAGGGTAGGTACCTATCTTTCGTGCCTTATTCAGAAAATTTGTGAATACATTTTTTTTATTAATTTATTTTTTACACCCCGTAGGCAGCCGATATCACTTTTCGGCCTGCTGTCACAGCTACTATAGTATACTACAACAGTAGGTGGGCCTACCTACTAATTTTTCCTGCATAAAAAAGAAAAACAGGCCGCTGAGTTTAATTTTTGGGCCGCTGTAGCAGGAGGCCCTCAGGAATGTCCCCTTCCTTGAATAAATAAAATACCCAAATAAAATAAAACAAATTGGGGGAGACTAATAATTATTAACCTTGAAAAACTTGCAGGCCTCATCAGATTTCATCTCCTTTTTCAGAGTTATTTTGGATCGTTGGATCGCCGACGAAGCTCAACTTCCTTCAGGCATTTGATTCTCCCGGAAAAGAACCCTCCCGCCACACAGATCCTCGACCTTCAGCCGCTTCCGGTACCTACGCTGTCCACACTATAAAGAAAAGGTCGACAACTTAGAGAATAACTGGGGGAGTCACCGAGCCTCCTTCGGAGGGGAAGTTTGCCTTCCCTTTCCAGGTAACCCCTGCTCGGAAGGTGCGCGCGTAATTCGAAAACTCAGGCCTCTCCGCCCACGTTTGGAGCTCTGACCGCTTGGCGAGTGTGCCTAATTAGGAATGGAAGTGCTCCCGAATTTCGGGTTAAATCATCCTGTACCGTGTTGTTAGAAGTCAAAAAGGGGGAAATACCTACATCATTTTTTTGACAAAAAGTCTTTCACGTAGTTTATAATCGTCTTAAAAAATTCTGGCCGATTCAAAAATAAGTGTGGGTGACGTCACCCACAAGTGTTCCGGTTTCCGATCAAAAGACACCAGAGCGCAGGTCGATTTTTTCTTCTATTTTCGCTTTTTTCTTGGTGTTTGGCTCTAGTGACACTGGAGTAACGCGAAAATGGCCGTGTTCGCTATGTTTTTAATGGGATCATGCTTATTTACTCAACTTACTTGTGATATAAATTAACTTATTCCAATGACCGATTCTTTAGTTTTTAGTTTTGTAATGGTGGCCAACTTGTCGACCAATAGGAGCTGACCTCGGGTTTCCGCCAAAATTCAAATAGCAACTTTTTCATAAATTTTATAAATTCATACGAGCTTGCAGTTTGTGTTTTAACCCCATTTTTAGTATTATTTGGACGCCTTCTATCGATAAAAAAAATAATCCAGAAACGCTTCCATTCCTAATTATGAGTATTTCAGACCGTACACAAGGAGCGGTCAAAAGTGATCCTATCTGCCTTCATGAAGATTCAATTAGAAAAAAAACAAAAAAAAAAAAACAGATTATGATGTATTAACAAAATAAAAAAAATTGTATTGCCTGGTTTTAATAGGCAGGTACCTATTTAAATGTGAGGAAGAAAAAAGGGGCTTCTGAGAAAGAATTATCACCTCACGAAATGAATAGATGTACAGTATTATTACAGGATTATCGCTTCAAAGCGCTATATTGACAATGAAAAGAGAAAGGGTTCGAGAAGCCCATCGGCCTGGTCAGGAGGCCAATTTTTTGAAAAATGCGGGACGTGAGCCCCGGCGGTGTGCCTAGGAAGGGGACAGATTTCACTCTCGGGATGCCGCCAGGTTCGCTGCACGGTGTCATTCCTTAAGTTGTCGACCTATAGTCATAGTATAACTTAAAAATAAATAAAATGAATTTTTCTGCTTGATGTTCTTGATTTTTTTATTAATTCATCATATTTTTCTGTACTAGGTTTCAGCTCTACGAAACACGAATTTCGAAGCTCTTTACAAATTCAGCCAGTTTAATCCGATTCAGACTCAGGTGTTCATTGCGGTGTACAATAGTCCTCACTCGTTGTAGGTGCTCCCAACGGCTAAGGTGAGTTTTTATATACCTAGGTACCTAATATATAATTATTATCGTTATCAAATGTAGTTACTCGAGCGATTTATCAAAACCTATTTGACACATGTGTCTTGAAAAAAAGAGTTAAAAAATATTATTACTACCTACTTACTTACCTTTTCTTTTTTTTCAAAATCTTGTGTTTTTACATTTTTTTTTTTCTTCAACTCGGAAAATATTAAATATTTTTTATAAAGAGATCAATTTTTGATCTCTTGGTATTCTTCAAAAATCCCATTTGTAGCCCCATGAAAGCCCTACAGATCCCCACAGTGAAATCGGATCGTTCCGGGACCCCCAAAACTGTATTCACGTCCAAATATACTTCGAAAACGACACCTAACTCGATCCCATAGCCAAAAGCCTTCAAAAAACCCCTCTCGTAGCCCAATTTTAGCCCCACAGCGCCCCAAGGGTTTGGGCGATCGGGCTGAAAACCTTGCGGGTACAACTAAATGGAAACCACGTATGTGGTCAAAATTTCAGATTCCAGCAGTGTTAGTTTCAAACCGTTCTTGACAGTGCTCTTGTTAGCCAATACAGGTCTACTTTAAGTACATAATTTTTTTTTTTTTTTGCTTTTATCGGTTTTGTACATTTCGGTATTGATAGTGATGTTAATATTTTTTTAGTCGAATATGGGAACAGCCCCACTAGTAACCTAATGTGATCAATAGTAAACGTTTGTGACCCTTGTTAGCGTCTTTGAGTGTTTCAATGTGCGTGTTTAAAGAATCATTCTTGGTATAACGTGGAATGAAATTATGACATTATTTATACTTACATTGTATACTTGCATGAGACATTAGTTTCAAATTTTTGTTAGGGTATCCATATTATGTGCTAGGTATACTATATAATATTTGTAAATTTCTGTACATTGCTGTAAATTTTTGTACATTTATGTGAATACGTTTGCGCTCGTTTTTTATTTTATTTTATTTATCAGTAAGTTGCCATAACTATGACTGAATTTTGTCAGTTACGTTGGTAAGTAAGTAATTTGGCTAATAATTGATCAATTTGTGTAACTCTTACATGCGCACTGTACTTTGAGTACGTACATTTGTCTTTGGCACATTACGTGTGCAAATTTTGTTTTTTGTGCCTTTTGGGCACGTATTTGTTGAATTACGTTTATTTCACTATTCGGATTATAACACTAGGTACTAGGTTATCGTAATGTTATTTTACTCCGTTTTATTAATATCCGTCTTGTGAAGTAAATTATGTAGGACAATCAGGCAGAGCATTCAGAACCCGATTGGCAGAACATGAAAGCAAGATTCGCCTTCAGCATCTTGGCTATAATGATTTTGCCGACCATTGTATCAGCTCGAATCATCCTTTTAACCCAAATAGGGATAGTAAACTTTTACATTTCCAACCCAAGGGTCGCCTGCTCAATGAGTGGGAGAACCTGGAAATCCTGAAAGCTTATACTATCCACCCTGATCTTAATAAAAACGACCATGGCAAAATCAGTAGATCCCCAATATTAGAAATTCTGAAACCAATTGAACTCTCTCAATCAATATTATCCCCCCCCCCCCCCCCCCCAATTCTATTAATTTAAAACTTTAAAATTCATACTTGAACCTTCTCAAATATCCCCAATAACCAACCCTCAATAACGGTTATCCACAAACAAACTCGGAATTTCTGCTATTAATGTCGGTTTCCTTTCAAAACACTCAAAGGATACCGCCACCTAATCCCTCAGCCCTCTCAGGTACCTACCTATATAAACCCTCAGGCGTCTAACACAATTGTTCAGAACTAATTGTACGTTCAACCACCTCAAGTCACTCTGGTAAGCTCATCTAGATATTTCTATTTCACCCAACCTCATGTACTTAATAACATTTTTTCAAAAATTACCTCAGTATGAAAACTGCTGAAAAATTAACTCTTATAAAAATTTAACTTCTCAAGATTCAACAGTAACTTCAAATAGATTCACAAATTCAATTAATTTAAAGACTTTATTATTAATTTAAAGACTTTATTTAAACCTTCATATTCAAATTTACCTTCTGTATAAATTCAAAATTCACCATGTCAACTAGGTCACCTAGGTATGTCATCATTTTCTGTAGTTTTAACTTATCAATTGTTTTTTAAAAAACAAATAATTCCAAATTCATCTTTCCTAGTACCAATTAATAACCTTGTCAAATGGGTCCATTTTTAAAATTATCTCTGACTTTCTTACCTCTAATTTCTCTTTGTCACTAATCACATATCAAGTAGATGTTTTGCCACTAGAATAATAAACAATTCTCCTTTCAGTACCTGTAGTATACCATAACTGGTTTTCAAATGGTTCACTGGCCATCAGTCATGGAGCCAATTTTAACAGTGGGTCCATATTCCGAATTTACTATTGTCAAGTTATGTACCACCATTCTGGACCGTTTTCGTCAGTTATAATTTGTTCATATACCTTCAGTATAATATAATTTCGAGTTTACATTGTTAATATAATTTTATGGTTTTTCCTCTGATGCTAATGACAAATGGTTTTCTTGTCAGGGCTGTAGATGAGCTTAGTTGCTCGAAACCGGTCCCCACGCTATAATTGTTTACCTGAATAAACAATTTAGTATTCAGCAGAGGAGTCGTTCTCTCTCCCTAACCAAACTCATTGACTATAGTCAGGATGGAAATTCCCAAACGGCTCCCATCTTGTCAGGATGGAAATTCCCAAACGGCTCCCGATCCCAGTACATAGATTCCTTCCCACTTATAGAATAGACAGAACATCCAAATCGTCGGGTTGAAACGCACCTCGGAGCAGTTTCACGGGCCTGTCATGCAAATTTTCTTCAGCTTTGACATCATGTAATTTCCCATGTTTCCCTGCTATGATCCTTGAGCAAACCTTAGATAATCCGGGGGTCTGGGGTGTCCTACAGGTAGGTAAGTCATAAGACAAAATTTGTCTTAATTTGTACATTTAATGTATCATGTTCATACAATGTATGAACATTGTCGTGTACCATGATTTACACAAATCACAAGCGGCAATTCACCCACAGGCAATATGCACCTTACCATTTCTTGATTGGAGACCGTAGGTGGTAGCGGATCATTCACAGTATCTCCTTGGGGAGGCATTGGTTGGTTGGTTGGTTGCCCTTGTTGTGGATTCATATCAACATGTGGTAGCGGATCATTCACAGTATCTCCTTCGCGAGGCATTGGTTGGTTGGTTGGTTGCCCTTGTTGTGGATTCATATCAACATCCAACTTCACTCAATCTGTAAACAAACACAAAATAAGTATAACACGAATGAATAAATATTCTGCAGCGAACGATCAACTTATTGAGGGTAGTGGGTGAATACCCAAATCTGTGGATTGAAAACGGGAGTCATCTCCCTCTTAACCAGTTTTGGTTTATTATTTTTGAAATAATACCTCCTAGAGTCGAAAGTTCTGATCGGCCTCAAAATTTGATATGTCATGACGCATAGATTTTAAAACTCAAATGTCCGTCCGCCGTCCGGCTTTGAACAGTAGAAATCTATACTACTAATTTTTTCCTTAAATCTGAAACTTTAAAAAAACTCGGTCCACCATCTAGTGAACTACAACACTTGATTTAAAAAAATGATGTTAAATGTGTTATTGTGTTAAAAATGATGTTGTATGTTATTTTGTATTATTACTCAAGCGGTGTAATATTATTTACGATATAGGGTAGGTACCTATCACACCATACCTACTCCGCACTCCAAATACCTACATGCAAAGTTACGATCATTTTGGTTTGTTCTTCTTGGAATAATATACCTATGTAATCGCGACGGGGGTCGAAAATTCGGATCGGCCTCAAAATTTGACATCATTCGTTTCGAGAGGTCTAGATTGCAAAAACGAAATGGAACCGCTGCCGCACAGTGGTCCAAAGGTTAAAAAACAATCAAAAAATATTTTTTAATCCTTTGAAAATCATTATATTCCATTCAGTAGGTATTAGTTGGAGGGTTGATATGAATAGTTTTCGGATCAAAAAGTCATCAACTTGACTCGTACTGTAGACCTGACTCGGGCAGTATACCTTTCTCGATTTTGGAAAATTGTGAGTTGACGGGAGCAGTATTAGACCTATTTACGGAGAATCGTAGCCGACTCATTTTGCACGTGAAAAAATTCGTTAGACTTCGAATTAGTTCAGTTTTTACTCAGCTACAAGAAAGTAATTTTATCTTTCTGCGGAAAAAATCTAGACACAGGTTTCAACACGTTTTTAGCGGATTTTGAAGAAAAAAACCATGATTTTTGTGCATATGATTCATCATAATTATGACTTAAGTCGAGCTTGGGCTAGCTAAGGTAGGTATGCGACTTTTTTTCCTCGGTAGGTACCCGATGTACAGAACAACTCCGACAAATGGCGTCCGTTTTTTCTACAGATTTTAAGATAAATGCGTGAAATTGTGAGAATTCCTTTTTTCGCCGAAAAGACTCTGAATAGGTACCAAACTTCAAAACGCTGCAAATTTTACACAAGGTTTTATTATTCTTTTATATACGTTACTTTTGCAGAAATTTAATTCTGTCAATGAAAAAATTTAAAAAATTTGTTTTTGGATTTTTATCTCAAAAAAATCAGAACCTGCGATAGTTACGGGGATCGTTTAGTGAAATCGAGAAAACAAACTATGAAAACATACATAGGTACACCCTATAATAGGGTATAATATACCTAGAATAATATACCTAGAAAACAAACTATGAAAACATACATATTATGTTTGTTTTCTCGATTTCTCGACCCTAGTAATAAGGGTCATTGCAGTGGATAAAAAATAAGTTACAGCGAGATATTTCCGGCTCGAACCTTTGAAACAAAATTTAATTTAAAAGGCCACATTGTTTTTTTACCTTAAAAAGTCATGAAAATAACTAATCTGGCTCAGCAATTTTCCGTCTTCAAGTAGAAAAATTTCAATTCTAGGGTGTTCAATGGAATTCACCAATGTTATGGGGTTCCATCAGAAATCATCTTCGACCTCATCATTTTTGTAGTAATTTTCAATTTTACGGTGTTCAATCGACGCCAAAATTAGTGCTCTACAACTTTTCTTTATGTACAAACTTCGGGAGAATCCTTACTTGTCTCGCACACTGTAAATGTACTGAAAACGTGTCTTTTAAAGTTATTTTGGGAAAAAAAGGCTCAGAATCCATTTTAGTATTCGTAAATTTGACGCTGACCACGAATATACCCCATGTCCCTACATGGGGTATATTCGTGGTCAGCGTCAAATTTACGAATACTATAAGTATGGGGTTTTCAAAGTTTTTTTCCCCCCAAAATATGGCCGTTTTGCACCACCGTGCGTCGTCCGCCGTCTGGGGCGTTTTGGGCAGTAAGAAATTTTTAAGAATCTGAAATTTTGACCACATACGTGGTTTCCATTTAGTTGTACCCGCAAGGTTTTCAGCCCGATCGCCCAAACCCTTGGGGCGCTGTGGGGCTAAAATTGGGCTACGAGAGGGGTTTTTTGAAGGCTTTTGGCTATGGGATCGAGTTAGGTGTCGTTTTCGAAGTATATTTGGACGTGAATACAGTTTTGGGGGTCCCGGAACGATCCGATTTCACTGTGGGGATCTGTAGGGCTTTCATGGGGCTACAAATGGGATTTTTGAAGAATACCAAGAGATCAAAAATTGATCTCTTTATAAAAAATATTTAATATTTTCCGAGTTGAAGAAAAAAAAAATGTAAAAACACAAGATTTTGAAAAAAAGAAAAGGTAAGTAAGTAGGTAGTAATAATATTTTTTAACTCTTTTTTTCAAGACACATGTGTCAAATAGGTTTTGATAAATCGCTCGAGTAACTACATTTGATAACGATAATAATTATATATTAGGTACCTAGGTATATAAAAACTCACCTTAGCCGTTGGGAGCACCTACGAGTGAGGACTATTGTACACCGCAATGAACACCTGAGTCTGAATCGGATTAAACTGGCTGAATTTGTAAAGAGCTTCGAAATTCGTGTTTCGTAGAGCTGAAACCTAGTACAGAAAAATATGATGAATTAATAAAAAAATCAAGAACATCAAGCAGAAAAATTCATTTTATTTATTTTTAAGTTATACTATGACTATAGGTCGACAACTTAAGGAATGACACCGTGCAGCGAACCTGGCGGCATCCCGAGAGTGAAATCTGTCCCCTTCCTAGGCACACCGCCGGGGCTCACGTCCCGCATTTTTCAAAAAATTGGCCTCCTGACCAGGCCGATGGGCTTCTCGAACCCTTTCTCTTTTCATTGTCAATATAGCGCTTTGAAGCGATAATCCTGTAATAATACTGTACATCTATTCATTTCGTGAGGTGATAATTCTTTCTCAGAAGCCCCTTTTTTCTTCCTCACATTTAAATAGGTACCTGCCTATTAAAACCAGGCAATACAATTTTTTTTATTTTGTTAATACATCATAATCTGTTTTTTTTTTTTTGTTTTTTTTCTAATTGAATCTTCATGAAGGCAGATAGGATCACTTTTGACCGCTCCTTGTGTACGGTCTGAAATACTCATAATTAGGAATGGAAGCGTTTCTGGATTATTTTTTTTATCGATAGAAGGCGTCCAAATAATACTAAAAATGGGGTTAAAACACAAACTGCAAGCTCGTATGAATTTATAAAATTTATGAAAAAGTTGCTATTTGAATTTTGGCGGAAACCCGAGGTCAGCTCCTATTGGTCGACAAGTTGGCCACCATTACAAAACTAAAAACTAAAGAATCGGTCATTGGAATAAGTTAATTTATATCACAAGTAAGTTGAGTAAATAAGCATGATCCCATTAAAAACATAGCGAACACGGCCATTTTCGCGTTACTCCAGTGTCACTAGAGCCAAACACCAAGAAAAAAGCGAAAATAGAAGAAAAAATCGACCTGCGCTCTGGTGTCTTTTGATCGGAAACCGGAACACTTGTGGGTGACGTCACCCACACTTATTTTTGAATCGGCCAGAATTTTTTAAGACGATTATAAACTACGTGAAAGACTTTTTGTCAAAAAAATGATGTAGGTATTTCCCCCTTTTTGACTTCTAACAACACGGTACAGGATGATTTAACCCGAAATTCGGGAGCACTTCCATTCCTAATTAGGCACACTCGCCAAGCGGTCAGAGCTCCAAACGTGGGCGGAGAGGCCTGAGTTTTCGAATTACGCGCGCACCTTCCGAGCAGGGGTTACCTGGAAAGGGAAGGCAAACTTCCCCTCCGAAGGAGGCTCGGTGACTCCCCCAGTTATTCTCTAAGTTGTCGACCTTTTCTTTATAGTGTGGACAGCGTAGGTACCGGAAGCGGCTGAAGGTCGAGGATCTGTGTGGCGGGAGGGTTCTTTTCCGGGAGAATCAAATGCCTGAAGGAAGTTGAGCTTCGTCGGCGATCCAACGATCCAAAATAACTCTGAAAAAGGAGATGAAATCTGATGAGGCCTGCAAGTTTTTCAAGGTTAATAATTATTAGTCTCCCCCAATTTGTTTTATTTTATTTGGGTATTTTATTTATTCAAGGAAGGGGACATTCCTGAGGGCCTCCTGCTACAGCGGCCCAAAAATTAAACTCAGCGGCCTGTTTTTCTTTTTTATGCAGGAAAAATTAGTAGGTAGGCCCACCTACTGTTGTAGTATACTATAGTAGCTGTGACAGCAGGCCGAAAAGTGATATCGGCTGCCTACGGGGTGTAAAAAATAAATTAATAAAAAAAATGTATTCACAAATTTTCTGAATAAGGCACGAAAGATAGGTACCTACCCTCTGCACCGGGCCGCAAACTCGAATTCATAAATTATGATAATAAATGGGACCTTCATATTAAAATTTTCATATCATCATATTCATATTATGTTGAATACAATATTCGTCTTCATCCGTGAGACATATAAAAGGATGAATAACTGGAAGGGGGCCGCAAAAGCTAGGGGACTTTCATTGATTGGGCAGACTAAATGGTAGGCGAAAGCAAGAGCCATTCAAAATATTTTTGGAAGCTACGGAAATCCAGCCGACTGCAAGTATGGAAAACTGGTCCTCACACTTCAAGACATCTCATCTGACCGTGAGATTCCAGCAGATGCTCGGGCAACAGCCAAGTCACTGCAAAATAAATTGTTGTCCCAAGAGACTATTCTAACTGCCCACATCTTTATGCGCATTTTCACATATACCACCCCCTTGTCTAATTATCTGCAAACAAAAGGACTGGACTTCATCACTGCATACCGAATGGTGAAAAGCACCACGGACAAAATTCATTCATTTTCACGCAACTTCGACAGCATCCATTCAGCGGCAGAAGCTTTCATTGAACATTAAATTTTCGAGTCCGACTTCACAGAAAGTGGAATTCGGGAACTTGACACCAGAAGATTAAGGAAGACCAAGAAGTTGTTCGAGTACGAATGTGACGACGCGATTCTCTCCCCCCTGAAAAAATACGAATGTGACGTACATAATAAAATTTTTGACCTGATAATTGCGTCACTAAACTCACGTTTTTCAGCCCACGAAAAAACATTTCAGTCGTCGTTTCTTGAACCTCGCAACTTTACTGAGTCATATACATAAACATAACAATGGGCCGCCGTCTCCTGAAATCTCGGGCCGCTAAAAATCGTCTACACGCCCCTGTGTCTAAGGCCATTTCTGGCCCATCACAACCATTCTCATACCTTCTCCTCTCTTTCTTCCCCCAGAGGAAGTGCACTTATCGTTGCCTAAATCTTCTTTCTTCTACATTGTTCTTTAGATCTCCCCTAGGGGAAGTACAGCGTGCCCTGCCGTCCCCTCCAGCGTTAGCCACACCATTCTGGTGTGCCTGGGTTAGACCAATGTTGAGGCGACGGGTTTTTCATGGGGCTACAAACGGGATTTTGGAAGGTTCCCAGGAGGTCAAATATTTTTCGAGTAAAACAAAATATTTTCGAAAAAAAAAAAAAGAAGGTTTTTTGAAAAATAACAATCCCCAAAAAAAAATTTTTTTAAATTTTTCTCAATGACAGAAATAAATTTCTGCACATGTAACCTACATAAAAGGATAATAAACCCTAGTGTTAAATTTGCAGCATTTTTATTTATTGAAAAAAGAAGCTTTTTTCTTAATACTTAATTAAGAATTATTGTCAAAATAGATTGCCCTGCATTCGGAGTGTTTTTTGACTGTTTTGAACCAGTTTTTGGTTATGAAGCGACAGATGCTATTTTCTAGTGGTTTTTACGTGATACTCCTGGCCAGAGGATCCACTTTCATATATAATATATATGTACATATATAAAGGGGGCCCCTTGTAAGTCTCAGCCCCGGGGCCCACGAGAGGTTAATCCGGCACTGCGTAAATAATATTACGTACACCACTTGAGTAATAATACAAAATAACATACAAATCATTTTTACAAAATCAAGTGTTGTAGTTCACTTTTTTCCCCTCTTAATATAAAACCTTTACACAAAATTTACACAACATAAGTACCTACCCAGCAATGTCAAGTTAATTTTTTTCACTTTAAATTTACAACATGAGCCGCCTCGGGTTCTTGCGAATTTTTCAACCACTGCTTCCTCTTTTTCTTAATTTTTATCTGAAAGTGTATATTTTTTTTTTCGTTTGTCTGGGGGGGGGGGGGGGGGGGGGGGGCTAGCCCCCCCTTGCGTACGCCTATGTTGTGCCCGGATATTTTTGCCAAATCACCCAACCCCGTGGGGCGCTGTGGGGATAAAAATGGGCTGCGGAAGGGTTTTTTGCAGGATTTCGGCCATGATATCGAGCGGGATGTTGTTTTTCAAGTACCTATTTAAGTATTCCAAGGACGTATAATCCATTTTTCCAGGCAAAAAGGACACAACAAATCCTAATAATTCATTCAATCGAAACTAAACGTGAAAAATTCGACTTATCAAATTTAAATTCGCAGAATCCTAAAACATAGGCGTTCGCAAGGGGGGGCTAGGCCCCCCCCCCCCCCTTGACAAACGAAAAATATATACCTATATACTTTTTCAGATAAAAAAATAAAGAAAAGGAGGAAGTAGTGGTTGAAAAAATCGCAGAGAACCCGAGGCGGCTCATGTTTTAAATTTAAAGTGAAAATACACTGCCAAGGAGATAGCACAGCAGCTTCCTCGTTACAATCAAAGTGACACCATCATAAAATGCGCTGAGCTTACCCCTGATTCAATCTTAATGAAACTGATAGGGGACCATCTAGAGCTATACCCACACAATTCCTGAAAATTTGATTGAAATCCGATCAAAATAATTTTTTTTCACAATTATTGTGAAAGTTATGCCTGTTTCAAGAATTTCACGTTAGCGCATGAACAGAGCGTACCGCTGATTCAATTTTTTACCCAAAGCCTGGGTAATCATCTACGGCACAACCCGCGTAATCCCTGAAAATTTCATCAAAATCGGATCAATTTTGGCTGAAATCCCCACTCCTTCCCTTCTTTAGGGAAGGAGAGGGGGTTGAAGGAGGGGAAAACGGAAAAAACCCTTGAGGGCGCTCAACTTATCTCAGAACGTACATCATTTTTGAATTTCTCGAGATTTTCCAGAATATATATATAAATTAGGTACGTTCGCGCATGCGCAGGGAGTACCACTGATTCAATCGTGATGAAACTGATAGGGAAACATCTAGGGCTATACCCACACAATTCCTGAAAATTTGATTGAAATCCGATCAAAATTGTAGGAGTTATGGCTGTGGCAAGGAAATTACGTTCGCGCATGCACTGAGCGTACCGCTGATTCAATCGTGATGAAACTGACATGGTATCATCTAGAGCTATACGCACACAATTCAAGAAAATTTGATTGAAATCCGATCAAAATTGAGAATGTTATGCCTGTTTCAAGAATTTCACGTTAGTGCATGCGCAGAGCGTACCGCTGATTCAATTGTGATGAAATTTGTATGGGACCTCAAGGAGCCTGATCCGCATAATCCCTCAAAATTTGAGCTAAATTCATTCAAAACTGTGGAAATTATGGCTGTAACAAGGAAATGCGGACAGACCGACAGACCGACAGACACGGAACCAAATTTGTTCAGTAGGCTATGAAACGCAAAATGCGAGTGGAAATTTTGAATTCGGACAACAAATTTTTTTTTTTCTCCCGAAAGTGAACACAAGGCTTCCGCTGATTCGCAGACTCGGAAGCAAAAATCAACTTGACATTGCTGGGTAGGTATCTGTGTTGTGTACATTTTGTGTAAAGGTTTTATATTAAGAGGGGATAAAAGTGAACTACAACACTTGACTTTGTAAAAATGATGTTAAATGTGTTAATGTGTTAAAAATGATGTTGTATGTTATTTTGTATTAATACTCAAGCGGTGTAATATTATTTACGATATAGGGTACCTATCACACCATACCTACTCCGCACTCCAAATACCTACATGCAAAGTTACGATCATTTTGGTTTGTTCTTCTTGGAATAATATACCTATGTAATCGCGACGGGGGTCGAAAATTCGGATCGGCCTCAAAATTTGACATCATTGTGTGGTGTTTGCCGACGGTGCAGAGGTCTAATCCAATGAGGTGGTTAGGGTGAAAAATGACTCCTCTGCTGAGTACTAAATTGTTTATTTAAATAAACAATTGTAGCGTGGGGACCGGTTTCGAGCAACTAAGCTCATCTACAGCCCTGACAATAGTGATAGTTTCCACTCTTTAGAAGATACCTCACTGTCACCTAATGTATCATTTTGTCAATTTTCTAGTCAACCTGTAAACATCCACCGCAGCCATCCCCGACGAAGGTACCGGCGATCCTACCCAAGGAGACCTAGAACAGGAGCCGACCAAGACAACGAGTCAATTGGGAAGTACGCCGTCCTTCGGAAAGATGTTGTCCACTCACTCCAGACTATGCAGAACCTCGACGAGTGCAAAACCCTGTACGTCCGACTCCGGAAGAAGTATGTCGTCGCAAACAAGAACATCAGCTTCAATGCGACCTGCCGAGAGGAGGATCTCACTCCGGACTACGCGGCCATACACACCAGGAATTGCACTTCGTCGGCGAGAAAGACACTTGATTCTGCTAAAAAGAGGTGGGTGAAATTTGAATTGTCTAGATGGTACTCTACCAGAGATGCGTTATCCCACTACCTCTTTGTTTTACACCATACAATCTCAAAACTCATATTCAATAGGCTCCCTTCCCCTCATTGGCACGACCGTCAGACCATAGACGTTTATCAAGGAGCATGTCAGGAATTTGATCAATTTGATAGGGAAGCGAGGGAAGCAACAGCAAAACTTGCACAAGACAAACAAAATACCATAGATAAAAAACTGAATAAGCTACGAGAGCTAAAAGTAAATTCCAAGCCTGGGCATTCAACTAAACGTGATTCAACTAACGCCCAAACTACTACTAGCTTCACTAGCCTTCAGCCATCCAATATTCTTGGTAGCTCTGCTGCCCCGCAGCTCTCCATAGACACTCAAATTATAAACAGCTCTGATATCCCTCAACCGTCTTCCCAATCATCAATGATCTCACATTCCTCTGTTAGCCCTCAGTTTTCCATTAATTCTCAACAATTAAGTTTCAATGACATGGCTGCCCCCACTCCATCAACTAATAATAGCCTTGTGAATCCTCAACCATCAACAACTTGCGTTTCATTTCACCATAAAGTTGTTAATCTTTCACATAGTACATTTACCCCCATAGAAATAGGCCTCCTCGAAAAAGGCCTAAAACATAACCTCATGCCTGATCCTCGCAACAAAAATGTGATCCTAAAAGAAATTGGGGTGTCTATTGAATCCTCGATTCATGGACAAGATCCAGCTTCTTCAATAATTTCAAAATCTATCTGCGCACAAATCCTCAAAGAGGAGAGGGATTGCACCCTTTTAAAAACTCCCCACCCTGAAACTAAAATAATAAAATCCATTCAATCCAAGCTCCAGGGGGACAGCCTGATACTTGTTAAAGCAGATAAGGGGAACTCCGTGGTTATTATGACCAGGAGTGACTACCATCAAAAAATGCTATCCTTCATAGACGGAAATGGTCTGGCGGTACTAGACAAAAATCCAATACCGGACTTCGACCGGAAGGTTAGAAGATTCTTAAGGGATACAACGCTATTCACTCCGTATGAGAAGAAAATCCTCATTGAAATGAACCCTCACCCTCCTCTGTTATACGGCCTTCCCAAAATTCACAAAACCCCATTAAAAATACGTCCCGTAGTTAGCTACATAGGGACTTCCATTCACAAATTAGCCCGAAAAACCAGCCTTCTCTTCAAGAATGCCACTGGTTTTCAGGCAACTAGGTCAATTGAAAATAGCTTGGAATTAATCAACAAAATCAAAAATGTCACTTCCCCTTCAACAGCCAAACTAGTCAGTTTTGATGTAGTCCAACTTTTCAACAAAATACCTCCCCAATATGTTCAAAATTTAGCTGAAGATTTAATTCTACGTTCGACTATAGCAAACTCTAAAAAATCAGAATTAATTGATCTCCTAAAGCTTTGCTTGAGCCATAATTTCTTGCAGTATCAAAATAAAGTTTATGCAGATTCCACGGGACTACCTATTGGCAGCCCCTTATCCCCCTTATTGGCGGAGGTATTTCTAGATCATTTGGAAACCAAAATATTCGAAAGTCAACATTCCTCAAAAATTATTTACTGGCACCGCTACGTAGATGATGTGATAGCCCTGTTTTCTGGGTCTACTAGACAGCTAAATGTTTTTCTAAATTTCATCAACTCTCTCCACCCAACAATAAAGTTTGAACTGGAATATAACGTACATAATCAATTAAACTTTCTGGATTTATCAATTTCACTAAAAGATGGTAAACATGAATTCAAAATTTACCGTAAACCCACCCATACGGACATAGTTCTTCATAAAGACTCATGTCGACCATACTCCCATAAACTTGCTGCTTTCCATTCACTTACTCACCGGCTCCTAACAATTCCTCTCAATGAGAGCGATTATTTAGCCGAACTCAACATAATAAAACAAATTGCTATAAATAATGGGTATGAAGGTAAACTTGTTGACAGCATCATCTCACGAAAACAGAGGGCTATCACTTTTGATTTAATATATCCTCCTGCTTTACCGTCAACCTCCTCCCCTGTACAAGTTCCAGCCTCTACCAGTTCCCTAGAAACTAGACCCCCTTGGATTTTCTTACCATACTATGGTCATTTATCAGAAAAACTCGCCAAAGAACTCCGCAAACTGGGGCATAAAGTCATATTTCGGGCTTCCAACACAACTGGGAGGTTTTTATCAAATCCTAAAGATAAAATTGAACCTAGGAACAGGTCAGGGGTTTATAAATTAACATGTGGAGAACCGTTTTGTGAAGTAAATTATGTAGGACAATCAGGCAGAGCATTCAGAACCCGATTGGCAGAACATGAAAGCAAGATTCGCCTTCAGCATCTTGGCTATAATGATTTTGCCGACCATTGTATCAGCTCAAATCATCCTTTTAACCCAAATAGGGATAGTAAACTTTTACATTTCCAACCCAAGGGTCGCCTGCTCAATGAGTGGGAGAACCTGGAAATCCTGAAAGCTTATACTATCCACCCTGATCTTAATAAAAACGACCATGGCAAAATCAGTAGATCCCCAATATTAGAAATTCTGAAACCAATTTAACTCTCTCAATCAATATTCTTTCACCCCCCCCCCCCCCTTCTTTTAATCTAAAACTCATACTTACTCAAATTTAATTTAAAATTCATACTTGAACATTCTGAAATATCCCCAACAACCACCCCTCAATAACGGAACGGTTCTCTACTCTCAAAACAATCTTGAACTTCCTGGGAATGTCGGTTTTCCTTTCAAAACACTCAAAGGGTACCGACAGAGGTAATCCCTCGTCCCCGCCCAGGTAGTAGGTAGGTACCTATTTAAACTCTCAGACGCCTAACCAATTGTTCAGAACTGATTGTATGTTCAACCTACCTCAAGTCACTCTGGTAAGCTCATCTGGATTTTTCTATTTCACCCAACCTCCTGTACTTAATAACAATTTTTCAAATTTACCTATGTATGAAAACCGCTGAAAAAACTAACTCTTATAAAAACTTTTAACTTCTCAAAAATTCAACAGTAGCAAATAGATTCATAAATTCAATTAATTTAAACTCTCATATTCAAATTTACCTTTTGTATAAATTCAAAAATTCACCATGTCCACTAAGTCACCTAGGTATGTCATCTTTTTCTGTATTTTTACTTATCAATTGTTTTTTAAATAAGAATAATCCCAACCTAATCTTTCCCATTACCAATTAGAACCAATAACCTTGTCAAATGGGTCCATTTTTAAAATTACCTCTGACTTTCTTACCTATAATTTCTCCTTGTCACTACTCACATATCGAGTATTTGTTTTCTGCCTCTAGAATAATAAACAATTCTCATTTCAGTACCTGTAGTATAGCCTAACTGGTTTTCGAATGGTTCACTGGCCATCAGTCATGGAGCCAATTTTAACAGTGGGTCCATATTCCAAAACTACTATTGTCAAGTTACCACCATTCTGGACCGTTTTCATCAGTTATAATTTCCACTATTTATACCATTGTCATATACCTTCAGTATAATATAACTTTGTTAACTTGTTAATAGAATTTTATGGTTTCTCTGGTGCTAATGACAAATGGTTTTCTTGTCAGGGCTGTAGATGAGCTTAGTTGCTCGAAACCGGTCCCCACGCTACAATTGTTTATTTAAATAAACAATTTAGTACTCAGCAGAGGAGTCATTTTTCACCCTAACCACCTCATTTGACATCATTCGTTTCGAGAGGTCTAGATTGCAAAAACGAAATGGAACCGCTGCCGCACAGTGGTCCACAGGTTAAAAAACAATCAAAAAATATTTTTTAATCCTTTGAAAATCATTATATTCCATTCAGTAGGTATTAGTTGGAGGGTTGATATGAATAGTTTTCGGATCAAAAAGTCATCAACTTGACTCGTACTGTAGACCTGACTCGGGCAGTATACCTTTCTCGATTTTGGAAAATTGTGAGTTGACGGGAGCAGTATTAGACCTATTTACGGAGAATCGTAGCCGACTCATTTTGCACGTGAAAAAATTCGTTAGACTTCGAATTAGTTCAGTTTTTACTCAGCTACAAGAAAGTAATTTTATCTTTCTGCGGAAAAAATCTAGACACAGGTTTCAACACGTTTTTAGCGGATTTTGAAGAAAAAAACCATGATTTTTGTGCATATGATTCATCATAATTATGACTTAAGTCGAGCTTGGGCTAGCTAAGGTAGGTATGCGACTTTTTTTCCTCGGTAGGTACCCGATGTACAGAACAACTCCGACAAATGGCGTCCGTTTTTTCTACAGATTTTAAGATAAATGCGTGAAATTGTGAGAATTCCTTTTTTCGCCGAAAAGACTCTGAATAGGTACCAAACTTCAAAACGCTGCAAATTTTACACAAGGTTTTATTATTCTTTTATATACGTTACTTTTGCAGAAATTTAATTCTGTCAATGAAAAAATTTAAAAAATTTGTTTTTGGATTTTTATCTCAAAAAAATCAGAACCTGCGATAGTTACGGGGATCGTTTAGTGAAATCGAGAAAACAAACTATGAAAACATACATAGGTACACCCTATAATAGGGTATAATATACCTAGAATAATATACCTAGAAAACAAACTATGAAAACATACATATTATGTTTGTTTTCTCGATTTCTCGACCCTAGTAATAAGGGTCATTGCAGTGGATAAAAAATAAGTTACAGCGAGATATTTCCGGCTCGAACCTTTGAAACAAAATTTAATTTAAAAGGCCACATTGTTTTTTTACCTTAAAAAGTCATGAAAATAACTAATCTGGCTCAGCAATTTTCCGTCTTCAAGTAGAAAAATTTCAATTCTAGGGTGTTCAATGGAATTCACCAATGTTATGGGGTTCCATCAGAAATCATCTTCGACCTCATCATTTTTGTAGTAATTTTCAATTTTACGGTGTTCAATCGACGCCAAAATTAGTGCTCTACAACTTTTCTTTATGTACAAACTTCGGGAGAATCCTTACTTGTCTCGCACACTGTAAATGTACTGAAAACGTGTCTTTTAAAGTTATTTTGGGAAAAAAAGGCTCAGAATCCATTTTAGTATTCGTAAATTTGACGCTGACCACGAATATACCCCATGTCCCTACATGGGGTATATTCGTGGTCAGCGTCAAATTTACGAATACTATAAGTATGGGGTTTTCAAAGTTTTTTTCCCCCCAAAATATGGCCGTTTTGCACCACCGTGCGTCGTCCGCCGTCTGGGGCGTTTTGGGCAGTAAGAAATTTTTAAGAATCTGAAATTTTGACCACATACGTGGTTTCCATTTAGTTGTACCCGCAAGGTTTTCAGCCCGATCGCCCAAACCCTTGGGGCGCTGTGGGGCTAAAATTGGGCTACGAGAGGGGTTTTTTGAAGGCTTTTGGCTATGGGATCGAGTTAGGTGTCGTTTTCGAAGTATATTTGGACGTGAATACAGTTTTGGGGGTCCCGGAACGATCCGATTTCACTGTGGGGATCTGTAGGGCTTTCATGGGGCTACAAATGGGATTTTTGAAGAATACCAAGAGATCAAAAATTGATCTCTTTATAAAAAATATTTAATATTTTCCGAGTTGAAGAAAAAAAAAAATGTAAAAACACAAGATTTTGAAAAAAAAGAAAAGGTAAGTAAGTAGGTAGTAATAATATTTTTTAACTCTTTTTTTCAAGACACATGTGTCAAATAGGTTTTGATAAATCGCTCGAGTAACTACATTTGATAACGATAATAATTATATATTAGGTACCTAGGTATATAAAAACTCACCTTAGCCGTTGGGAGCACCTACAACGAGTGAGGACTATTGTACACCGCAATGAACACCTGAGTCTGAATCGGATTAAACTGGCTGAATTTGTAAAGAGCTTCGAAATTCGTGTTTCGTAGAGCTGAAACCTAGTACAGAAAAATATGATGAATTAATAAAAAAATCAAGAACATCAAGCAGAAAAATTCATTTTATTTATTTTTAAGTTATACTATGACTATAGGTCGACAACTTAAGGAATGACACCGTGCAGCGAACCTGGCGGCATCCCGAGAGTGAAATCTGTCCCCTTCCTAGGCACACCGCCGGGGCTCACGTCCCGCATTTTTCAAAAAATTGGCCTCCTGACCAGGCCGATGGGCTTCTCGAACCCTTTCTCTTTTCATTGTCAATATAGCGCTTTGAAGCGATAATCCTGTAATAATACTGTACATCTATTCATTTCGTGAGGTGATAATTCTTTCTCAGAAGCCCCTTTTTTCTTCCTCACATTTAAATAGGTACCTGCCTATTAAAACCAGGCAATACAATTTTTTTTATTTTGTTAATACATCATAATCTGTTTTTTTTTTTTGTTTTTTTTCTAATTGAATCTTCATGAAGGCAGATAGGATCACTTTTGACCGCTCCTTGTGTACGGTCTGAAATACTCATAATTAGGAATGGAAGCGTTTCTGGATTATTTTTTTTATCGATAGAAGGCGTCCAAATAATACTAAAAATGGGGTTAAAACACAAACTGCAAGCTCGTATGAATTTATAAAATTTATGAAAAAGTTGCTATTTGAATTTTGGCGGAAACCCGAGGTCAGCTCCTATTGGTCGACAAGTTGGCCACCATTACAAAACTAAAAACTAAAGAATCGGTCATTGGAATAAGTTAATTTATATCACAAGTAAGTTGAGTAAATAAGCATGATCCCATTAAAAACATAGCGAACACGGCCATTTTCGCGTTACTCCAGTGTCACTAGAGCCAAACACCAAGAAAAAAGCGAAAATAGAAGAAAAAATCGACCTGCGCTCTGGTGTCTTTTGATCGGAAACCGGAACACTTGTGGGTGACGTCACCCACACTTATTTTTGAATCGGCCAGAATTTTTTAAGACGATTATAAACTACGTGAAAGACTTTTTGTCAAAAAAATGATGTAGGTATTTCCCCCTTTTTGACTTCTAACAACACGGTACAGGATGATTTAACCCGAAATTCGGGAGCACTTCCATTCCTAATTAGGCACACTCGCCAAGCGGTCAGAGCTCCAAACGTGGGCGGAGAGGCCTGAGTTTTCGAATTACGCGCGCACCTTCCGAGCAGGGGTTACCTGGAAAGGGAAGGCAAACTTCCCCTCCGAAGGAGGCTCGGTGACTCCCCCAGTTATTCTCTAAGTTGTCGACCTTTTCTTTATAGTGTGGACAGCGTAGGTACCGGAAGCGGCTGAAGGTCGAGGATCTGTGTGGCGGGAGGGTTCTTTTCCGGGAGAATCAAATGCCTGAAGGAAGTTGAGCTTCGTCGGCGATCCAACGATCCAAAATAACTCTGAAAAAGGAGATGAAATCTGATGAGGCCTGCAAGTTTTTCAAGGTTAATAATTATTAGTCTCCCCCAATTTGTTTTATTTTATTTGGGTATTTTATTTATTCAAGGAAGGGGACATTCCTGAGGGCCTCCTGCTACAGCGGCCCAAAAATTAAACTCAGCGGCCTGTTTTTCTTTTTTATGCAGGAAAAATTAGTAGGTAGGCCCACCTACTGTTGTAGTATACTATAGTAGCTGTGACAGCAGGCCGAAAAGTGATATCGGCTGCCTACGGGGTGTAAAAAATAAATTAATAAAAAAAATGTATTCACAAATTTTCTGAATAAGGCACGAAAGATAGGTACCTACCCTCTGCACCGGGCCGCAAACTCGAATTCATAAATTATGATAATAAATGGGACCTTCATATTAAAATTTTCATATCATCATATTCATATTATGTTGAATACAATATTCGTCTTCATCCGTGAGACATATAAAAGGATGAATAACTGGAAGGGGGCCGCAAAAGCTAGGGGACTTTCATTGATTGGGCAGACTAAATGGTAGGCGAAAGCAAGAGCCATTCAAAATATTTTTGGAAGCTACGGAAATCCAGCCGACTGCAAGTATGGAAAACTGGTCCTCACACTTCAAGACATCTCATCTGACCGTGAGATTCCAGCAGATGCTCGGGCAACAGCCAAGTCACTGCAAAATAAATTGTTGTCCCAAGAGACTATTCTAACTGCCCACATCTTTATGCGCATTTTCACATATACCACCCCCTTGTCTAATTATCTGCAAACAAAAGGACTGGACTTCATCACTGCATACCGAATGGTGAAAAGCACCACGGACAAAATTCATTCATTTTCACGCAACTTCGACAGCATCCATTCAGCGGCAGAAGCTTTCATTGAACATTAAATTTTCGAGTCCGACTTCACAGAAAGTGGAATTCGGGAACTTGACACCAGAAGATTAAGGAAGACCAAGAAGTTGTTCGAGTACGAATGTGACGACGCGATTCTCTCCCCCCTGAAAAAATACGAATGTGACGTACATAATAAAATTTTTGACCTGATAATTGCGTCACTAAACTCACGTTTTTCAGCCCACGAAAAAACATTTCAGTCGTCGTTTCTTGAACCTCGCAACTTTACTGAGTCATATACATAAACATAACAATGGGCCGCCGTCTCCTGAAATCTCGGGCCGCTAAAAATCGTCTACACGCCCCTGTGTCTAAGGCCATTTCTGGCCCATCACAACCATTCTCATACCTTCTCCTCTCTTTCTTCCCCCAGAGGAAGTGCACTTATCGTTGCCTAAATCTTCTTTCTTCTACATTGTTCTTTAGATCTCCCCTAGGGGAAGTACAGCGTGCCCTGCCGTCCCCTCCAGCGTTAGCCACACCATTCTGGTGTGCCTGGGTTAGACCAATGTTGAGGCGACGGGTTTTTCATGGGGCTACAAACGGGATTTTGGAAGGTTCCCAGGAGGTCAAATATTTTTCGAGTAAAACAAAATATTTTCGAAAAAAAAAAAGAAGGTTTTTTGAAAAATAACAATCCCCAAAAAAAAATTTTTTTAAATTTTTCTCAATGACAGAAATAAATTTCTGCACATGTAACCTACATAAAAGGATAATAAACCCTAGTGTTAAATTTGCAGCATTTTTATTTATTGAAAAAAGAAGCTTTTTTCTTAATACTTAATTAAGAATTATTGTCAAAATAGATTGCCCTGCATTCGGAGTGTTTTTTGACTGTTTTGAACCAGTTTTTGGTTATGAAGCGACAGATGCTATTTTCTAGTGGTTTTTACGTGATACTCCTGGCCAGAGGATCCACTTTCATATATAATATATATGTACATATATAAAGGGGGCCCCTTGTAAGTCTCAGCCCCGGGGCCCACGAGAGGTTAATCCGGCACTGCGTAAATAATATTACGTACACCACTTGAGTAATAATACAAAATAACATACAAATCATTTTTACAAAATCAAGTGTTGTAGTTCACTTTTTTCCCCTCTTAATATAAAACCTTTACACAAAATTTACACAACATAAGTACCTACCCAGCAATGTCAAGTTAATTTTTTTCACTTTAAATTTACAACATGAGCCGCCTCGGGTTCTTGCGAATTTTTCAACCACTTGCGAATTTTTCAACCACTGCTTCCTCTTTTTCTTAATTTTTATCTGAAAGTGTATATTTTTTTTTTCGTTTGTCTGGGGGGGGGGGGGGGGGCCTAGCCCCCCCTTGCGTACGCCTATGTTGTGCCCGGATATTTTTGCCAAATCACCCAACCCCGTGGGGCGCTGTGGGGATAAAAATGGGCTGCGGAAGGGTTTTTTGCAGGATTTCGGCCATGATATCGAGCGGGATGTTGTTTTTCAAGTACCTATTTAAGTATTCCAAGGACGTATAATCCATTTTTCCAGGCAAAAAGGACACAACAAATCCTAATAATTCATTCAATCGAAACTAAACGTGAAAAATTCGACTTATCAAATTTAAATTCGCAGAATCCTAAAACATAGGCGTTCGCAAGGGGGGGCTAGGCCCCCCCCCCCCCCTTGACAAACGAAAAATATATACCTATATACTTTTTCAGATAAAAAAATAAAGAAAAGGAGGAAGTAGTGGTTGAAAAAATCGCAGAGAACCCGAGGCGGCTCATGTTTTAAATTTAAAGTGAAAATACACTGCCAAGGAGATAGCACAGCAGCTTCCTCGTTACAATCAAAGTGACACCATCATAAAATGCGCTGAGCTTACCCCTGATTCAATCTTAATGAAACTGATAGGGGACCATCTAGAGCTATACCCACACAATTCCTGAAAATTTGATTGAAATCCGATCAAAATAATTTTTTTTCACAATTATTGTGAAAGTTATGCCTGTTTCAAGAATTTCACGTTAGCGCATGAACAGAGCGTACCGCTGATTCAATTTTTTACCCAAAGCCTGGGTAATCATCTACGGCACAACCCGCGTAATCCCTGAAAATTTCATCAAAATCGGATCAATTTTGGCTGAAATCCCCACTCCTTCCCTTCTTTAGGGAAGGAGAGGGGGTTGAAGGAGGGGAAAACGGAAAAAACCCTTGAGGGCGCTCAACTTATCTCAGAACGTACATCATTTTTGAATTTCTCGAGATTTTCCAGAATATATATATAAATTAGGTACGTTCGCGCATGCGCAGGGAGTACCACTGATTCAATCGTGATGAAACTGATAGGGAAACATCTAGGGCTATACCCACACAATTCCTGAAAATTTGATTGAAATCCGATCAAAATTGTAGGAGTTATGGCTGTGGCAAGGAAATTACGTTCGCGCATGCACTGAGCGTACCGCTGATTCAATCGTGATGAAACTGACATGGTATCATCTAGAGCTATACGCACACAATTCAAGAAAATTTGATTGAAATCCGATCAAAATTGAGAATGTTATGCCTGTTTCAAGAATTTCACGTTAGTGCATGCGCAGAGCGTACCGCTGATTCAATTGTGATGAAATTTGTATGGGACCTCAAGGAGCCTGATCCGCATAATCCCTCAAAATTTGAGCTAAATTCATTCAAAACTGTGGAAATTATGGCTGTAACAAGGAAATGCGGACAGACCGACAGACCGACAGACACGGAACCAAATTTGTTCAGTAGGCTATGAAACGCAAAATGCGAGTGGAAATTTTGAATTCGGACAACAAATTTTTTTTTTTCTCCCGAAAGTGAACACAAGGCTTCCGCTGATTCGCAGACTCGGAAGCAAAAATCAACTTGACATTGCTGGGTAGGTATCTGTGTTGTGTACATTTTGTGTAAAGGTTTTATATTAAGAGGGGATAAAAGTGAACTACAACACTTGACTTTGTAAAAATGATGTTAAATGTGTTAATGTGTTAAAAATGATGTTGTATGTTATTTTGTATTAATACTCAAGCGGTGTAATATTATTTACGATATAGGGTACCTATCACACCATACCTACTCCGCACTCCAAATACCTACATGCAAAGTTACGATCATTTTGGTTTGTTCTTCTTGGAATAATATACCTATGTAATCGCGACGGGGGTCGAAAATTCGGATCGGCCTCAAAATTTGACATCATTCGTTTCGAGAGGTCTAGATTGCAAAAACGAAATGGAACCGCTGCCGCACAGTGGTCCACAGGTTAAAAAACAATCAAAAAATATTTTTTAATCCTTTGAAAATCATTATGTTCCATTCAGTAGGTATTAGTTGGAGGGTTGATATGAATAGTTTTCGGATCAAAAAGTCATCAACTTGACTCGTACTGTAGACCTGACTCGGGCAGTATACCTTTCTCGATTTTGGAAAATTGTGAGTTGACGGGAGCAGTATTAGACCTATTTACGGAGAATCGTAGCCGACTCATTTTGCACGTGAAAAAATTCGTTAGACATCGAATTAGTTCAGTTTTTACTCAGCTACAAGAAAGTAATTTTATCTTTCTGGGGAAAAAATCTAGACACAGGTTTCAACACGTTTTTAGCGGATTTTGAAGGAAAAAACCATGATTTTTGTGCATATGATTCATCATAATTATGAATTAAGTCGAGCTTGGGCTAGCTAAGGTAGGTATGCGAATTTTTTTCCTGGGTACCCTATGTAGTGCCCTATGTACAGAACAACTCCGACAAATGGCGTCCGTTTTGGTTTATTATTCTTGGAATAATACACCTATGTTTTCGCGACGGGGGTCGACGACTCCGATCGGGCTCAAAATTTGACATTATCCGTTTTTTTCTACAGATTTTAAGATAAATGCGTGAAATTGTGAGAATGGGCCCCGGAACCGACTGTCGAATAATACTTTTTTCTGAAAGAACTTCATAATTTGAAGGCATAGCAGTGAGTTTTGGGCTCCTATGGTGTAATACAAATTTCCAGTGCACTGTCGAAAATTGCAACTTTGAATCTGGAGGGAAAAGTGGCGCCACTCTCTCATTGGCTGCTCACGGCCGCCATTTCCGCCGTCACCTCCAGCAGATTCCCGTCGGTCCCTTCTTATGCTAGCGCACTCTGGCGGATTAGTTATAGTGCCACCGCGGGAAAATTCAAAACGCCAAATATTCACAAGTGATTTCCTCTGCTCAGACACCTAATTTCTCAGTGCTAACTGTACTGAGTACTTTGTTCATTACTAGTTCAACTATGTTCGGCCGAATTTTCCCATTTCTCTGACCTAGTTCCGTGGCCCATTCCTTTTTTCGCCAAAAAGACGCTGAATAGGTACCAAACTTCAAAACGCTGCAAATTTTACACAAGGGTTTATTATTCTTTGATATACGTTACTTTTGCAGAAATTTAATTCTGTCAATGAAAAAATTTAAAAAAATTTTTTTTTGGATTTTTATCTCAAAAAAATTAGAACCTGCGATAGTTACGGCGATCGTTTAGTGAAATCGAGAAAACAAACTATGAAAACATACATATTATGTTTGTTTTCTCGATTTCTCGACCCTAGTAATTAGGGTCATTGCAGTGGATAAAAAATAAGTTACAGCGAGATATTTCCGGCTCGAACCTTTGAAACAAAATTTAATTTAAAAGGCCACATTGTTTTTTTTTTTTTACCTTAAAAAGTCATGAAAATAACTAATCTGGCTCAGCAATTTTCCGTCTTCAAGTGGAAAATTTTCAATTCTAGGGTGTTCAATGGAATTCACCAATGTTATGGGGTTCCAACAGAAATCATCTTCGACCTCCTCATTTTTGTAGTAATTTTCAATTTTACGGTGTTCAATCGACGCCAAAATTAGTGCTCTACAACTTTTCTTTATGTACAAACTTCGGGAGAATCCTTACTTGTCTCGCACACTGTAAATGTACTGAAAACGTGTCTTTTAAGCGTATTTTGGGAAAAAAAAAGGCTCAGAATCCATTTTAGGTACAGGGACATGGGGTATATTCGTGGTCACCACCGTGCGTCGTCCGCCGTCCGGGGCGTTTTGGGCAGTAATAATTTTTTAAGAATCTGAAATTTTGACCACATACGTGGTTTCCATCTAGTTGTACCCGCAAGGTTTTCAGCCCGATCGCCCAAACCCTTGGGGCGCTGTGGGGCTAAAATGGGGCTACGAGAGGGGTTTTTTGAAGGCTTTTGGCTATGGGATCGAGTTAGGTGTCGTTTTCGAAGTATATTTGGACGTAGAATACAGTTTTGGGGGTCCCGGAACGATCCGATTTCACTGTGGGGATCTGTAGGGCTTTCATGGGGCTACAAATGGGATTTTTGAAGAATACCAGGAGATCAAAAATTGATCTCTTTATAAAAAATATTTAATATTTTCCGAGTTGAAAAAAAAAAAAATGTAAAAACAAGGAATTTGAAAAAAAAGAAAAGGTACCAAGTAAGTAGGTAGTAATAATATTTTTTAACTCTTTTTTTTCAAGACACATGTGTCAAATAGGTTTTGATAAATCGCTCGAGTAACGACATTTGACAACGATAATAATTATATATTAGGTACCTAGGTATATAAAAACTCACCGGAGCCGTTGGGAGCACCTACAAATACGATGTCCTCACTATTGTGCACCGCAATGAACACCTGAGTCTGAATCGGATTAAACTGGCTGAATTTGTAAAGAGCTTCGAAATTCGTGTTTCGTAGAGCTGAAACCTAGTACAGAAAAATATGATGAATTAATAATAAAATCAAGAACTCAAGCAGAAAAATGCATTTTATTTATTTTTAAGTTATACTATGACTAGTGTGGACAGCGTAGGTACCGGAAGCGGCTGAAGGTCGAGGATCTCGAGGAGGGTTCTTTTCCGGGAGAATCAAATGCCTGAAGGAAGTTGAGCTTCGCCGGCGATCCAACGATCCAAAATAACTCTGAAAAAGGAGATGAAATCAGCAGTTTCGGTTGCAGCGCTGTTGTCTGATTGATTGTAGAATGTTAAGGTATCTGAATCGACGATTTTCAAGTTACACTTCAACCACTATTGACCACACCCTTTCCAATTCAATACTTCACGATGAAACCTCGAAAATTTGGATTTCAGGTTGATTTTCCTCCTATGAAGTCAGGTTAAAAATTTTGTTTTGTTGCCAGGGAGATAGGGAATTGAAAAGCATTTCCAACGGTTTGGTCAGATTTGATATTCGATTGCAAAATAAGAGATTTATGACGTATTGAGTTTTATTTTGAGCGAAAAAGATATCGCTCAAAAGCTGAGTTTTATTTTCTGAGCGATATTTTTTCGCTCAGAAAACAAAACAGCCCAGTGAGCGATAAAATAAAACTCAAAATCAGATATTGAGCGGTTTTGAATAATAAAACTCGCTCCAATTCCCGTTCGACAGGCACTGGACTCTGGAACATCCATTTCGTTCGTCCACAACCGCTCGTCCAAGACGCTTGTCTTCAATCCCCCTATACGCCAACGACAAGCCGCCAATTGGCTTAAGCCCCATCGGCTCTCGTCACAGAACTCTTCGTCTGTAGGCTGTCTTACCAATTATAAACGCGTTTTTTATGGCTGATCTTTTTAAACATAAACGCATGTTCCCTGATCTGTAATTGAAGGGAATATGAATATTTTGTACTATCCACCTATCAATAATCGATAGGTATCGTTCAAATGAGAATTCCAGGTCTGGGAACACTAGCGCCATCTACACCTGGTGTGTTGACTCTATTAGCAAATCGGCCATCTTAATCACTCGGTTCTACGCTTACGCCGTGTGCTCACGCTCTCATAAAAAGTCTCTAACTGTTTTCAGTAATCGCTTTAATTCTTGTAAACGTGTTTTCTCCTATATTGCTCAGTGCATTAAATCGTTTCGGGAGATTCCTGTGTTTCCTTTCAAGACAACTACCTACTTCCAGGGTGAGTTCTAAATGATTATGGTTGACACTTCGTTTGATTTGTTTGATCGAGACAAATAGGTTTTGATAAATCGCTCGAGTAACTACGTTTCACAACGATAATAATTATATATTAGGTACCTAGGTATATAAAAACTCACCGGAGCCGTTGGGAGCACCTACAAATACGATGTCCTCACTATTGTACACCGCAATGAACACCTGAGTCTGAATCGGATTAAACTGGCTGAATTTGTGAAGAGCTTCGAAATTCGTGTTTCGTAGAGCTGAAACCTAGTACAGGAAAATATGATGAATTAATAATAAAATCAAGAACATCAAGCAGAAAAATTCATTACTATGACTAGTGTGGACAGCGTAGGTACCGGAAGCGGCTGAAGGTCGAGGATCGATCTCTGTGGCGGGAGGGTTCTTTTCCGGGAGGATCTAATGCCTGAGGGAAGTTGAGCTTCGTCGGCGATCCAGCGATCCAAAATAACTCTGAAAAAGGAGATGAAATCAGCAGTTTCGGTTGCAGCGCTGTTGTCTGATTGATTGTAGAATGTTAAGGTAGGTATCTGAATCGACGATTTTCCAGTTACACTTCAACCACTATTGACCACACCCTTTCCAATTCAAATCCAATTTTATTTTTAAAGTGAAACTTTTATTACATCGTCCCAAAATTGTTGGTCTGTGTGTCGTTTTGCGTCATGTAACATCACGCTAATTACTCCAAGCTACCCCGCCTCAACGGTAGAGCCTAGAGACTCTCTAGGTCTAGTCTCTTGTCCTCAACATCGCTCTTGTTCTTTAGATCTCCCCTAGGGGAAGTACAACGTGCCCTGCCGTCCCCTCCAGCGTTAGCCACACCATTTTAGTGTGCCTGGGTTGGACCAATGTTGAGGCGACGGGTTTTAAAGGAGGTCGTTGGGTCCCGGAACGATCCAATTTCACTGTTGCGATCTCTAGGGCTTTCATGGGGCTACAAACGGGATTTTGGAAGGTTCCCAGGAGGTCAAATATTTTTCGAGTAAAACAAAATATTTTCGAAAAAAAAAGGTTTTTTGAAAAAATAAAAATCCCCAAAAAAATTTTTTTTTAATTTTTCTCAATGACAGAAATAAATTTCTGCACATGTAACCTACATAAAAGGATAATAAACCCTAGTGTTAAATTTGCAGCATTTTTATTTATTGAAAAAAGAACCTTTTTTCTTAATACTTAATTAAGAATTATTGTCAAAATAGATTGCCCTGCATTCGGAGTGTTTCTTGACTGTTTTGAACCAGTTTTTGGTTATGAAGCGACAGATGCTATTTTCTAGTGGTTTTTACGTGATACTCCTGGCCAGAGGATCCACTTTCATATATAATATATATATGTGTACATATATAAAGGGGGCCCCTTGTAAGTCTCAGCCCCGGGGCCCACGAGAGGTTAATCCGGCGCTGCGTAAATAATATTACGTACACCACTTGAGTAAAAATACAAAATAACCTACAAATCATTTTTACAAAATCAAGTGTTGTAGTTCACTTTTTTTCCCCCTCTTAATATAAAACCTTTACACAAAATTTACACAACATAAGTACCTACCCAGCAATGTCAAGTTAATTTTTTTCACTTTAAATTTACAACATGAGCCGCCTCGGGTTCTTGCGAATTTTTCAACCACTGCTTCCTCTTTTTCTTAATTTTTATCTGAAAGTGTATATATATTTTTTTCGTTTGTCTAGGGGGGGGGGGGGGCCTAGCCCCCCCTTGCGTACGCCTATGTTGTGCCCGGATATTTCTGCCAAATCACCCAACCCCGTGGGGCGCTGTGGGGATAAAAATGGGCTGCGGAAGGGTTTTTTGCAGGATTTCGGCCATGATATCGAGCGGGATGTTGTTTTCCAAGTACCTATTTAAGTATTCCAAGGACGTATAATCCATTTTTCGGAGTCCCAGAACAATTCAATTTCACCGAGACGATCTGTGGGGCTTTCGCGGGTCTGTAGAAGGATCCCAGGAGGTCAAATAAGATGTATTTTTCAGAATAATGTCGGACTCGCTCGTCCCAATCTGACTAAGGGATTCCAAGGCTTGCCAAGATGGTCCCGAGGGGGTTCTAAAACTTGTCAGGATGACATCCACGCTTTCCATTCCTGTCAAAGGCTTGCAAAGCTGGTTCCTAGCTGGCGAAGGGTTTTCAAGGCTTGCCCAGATGGTCCCAAGGCTTGCTAAGCTCGTCCCAAGTTGACTACGGGCTTCCAAGGCTGGCCAAGATGGCCCTGAGGGGGTTCCAGGGCTTGTCAGGATGACATCTACACTTTCCAGACCGGTCTTTCAAAGCTGGTTCCAAGCTGGCTAAGCATTTAGAAGGCTTGCCAAGACGGTCACAAGTTGCCCTAAGCCCAGGAGAGAGGTCAGGCCATGAAACTGTCAGAAGTATTTTAAAATTGTCTGCAAAAATCGATTAAGGGAGCGCCGACCACTTGACCTATAACAAAAATTGGTTAACTAACATTCGTCGCTTCTTAACTCTGCGCATTTTTAAATGTGCAAACAATAGTAAAAACGTAGACCTAGTCGTCAACCTGTCAGGCGTTATTCATTTTGTTCACGAGGGCAACTGATCGGTGCTCCAGGACGTTCTATATTGTCCAGGGCTGGCCACTAACCTCTTCTCCGGCACGAGCGGGCATAAACGTTACATTCTCTAAACGTGGTGTAGAATTTTATAACACTGTCAAAGACGGTCTTCCAAACGGGTAGGTTCTCTGACAATCTTTGGTGGATTGACTTGGAAATCGCTTCGAACCACTCACAACTCCAAAAGAAACCCAAAATCGAATCAGTTTTTCGTCTAGAAAATAACTGCGGGCCCCTCCTCTAGAACTGTGGATCCCACTGTAGAATCTACCATCTGATGGTATTCGTCAATTGGGAGGGAGCTCAGAGAACACTTCAAATCGTAAATTTAAATCGCAATCGTATCCGGCAATCATGAAGTTAAAATCGGAAACTCTTGATTGGGTATCCTTTGGAACCGAAAAGGACTAAACGTGTATAAAGGTGTAAACGGTATGTTCTCTAAAAACGATATAGAGTTCTACAACACGGTCTTCAAAACGAACAGATTTTCTGATAGTTCGTGGTGAATAGACTCACAACTAGCACCAACTTACTAGCAGCTCCAAGGGAAACCTAGACTTGAATCGGTCTTTCATCTTGATAATAATTATTATCTGGATAAGGTTATAATCTGGATGCCTCTTCCTCTCGAGCTGTTGGTGAATTACATCAATTGGGAGAGAGCTCATCCTTCAAAATTGAAATCGAATCCCCTGCTGAGGCGGAAGGGAGAAAATGCCAGCGCTCCCCCCACTCCTCCCAGTGGTTCAAACCAAGAGCCACTAGACGCTGCTGGTTTGGGAGGGAGGAATGGTACAAAAAGACACTAATAAATCAATCGAGACCAGGCTTGTGAACAATCCAACAGCTATCTTTAGCATTTACTTTTGAAGTAAAAAGGATCTACACAATGTGTATGTCATAGCCTTTAAACGCTGTCTAACAAAATCGGAACCGACACCCCTGCTGAAGCAGGAGGGAGCAATGTCGATTCTCCCCCCACTCCTCTCACTGGTTCAAACCAAGAGCCATCAGCCACTGTTTGTTTGGGAGGGAGGAAAGGCAAAAAGGACACAACAAATCCTAATAATTCATTCAATCGAAACTAAACGTGAAAAAATCGACTTATCAAATTTAAATTCGCAGAATCCTAAAACATAGGCGTACGCAAGTGGGGCCGATCGCTTAAGCAGACATGTGGGTGAATTGCCGCTTGTGGGTGTATTGCCACCTGTGGGTGTATTGCCGCCTGTGAGTGTATATTGCCGCCTGTGGGTGAATTGCCGCCCCCCAGACCCCCCCTAGTGGGTGTATTGCCGCTTGTGGATGTATTGCCCACTGTGGTTGTATATTGCCGCCTGTGATTTGGGTGAATCATGGTACGAAAATGATTAGCCGAGCGAAGTAAGGCCCCCTTGTCAAAGTGCTAGTCTATTAGCTGAGCGAAGTAAGTCAAAGTGCTAGTGAAATCAAATCAAAACTCACAGTAAAAAACCCGGTGGGGCGCTATGGGACTAAAATGCCGAGGGGGTAGAGTTAAGTGTCGTTTTCCAAGTATTTTTGGGGACGACCTATGGAGCTTTCATGGGGCTATACGAAATTAGACCCCCTGTTAACGTGCTAGTGAAATCAAATTTCCACCATCAATAATAATAGAACTACCTATGTGGGTGGCCGAGCAAAGTGAGTCCCCTGGCCGTTAAAATGATCGGCTGAGTGAAGTATGCCCCCCCTCCCACCATGTCATAGTGCTAGTGAAATCAAATCAAAGTTGAAAATTCACAGGAAAAATATGGGGCTAAAATGGCGAGGGGGTAGAGTTAAGTGTCGTTGGAAGGGAGGGGGTTGAAGGAGGGGAAAACGGAAAAAATCCTGGAGGGCGCTCAACCTATCTCAGAACGTAGAGCATTTTTGAATTTCTCGAGATTTTCAAAAATATTATATATATTAGTGATATAGATTATTTATAAGGGTCTTGCGTGATCGCTCTTACATATAGATCCTTGTTTGGGGGGGGGGGGGGGAAGTAAGGACCCCCTGTCAAAGTGCTAGTGAAATCAAATTTGAAAACTCCACCATCAATAATAGGAGAACTACCTATGTCGGTGGCCGAGCAAAGCAAGACCCCTCTGGCTAATAAAATAATCGCCCGAGCGAAGCAAGACCCCCCCTGTCATTTGAAAAGTTTGAAAAAAGCCTCCCCTGGCTGGTAAATTGATTGGCCGAGCGAGAAACCCCCCCTGGCAACGTGTCAAATTTGACAACTCACAGGAAAAAAACCCTGGGGTGCCATCAATAGTTAGTTGCTCGCCTACGCACCCAGCTGAGTAACCCTAGTGGGGTGCATAGCCCCAGACAAACGAAAAATATATATACACTTTCAGATAAAAAATAAAGAAAAGGAGGAAGTAGTGGTTGAAAAATTCGCAGAGAACCCGAGGCGGCTCATGTTTTAAATTTAAAGTGAAAATACACTGCCAAGGAGATGGCACAGCAGCTTCCTCGTTACAATCAAAGTGACACCATCATAAAATGCGCTGAGCTTACCCCTGATTCAATCTTAATGAAACTGATAGGGGACCATCTAGAGCTTATACCCACACAAGTCCTGAAAATTTGATTGAAATCCGATCAAAATTGTGAAAGTTATGCCTGTTTCAAGAATTTCACGTTAGCGCATGCGCAGAGCGTACCGCTGATTCAATTTTTTACCCAAAGCCTGGGTAATCATCTACGGCACAACCCGCGTAATCCCTGAAAATTTCATCAAAATCGGATCAATTTTGGCTGAAATCCCCACTCCTTCCCTTCTTTAGGGAAGGAGAGGGGGTTGAAGGAGGGGAAAACGGAAAAAACCCTTGAGGGCGCTCAACCTATCTCAGAACGTACATCATTTTTGAATTTCTCGAGATTTTCTAGAATATATATATAAATTGGGTACGATCGCGCTTGCGCAGGGAGTACCACTGATTCAATCTTGATGAAACTGATAGGGAACCATCTAGGGCTATACCCACACAATTCCTGAAAATTTGATTGAAATCCGATCAAAATTGTAGGAGTTATGGCTGTGGCAAGGAAATTACGTTCGCGCATGCGCTGATCGTACCGCTGATTCAATCGTGATGAAACTGACATGGTATCATCTAGAGCTATACGCACACAATTCAAGAAAATTTGATTGAAATCCGATCAAAATTGAGAAAGTTATGCCTGTTTCAAGAATTTCACGTTAGCGCATGCGCAGAGCGTACCGCTGATTCAATTGTGATGAAATTTGTATGGGACCTCAAGGAGCCTGATCCGCATAATCCCTCAAAATTTGAGCTAAATTCATTCAAAATTGTGGAAATTATGGCTGTAACAAGGAAATGCGGACAGACCGACAGACACGGAACCAAATTTGTTCAGTAGGCTATGAAACGCAAAATGCGAGTCGAAATTTTGAATTCGGACAACAAAAATTTTTTTTCTCCCGAAAGTGAACACAAGGCTTCCGCTGCTTCGCAGACTCGGAAGCAAAAATCAACCTGACATTGCTGGGTAGGTATCTATGTTGTGTACATTTTGTTTAAAGGTTTTATATTAAGAGGGGAAAAAAGTGAACTACAACACTTGATTTTGGTTTATTATTCTTGGAATAATACACCTATGTTTTCGCGACGCGGGTCGACGACTCCGATCGGCCTCAAAATTTGACATTATCCGTTTCAAGAGGTCTACATTCAAAATCCGAAATGTCCGTCCGCCGTACGCCGTCCGCCGTCCGGGCCGTTTTGGGCAGTAGGAATTTTTTTTAAAATCTGAAATTTTGGCAAAATACTTGGTTTACCATCTAGTTGTGCCCGCAAGGTTTTCAGTCCGATCGCCCAAACCCGTGGGGCGCTATGGGGCTAAAATGGGGCTACAGGAGGGGTGTTTTGAAGGCTTTTAGCTATGGGATCGAGTTAGGTGTCGTTTTCGAAGTATTTTTGGACGAAGAATCCATTTTTGGGGGTCCCGGAACGATCCGATTTCACTGTGGCGTTCTATAGGGCTTTCATGGGGCTAAAAATGGGATTTTTGAAGGATCCCAAGAAGTTGAATATTTTTCGAGTAAAAATTAAAGAATTTTTGAAAAAACACATTTTTGAAAAAAAAAATCCCCCCAAAAAATTTTTTTTGAAATATAAAAATCCAAAAAAAATTTTTTTAATTTTTTTTTTATTGACAGAATTAAATGTCTGTACAAGTAACCTATATCACAGAATAATAAACCCTTGTGTAAAATTTGCAGCGTTTTAAAAAAATGATGTTAAATGTGTTATTGTGTTAAAAATGATGTTGTATGTTATTTTGTATTAATACTCAAGCGGTGTAATATTATTTACGATATAGGGTAGGTACCTATCACACCATACTCCGCACTCCAAATACCTACATGCAAAGTTACGATCATTTTGGTTTGTTCTTCTTGGAATAATATACCTATGTAATCGCGACGGGGGTCGAAAATTCGGATCGGCCTCAAAATTTGACATCATTCGTTTCGAGAGGTCTAGATTGCAAAAACGAAATGGAACCGCTGCCGCACAGTGGTCCACAGGTTAAAAAACAATCAAAAAATATTTTTAAATCCTTTGAAAATCATTATATTCCATTCAGTAGGTGGGTCATTTCAAAATTTCGGTAACATTTATGTCACTGTAGCTTATTGGTACCAAATTTCGCTTAAATGCGTACAGGCTTTTTTTTTTTTTTTTAATGATTGGTACCTATCTGGAAGCATTTTTATCATTCGTCATCCAGTAAAAATCGTGTTGTATTGCCCTGGAAAAAAAAGGTAAATTGCTGAATTCTCCCTTCCTAGTGTTGTCACAAGGTAGAGGTACTGAACTTCAGCTGAGCTTGAAGTATATCAAATGAATTTTTGGAGCGACCAAACTTGAGCAATTCTGAAGGATCTGATGTCTAAATTCGATATTCACCAGGAATTCGAAAATTTCATAAATCTAAGTCCCATATAAAGTTGATTTTAAGAATGTCACTAGGGTTTAACCTCACTTCCTAGTCTATTTTGAAAGTGGCCGCCAAACAATGGGAAAAGGGAGTTTCCGTGTTGCTCTGAACTCATTGCCAACAATGATCCCAGATAGAAGAGATAGATGGTGTGGTTGTGGAGGTTCCAGATCTTTCTTCAGTTAGTTGTTTAAATGTGAGAACCTCGGAAAGCTGCTCTCTATTTTTATTCGTTCTCACTACCTAGCCACATGCATTCTACTACTGGTAAGTCTATTTTAATCATGGATTGTACCCTAGATCTAGTGAGGTTGGAAGTTTTGATGAATGTGTTGTATCCACTAGATTTCACTGTCGTCGTCACGTTTGTTTACCATGAAAGGGCAAAACCTCACTCTCTAGCACCTCACTTCCTAGATTTTTCGAAAAGTTAGGTATTCTAGAGAGTGAGATTAAAATCTAGGATGTGAGATTTCGAATGTTTTTGGGTTTTAAAACCCCCATTCCAGTTGCAACTTCCTTATTTTAAATGCAGCTAAGCTACCTCTTAGCCCAGTAGGTATTGAGGATTCTGTGGGTACTGAGTTTGCTTAATTTATTTCAGAAACATGAAACCATGAAAAAAAAAAAAAAAAAAAACCGGCAGAGCTGAAAGCTTACAAGAAAGAAGCGGCTAAAAGGAGATGAGAGAGGATTAAGAACGACACCGTACCACATGCAACACATTGGGACATTTTAGGTCTTTAGTTCCCCCCCCCCCCCTCCACATTCCATACCCTCCCCTTTCCCTCTTCTGTACTCCCCTCTATCTACAAATTACAATTTAGGGTAAAGCATAGAAATTAAGAGCCACTCAGCTGATCCAGACCCTGGGCATTGTCAAGCAAATGTCTTAAAGAGGCTACATACGAAATTACAGGTTCCTAGAGTGTAAAGCATAGAAATTAGCTTCAAGAGCCACTCAGCTGATCCGGACCCTGGGCATCGTCAAGTGAATGTCTTAAAGAGGCTACATACGAAATTACAGCTTCCCAGAGTGTAAAGCATAGAAATTAGGTTCAAGAGCCACTCAGCTGATCCAGACCCTGGGCATCGTCAAGTAAATGTCATAAATAGGCTACATACGAAATTACAGCTTCCCAGAGTGTAAAGCATAGAAATTAGCTTCAAGAGCCACTCAGCTGACCCTGGGCATCTTCAAGTAAATTTCCTAAAGAGGCTGCATACGAAATTCCTAGAGTGTGCATAGAAATTACCTATTAAAATGATTTACCCACCGCTTCACAAATCAAACCGTTCTCGCAATATTCGGAATGCTATGAATCAAATCATCGATACACCAGCTGCATTTCCCTAGCAACTCCGTGAGCAATTTTTCGTGACGTTTTTTAGGTTGCCATAGCAAAGGCATAACGACCAAGAAGCTTCTTCTTCTAAGCTCCTTGATAACGACGCTCAAGTGAACATTGAAGCTACACATGCACAGCTGACTGCATATCAACTGGAGTTGGAACGGTTTCGGGTAGGGAGGACCTTGCGAGGGGGGGGGGGGGGGTGTTCTCAAGGTGGATCAGACATGTCTGACTCCAAAATGTCAAAAATCTAAAAGCCGAAATTGTCTCGCCTGAGTTGGAAGATTTTGACGGAGTGGTTGGGTGAGGATGAGCGGACGACAGAGGGACCGCCGATCTCTTCCAATGCGTCATATTCTTCCCAAATTATCATAATATGATATTATTAAATTAAACTCGCCATCTAAATTCGCTCATCGTCGGAAGTCGGTTTTTTGGGATTACGTTTTAAAATTCGGATCTCTCTAAGGAACCAGCCTGATTATTTCTCACTTCCTAGACTCTTACCTCACTACCTAGATAGTTGATTTTATCCAAAACGGTGTATCCATGCTCACGTAAATGACTATGTGTGCTCACTTTGGAAACATACTAAGAGACCCTTACATTATACTATAACGTAGAAAAAAAAATTTTCCAGATGCATTTTTTTTCCAGAAAAATGAAAGCCCAAATGTTACCGAAATTTTGAAATGACCCAGGTATTAGTTGGAGGGTTGATATGAATAGTTTTCGGATCAAAAAGTCATCAACTTGACTCGTACTGTAGACCTGACTCGGGCAGTATAAATTTCTCGATTTTGGAAAATTGTGAGTTGACGGGAGCAGTATTAGACCTATTTACGGAGAATCGTAGCCGACTCATTTTGCACGTGAAAAAATTCGTTAGACTTCGAATTAGTTCAGTTTTTACTCAGCTACAAGAAAGTAATTTTATCTTTCTGCGGAAAAAATCTAGACACAGGTTTCAACACGTTTTTAGCGGATTTTGAAGAAAAAAACCATGATTTTTGTGCATATGATTCATCATAATTATGACTTAAGTCGAGCTTGGGCTAGCTAAGGTAGGTATGCGACTTTTTTTCCTCGGTAGGTACCCTATGTAGTGCCCTATGTACAGAACAACTCCGAAAAATGGCGTCCGTTTTTTCTACAGATTTTAAGATAAATGCGTGAAATTATGAGAATTCCTTTTTTTCGACGAAAAGACGCTGAATAGGTACCAAACTTCAAAACGCTGCAAATTTTACACAAGGGTTTATTATTCTTTTATATACGTTACTTTTGCAGAAATTTAATTCTGTCAATGAAAAAATTTTAAAAAAAATTTTTTTGGATTTTTATCTCAAAAAAATTAGAACCTGCGATAGTTACGGCGATCGTTTAGTGAAATCGAGAAAACAAACTATGAAAACATACATATTATGTTTGTTTTCTCGATTTCTCGACCCTAGTAATTAGGGTCATTGCAGTGGATAAAAAATAAGTTACAGCGAGATATTTCCTGCTCGAACCTTTGAAACAAAATTTAATTTAAAAGGCCACATTGTTTTTTTTTTTTTTTTTACCTTAAAAAGTCATGAAAATAACTAATCTGGCTCAGCAATTTTCCGTCTTCAAGTAGAAAATTTTCAATTCTAGGGTGTTCAATGGAATTCACCAATGTTATGGGGTTCCAACAGAAATCATCTTCGACCTCCTCATTTTTGTAGTAATTTTCAATTTTACGGTGTTCAATCGACGCCAAAATTAGTGCTCTACAACTTTTCTTTATGTACAAACTTCGGGAGAATCCTTACTTGTCTCGCACACTGTAAATGTACTGAAAACGTGTCTTTTAAAGGTATTTTGGGAAAAAAAGGCTCAGAATCCATTTTAGGTACAGGGACATGGGGTATATTCGTGGTCAGCGTCAAATTTACGAATACTATAAGTATGGGGTTTTCAACGTTTTTTTTCCCCCAAAATATGGCCGCTTTGCACCACCGTGCGTCGTCCGCCGTCCGGGGCGTTTTGGGCAGTAATAATTTTTTAAGAATCTGAAATTTTGACCACATACGTGGTTTCCATCTAGTTGTACCCGCAAGGTTTTCAGCCCGATCGCCCAAACCCTTGGGGCGCTGTGGGGCTAAAATGGGGCTACGAGAGGGGTTTTTTGAAGGCTTTTGGCTATGGGATCGAGTTAGGTGTCGTTTTCGAAGTATATTTGGACGTAGAATACAGTTTTGGGGGTCCCGGAACGATCCGATTTCACTGTGGGGATCTGTAGGGCTTTCATGGGGCTACAAATGGGATTTTTGAAGAATACCAGGAGATCAAAAATTGATCTCTTTATAAAAAATATTTAATATTTTCCGAGTTGAAAAAAAAAAATGTAAAAACAAAAGATTTTGAAAAAAAAGAAAAGGTACCAAGTAAGTAGGTAGTAATAATATTTTTTAACTCTTTTTTTTCAAGACACATGTGTCAAATAGGTTTTGATAAATCGCTCGAGTAACGACATTTGACAACGATAATAATTATATATTAGGTACCTAGGTATATAAAAACTCACCGGAGCCGTTGAGAGCACCTACAAATACGATGTCCTCACTATTGTGCACCGCAATGAACACCTGAGTCTGAATCGGATTAGACTGGCTGAATTTGTGAAGAGCTTCGAAATTCGTGTTTCGTAGAGCTGAAACCTAGTACAGAAAAATATGATGAATTAATAATAAAATCAAGAACTCAAGCAGAAAAATGCATTTTATTTATTTTTAAGTTATACTATGACTAGTGTGGACAGCGTAGGTACCGGAAGCGGCTGAAGGTCGAGGATCTCGAGGAGGGTTCTTTTCCGGGAGAATCAAATGCCTGAAGGAAGTTGAGCTTCGTCGGCGATCCAACGATCCAAAATAACTCTGAAAAAGGAGATGAAATCAGCAGTTTCGGTTGCAGCGCTGTTGTCTGATTGATTGTAGAATGTTAAGGTATCTGAATCGACGATTTTCAAGTTACACTTCAACCACTATTGACCACACCCTTTCCAATTCAATACTTCACGATGAAACCTCGAAAATTCGGATTTCAGGTTGATTTTCCTCCTATGAAGTCAGGTTAAAAATTTTGTTTTGTTGCCAGGGAGATAGGGAATTGAAAAGCATTTCCAACGGTTTGGTCAGATTTGATATTCGATTGCAAAATAAGAGATTTATGACGTATTGAGTTTTATTTTGAGCGAAAAAGATATCGCTCAAAAGCTGAGTTTTATTTTCTGAGCGATATTTTTTCGCTCAGAAAACAAAACAGCCCAGTGAGCGATAAAATAAAACTCAAAATCAGATATTGAGCGGTTTTGAATAATAAAACTCGCTCCAATTCCCGTTCGACTGGCACTGGACTCTGGAACATCCATTTCGTTCGTCCACAACCGCTCGTCCAAGATGCTTGTCTTCAATCCCCCTATACGCCAACGACAAGCCGCCAATTGGCTTAAGCCCCATCGGCTCTCGTCACAGAACTCTTCGTCTGTAGGCTGTCGTACCAATTATAAACGCGTTTTTTATGGCTGATCTTTTTAAACATAAACGCATGTTCCCTGATCTGTAATTGAAGGGAATATGAATATTTTGTACTATCCACCTATCAATAATCGATAGGTATCGTTCAAATGAGAATTCCAGGTCTGGGAACACTAGCGCCATCTACACCTGGTGTGTTGACTCTATTAGCAAATCGGCCATCTTAATCACTCGGTTCTACGCTTACGCCGTGTGCTCACGCTCTCATAAAAAGTCTCTAACTGTTTTCAGTAATCGCTTTAATTCTTGTAAACGTGTTTTCTCCTATATTGCTCAGTGCATTAAATCGTTTCGGGAGATTCCTGTGTTTCCTTTCAAGAAAACTACCTACTTCCAGGGTGAGTTCTAAATGATTATGGTTGACACTTCGTTTGATTTGTTTGATCGAGACAAATAGGTTTTGATAAATCGCTCGAGTAACTACGTTTCACAACGATAATAATTATATATTAGGTACCTAGGTATATAAAAACTCACCGGAGCCGTTGGGAGCACCTACAAATACGATGTCCTCACTATTGTGCACCGCAATGAACACCTGAGTCTGAATTGGATTAAACTGGCTGAATTTGTGAAGAGCTTCGAAATTCGTGTTTCGTAGAGCTGAAACCTAGTTCAGAAAAATATGATGAATTAATAATAAAATCAAGAACTCAAGCAGAAAAATGCATTTTATTTATTTTTAAGTTATACTATGACTAGTGTGGACAGCGTAGGTACCGGAAGCGTCTGAAGGTCGAGGATCGATCTCTGTGGCGGGAGGGTTCTTTTCCGGGAGAATCAAATGTCTGAAGGAAGTTGAGCTTCGTCGGCGATCCAACGATCCAAAATAACTCTGAAAAAGGAGATGAAATCAGCAGTTTCGGTTGCAGCGCTGTTGTCTGATTGATTGTAGAATGTTAAGGTATCTGAATCGACGATTTTCAAGTTACACTTCAACCACTATTGACCACACCCTTTCCAATTCAATACTTCACGATGAAACCTCGAAAATTCGGATTTCAGGTTGATTTTCCTCCTATGAAGTCAGGTTAAAAATTTTGTTTTGTTGCCAGGGAGATAGGGAATTGAAAAGCATTTCCAACGGTTTGGTCAGATTTGATATTCGATTGCAAAATAAGAGATTTATGACGTATTGAGTTTTATTTTGAGCGAAAAAGATATCGCTCAAAAGCTGAGTTTTATTTTCTGAGCGATATTTTTTCGCTCAGAAAACAAAACAGCCCAGTGAGCGATAAAATAAAACTCAAAATCAGATATTGAGCGGTTTTGAATAATAAAACTCGCTCCAATTCCCGTTCGACTGGCACTGGACTCTGGAACATCCATTTCGTTCGTCCACAACCGCTCGTCCAAGATGCTTGTCTTCAATCCCCCTATACGCCAACGACAAGCCGCCAATTGGCTTAAGCCCCATCGGCTCTCGTCACAGAACTCTTCGTCTGTAGGCTGTCGTACCAATTATAAACGCGTTTTTTATGGCTGATCTTTTTAAACATAAACGCATGTTCCCTGATCTGTAATTGAAGGGAATATGAATATTTTGTACTATCCACCTATCAATAATCGATAGGTATCGTTCAAATGAGAATTCCAGGTCTGGGAACACTAGCGCCATCTACACCTGGTGTGTTGACTCTATTAGCAAATCGGCCATCTTAATCACTCGGTTCTACGCTTACGCCGTGTGCTCACGCTCTCATAAAAAGTCTCTAACTGTTTTCAGTAATCGCTTAAATTCTTGTAAACGTGTTTTCTCCTATATTGCTCAGTGCATTAAATCGTTTCGGGAGATTCCTGTGTTTCCTTTCAAGAAAACGACCTACTTCCAGGGTGAGTTCTAAATGATTATGGTTGACACTTCGTTTGATTTGTTTGATCGAGACAAATAGGTTTTGATAAATCGCTCGAGTAACGACATTTGACAACGATAATAATTATATATTAGAGAGTTTTTGCAGACCTTTCCACGAATCCGTAGCAGGAAATCCGTATGGGCTGTCTAGGCCGACCATGACTGGAAGCTAACCACCTCAACCACCCCACTACAGATTCCTTACGAATCCGTATGGAAAAATTGACTACTAAAGTGACGCGCACGTTGTTTTCACTCTCACATACCTCAAGAAAAAATGGTCGCCGTGAAGTTTTGACTTGTTGCGTTTGAGTATTTCACAAGTATTAAATACTTGTAATAAGAAATTTTCTTATTACAAGTACGAGGACTCCTACTGCCACTCGGTTTTTTGTGAAGAGGAAAATGGATGAAAATCCAAAAAAAAAAGGTCGCCGTGAAGTTTTGACTTGTTGCGTTTGAGTATTTCACAAGTATTAAATACTTGTAATAAGAAATTTTCTTATTACAAGTACGAGGACTCCTACTGCCACTCGGTTTTTTGTGAAGAGGAAAATGGATGAAAATCCACAAAAAAAAAGGTCGCCGTGAAGTTTTGACTTGTTGCGTTTGAGTATTTCACAAGTATTAAATACTTGTAATAAGAAATTTTCTTATTACAAGTACGAGGACTCCTACTGCCACTCGGTTTTTTGTGAAGAGGAAAATGGATGAAAATCCACAAAAAAAAGGTCGCCGTGAAGTTTTGACTTGTTGCGTTTGAGTATTTCACAAGTATTAAATATTTGTAATAAGAAATTTTCTTATTACAAGTACGAGGACTCCTACTGCCACTCGGTTTTTTGTGAAGAGGAAAATGGATGAAAATCCAAAAAAAAAAGGTCGCCGTGAAGTTTTGACTTGTTGCGTTTGAGTATTTCACAAGTATTAAATACTTGTAATAAGAAATTTTCTTATTACAAGTACGAGGACTCCTACTGCCACTCGGTTTTTTGTGAAGAGGAAAATGGATGAAAATCCAAAAAAAAAGGTCGCCGTGAAGTTTTGACTTGTTGCGTTTGAGTGTTTCACAAGTATTTCTTATTACTAGGGTTGCCTGATGAGAGAAAAGGAAAAAAAGGACATCAAGATATATAACGTATAAATTACAAAATGCACATACTATATTATAATATAATTATAAGGTAAAGGTTTTTCATCAATCAGATGGATGATGGTTTGTTACCTACCTAATCGGGTATTATCATATGTTGAATGTTGAAACTAAAAACTTGAAGTGGATTCTATTCCTATTAGAATTAGATCATTTTCTATAATATAATGATATTATATTATAGAAAATGTAATAATATTATAGAAAATATAATAATATTATATTATAGAAAATGATGTAATTCTAATAGGAATAGAATCTACTTCAAGTTTTTAGTTTCAACATTCAACATAATATGTTGAATGTTGAAACTAAAAACTTGAAGTAGATATTATTATAATACCCGATTAGGTAGGTAACAAACCATCATCCATCTGATTGATGAAAAACCTTTACTGTGGGGACATGTAGTCAGTTCCTCTCATCCACTGAGAGTTCATCAGAGAAAAATTTTCTCTGATGGAATGAGAATATTTAATATTCTCTCGACGTTGGCATTATGGGCAGGAATGGCGAAAACAATTTGGCACAATTTGAGAAGCTGTGAGTGTTTCTCTGATTGGTCGACAAGATGGAAATATTCACACCATCTTTGACTGCAGTTCATGGCTTTAAATTTAGTGAGAAATTAGATTTAGGGAGAAATTTCTCCTTCAGTCTTTCAGTCAGAAAATCTTCGACTTCCTCCAACGAAGCTAGCACCTCCAAAACTGAGTTATGTTTGGCTTCCAATTTTTTAATCTTTTCATTGAAAGAAAACATTAATGAATGTAGAAACCACAAGTCACTTTCATTTTCTGGCTATTCAAACAGATTTTTTATTAGGATAGGAGGGTTGCTCTGAGACATAAAATACGACGCCAGAGGTTCATACATTTGAAGCACACGATTTATGCATGGAAACAACGACAACCAACGGGATTTGGAGTGGCGTAGAAGCTGCCTGTATTCGATGTCAACGCCCACGATGGACATAGGTTTAACAAGAACAAGATTTTTTCTAAGCAGGCTGTTCCAGATAGGTAGGTAGCCCAAACGATTTTCAGGTAATTTCGAGGTAATTTCAGAAAATGAGAGATTTAAAAAAAAAAGAGAACATTTGCCCGAAAAATGAAAAAAGAGAGGACGCCCAGACAGGGTGTGAAAAAGAGGACATGTCCGGAAAAAAGAGGACGTCTGGCAGCCCTACTTATTACAAGTCCTACGAGGACTCCTACTGCCACTCGTTTTTTTGTGAAGAGGAAATGGGTGGAATAAAAATTTCCAATTCATCCATCGAGTGTAGAACAGAATAAAACAGAAGAGAACAAAGCGAACTGAGAACAAAAAATAACAAAGCAGAATACAAGCCCGTTTGTTTACAAGATAACATCTTGAGGTTACAACGGGGTTACACAAGCGTCAGGTTATGTTGCTTTTCATACAGATTTCTATACTGATTTGGTAACCCGTAGGAATAAGGATTCGTACCGCCTACTGCTACAGATTCCTTACCGATTTGTCCTCGCGCATGCGCACTCCCCCTTTCCTTACAGATTCGTACTACGGATTTCCTCCTACCGATCGGTGGAAGGGTCTGCAAAAACTCTCTATTAGGTACCTAGGTATATAAAAACTCACCGGAGCCGTTGGGAGCACCTACAAATACGATGTCCTCACTATTGTACACCGCAATGAACACCTGAGTCTGAATCGGATTAAACTGGCTGAATTTGTGAAGAGCTTCGAAATTCGTGTTTCGTAGAGCTGAAACCTAGTACAGGAAAATATGATGAATTAATAATAAAATCAAGAACATCAAGCAGAAAAATTCATTACTATGACTAGTGTGGACAGCGTAGGTACCGGAAGCGGCTGAAGGTCGAGGATCGATCTCTGTGGCGGGAGGGTTCTTTTCCGGGAGGATCAAATGCCTGAGGGAAGTTGAGCTTCGTCGGCGATCCAGCGATCCAAAATAACTCTGAAAAAGGAGATGAAATCAGCAGTTTCGGTTGCAGCGCTGTTGTCTGATTGATTGTAGAATGTTAAGGTAGGTATCTGAATCGACGATTTTCAAGTTACACTTCAACCACTATTGACCACACCCTTTCCAATTCAAATCCAATTTTATTTTTAAAGTGAAACTTTTATTACATCGTCCCAAAATTGTTGGTCTGTGTGTCGTTTTGCGTCATGTAACATCACGCTAATTACTCCAAGCTACCCCGCCTCAACGGTAGAGCCTAGAGACTCTCTAGGTCTAGTCTCTTGTTCTCTACATCGCTCTTGTTCTTTAGATCTCCCCTAGGGGAAGTACAACGTGCCCTGCCGTCCCCTCCAGCGTTAGCCACACCATTCTGGTGTGCCTGGGTTGGACCAATGTTGAGGCGACGGGTTTTAAAGGAGGTCGTTGGGTCCCGGAACGATCCAATTGCACTGTTGCGATCTCTAGGGCTTTCATGGGGCTACAAACGGGATTTTGGAAGGTTCCCAGGAGGTCAAATATTTTTCGAGTAAAACAAAATATTTTCGAAAAAAAAAAAAAGAAGGTTTTTTGAAAAATAAAAATCCCCAAAAACTTTTTTTTTAATTTTTCTCAATGACAGAAATGAATTTCTGCACATGTAACCTACATAAAAGGATAATAAACCCTAGTGTTAAATTTGCAGCATTTTTATTTATTGAAAAAAAGAACCTTTTTTCTTAATACTTAATTAAGAATTATTGTCAAAATAGATTGCCCTGCATTCGGAGTGTTTCTTGACTGTTTTGAACCAGTTTTTGGTTATGAAGCGACAGATGCTATTTTCTAGTGGTTTTTACGTGATACTCCTGGCCAGAGGATCCACTTTCATATATAATATATATATGTGTACATATATAAAGGGGGCCCCTTGTAAGTCTCAGCCCCGGGGCCCACGAGAGGTTAATCCGGCGCTGCGTAAATAATATTACGTACACCACTTGAGTAATAATACAAAATAACCTACAAATCATTTTTACAAAATCAAGTGTTGTAGTTCACTTTTTTTCCCCCTCTTAATATAAAACCTTTACACAAAATTTACACAACATAAGTACCTACCCAGCAATGTCAAGTTAATTTTTTTCACTTTAAATTTACAACATGAGCCGCCTCGGGTTCTTGCGAATTTTTCAACCACTGCTTCCTCTTTTTCTTAATTTTTATCTGAAAGTGTATATATATTTTTTTCGTTTGTCTAGGGGGGGGGGGGCCTAGCCCCCCCTTGCGTACGCCTATGTTGTGCCCGGATATTTCTGCCAAATCACCCAACCCCGTGGGTCGCTGTGGGGATAAAAATGGGCTGCGGAAGGGTTTTTTGCAGGATTTCGGCCATGATATCGAGCGGGATGTTGTTTTCCAAGTACCTATTTAAGTATTCCAAGGACGTATAATCCATTTTTCGGAGTCCCAGAACAATTCAATTTCACCGAGACGATCTGTGGGGCTTTCGCGGGTCTGTAGAAGGATCCCAGGAGGTCAAATAAGATGTATTTTTCAGAATAATGTCGGACTCGCTCGTCCCAATCTGACTAAGGGATTCCAAGGCTTGCCAAGATGGTCCCGAGGGGGTTCTAAAACTTGTCAGGATGACATCCACGCTTTCCATTCCTGTCAAAGGCTTGCAAAGCTGGTTCCTAGCTGGCGAAGGGTTTTCAAGGCTTGCCCAGATGGTCCCAAGGCTTGCTAAGCTCGTCCCAAGTTGACTACGGGCTTCCAAGGCTGGCCAAGATGGCCCTGAGGGGGTTAATAATTAACCCAATTATTGACCACACCCTTTCCAATTCAAACCCTGTGAGAGATATTAGGGTATCTCCTTCAATAAAATTGAAAATTTTATTTTTAAAGTGAAACTTTTATTACATCGTCCCAAAATTTTTGGTCTGTGTATCGTTTTGCGTCATGTAACATCACGCTAATTACTCCACGCTACCCCGCCTCAACGGTAGAGCCTAGAGACTCTCTAGGTCTAGTCTCTCTAGTAGAGAGACGGCGTTTTTTCCGTCGGGTTCCGCGTTGGTCGTAGATGTGTCGTAGGCCGTATTAAATTTCGCCAACTCTCTTCCTTCGTCGCGAACGGAGCTTTCCTTCGCGACCAGAGCCGGGTCAAATAGCGTCGTTACTAGGGATTACTAGGAAAATTTTCGAAACGCCGAATCCCGATACAACTTTTGCCGTCGGTTTTGAACGAAACTACTTCTGTTAAAACGAGCTTTTCACGATGATTAAATCTGTTAAAGCTCGTTTTTTGCTCGTTGAAATTTTCAACGAGCAAAAAACGATTTCTGTGCGATAACCCGTTCGAAAGTTATTCCAAGATCGTCGGAACGAGGTGGGTACGAGTATTTTTTGCGAGCCTTCGATTAGTTTGATAGGTACCTACTAGGTAATCCTTCGCAACGAGACTACTACTACTACTACTATTAGCCCAAACTTTACATGGAACTTACATTAAAACGCGCATTAATGCATTAATTACGGGACTTTTGCTCATGTGTTTCGGACCAATACTGGGAGTATATATCCAGATTTGCAACCCTCAGGAAGGCGAGCGCAACTTTTGGCGGCCGAAAAACGTCGATTTTTTCGAAATTTTTTCGGTATTTTGGCAATATCGCCTGAAAATAAGCGGGTTTCGAAAAATATTATACAAACCTTTTTTAAAGTAAATTAAATTTGCAACAAAATGAGACCAGATTCAAGTTTGTAGATCAAACCCTAACTTAGATACAGATCTTCAAAAATGACTAATATTTTCCAAAATGTGTGGATTTTAACTTTTCTTCATATTTCGAACGAAATTCCGGCTAGACGACGGGTCCTACGTTAAAATCTATCGGAATAAAAGTTTTTGGGAATGTAATTAGCTTTAATTTGAGCTCAGGTAGGTTTCTGTAACTCTAATAGTCTTGGCAGGAATGCTGGAAAAAAAAATGAGAAACCGTTTTTGCCTATATCTTGAATATTTGTTGTTCCATCAGGTTTTAATTCAAAACTCAACATGTCTGGTAGGAAAACTTATTATTATGATTGGGTGAACTTTATGAACATAATAATAATTATTATAGTAATTATTACTATACCAGGGGCAAATGGTAACCTGCTACAACCAGCTAAGCGCCAGACTCAACTTTGTTCTCTGTTACTCTGTGGCCAGACTCAACAGAGCTCCTCAGGGCCAATAAAGGACCCTCCGGTACCGGCTTCATCAGCACCACAACCACTTCCAGCTTGACCACTGGGTTGTATTCAGAATTAGAGCACCCCGGCAGAGCAGTATACCCTGAGGCAGGTCCCACAAGGAGCCGTTGGTCGGCCATTGGTTGGCCTATGGGTAACATTACCAAAATGCGAGTAGAATCGATCCAGGGAATGCCCCCAAGAGGTGATGGAGCAGTCAACGCTGGCTGGCCGTCGCCAAATTGGGAAAATCCTGCCACCACCAGGTATGTGCCTGACTGGGGGGGGGGGGGGGGGGTCCTCAGAGCTAGTAAGGTGCTCTCCAGAATCTAATTCAGCTGCACACCCAGTAACTGGGTGGTGTGATGAGTGAATCCACGTGGCAGAGCAGTCTCCCCAGGAAAAGCGCCAAGTCCTGGGAGATGTTGGGCTCAACTATGGCATCCCAGCGTCAATGATTCCCGGTCCCTTGGGTCCGTAGCAGTGGAGGCGAGCAGTGTTAGTCACAAGAGCTATCTAGTAGGTACACCTTCCTGTCTCCTCCTCCTCCTCAACAACCCATGACAAATAGTGACATAGTAGGAGTGTCCTGATTCTTGAGGTCCATGCACTCTCACGTGGGAGCGGACAAAAGGTCAGAAGACTTTGCTCCTATCTGGTGGGTTCCCCCTGTCCAGTCACAAGTTCGTGATCGTGCCTATTGAAGGGCCAAAAACTATGGACGAGAAGATGCAGCTCGATGTGAAGGCGAGGGAGGGACCTCGAACTACGAAATTCAGGGAAGGAGTGCCCTCCTTCTTTCCCACGAGGGGAGTGGATGTTGGTGATCTGAAAAAACTTCCGTCTTCCGTTCTGCCTGGTCACAAAAGGGTTGAGTTCAGATCCTGGCAGCCTCACCACAAGACTGTGGATAAGCGGGCGTTTCCCCATTGCGCCCAAATCCCTCTGGTGATGCTATTACCGGAGCTCATTCTGGGAAAAGAGGACGAGTAGAATTGCTCTACTGCGCCCATCTGAAGGAAAACAAAGTGGACTTTCACGCCCAAGCCCTGAGATGACGAAATGATGCAGTCGAACAGGGGTTCATGGCCAATGTCAACACTAGATCATGATCACATCGATGTACGAGTCAGGAGTTTCCGAAATAGGCCCCGTGAATGAGGCACGTGGACGAAATGGGCTCTGAGTAGTTTTTTTGTCACTGCAGATGAGGACCGAAATGGGCCCAACGAATTTGACGAGGCGTTTGGCGACCAAAATGGCCCCCGGATTCCTGTTATTCAACTAGGGAGCCACCCTTGTAAGCCAACCCCCGACCTCTCCCAACTGGCCTCAGACCCCTTCTATAGAAGGGTAGGTATACCCACTTTTTTGATAATGTAGTTTTTTTGTTTTTTTTTTCAAAGAAATTTGGAGCTAACGGAGCACAGATGGAGCAACATTTTGGAGGTTTCAGACTGTTTGTTGGAAGATTTGATTTCTGTGAAGCCGGACAACGGCAAGGTAGATGCATTTTGCAATTACGTGCTTGATGGCTATTTCCCACGATCCATTAGTATTTGCTTTACTGAATGATAAGTGGGAAGATACGTAGAGTGAGCGTTGGGCCCTTCCGATTTTGCTCACCGGAAGAAAACGCCGCGAGTTTACTGGTCTGTAATAGTAATTTTGTTCCGGGACAATTCAAGTTGCCACCCAAAATTCATGAGGAATACACAGGCCGACCCAGAGATTCACCCCCTACATGATAGCAAAAACCAAAAAAACTACGAGAGCGGCGTAGGGTGGCAAAGAATCCGAAAAAGAATGAGACGGCTGTGTGTCGAGCATGTCGAAATATGTTCGAACCTCTGAATTATAATTATAATTATTATAACGTACCTACATGAGGTTCACCCAATCATAATAATAAGTTTTCCTACCAGACATGTTGAGTTTTGAATTAAAACCTGATGGAACAACAAATATTCAAAATATATCTATAAATAGCCTTGGCTATATATATAGCCTTGGCTGTATATAGCCAAAAACGGTTTCTCATTTTTTTTTTTCCAGCATTCCTGCCAAGACTATCAGAGTTACAGAAACCTACCTGAGCTCAAATTAAAGCTAATTACATCCCCTACAACTTTTATTCCGATAGATTTTAACGTAGGACCCGTCGTCTAGCCCGTATTTCGTTCGAAATATGAAGAAAAGTTAAAATCCACACTTTTTGGAAAATATTAGTCATTTTTGAAGATCTGTATCTAAGTTACGGTTTGATCTATAAACTTGAATCTGGTCTCGTTTTGTGGCAAATTTAATCTACTTTAAAAAAGGTAGGTATATTACTTTTCGAAAAGCGCTTATTTTCATTGCCTTTTTTTTTTGTAAAGTTTGACTGGGCTATAGTATAGCCCATAATATGGGCTATATTATAGCCCAGTCAAAATATTATTATGGCGCTACAACCCGCCGAAGGGTCAGGGCCTCCTGTAATGATGTCCGCCAGTCCTCTCTGTTTTGTGCTGCCGCTCTCAAGTTCCTTGTCCCAATGATGGAGCGGGCATCTGAGGTCACACCATCCAGGCAGCGAAGTTTGGGCCGCCCGAGCCTTCTTCTGGCATAGATTTTTTCGTCCAGGATCTTTCGAGGTGGCTCCTCTGGGGTCATCCTCTTCGCAACGAGAGACGGGTCAATAAGCGTCGTTGCCACGGGTGCGTTTTCATGGATTACTTACGCGGGTTGTGCCTCCCAGATTACAGATTGTACCCCCCCCCCCCTCCTTACTCCAGCCCCCTTTAATATTATATAATATATAATCATACAATAATATAAAATCGTGTTGGCCGACGTAAGCCGTGTGGTTTGTTGTATAATATATAAATGTGGGCATCATTTCCTGAAACTAGTGTGAATAAAAGTTTCACTTTTACCGTGGTTTCATAAAACCACACCCCAATTTGTATTTATTTGAAAAATAAAATTTATTTTTCAAATATTTAATATTTGATTTTTGGAACAAAATAAATATCTATCTTTTGATAGATGAGTAGAGATATTAGGGTATCTCAACTTTAATAAAAATCAAAATATTTAGGGTATATTTTAATTTCTAAAATATTGATTGGAGATACCAATGGGAATTTTATTTTCAATAAAATTGAAAATTTTATTTTTATTTGTTTGAAAAATAAATATATCATTTATATGAATTTAAAAAAATTTTCATTTTAATAGAATAGAAATGTTCCTCAAATAAGTAAATGTTTTTATTTATAAAAATGAAAAGTAAATTTATATATATTATTAGGGTAGGTAATATATATTGGTTGAATTCCTACTTTTTAGGGAAAATGGAAAATTAGTTTTCAAGATAATATATTATGATGGGAAGTATGGTAGAGTTAGAGGCTATAGGCTAGAGTAAACCCCAAAGGATGAAAGTATTCAAACCCCCTTAATCCCCCTGAATGTGGACTCCTATGAGTATTATAGAATAGAATATATTCTATAATACTCTTAGGAGTCCACCTTTAGTAATATTATTACTAAAGTTAATCCCTAGACGGTAGGTAGATAGGTATGAGGTTATTTTAAGGAATAAGTCTTAAATGATATAAGGATAAGTTATTATAATAACCTCTGATTGAGAAATAAATATAGATCTAAATAAATTTACCCTAATTATAAAATTAAATAGTAGACCTGTACTTAATTTAACCAGAGCGCTGTGCAGGGCCGGACTGGGACCCCTGAAAGGGCGCGGCCTTTGACTTAAGAAAAGGCGCAATCCGGGGGGAAAATTTCAAAACGTTGAAACGTTTCTGACAATTTATTTGTCCCTCTACAGGGCCGATAAATACAAATCATCCGATGTAGGGTCTTCAACAGTACTTCATAAACATTTAGGTACTACAATTGAACTACTATTACAGTAGTCAATTGTGTAGGGTTTATAGTTTTAAGATCATTGTGGAACCTAAATTTTATGTGAAGGGCTGTTGAAGACCCTACATCGGATGATTTGTATTTATCAGCCCTGAAGATGGACAAATCAATTGTCAGAAACGTAGGCAACTACAAGATTTCATTGACCGAAACTCAACAATCCCCACAACTATTATAATATAATATTAGTGGTTTTTGGTTGTTCATCTAATGGTAGGATCTATCTCGGCCAAAAATGCTCATAATCTTCCTTCCTTTGAAATAGTTTGAGCCCACTTCTAGCCAAGAGAGGAACCAGTCGACCTGGTTCTTTTCTACTGAATCAGAAAACGCCGATATTATCTTTCCAACAGGGGGCTATCACCAGGATGGTTCCATTTTGAGAAACAAAAACCGCCGATTTGATATAACTGATTTTTTCAAATTTGAATTTTCGAGGGAAAACAGGATAGAATCGGTGGTTCCTTTTTGGTTTATTATTCTTGGAATAATACACCTATGTTTTCGCGACGCGGGTCGACGACTCCGATCGGCCTCAAAATTTGACATTATCCGTTTCAAGAGGTCTACATTCAAAATCCGAAATGTCCGTCCGCCGTCCGCCGTCCAGGCCGTTTTGGGCAGTAGGAATTTTTTTAAAAATCTGAAATTTTGGCAAAATACTTAGTTTACCATCTAGTTGTGCCCGCAAGGTTTTCAGCCCGATCGCCCAAACCCGTGGGGCGCTATGGGGCTAAAATGGGGCTACAGGAGGGGTGTTTTGAAGGCTTTTAGCTATGGGATCGAGGTAGGTGTCGTTTTCGAAGTATTTTTGGACGTAGAATCCATTTTTGGGGGTCCCGGAACGATCCGATTTCACTGTGGCGTTCTATAGGGCTCTCATGGGGCTAAAAATGGGATTTTTGAAGGATCCCAGGAAGTTAAATATTTTTCGAGTAAAAATTAAAGAATTTTTGAAAAAACACATTTTTGAAAAAAAAATCCCCCCAAAAAATTTTTTTTGAAATATAAAAATCCAAAAAAAATTTTTAAATTTTTTTATTGACAGAATTAAATGTCTGTACAAGTAACCTATATCACAGAATAATAAACCCTTGTGTAAAATTTGCAGCGTTTTTTACTGAAAGTAGATAGCAACTTGGCCCACCTCATGGCGCTCTTATCTCATTTTCGCATTTTTTGGGGATGGTTCCTTTCTACAGAATGTCGTCCAATTTATGATACCCCGTCGCGGTAGTCAGTGCTGTTCGCCTTGGTATTCCATAGTTTGCCCATAATATGCTCAGTAGGTCACAACGATCCAGACAAACGCCATAAAAACCCTCGACGACGTTATGACAATAATAATTATTGTCATAACGTTATTATTGGTTTCCCCTCTGGGCGGTGTTTCAAGCTTTTTCTATTTTTCGATCGGTTTTGAGGGGTCGTAAATTTGGGATAAATTGGTTTTGGTAGTTAAAAAGGCGTTTGACAGATTGTGTGTTTGTTTTCGGTACAGAATGGCAGAAGGGGTTGACGGGAACTGACGCACGTGCAGAGATGTAAAATACCCGGGTATTCTTTTTTAAGGGTAAATACCCATTTTGGGTATTTAATAGGGTATTTTATCTTCAATGAATCGGTATCGCAAAAAAAAAAAAACACGTAGGTAAAACGTTCTTACTACTCGAGAGCCAGCCTCTACCAAAGTTTCAACAATTTTCGAGTTCAGGATCATCCTTAAATTTTCATCCTTTCATTTAGAGTCTATGAAATAAATACTCATGTTCGATGGAAGTCACACAAACAAACTGCTATGAAATCATAATATGATAAATTTTAATTAATACCCTAAAAATAAATAATACCCTACCTACTGGGTATTTACCCCCTTTAAGTACATCTCTGCGCACGTGGTATGCGAGGCCCCACATTTTGTCATCTCCGAGATTTATCATTCATGAGAAAATATCATTCGTGCAGCTTTCAAGCTATTTAAGCGATCGCATTTTTTCTTCTTCTTAAAATTGAATATTTTGGTGAGTAATTCACTCAAAAGCACTCCCGGAGTTGACGCCGTAATTGCCGCTCAGGAGCCGGCGCCGTCGCAACACGTTTGGCGTCGTTTTCCCCGCGCCTTGTTAAACTGGCCAATCAAATAGACAAAAAGGTTTGTTTACGAACAAAAATCAACTCACCAGAATAGCACCACGCTGGCCAGACGACAGGACTTGCGGTATCCAATTCTCGCATGTCAACTAGTCCATGTTATTTCGTTCACCTCGGAGCCGATTTTGATGAACACAGAGCGTGGAAGACAGACGTAATTAATGTGAAGGCACGCGTACAAACTAAAAAAAAAATGCGGTATCGTCTGTATCGTCGGGACGGTGCGTCAGGTTGAACTGATCAGGTAGGTACTTGCTCTCTGTTGCGTTCCGTACAGGTGGAAGGGGGGGGGGGGGGGGATCCGGGAGCCCCGCGGACAACCCCCCACCTGAAATGGCCCCGAGTGGAAGGGGGTCCCCTCCAAAGAGTAACAGAGAGCAAACCCCAACTGAGCAGGGGGGTCCCCTCTGAACCCCAACCCCCACCGACCCCACTGCAGGCCCACCTTCACATATTTATATCGCTCCTCCGGAGTAATAGTGGTAGTCCAAAAACCTTACTTTTGGGAAATCGCAATTTAAGATTTTTCACATCTTTGTTCGCGTGTTGCAGACACGAGGGCTTTGTTTCCGATATCCGATGCTTCTCAGGCTTTCATATTATTATCTACATTTCAGGTTTCCCCAAAGCTTCTTCTCCCCCTTCTCATTCACGACACGCATGTAGGTATTAAAATCAATTAAATTTCAATTATGTACCACTCTTATCCCAAGAAATTGGGCCCAAATGGATGGTACATCTTGACATGATCCACTACTGTACTGATGAACACAAGGGATGACACACGTTAATATTGGAATAGTCGTGGTACATTTTTGAAATGATCGGGTTTTGCCACAGCAAGCACACAAAAAAGGATATTTTCTTGGTTGAACAGCGGTACTTCTTGAAATATACCAGTACTGAAGTGAAAAAAATGAGGTTAATACCTGATTTTTCTGACGGACAGCGGCTCATTAGAGATGAACCAACCTTCATCAAACGAAATGTCGGTAATCTGCAAGGAAAACACCGGTTCATCTGCTCTCTCCCGAGTAATTTTTGAAATATGCTTAAACCAATAATACCCCCATGTTAAGCTCGTCGCGAGCTACCCAATGGTATATATAACTCAAAACAGCTGTTTTTGGACTTATACCACTATTACTCCGGAGGAGCGATAATATCGATTATATCGTCACTTCTAACACCACGTAATTGATTTTGAGCAACTTTACCGGAGAGACAAAACAAGCCATCAATTGAATTGAATAGATGAGCGCAACCTTTTTGTTATTACGAGAGAAACTAAGAAACAGTAGGTATCTAGCGACCAAACTATGCCACACAGCACATCATCCACGTGATGCTCATTACGTAAACAACTGCACCCTAACGACCGATGCTTAAGAAAACCTTATGCCGATCAGAGGTAACGAACGGCTCAGGCTGCAAAAATCGTTTTGGAGTCGTTGGAATCAGCCTAAAAAGCTCATTCCATAGACCCTTGTACCAACGAAATCGGACAAAAACTTCCGCCCCCTTTTGAGGCCTCCTTAGTTACACATCAGAGATAAACAACTTTCGTCGTGAAGGACCTCCCGAAAACCGATGAAGGGAATGAGGGAGGAAAAATCAAGGTAGCCTATAACCACCCCCCGAACTCGCTGATGACAATGAGACCACCCTCATGAAAATCTGTTGAGCCGCTCGGGCGTGATGCTCTGTACACAAACAAACAAACAAACAAAAAAAAAAAAAAACAAGCCATCAATTGAATTGAATAGATGAGCGCAACCTTTAGTTATTAATATTTAATGAGCGAGAGAAACTAAGAAACAGTAGGTATCTAGCGACCAAACTATGCCACACAACACATCAAAAGTATCCACGTGATGCTCATTACGTAAACAACTGCACCCTAAAGACCGATGCGTAATAAAACCTTATGCCGATCAGAGGTAACGAACGGCTCAGGCTGCAAAAATCGTTTTGGAGTCGTTGGAATCAGCCTGAAAAGCTCATTCCATAGACCCTTGTACCAACGAAATCGGACAAAAACTTTCGTCCCCCTTTTGAGGCCTCCTTAGTTACACATCAGAGATAAACAACTTTCGTCGTGAAGGACCTCCCGAAAACCGATGAAGGGGATGAGGGAGGGAAAATCAAGGTAGCCTATAACCACCCCCGGAACTCGCTGATGACAATAAGACCACCCTCATGGAAATCTGTTGAGCCGCTCGGACGTGATGCTCTGTACACAAACAAACAAAAAAAAACAAAAAAACATACATGTCGAAGAGGTGAGCGCACCTTTCCATTTTTTGGAAAAAGGTTGCGCTAAAAACATACATGTCGAGGAGGTGAGCGCACCTTTCCATTTTTTGGAAAAAGGTTGCGCTAAAAACTGTCTCATTTTGTTTGAAAACTCATTTTTCATTTTTTTTTTTTTTTTTTCTCACATTATAACTATAAACGACCCCAGAAACACATTTTTGACATAATATTCAACGATTTCATGCAATTTCTCAAAAATCTGTCAAGTTAGGTGGTCAATTAGGTGTCAATTAGGTGGTGTGGGCATTTGAAATAGTTAATTAAGTGGTGTTGAAAGTTGCCAATTAGGCCAGATGCAGCTACCAGCGAACGCAATTACGTGGTGTTGACACACTGTTGCTAGGAAATCAATTACGTGCTGTTATCATTTTTGCGTTTTTCTCATGACACATTGTGTCCTGATGTCCTTGGCATGGTTACGGCTGTACTCCTTCTTCGGCTATGTCTTATTACCCATCAAACGAAGAAAAAAACTCACTTTCGCAAAAATGTCAATTACGTGGTGTTAGAACTTAAGTTACGATATACATATGGAATATATATACATATATACATATGAAATATGTTTCAAGGTTTTTTCAATTTTTGGTTCAATCGTCTCAAAATAAACAAACTGTTTTCGCGAAGGAGGTCAACAATTTTGATCGGCCTCAAAATTGGTATTAATTACAAATTTTGAGGCCGATGATGCTCCACCAGCTCTGTGCAGCCTTCTTGCCCTCTGAATCGGATTCAGAAGTGACTAAAGCTCTAGACGCAGTTTTCTGTTTCTTCGATTTCTTGCTTTTGCCAGTCTTCTTCATGGCATTTGATTTTTCGAGAGAAAACTTCACCAGGGGCTCGTCCGAGGAATTAGAGGACAAATCAGTCGGATCTGATGTACCTACTGTACCTACTCGTCCTTCAGATAAGATTTCAGCATGGTGATGAGTGTACGGCTGTATCTCTCAGCCGGATTTGCTTGAGGATGTCTTCTCGCGTTGTAGAATATGGTAACACCATACTGGTCAGCCAATTCCTTGAATGGAGCTCCTCGGTACTCGGGGCCATTATCACAGAGGATAACAGAGGGCACAACGTAAGTGAGAAATACTTCAGATTCCAGGACCGCAGTTACGGTTTTGGATTTGGCGTCTCTGATGGGTTTGAGGACAACATATTTTGAGAAGACATCTGTGATGACACAGATGTATTTGAACCCTTTGGTCGAGCGGGGCAGAGGTCCCACGAGATCGGTTGCAACCATCTCCCATGGCTGTTTTGGTAGAGTTCTTTGTCCGAGAAGTCCCGCTGGTTTGGAGTTGGAACCTTTAGATTGTTGACAGATTTTGCACCTTTGGACGTAGGTTTTCACATCTGACAACATACGAGGCCAATTACTATTTACTATTACTAAGTAACGTTCATTCAATGAACTTCATTGACACGACGATAGGTTTCGACCCTTACAGAAGATAAATAAAAAAGAATAATTTCTTTAGCTGAAGTTGAGTCACGATCGATAAAATTTAGATTTTAATGGCGTATAAAATTGTCAAATCCGGTAGAGGGGAGAGTGGATCTCCACGACGATTTCTGGATAAATATTGGAACGGTCGCACCTGGGAATTCCGAAGGTCCGACGGTCGCGTCTCCTGAGGGAATCCAGGGATCCCGGACGACGGCAGACAAAAGTTTCCCACGTGGTGGCGATCAGAGGATTGGATCAAAATTTCAATCCAAAGGGAGTTCGAGAGGGTGTTCCACAATCTCAATCCCGAGCGTGTTCCAGAACGAGTTCCCGAGGGTGTTCCAAAACGTGTTCCCAAAGGTGTTGCCTCCAATGACGAAGAAAATAGCGCTTCGGGAGGCTGCAAAAACAAGTAAGAGGGGTCCATGAGATTCTGGACGTAAAATAGGAACAGCTCCCAGGAAGGCAATTTTCCTGATATCGTAATTAGAGTTGAGAAGCGATGAAAGGAAGGGTTTTTTAGTTACCTCGAGGTCTGCTGACGGGATGAAGACGGTGAAAATACAGTGCCTTTCCACGGCGGGATCCTCCAAATCTAGGGAGTTTGAGTGAACGAAATCACTATAATTTCCGCCGGGAAAAAGGCACTTTGTTTATTAAGGAAAATAATTCCAATACTTCGAGTATTTTGAAAGGTAAAATAGTTTTACTACCTATAAATTTCCTTAATACCTAATGCAATTTTTATATAAAAAAATTATTATTTTTATAATTATAAAATCCCAATTATTGGGCTAAGGAATCGTTTCGTAAGTATTTTTGGACGTAGAATCCATTTTTCGAGGTCCAACCATTTTGAACGTATAATACATTTTTCGAAGTCCAACATCTGTTCAACCAGTTCAGAAAAAAAAAAAAGTTTATATATTTTTTCCAAAACCTTTCTTAATGACACAGAATTAATTTTTGCACATGATGACGATGATTGTGAAAAAAATTAATTCAGATCGTTATGGGACCCCCAAAAATGGATTCTACGTTCAAAAATACTTTGAAAACGACATCTAACTCGATCCATTAGCCGAAAACCTTCAAAACCACCTCCCGTAGCCCCTTTTTATCCCCACAGAGGCTGTCAAAATTTCAGATTTAAAAAAAAAAAATCCTACAGCTCAAAAAATTCTACACAGAAGCAAACTATGCATTTTGTGTTTACATCCAGGTTTTATTGAAGGAATCATCAAGTGGCAAGGCTTCACCATCTGGCGTCGACATCGTACGTCATCCTGTTGCTGGGATTGGCGTCGAAGCCCTCTTTGAAAAACTTCTTCTCCTGAGCCATTCGGACGTTGCGAGGGAACACGTCCCACGTGGGACTCTTCAACTCGAAGAGCGAGTAATGCGGTACTTTCCGATTGATGAAATGATTGTTGATGAAAAAGTTGTACACTGGCAACCTGGAATTCGTGATAATGTGAGCGGTATTTTGCACGATTGAGGTTGTTTGTCGAAGGTGCAGAGGTCGATTTCATTTTGGGAAAAATATTACTCCTCTGCAGATAGACTAAATTGCTCGATATAAACAAATTGGCGGTGGGGGGGGGGGGGGGGGGGGATCTACAGCTCTATCAAGTAGGTATACAGTAGGTACCTATACCATTAGTAGGGATCGGATTGTAATGCTCGAAAAATGTTTTATGCTTCGAAAAGGGATTTTAACAGTGTTTTTCGAGCATAATCAATAGCATATTATATTGTTAAAATCGATAGAAAGGAAAATGAAACGAAATAATCTAGTTATGGGGCCGTAAATGGAGCTTTTGAATGACTTGGGCCAGAAGGTGTCGTTTTCGAAGTAATTTTGCCGCGTAGTTGGGGCCAAACCCTGCAATTAATTTGGGAGTTCACCAACTCGGCCAACCTCCACTAACTGAGAGTTCATGACGCCGAATGATGTCAACAATCGATGGGTGACAGAGGTCAACGCCTCCGATTCCGAGGTGTCAAGCCGGGCCAATGTCGATGTAAACAACATGAAGGAACCAACTCACGCAAGTTGTTTCCTAACTCACGCTTGGTGGCGTGCCATACAAAGGTTTTGTTTGTCGACAGATTACAAATCCGACACGAAAGTGAGACTATGGTTGAAGCTTTTCTTCGGTCTTCCATTTTTGGGCCCACAACGAGTGAGAGCATGTTTTGAGGAAATTGTCCGACAAAAACCTAAAGAAAGGGGAAACCCAATGACCGCACAAATGAATTTTTCCATCTTCAACTTATCCTCGTAAGCTATGGGCTGAATTTACGCACAACTAATGCCTGCTTTTCATCGCCACTTCAACGACAATTTTACTTCTCCCCATCCCAGTATTTACTTGTATGACAGTTTCCCACCGAAGTTGACCAGGTTCCCTAGTTTGACGTGAAATATTATTTTGTTTGAAAACATTTTCATTTGTATATATTTTTGCATGAGTGGGTGACGTGTTTCATACTGATAAATTAATGTCGTTCCCCTTTGGAGATCTATGAGCTTTCGTTATCCCTTTCATTCAGGCGTTGGCCGACTTTGATACCTTAAATTTTGAGGCGTTGGCCAAGTTGGACACTGTTTGGGTCGCAGGTTGAAACCCTTGGTCCAGTTGTAGAGCAGCCATTATTTTTGTCTTTATCAAGGTGATTCCAAGGGCTCAACCTACAACCTATAAATTTGGAATAAACCAGCTTCTCATCAGTCAGAGCAGTCGATAAACCATTGCAGAGCTTGGCCCCCACCTTCCGTACTTAATTAATCTTTCGAATCGATGATCGTACAACAGCATTTCAAGTTACTCATTCCTGGTCTAAATAACTTTGTCAAATGTGTCCATTTTAAAAACGCTGCAAATTTTACACAAGGGTTTATTATTCTTTGATATAGGTACCTTGTGAAGAAATTTAATTCTGTCAATGAAAAATAAATACATAAATAGTTATTAAAAAAAATTAAAAATTAAAAAAAAAATTATTTTTGGATTTTATTTTTCAAAAAGTTTTTTAATTTTTTGACATTTTATGTCTTTACTTTGGCACATAAACGAAACATTCGTTAACAAAAAGCGTTAACAACTACCGATAAACAAATACCGTTAACAAAAATCGTTAACAACTAGGTAACCGATAAACAAATACCGGTAACTATGAAAGAAAAATTTATGAATAAAATTGTATTATTTAATAATACAACTTCACATAGTACTAGTAATAAGATACACCGCAATATCTGAGGCCAAATCAAAACAATAATACCGTTAACAAAAATCGTTAACAACTGCCGATAAACAAAATACCGGTAACTATGAAAGAAAAATTGATGAATAAATAATACAACTTCACATAGTACTAGTAATAAGATACACCGCAATATCTGAGGCCAAATCAAAACAGACAGTAAAATAGACAGTAATGATTTAATCATTACGGGAGGGAAATATTATTGCGTCGCGCCGTGACGAGCGGTCGCCATGGTAACCGTCTGACCAAAACTGGAGACGACCTCCTGTTAATCAGTATCCATTAATAATAAGGACATAAAATGTCCCAATGTGTTGCAGACTGGTATGCAAGCGAACCTTTACAACAACCTGTCAGTTTATCGTGGAAATAGACTAATTCGACTTACATAGTCTTTTATTTTTCAAAATTTTATTGATTGACAGAATTAATTTTCTCAAAAGTACACACTGAATAGGTTCCGATAAAAGATGAGACGAAGGCACGATTCCAATACAACATTAGACGTTGCCCGAGTCTTTGTAAACACCCGTCACCTACTGCTTAGTGTTTACCCCCTACGACAACGAATACTTATCAAAAAAAGACGATTTCAGACGAAGTAGTCTATTTCCACGATAAATCATCTTACTAAACCGAACCGGGTATTGTACTGATGATGGTTTAGTAAACCGAAACGCGTCTACAAGTTGTTATTTTATTTATCGTGGAAATAGACTACTTCGTCTGAAATCGTCTTTTTTTTATGTTCAACTTACCGTCAGCAATGGGACCAATTTTCAAAAAAGGTTGGACTGTAGATGAGCATAGCAACTCGAAATCGAACTCCAAATTTGCTTATATTAACAATGCAGTCCATCAGCAGAGGAGTCATCTTTCTCCCATATCACATTGCGTTAGAACGAAGTTTTAAAATTGAAGACGTACCTGTTCGAGACATTCCTGTAGTTGTACATTGCATGAAGTGTCAGAGGGTCATAGCGGGCTTCAGTGACGTCACGCCAAATGTTCTTTTCCCTCTGGGTTTTAAACAATTTTCGTATTTCCGATGTTATTTTCTGAGAAATAAAAAATTTAATCGGTCAATTAAGTAGGTAGAGGGTGGTGAGGGAGCGTTAGGTAGGTGAATACTTTTGATAGTTTTGTACAATATTTTTTTGGTACCAGCGTGGAGGTCAGTGTATGGGGCATTCCACGTCAAAGGTTGAACTCAAAAAAATAAAGTTCTTCGAAATCGACCATTTTTGGGTATGTTGTACCCCTAGGTGAGAAAAAATTTCCCAGAAATTTGGAGACCGATTCGACGCATTTTCGTCGCTCCACAGGCAGTCAAAGTTAGCAAAATAGGCAAGTGTGGGTTCACTTCGCCGGCTGCTACCGCCCTTATTCCGCCACCAAAAAAATAACATCGCCAGTGTTTCGGAAAGAGAAAAACCTCCTCTTTTCTGTGGTGTAATCGTTTTTTCAATCAAAATTTTACTTCACTTTTAAAATCGAGTTTGAAAACTTAAAAATAAGTTTTCTCCAATTTGGGCATTTTTAATTTTTTTTATTTTTGGCTTAATTTTAAGGTATACACCTGTAGAACATCCAGTTAAAAGGGAATCATTGGATGCAAAGTCGTTAAGTGTCAGCAAACAAAAGATATCACTTATATATGTGGAAAAACGCGTTTTTTCTCCTTTTTACCGAGTTTTCCGCGGTTGCACTGCCTCTACGAGAACACCGACTATAATGGACTTCATCTGCCACTCATAAGCTTTCCCAGTAGGATTCAGGTGCAGCAAAAAACAGGTGGACATCCAAAGACTAGCCCTCCAGAAGCGGTTCAGTCGCTCTTTTACAATTCATGGTAAGTACCAAGGACTATCATGCATATCTGCCGAATCCAGATGGTCTTACCTTGAAAATAACTAGTGAATCTTCCTTTAGTAAATTTTGTAAAATAAACGTGTAGGTAGTGAATCGAATACATCTGTTTTCATGTGTTCTCACCATCTCCCCCAAATATAGTAGGTACCTAACTAAAGGAATGTGGATCGAATAGAAAGTGTTAAACTGCCTACAAATGGGGACAATTTGAATTTCAAATTTCAAATTCAAGAGTTGAAACAGTTTTTGAAATAGAAAAATATTGAAACCTACTGGGAAAGCTTATGAGTGGCAGATGAAGTCCATTATAGTCTGTGTTCTCGTAGAGAAAGGATGCGAGGCAATGCAACCGCGAAAAACGCGTTTTTCCTCATATATTAGTGATATCTTTTGTTTGCTGACACTTAACGACTTTGCATCCCATGATTCCTTTCTAACTGGATGTTCTACAGGTGTATACCTTGAAATTAAGCCAAAAAAAAAAAAAAAAAAATTTAAAATGCCCAAATTGGAGAAAACTTATTTTTAAGTTTTCAAACTCGATTTTAAACGTGAAGTAAAATTTTGATTGAAAAAACGATTACACCACAGAAAAGAGGAGGTTTTTCTCTTTCCAAAACACTGGCGATGTTATTTTTTTGGTGGCGGAATAAGGGCGGTAGCAGCCGGCGAAATGAACCCACACCTGCCTATTTTGCTAACTTTGACTGCCTGTGGAGCGACGAAAATGCGACGAATCGGTCTCCAAATTTCTGGGAAATTTTTTCTCACCTAGGGGTACAACATACCCAAAAATGGTTGATTTCGAAGAACTTTATTTTTTTGAGTTCAACCTTTGACGTGGAATGCCCCGTATACTAAATAAAGTTACGGTGCCAACGTAGGTGCTAACTCAATCTTAAAAGAAACTATTAGGTACCTTAACATGATCGAAATCGCGAATTCCCATTTTTTCGAGTCCTTCCGCTTCTAACAGTACAAGGTGCCGCCCACGTATGCCATTAGCTCTGAAACAAGCCTGAAAAGAAGGTTAAACACCCTACTTCAGAGGTCCTACTTTTATTCGAAGGCAGCGTCAAGCAGAGCTTTAATCAGGCTAAATTGATCTAGGTACTCACGGTATATTGAGGAAGACAAACAACATTTTGCAGCCACTCTACCACCATGTCATCATTCCAATCGTACACCGCGTTGACCAGTTTGGTCTCTTTCAGCTGTTTTTCCATAAACCACGCCAATCGGACGGTTATGGGAGGCTCCGGATGGAACTTGCTGTAAAACAGGAGACAAAATGAACTCCAAACGGTACGTGCCCAAGTAGCAGGTTCTAGTAAAAATCAGACATGTCTGTATGAATTTGGAATCAGACATGTCTGTATGAATTTGGAATCAGACATGTCATTCATGTATGAATTTGGAAGGACAGGGACTGATTTTCCGAAGATGTAAATTCCGAGAGTTAACGTTTCCATGTCCCTGGATGCTGGTAGTTAACTATGTTAGTGATAATTAACACTAACATAATTTTTCTTTACTACACTATTTATTGATTTCATCACTTTTTTACATAATTACGATTGGTGGGATACGCAGACGGCATAGTTGCCGAAACCGAAGGCAAAGGATGGACTCTCTCTACAAAGGACGGACTCTCTCTACTCCAGTCACAGCGGTGCAAACTATTGCTGGAGCAATGCCAATAACTTCCCAGCGGACGAAAGGAGAAGAATATACTTACACAAGGGAGAAAATATACCGACAACAGTGGAGAAAGAAGAGCGAATAGCGACCACAGAGAAGTGGCAGGACGGTGGACTGCACGACTCAAACACGATGTTCGAGAATGAGCCCACTCATGAAGAGTCCCACTCCTTCCACTGGTTTGTGCATGAATAGCCCCATTCTGAATACGCTGTGGATACTCGGGCACTAATCGAGTCCCTGCCATCTGCCATGCTGTGGGTTAGGAGGTACCTGGTCAAGCGAGTGAAATGCAACTTGATCAGCCCTGAAGTAATACGATAAAGTAGTCCCGGGGCAGTCCTTGACGCTCACTGCGGTGGAGGTGTGCTATTTTATTTGGTAGTTGGTTCACTTCTTTTTTGACCGCGTGAAGAGGTCAACAAGAGTCCATCTCACAGGCGATGAATCACTTTTGGTTTATTATTCTTGGAATAATACACCTATGTAATCGCGACGGGGGTCGACGAATCGGATCGGCCTCAATATTTGACAAAAGGTCTACATTCTAAAATTTAGAATCCGAAATGTCCGTCCGCCGTCCGGGCCGTTTTGGGCAGTAGGATTTTTTTTTAAATCTGAAATTTTTACAAAATACTTGGTTTACCATCTAGTTGTGCCCGCAAGGTTTTCAGCCCGATCGCCCAAACCCGTGTGGCGCTATGGCTAAAGTGGGGCTATAGGAGGGGGTTTTGAAGGCTTTGAGCTATGGGACCGAGTTAGGTGTCGTTTTCGAAGTATTTTTGGAAGTAAAATCCATTTTTGTGGGTCCCGGAACGATCCGATTTCACTGCGGCGATCTATAGGGCTTTCATGGCGCTAAAACTGGGATTTTTGAAGGATCCCAGGAAGTTAAATATTTTTCGAGTAAAAAATAAAGAATTTAAAATACATATATTTTAAATCAAAAAAATCTTTTTTTCCAAAATCAGAAATGAATTTTTGCACAAGTAACCCTTGTGTAAAATGTGCAGCGTATTCTTTTTCTAACACCGCAGTAAACAAAAACAAAAACAACACATTTCTTACAATGCTACCTTAGAGTCTTCCCTCCTTTTGCTGGACGTGATTCAATATTAAATATCGAATATTAAATTTTGAAAAACTCACTCAGTGTTGGTGTCCATAATGTATCCCAGGACCTCAGAGAGTTTCGCTTGGCGGATTCCCTCCCGCAAGCAGTAGTCTTTTGAGGAGGTTTTCACCCTATACAGGTTCTCTGGGGGCCACATTGGTCCTCTCTGCTTCACTTTCTTCTTCCAGACAGCTACCTCCTTCCTGACGGTTTTCACAAAGTATTTGGAAATTGCGATTTTCCACGGGCCAAAATACGGTTCAGAAACTGTACTTCCGTCGCATAGGCAGTGTTTAAAAGACTGTAGGTTGATTTCGAGGAGGCCACTTTCCATGATTTTGAAGGAGACGCAATGATTCGCATGATCCCTGAAATCAGAAACAAAATATCAGCTAAATAGTAATCTAAATTGCTGAGGGTGATTGTTAGCAAAAATCTTACTGAAGTAGCTTGATGGGAAAGTGTTGACTACAGCATCGGACTGGCTGAAGAGGCTTAGCATCAGGAGGAGGAGGCGATTCACTAGGGAATGATTCCACCGACGGCAAATCACTCGACTCTGATGAGGAGAGGTTGAATGGGAAACCGAGAATATCTTTAGATTTTGAAGGCGCGAGTAATTCAGACTCTTCCCGCACAACCGATGAAGCTGGTAGAATCTGAAACAAGAACAGCTCTGGGGAAAATGTATAACGATGTAACTGTTTAGTAAAGGCGGATTTTCACGGGTACAGAAATGACAGCGTGGCACGTGAAGGCGTCTTTGAATTACGTGAGTTTTTTTAATGACTTCTGAGCTCACAGATACCTAATGGTAAAAACCGTTCCTCCATGAGTGGCAGGGGGATTTGTTCCTTTTCGCCGTCTTCTCCCCACTCCCCCCTCCTCATTTGACCTCCAAGACCCCCACGGATACCCCCTTTCATTGCATGGGGGTTTTCTATGACCTCTGAGCTCCATCTAGTGAAGCCAAACGATCCTCCGTGAGGGAAGGGATCAACTTTTTCTCTGCAAATTACAGCTCATTCGACCTCCTGGGATCCTTCATAAGCAACATTTTTAGCCATATAGAAGTCCCTAGAACTCCTCGATGAGATCGGGTGGATTTCGGAACCCACAAAGGTGTTTTTTAAGTCAGTAAATAGTTAGAAAACGCCCCCTCCGAACACCCCTCATGTATCCCCTGTTTAGCCCCACATTGGTTAGGTACTAGGAAGAAAATGTTTGGGGCAGAAAGGAGTACCCCGCAGATGTTAAAAATATGCTGAGAACGTGTAAAGATCAGTTGATATTACCAGACATTTCGGAGTCACACCAACATGAGACAAGTAACTTGACATGTGAAAAGAACTGTTCTCAAAGCTAAATTAGTACAAGTAAACAATAGTGTTATTATTTAATTCAACTAGTAAATTATTAATAAAATTTCTAAATTCTACAAACATATTCGAGTTTGTAAATAAGTATTGTTTATACTTAGTAGGTAACAAGAAATATTGTCAAAAAATTAGTAGGTATGTAATTAGTAAATAAAAAAGCCCCAATAGCGTGTCACGCCTAAAAATCAATCACGTTTGATTCCGAGCATGAGCGCTCTAGACTCTCCCTCCACTCTTAGGATGACGTCAGAGGCGAACTCATGACCACCCGTTCAGACAGAACAATCCCAATTCGAGGACCACGCTAGCGTGTCACGCCCCGTGAGAACCCCCCTTTATGGAGTCACCTTCACGCCCAAGGATACAATTTTCTAACCTCAGAAGGAGACGCGATATCATTTCTGCTGGCTTCAGCCAAAGAAGTGGGGAGCAGGGATTGCCCGCTGATTACAAACAGATGCGGTGAAGATAAAGTCGCCTCCAGGGGAAGTGAAACTTCAGCACCGCCATCTTCAACACCTGAAAACCCATAGAAAAAGAACAGTTTGGAGGAAGCTGTGGGCACACGATTGCAGCCAACGTAATGAAACCAAAACTGGCTGGTAGCTGAAACCAGTAACCGTACTGTACACAGCTGTTGCATTAAATGCAGCAATGCAATACAAATTTTGTCCCCCGTTACTAATTAATTCATACAGATTCCACGGGTCAAGTCAACTCACTTGGAATTATTTCGATAAAAGACCAGTTGGGTCTAGGAAGAGCTCCCACCTCGTCGAACAAGGACCTGAGTCGGGTGTTTCTCGGCCGGTCAAAAATATTCATCCTACCAACGTTATGCCGGGCGTTCCATCTCCTCACAGTGTCGACAGCTTCTTTGATGACGGCGGATTCAACCTGACAAAGAACCGTCCCATCATCTTCCGCCCCCCTGAAAACGGAACCCTCGGTCTTCTCGGGAGAGGCGAGAATAGTGATGCTTCCATCTTGAGTGATGCCAATTTTTTGTATGTAACATCTGAAGAAGAAACGTGACGTAAACATCACGGTAAGTCAGGTCAAGATTCACGCTGGCTTCTGATAATATCAGCATATTATGCTAGCAACTCCAATAAGTTTATTTGGATGCGATGTACAGGATGATGGTACAGGAAGGTTCAACCAAGATTGATGCATAGAAATTTATTTCATATTTAGGTATCACATATTTTACAAGAAATAATTTCAACGTTACAGCCAAACAATCTGAAATACATCAACTGCTACCACGTTATAATAATATTATGTTATAAATCTCTTGATAAATATCTTATGTCATGATGTTTTCAAGAATAAAAATGTTACAAACCCCAAAGCCTTAATTATGCAAAGGCTGAATGCCGTGTCCTAATCCTAAGCAATTAATGATTAATGCAAATCAGGACCTCATGTTACTTCCTTAGTCTTTCAGCTCGACATATTGCGGCTCAGCGGATATCCACGGCTGCTCCACCCAAGAAAGTTCGCACACGCGGTTGGCCTTGGTCTCGAACTTGACGATAATTTTCGTCCCAGCAACAACCTGGAAAACCACGCTGAGATGTATACTGATAATACGACACGAATGAAGTTAACGATATTCGGGGCAGCTCATCAATTAACAATAATTGTTAATTGATGAGCTGCCTGTAACTGTACAATTATTGTACAGTAGCAAAACTGGCAGTAACTATACGAAGCTCTCGCATCAAATATCTTCAGCTTACGGAGTTGAACCTCCCGTTGATTTTTCTGTGTTTGAAATTCTAACCGTCATTGACTTTTCTGCACTTGGAAGTTGCCCACCTCTTTCGTGATGAGGAACGCATCATTTGAATGAAACAGCTGACTGAGAATGAGAGCAAACTCGGGAGTTACAATAAGAACAACGCTGCAAATTTTACACAAGGGTTTATTACTCAGGACCTCTATGAGTATGCGCCTCGGTACTTCAGTTTCTGCGGTAGTATGCGCCCTTTAATATTTATAATATAAATAATATTTATAATATATTATATTATATAAAGATAGAAGGTACTTGTGGGAAAAATTTGGGAGGTACTTACAAGAATATAAACTTCCTTTACGCCCTTCAGGAAATTTGCTACATTTTGAGCTGCTGTATCTCGGGATCTATGAATTCTATGGAAATTGATCTTGTCTCAAAGATCTTGTTCTAAATTTTTACTACTGTATAAAGGATGTAGAGGTTATTATCGGAAAAGTGGTCCCTCAGTGTTTTCCGTGGTTTTTCGTATTTTTGAGAATGCTTCAGTCGGCTTCCGAAGTCGCAAAATTTTAAAATAATTTAATTATTCATATCCACATCCAAAAAAGATCGACTTACTACCCCCCATTTTGCAAGGTAAGATGTTTTATTTGACCGGACAAGTGGGGCGCATGCTAATAGAGCACCCTTTTTTTAAACTTTTTCTTAAAAAGTTTGTGGACGGATGTGGTACCTAGAAAAATGGATTCTACCTACCTACGACCAAAAATACTTCGAAAACGACAACTAACTCGACCACACAGCCGAAAACCTTCTTTTTTTAACCCTCCCGTAGCCCCACAGAGCCCCACGCGTTTGGGCGATTGGGCTGAACCTTGCGGGCGCTAGTAGATGGTAAACCGAGTATTTTGTCAACATTTTAGAACCTTCTATTTGTTCTTGGTGCGTGAGTGTGAGGAGCTTATGCATGCGCAGTGCTACGTTTTGATGGCCACGCCCACCAACTCTCAGTTCCAGAAGTGACATGTGAGGAAGTTTGAGGATCGAATTTACTGTTTCAGTAGCGTGAGTGAGGCGATAAATTATTGTAAATTTATTATTTGATAAAAATATGATATACTTATTATTTAAGATGATTATTATAAATAATACGGATGCAAGTCTTTGGGTTAAGAAATATATTATAGTTCTTTGGGAAAGAAGTTTATTTTTTGATGAAAAAATTAATGGAATAAATGATATTAAATTAATTTCTATTCCTATTCATATTCTAATTCATCTGTCAGAACTTAAAACAATAAATGTTCTTATGAAAGTTGTAATTAAAAATAATGTTTTTCTTGATGTTTTTATTAAAAAGAAGAATTCTATTCTATATTTAGGGTATGAACCTAAAGCTTTTAGGTTCATGTAAGGCGATGTAAGGTGCTCACATTTCAGACTGTGAGCATGTGAGTGTGAGTTACCCCCTCCACGCTTGATTACCTTGTGTAACCTCGCCAGATAATATCCTGATCCCACCTTATAACTGACTTCAGATACATATTTGATCACTTGAGTGTTGGTGGTTGCAATTTTGTTTACTTTGCTGCTGAGGCTGACAGAGTTTCGTGTCACTCCAAGGAAACCTCACTCAATGACTCGTAAGCAGCCCCGTAGAGAGGGGGGGGGGGGGGGGACTGGACCCGTTGCCCCAGGACCCGGCCTTCGTAGGGGGGCCCGGATTTTCTTGAGAACGTTTTTTTTAGGGGGCCCGAAGAATTTTGCCCCCGGGCCCGGATTTTCTCTCCACGGCCCTGCTCGTAAGTAAGCCTACATCCTTGAAAAATCCCTTCCAGCAGCCATACTTACATCCCCTAATGCTCACACTCACACTCAACTTACACTCAAGCTCCAAGAAGAAACTGTTGGATAATTTAATTAATTAATTATGCAAATTTTGTATTCACTTCAAAATGGCAGCTGGTGGTTCTCCTGTGAGTTTGCAGAGCAATAGCAAGATTCTGGCCATTTAGAGTCGACTCAGAACCCGAATTCTCTCTCTCTCTCTCTCTCCCCCCCCCCCCCCCCCCCACCAATTTCGAAATTCCCAAACTACCTACGGTTGCTCTGCGAACGCAATTTTTAGTCGAAGACTTCGACTTAGTGACCAACATGACAACTGAGACAGAACGGCTAGATAATGTTTACCTGTTTTCTCACGCTCAGAACCTTCGTCACTTCATGGATGGAGTTCGTCGTGGCCAGGACCTGAGACATTTTCTCTAGAATTTTGGGATCATTGGCGTCGCTGTCAACGGGACATCCAAGACACGGTTTACCGTCCTGCAAGTTCATCAGCAAATTTAGTTACGTAATCCGTTGGAATTCCAAACTTAAAATTTTAGTACCCACTAGGGTGACAATTTTGATTGTCGACAAGGGTGTCAGCAAGTTGATTTCTGATGACAACGTAACGTGACGTTATTTTGGCATCTCACAATTATAAACTGATATAAACGACTACAGTGCCACATTCAGTGTTTTAGTCAGGATCTTCCTCCTTGAACAAACAATAACCAGTCTTTCCCATTCTTCTTCAGAATTACTCTGGTATGGTAAAAGTAACAAAAACTTACTGCCATTTGTGCAATCTTGGGGTGTACTTGAGACGCGAGGAATGTCAATGGTAACTCAGATAACGCCTTATCGTGGTCAAAACAAGCTGTGACTCACCTCATTATGAAGAGACATCGTGCAGCCGATCAAAAGAGCGAGAAGAACGAATCTGCTCATTTCAGGGATTGAAGTTGAACCAAAAAAGGCGGCATGCGTAATGTGTTGTTTTCACGATAGAAATGTCCACCTACACACGTCAGACCACCAAAATACCAATAGGTACCCACTAACTTATCACATAGTGTCGTCCATGGCTCACCGAGACATAGAAACGTGTACAAAACGTATAAGTGCAACAACCAGTGCGGCAACTTTCCATAGGCCGTGAAAAGCTGTAGATTTTCTTAAGGCGCTTCTACGGTTGGTGTCTACAGGAGAAAAATCCCTTCATGATAAACTATCAGGGGTATACCCCTGTTATAACCACCGTTGCACACTCTCCAAAATTTTCGGGTATTCTACGATTTGTTAGGCATCTGAGAAAGGATGAAATCTACCGACTGTCAGTCGTTGTTTTTTTCGGAAGAAAACACTGCAAATTTTACTCAAAGGTTTATTATTATATGTATTATTCTTTGATATCAAGAACATTAAATGAAAAGAAATTTTCAACAAAAAATTTCTTTTAAATTCCCTGTGCAATGTTGGGACTGATGTGGAACCCCCAAAAATGGATTAAGCGTCCAGAATTACTCGGAAAACGACACTTTATTCGACCTTCAGGCATTCTTCAAAATTTGAATGATGCATTTAATGCATCATTTGTAGCCCCACGCAAGCCCCGTAGATCCCCACGGTAAAATCGGATCGTTCTGGGACCCCCTAAATTGAATTCCACGTCTAAAAATAGTTTGAAAACCACACCCCTTCGATATCATGGCCGAAAACCATTTTTTTAAAACCCTCCTTTAGCCTTTTTTTTTTTTTTTTTTTTAAATAAAGGTGTAGGCCCTAATGCACGGAGGGAAAAGAGGCCACATCATGAAAAAGGCCGTAAAGAGAAAAATAAACATTTTGCATGAATTGTCTTTATTGAAAAAAGTACTGAAGGAAGGACTCAAACAAGACTCAAGAAAAAATAAATAGGTACCTATCTAACAGATATTTTTCAAGAATTGTCTTTTACTTATTATGTAAACTATAATAATTATATTCTGATATTAAAAATTATTTTAGAATGTGATTTGTCTCATCAACAAAATTTGTTGAACTCATTTAATGTGTTAAATTAAATTAAAATTTAATTTTAATGTGTTTTCCTCATCAACAAAATTTGTTGATTTACCTCATGTGATTTGTCTCAATCGGAGGGGTTTAAGAAGGGTTTCGACTATGGGGTCGAGTTAAGTGTCGTTTTCGAAGTATTTTTAGACGTAGAATTCAATTTTTGGGGTCCCAGAACGATCCGATTTCACCTTAAGAATAATTGGGGCTTACATGTTGCAACAATCTGATTTTTGAAGGATCTCAGAAGGTTAAATGAGGTGTCTTTTTCCGAGTAATTTTGAATGCATAATCAATATATTGATTATATATAATATATTGATATTATCGAGCTCCCACATCTGTACAAACGTTGTAGGTAAGTACCTACGGAAAAACGTTTTTTCAAATATCATTTCTTCAAAAATATTTTCACCGTATTAATTTTGGCACAATTTGTCTACATCAAAGATTAATAAACCCTTGTGAAAAATGTGCAGCGTCATTAATAATACATTTTAATTTTATATAATACATATAATATATGTATTATATAATATTATTATATTAACTAGAGTATAATATACTCTAATTAATATAATAATATTATACTCTAATTAATATAATCAATATTATTGATTTCTAGATTTTTTTTGCCACAAAACGTACAGAAAAACGTAAAATATAGGTTGGCAACACTGTGATGCTGTCCCTTCCGCGCTCCATCTCATCGGTTTGTAATCATTTCAGCTAATCGCTGATAACTGACAGCTATACGTTTTACCTCCAATTTGTCGTGTTTGCGTCTGCTATTTCAGAGATTCATCCTGTGATTGATCTCTGATTGTGTGATTATCAGTATCGTACGTTGTTGTTAGCCAACCAGGTAGGTGTTGTGAGTATTGTCACTTGTATGCTAAGTTGTCTTTGGTTTTATCTTGGACGAAATGCTCGAGGCATCTAGTCAGCGGACATGGTGATACATTGTAGTAAAATGTACCTACTACACTAAGTGCATTATACTGAATACAATAAGTCTTATTGTATTCAGTATAATGCACGTGAAGGTTCGGGGAGTAGGCTATGACAGTAGAATCTACTACCTATCTGATAGGTCTTGATTTGCTTCGTTAGTAACTTTTAGCTGGGCGTTGATCGACTCACCCTTTTGTTTCTTTCTTCGTCCTTTGCTCAGCCATTTCAACCCAACACAACACTACAAGTACCACTCAAGCGCGTTTCTTTCAGATCTCTTGCCAACACATTTGTAAGCATTTACCATGACAATACCTGTTGCGGACTACGTGTGTAGTGGATGCAGCTAGCTAAGGACCCTGATTGCTGTCACCACATCAGATCGATGGATTTCATCGCCGTTTCCTAATGTGGTCAGACAATCCTGCCACGCACTTGATTGCCCCAACAAGAAGGGAATAAGCGGCAAGAAACCTAAACGGGCTACGTTTGCGTATGTACCTAAAACGTTCACCATTATCATTATCAATATGTATAAAAAGCGGATCTGCCTGTTTCTAATCTAACAAGCCATCTGCCTTCTATTTTTCTTAGGTGTTTCAGGTGTACAGATGACTCCCATCATCCGAGAGAAGCGGCAACTCGCCATTAATAGACCCGAGAGGACTCTTCCCAAATACGTGTTCACTTCACTTCACGGAGGACATGAGAGACAAGTCCACTGGTCTCGGGAAATGGATCTTGCTGAAAGGGGTGATCCCGACTATTTTCCCTAATCACGAACAAATTGAAGTAAGCATCGCCCGTCTTGTACTAACTGGGATGGTTGAAACTGTCCAATCGTCTCACATGAGTTTTCGCAGATATCGATTTATCGTAATGAGCTCATTGAATTTCTAGTTATAACTGGAAATTCAAGGAGCATAAATGTTTCTCCTCTCATTTCCATAATAATAATTAGGGATGTGCGATACTATACAATACCCGATACCAGTACCCGATACTAGTATCGAAAAAAGTATGCAATACTATCGAAGTATCGGAAGCAAGTATTCGATACCTACAAGTATTGGATCATATGGGTACTTTTATTAAGAAAAAAGAAAATTTCTTTATTGAATAGGGGCAGTTTGAAAATCGAATCCTGGATTATCATTATTATTATTTATTATTATTTTTATCATTATTGTTACTTCAAAGAGTCAGAAGAAGAAGAATGATATTATATTCATTTAATAAAGAAAATATTGTAGGTATATAAAATATAATTCTACCACCATTCGTCGTCTGTGCTTCTCAGAAAACACAATTTGTCAACATATTTTGGTGACAAACGAGAATGTTCCTTTCCTCAAAATTCAGTAATAAGTTTGGTCGAAAATTATTTACCTAATCATCCACGAGGTCGATTGTGATAAATGAAAATAAGCAATCTGAGAACACCGCCTGAGTCTAGCGTCGCTATCGTCAGTAAAAACTCCCTGCTTATAATGTTTATAGAAAAAAAAAATTGAACCATGGTTATAATGTTTTAGTTTAGTCCAATGCATTTTTAAAAGTATCAAAAAGTACCGATTCATAAAAGTATCGATACTTTTTGAAAAATATCAATCCAATACCATTCGTAAGAATTGGGTGGTCATCAATAAATCCAATACTTTTGATACTTTTTTATCAAAAATATCGATGTGATAATGTATCAATACATGATAATATCATCACTTCAAAATGTATTGATACATATTACCTGTGTATCAATACCTACATTTTGAAGTAGGTACCTTACATCTCTAGGTTTGACTGATAATCTCTACTAGAGATTCTCTAGTATCTGTGTTGGCCGACAGAGGTGAGCGTGGCGAGTAGATTCCTCGCTTTTCGTGTAGGTTATAGCACCAAGGAGGTAGTTATAGCACCAAGGTGTACTATAGTACACACAGTAACAACTACAACATCAGACTCAGACGTGACGTTGTCACATAACTTATGTATGTGAGTGTTCCTATATAATTTATTGGTAGAGAGCTTCCCTGTGATTCAAGTACCTATAAATTTATAAATAAACGATTCAAGTGAAGTTATTTTAGTTTTTAGTAGGTACATCTGTTTCCATTTGGGTATTTTTTCCGATACTGGAAAAATAATCGATACCAGTAGTAGTATCGAATGGCAGGATTCGATACCAAAAGTACCCGGTATCGAAAGGAAATGGGTCATTTTCCCAGAAAGGGCGAATCCATACGCCAAGATTTCAGAAAACTTAGAGTTGGAATTACGTTCTGCCAAAAATCAGGGATTAACCTCACATCATACTGATTGAATTTCGACAGAAGAACACACAGTGGAGCGCTTAGTTAATTAATTAATAATTAAAGAAGAAAACCTATCGGCAGATGAAAGACACCAACGGCAGATAAGAGACTCCCGTACCCAAGTGTAAGAAATTCATGGGCAGATTAAAGACAAGCACTGGCAGATTAAAGACGTGATTTGTTTCATCCAAATTTTCCCCGTAAAAATTTGGTGCAAATAATAATATTTTGTTTAAAAATCCGAATTCAAATATTCTAAAAATGGGGAAAAGTGAAATAACATGACAAATAGAAGTTTTTGGTGAGCAAAGGCTCGATTTAATATTCAATAAAATTTCAATTCCGAAACAATTCTTTCTTCACAACACATCTGCATCCTGACGTTTTTTACCAAAGGACTTGCAACCACTTTGGCATCATAGAGACCCTTGAGAAGCAATTTGAAGTTATCATGTTTGATACACTGACAGGTCTCTCTTTGATTGACGTGGGGACTCAGCACCCAAAATGGCTTCAAACGGGTGAACGAGGTGTAGCTGATGTTGTAGGGTTTGGTGGCACAAAACTTGGCATGCAGTACACGCAAGTCTTCGAAAAGAATTCTCTTCTGCATCTTCACCTTTTTCCTGGTCAGGCAGTCTTTCTTACCTGGGCAGAGTTTGCTATTTTCGTCATCTTGTAAGAAGGCCTCCACATCTGCTCGAACTTAGCGGTGATGGTCTTGATCCGATGATTGTAAGCACTGTTGCTCACTTTCATTCTGAGAGAGGTTCTGAAAGTTTTGTTTGGGATGAATTTGCATTTATGAAGAAGACCATACCTGCGTAACCATTTACCATCACCGATAATTTGTTTGACAAAGTCATGCCTTCCTTTTCGGCTTCTGATTGTATGAAAATTCTCATTGAGTTGCCTCTTCAAAGCTTCTCCGAAATGCAATCTTCTCTTCACTTTTAGTATTTTTCTGTTTCAGCCTGTCCAATCGTCTCCTCATAGTTTCGCACTTTCTCTCAAGTTCTGATATCCTCGCGTTTTTAGTATCAATTTCTCTCTTCATCAAAAGATTTTCCCTATGGCGTTTTTGCCTATTCCGGTCTCTCTTCTTCTTTCCTGAAGTAGACTGATATGGAGTTTTCCTCGATGAAGTATGCAAATTTTCTTGAGAATCAATAGCCGGAGAGGTGGGTGCTTCTTCTTGGAGTTGGGCATGCTCCTCATGAGTTGGCTCCAACTGACAATCTCTCTTCTTCTTTAGCCTGTAAATTCTCTTTTTCTTGCGCCACTCCTTCCTTAGACCCCGCTTTTCCCTGTCACTCTTTTGACAATATGGTTTTTCTTTTACCTTTCTTCTCATGTAGTTGGCATGCATTCTGTTCTTGAGTTCCTGTGCTTTGACTAGATCAGCCTGGTTCCTTTCATACCGGGCTTTCTCTCTTGCCCGCTTGGCGAGTATCTTCTCCTCGTCATTCACTAGAGAGTTTTTGCAGACCCTTCCACCGATCGGTAGGAGGAAATCCGTAGTACGAATCTGTAAGGAAAGGGGGAGTGCGCATGCGCGAGGACAAATCGGTAAGGAATCTGTAGCAGTAGGCGGTAAGAATCCTTATTCCTACGGGTTACCAAATCAGTATAGAAATCTGTATGAAAAGCAACATAACCTGACGCTTGTGTAACCCCGTTGTAACCTCAAGATGTTATCTTGTAAACAAACGGGCTTGTATTCTGCTTTGTTATTTTTTGTTCTCAGTTCGCTTTGTTCTCTTCTGTTTTATTCTGTTCTACACTCGATGGATGAATTGGAAATTTTTATTCCACCCATTTCCTCTTCACAAAAAAACGAGTGGCAGTAGGAGTCCTCGTAGGACTTGTAATAAGTAGGGCTGCCAGACGTCCTCTTTTTTCCGGACATGTCCTCTTTTTCACACCCTGTCCGGGCGTCCTCTCTTTTTTCATTTTTCGGGCAAATGTTCTCTTTTTTTTTAAATCTCTCATTTTCTGAAATTACCTCGAAATTACCTGAAAATCGTTTGGGCTACCTACCTATCTGGAACAGCCTGCTTAGAAAAAATCTTGTTCTTGTTAAACCTATGTCCATCGTGGGCGTTGACATCGAATACAGGCAGCTTCTTCGCCACTCCAAATCCCGTTGGTTGTCGTTGTTTCCCTGCATAAATCGTGTGCTTCAAATGTATGAACCTCTGGCGTCGTATTTTATGTCTCAGAGCAACCCTCCTATCCTAATAAAAAATCTGTTTGAATAGCCAGAAAATGAAAGTGACTTGTGGTTTCTACATTCATTAATGTTTTCTTTCAATGAAAAGATTAAAAAATTGGAAGCCAAACATATTTCGGGAAATGCCCGAATCATTTCTTACTACTCCAGATGTCCCTCGATTTCCTTCGTCGATGCCGGCGACAGCGCTACCTGGGATCAGGCGTCGGAAGTTAGGTACCTGCCTTGCGTTTTCCACAATCCAAAAGGAGGGAGGTAGGTCTTGGTGCGGAGGGGAGGAACCCTCAGTTGAGTTCCCTCTTTGTAGTTGCGAAGTAAAGACGCATTAAAAGCTATTTTACGAAAACCTTTGTTTGAATCATTTTAATTTTAAAACCACGCATCCTGATATTCTATCAAAACGATATCAGAAGTGGGATGGTGATTATTACGCGTCCGCGATAAACAGTGATTAATAAATAATTTAAAAAAGTGAAAACGGATTGTTTGTTTGTGTCGGTGATCTCGGAAGTTTTAGTGCGAATTCGGCATCATAGGTGCTACCGCTTCACACGAGATGGAAGGTGAAGGTCAAGAAGAGAATGCTGAACAACATTTGGTAACTGAGTCGGAAGCTGGAGACATCTCAACAATGAACAGAGTGATTGAGATGCAATCCCAAATGTTGAATGCGATTTTGGACCGACTTCCTTCGAGTTCTCCACACAAAAAGCTCAAGTTTTCAGAGTTCGACACCGGGAAAACCAACCCAAAAGCCTGGTTACGAACATGCGACCTCATCATGACCGACCGACGGCACACCAAGTCGGATCTGGCAATGGCGCTCGCCGAAAGTTTGAAAGGAGCAGCTGGTGACTGGCTAGCTGAGATAATGGACGACGGCCTTACATGGGAGAATTTTAGAGAACTTTTCTCCGCAAAATTTTGTTTTGTGGACACACCTGCAGCGGTTCTGCATCAAGCGATAACCTCCTACCCTAAAGACGGGGACGTTTTGAAATTCACCGCCGAACACCTGGTGAAGTTAAGAAGTGCTTTTCGAGGCAAGGACGGTGAACAATGTGCCTTACTCCTTGCTACCGCTCTCGCTGCTCGTTCAGAACCCGACATCAGAAAATGGGCTTACAGACACGAACGCGTTAGTGAGGTTCATTTGATGAAGGAGCTAAAAGCGGCAAAAGCAGCTAAACCCGTCAACAAAAACAACCCAAATGGACAGCAACAACAGTCCAACCAACCTAACGGAGGCCAGAAGAGGCTTTTCAACGGTCCACAAGGCCCAAGGGACCAGAAACGATGGAGGTCCAACACTCAAAATTCCCAGGGACCCAGGGGAACAACACCATCCTCGACGACGACATCCTCTCCGTCTGGCTCTCAGGCTGGACAGGAACCGAAGAAACGCTGGTGCCCAAGATGCAGGAAGGACAACCACGAGTGGTCTTACTGCTTCCACAACCCCAGCAGAAAATCTTCAAGCGGCCAAACATCTGGCGCCGCCCCTAAGACGGCCTCTCAGACTCCCGAGAAGAGGGTAAACGCCTGTAGCGTCAACCCCCAAGGTGCACTACAACACCAAGGTAAAACTTTTCCTTTTATTTTTGACTCTGGATCCGAGGCGTCACTTCTTAAAGAAAAATTGCTATCACAGTTTTCGGGTCATATTTACGAAAACCCCGTTTGTCTCACAGGAATAGGCAAAGGGAGAGTCGTAATAAATAAACAGATCTCTGTAATGGTTTCCATTAATGACATTGATATTGCAGTGACATTTTTAATCGTCCCTGAAGATGTTTCTCCTCATGACATCCTTCTTGGACGTGAAATTCTTGAATATTCAGGTATTTGTATCAATGTTTTACGTGATCGTTATGAAGTAACAAGGGTAGATGATAAAGAGAAAGCTAGAGCCTCACGAATGAAATACTTGGAGCGGAAACGAAAAGAAAACTTATCAAAATCCAATAACCTTGACCCTAACGTAAACCCTGTAAGATACCAAAATAAAGTTTTGCCAATTCCTTGTAGGGAGCCTGTCGTTGATACCCGAGTAGAATCAATAACCGCGATTGAGGGTCCGCTGACCCAGCGCGACCTTCAGGGATCAACAGGAGGTGACCCTCAGCGTGAAATCTTCTACCCCAAACACGAAAATTTAGATACCGACCTAGAAGGGGAAGAGGATATTTTAAGGTTAAGAGAATTATTACACAAATATTCTGACACTTTCACTCGAGGCTTACCCAGACGTCAAGTGACTACTGGTGAATTTAAAATCAAATTGATTGACCCGACCAAAATAGTTTACCGAAGGCCCTATCCTCTTCATCCTCGCGACCGTGAAGCTGTACGCAATTACATCAAGGATTTATTGGACGCCGGAATAATAGAACCTAGTACAAGTCAGTACAGTTCTCCAGTACTGTTAGTTCCAAAGAAGAACGGAAAATTAAGATTAGTAACAGATTTCAGATCTTTGAATTCCAACACCGAAGCAGAACGCTTTCCAATTCCATTAATCCGCCAACAAATTTCAAGGTTAGCAGGGCAAACCTATTTTACTTCCATTGATGCTGCGAGTGGGTTTTTCGCGATAAACGTAGAGGAAGAATCCCGAAAGTATACAGCATTTCAAACACCTGATGGTCATTATCAGTACCGTCGGCTCCCAATGGGGGTCCGTAATGCCCCTTGCGTTTATCAACGGGCAATTACGACAGCCCTAGGTGATCTTGCCAACACATATTGCTTAGCGTACATTGATGATTTATTGATTTTAAGCACGAACAAAGAAGATGCCTTCAAACGTCTAGAGGAAGTTCTGGATGTGTTGACAAAAGCAGGATTTTCACTAAATCCTGATAAATCTAGTTTCCTCAAAACGTCTGCAGTTTATTTAGGCTACCATATTAGCAACGGCGAAATACGGCCGCACAATAGTAAGATAGAGGCATTGACTGAGTTGCCGCCTCCACAAAACGTGACGGCGCTCAGGTCGTTTTTAGGTTTGTGTTCATATTTTCGAAATTTTATTCAAAATTTTGCCATAAAATGTGCCCCTTTGTATGATCTAACATCTGCCAAGAACAAATTTGAATGGACACAGGAACACGAAGCGATTAGGCAGGAACTTATCCGTTTATTGACCAGTGAACCTGTTTTGACCATATTTCGTCCTGATTGCAAAATTGAAGTTTGGACAGACGCTTCGAGTGCTGGCTTTTCAGGGATCGTATATAATATTGTAGACAACGAACGTAGAGTTGTTGCCTACTTCAGCAGAAAAACGACTCCTGCTGAAGCCCGTTACCACAGTTTCGAGTTGGAAACTCTGGCTGCGGTTAAATGTTTCAAGCAATATGAATACTACTTGCTCTACAATGAATTTACTCTAGTTACTGATTGTCAGTCTTTCCAAGCGTCTTACGTGAAACAACAGTTGAACACTAGGGTCCACAGATGGTGGGCATACCTGCAAATGTTTACATTTAACATTCAATTTAAACCTGGTAAACAGATGACAACAGTCGACTTTTTATCTAGATATCCGACGGGAAAAGCCGAAGAGGCATCCGTTTTTGAGACCACAGTAGATGATTTTTCAGCTAAACAAACTTTGCCATGTTCTCATGAAGACTATCAAGTAATTGAAGCCAATATTCCTCGTATCACAGACAAAACACATAATCAACTTATCGAGAAAAGAATGAATCTAATGGAATTAACTGGGGATTGGTTGTTAGCTGCTCAACAACTGGATACTGATATTCAAACTATAGTTCGACAACTAGAAAGTGATACAATGCCAACTGATTTAGCAGGAACCTACGAGTTAAGTGAGGGAATTCTGTTTCGGATTTTCCAACACAACAAAAGGAACAAGAAAGCTCCAATAGTCCCGAAAGCCTACAGATGGGTGGTGACTAATTCAGTTCATGAAGCCATTCTTCACTTAGGACTCCCAAAAACCATGGATAAAATTCTTGATAAATTTTGGTTCCCGCATATGAATAGATTTGTGAAGAAATTCATTGAAAATTGTATAACCTGTAAACTTGCTAAATCACCCTCAGGTAAACAGCAAATGCAATTACCCCGATTGAGAAAAACCCTATTCCATTTTATTGTGTTCATGTTGATATTACTGGAAAATTGTCAGGATCAACTGGTACACCCGATTACTATATAGTCCAAATTTGTGCATTCACAAAGTATGTCATTTTACACCACACAAGGTCTCTGACCGCAAAGTCTGCCGTGAACGCGTTGTCGGAATTGATTCAATATTTTGGCCCGCCTTCGCGACTGATTTTCGACCAAGGTACATCGTTTACTGCTACTCAATTTACCGACTTTTGCAATAAAAATAATATTAAAACTCATGCGATAGCAACTGGAGCATCCAGAGCGAACTCCCAAGTCGAGCGAATCATGTCCTCAATAACAAATTTAATTACTGTCGCATTGAGCATAAAAACTCAATCGATCAGGCAATTAGCACCCAAAATTCAACTTATCCTAAATTCCACAACTAACAGAGTTACGACAATGAGCCCTATCGAATTGTTGACAGGAAGGAAACCCCATATTCCAGGAATGATAACACTTGATGAAAACATTTCTCCGCCAACACGCTCTGACTTATCCGAAATTCGTAATGTTGCCAAGCAGAATATTGACAAGTCGGCTAAATACGAGTTACAAAGATTCGAAGGGAAGAAAGCTAAGGTCATTCCTTTAGAACTAGGAGATCTAGTGGTTAGAATGGTCGAGCCACGCACTTCGCAGAAAACAGCCCAAAAATTTAAGGGAATGTACAAAATTATTGAATTATTGCCAGGAGACCGTTATTTGCTTGAAAATTTGACAACTAAACGTCGAGTCAAATATCCTCATGAAAGAGTGAGAAAAATTACCCAACATATCGATTTAATGCCACAATTACTCTCTGAAGACGAGTCTTCGCAATCTGACTCTGACTAAATAATTTATTTTGAATCTTTTGATCGAGAAACCATGACTGTACCGAAAAAAAAAAAAAAAAAAAATATCAATTTCAAAAATTAAAGCTTCATACACTTGTAATCAGAAAACTGGCTTGGATGGCGTTGATGCGCAGCAACGTCAGCCCCTCGTTGACAATGTGCTGTGTACAGTGACCTCTGCTCTTGGCCTACCCTCGGTGACTTAGGCACTTGCACTTCACGTTTGGTAACGATGGCCATCCCTTTTCATGGTGTTCGTTTCAACTGGAACAACTCCATTAGGTACCGTTGGTCCGGACTGAGATTCATCGGCGCTCCCAGGGAATTTGTTAAATTTCGTCGTAATTCGGCGCCCTGAGAGTTATTTCTTTCGTCGGTGCTCTGAGGGATTTTCCTTATTCGTCGATCCTCTCGGGGAATTTACCCCAATTTCGTCGACTACTCGCCGGCGCCTCGAGAGTTACCACTTTGTCGACGCCCAAAGAGTTTTCATCTCAGTACCCTGAGGCGGCGGCAATTCATTTGAACTCTGCCTCGGTGAGCACTAGGCTCATCTTTGGATGGTTCATATGTGAAGCCATAGAACGAGAAAAAAAAACAAAGGCGAACAAAACGCCACCATCTTACTGGTACCTTCGGGGCCGCCTGGTTGCTGATCACAACCAGGATAAACAAAAGCTTGAGTGCACAATGAGTACTCATTCAAAAAAAAAAAAAAAAAAACCCAAAAATTGATTTCAATGCGTATGGAAGCGAAACAAACCTATTTCGTACAAGGTGATATCCTGAGTTGGATGACAAAACCCTTCCAGGCCACCCTCTGAGACGAAAACAGATTGAATTTTTAAAATTTAGGGACAGAGTTCCTTTTGCCAGAAAAGAGGCAAAATTTTGGATTATAATTCGATTGACATTAACATATTCGTTTACCATTTCGAACACTTATGGTATTCACAATCGATCATACCAACTTCCTATTCGAAAAGAAAGCAAATGTTGGTGATTTCTGTTTGCGAGTGCTGGCGTTACCTTCAAATCTTTCTTAGTAAAGCTATAAAAATAGCGTCAGAATAGCCGAGTGGCCTTTCAACAAAGAAACCACGAAAAACTGCGTCACTGAAGCAGGTATACGGAAGCGACCCTTTTCCACTTCACGAACACTCAAACTCACTTTTCTTGAGTTATTACACCTTTCATCGGTTCCACGTCAAATACCTACTTGGGACCGCTCACCAGGGTTTCACATTGTATTTTTGAGTCTAACGACTTTCTCTGTTTCAGGACGAAAAAAACCATGCCGATGGTCATAGCAGCGTTTCACGCTAAAATTCTACAAACAAAAAAAAAATTGTACATAGTGTAAATATTAATAATTAACGTATGATTTAATGGCACCAGAGGTTACAGGTTTTTTTCCCCGGCCACAACAGGTTGAAAAATACGGTTTTGGTCGGTTTTTCCTGTAATCGTCCATCAATGTTTTTGGACCCACCTCCTCGCGCTTTAGGTAGGTATTGTACCGTATAGGTTGAAGATTGTACAGTACATAAAAAAAAAAAAAAAAAAAAAAAAAAAAAAAATTGTTGCTTATTCCTACTTTTTCGCGATGGGCCTCGCGAAACGTCAGGATAGCCGTTTCGGGAAATGCCCGAATCATTTCTTACTACTCCAGATGTCCCTCGATTTCCTTCGTCGATGCCGGCGACAGCGCTACCTGGGATCAGGCGTCGGAAGTTAGGTACCTGCCTTGCGTTTTCCACAATCCAAAAGGAGGGAGGTAGGTCTTGGTGCGGAGGGGAGGAACCCTCAGTTGAGTTCCCTCTTTGTAGTTGCGAAGTAAAGACGCATTAAAAGCTATTTTACGAAAACCTTTGTTTGAATCATTTTAATTTTAAAACCACGCATCCTGATATTCTATCAAAACGATACATAACTCAGTTTTGGAGGTGCTAGCTTCGTTGGAGGAAGTCGAAGATTTTCTGACTGAAAGACTGAAGGAGAAATTTCTCCCTAAATCTAATTTCTCACTAAATTTAAAGCCATGAACTGCAGTCAAAGATGGTGTGAATATTTCCATCTTGTCGACCAATCAGAGAAACACTCACAGCTTCTCAAATTGTGCCAAATTGTTTTCGCCATTCCTGCCCATAATGCCAACGTCGAGAGAATATTAAATATTCTCATTCCATCAGAGAAAATTTTTCTCTGATGAACTCTCAGTGGATGAGAGGAACTGACTACATGTCCCCACAGTAAAGGTTTTTCATCAATCAGATGGATGATGGTTTGTTACCTACCTAATCGGGTATTATAATAATATCTACTTCAAGTTTTTAGTTTCAACATTCAACATATTATGTTGAATGTTGAAACTAAAAACTTGAAGTAGATTCTATTCCTATTAGAATTACATCATTTTCTATAATATAATATTATTATATTTTCTATAATATTATTACATTTTCTATAATATAATATCATTATATTATAGAAAATGATCTAATTCTAATAGGAATAGAATCCACTTCAAGTTTTTAGTTTCAACATTCAACATATGATAATACCCGATTAGGTAGGTAACAAACCATCATCCATCTGATTGATGAAAAACCTTTACCTTATAATTATATTATAATATAGTATGTGCATTTTGTAATTTATACGTTATATATCTTGATGTCCTTTTTTTCCTTTTCTCTCATCAGGCAACCCTAGTAATAAGAAATACTTGTGAAACACTCAAACGCAACAAGTCAAAACTTCACGGCGACCTTTTTTTGGATTTTCATCCATTTTCCTCTTCACAAAAAACCGAGTGGCAGTAGGAGTCCTCGTACTTGTAATAAGAAAATTTCTTATTACAAGTATTTAATACTTGTGAAATACTCAAACGCAACAAGTCAAAACTTCACGGCGACCTTTTTTTTTTTGGATTTTCATCCATTTTCCTCTTCACAAAAAACCGAGTGGCAGTAGGAGTCCTCGTACTTGTAATAAGAAAATTTCTTATTACAAGTATTTAATACTTGTGAAATACTCAAACGCAACAAGTCAAAACTTCACGGCGACCTTTTTTTTTGGATTTTCATCCATTTTCCTCTTCACAAAAAACCGAGTGGCAGTAGGAGTCCTCGTACTTGTAATAAGAAAATTTCTTATTACAAATATTTAATACTTGTGAAATACTCAAACGCAACAAGTCAAAACTTCACGGCGACCTTTTTTTTTTTGGATTTTCATCCATTTTCCTCTTCACAAAAAACCGAGTGGCAGTAGGAGTCCTCGTACTTGTAATAAGAAAATTTCTTATTACAAGTATTTAATACTTGTGAAATACTCAAACGCAACAAGTCAAAACTTCACGGCGACCTTTTTTTTTGGATTTTCATCCATTTTCCTCTTCACAAAAAACCGAGTGGCAGTAGGAGTCCTCGTACTTGTAATAAGAAAATTTCTTATTACAAATATTTAATACTTGTGAAATACTCAAACGCAACAAGTCAAAACTTCACGGCGACCATTTTTTTTTGGATTTTCGTCCATTTTCCTCTTCACAAAAAACCGAGTGGCAGTAGGAGTCCTCGTACTTGTAATAAGAAAATTTCTTATTACAAGTATTTAATACTTGTGAAATACTCAAACGCAACAAGTCAAAACTTCACGGCGACCATTTTTTCTTGAGGTATGTGAGAGTGAAAACAACGTGCGCGTCACTTTAGTAGTCAATTTTTCCATACGGATTCGTAAGGAATCTGTAGTGGGGTGGTTGAGGTGGTTAGCTTCCAGTCATGGTCGGCCTAGACAGCCCATACGGATTTCCTGCTACGGATTCGTGGAAAGGTCTGCAAAAACTCTCTATTTTTTGTCGTGGTGCCATGTCTGTCCACCAAGCCTGAAAGTAATAATACAGCATTAGCCCTTGCTAAAGAAGAACCCATCCATGAAACAAGACGTTCACGAACCATACATATTATTGCTTTACTTGAAACCAATGTGGCGCATGCTTCCCTGATAGCAATCGAGAAAACAAACTCCGAAATTAGCCATTTCTCTTGTTCAAGCAGTCTGACAATAACAATAACAATGGCCACTAAGTCGGACTTGAGGGGTCCTGACGACCAGGTTGGTACCCACTTCTACCTAATTACTTTGGATTAAGTTAGTGAGAGGGGTTAGGGTTCCCAATCATAGCATATAGCACAATATGTCTATTGTGATATACATAAAGTCAGAGCTTTCCAACACATACGTAGTTAACGATTTTCATGGAGTGAATTATACTGCCGGAGTCACATCCTTTTTTTTTTTTTTTTTTTTTTTCAGAGGATTTCCTAGCCAACTGATTGATTGTACGTGAAAATCAGTTCGAAAAAACCCGTGAAGATTTTTTTAGACATTTAGACATCTGGGACCTTTTGTAAGGATATTTTCTACAGGATAGCAACAGAAAATTAAACATCTTCGACGTTAATTAACGTCGAAGATGTTATTATTAATAGGGTTGCATCAAGTCTCCATCGCTGTCGCATAGGAAGCTACGAAATTCGTAAAGTCAATCTTCCGAAGCGGGTTGCTGCTGAATTTATCGGATTTTTGAGCTAAAAATTGTTACCAGGGAATTTTCAAGGTTGAATACAGTTCCGAGGTAAAAAAAAAGAAAGAACTTGTTTGAATTGCGATAGAAAATCTAATTAAATCATTTACAAACTGAAATGAGTCATTTATCTGTCCATACAGTCTTTTATCTGCCACCATTTCCGACAGATCAAAGACACAAGCTCCTGGGTGGCACCTAGGGTTTTCAGCTTTTCTCGCGTTCTGCTGCCATTTTTCCAGAATTTAACTATATCGCTGGAACCAGCTCGGTAAAATCTAGAACTAGAGACCAGAGAGAAAAAATAATTTCGATTTCTTACCGTTTTTAATGCGGACAGATGACGGACAGCTGCTGACTGTGACACCTCGTTTCTGCAACTGAAATAACCTCTACACGCTCCCACATAAGATAGAGACGATTCCCGCCGCTTACTTTCATAACCTGACATGTAACCTCACATCATATGGTGGTATTGAAACCGCGGGAAACGAAAATAAGCCGCCAAAATACGAAAACACAAGAAAGGCAGATTAAAGACAGAAACCTCCGGACAAGCACATTTTATTCACCTGTTCGCTTTGTAAGGTTCTGAAAAATTCTGCGAACCCATTTTTTTCATATCAAGATATATGCGTTAATGAATCCCTACAAATTCGGGTCGCTGCTTTGATCAGAGATTCGCAGTGTTCAAGCAAAGTTGACTACTTAGGGGTTCGGACATGGCAGATTAGTAGACATTTTGCTGTTTAAACTTAAATTTCTATATTTTAGAGTAAATATTTGAATATTTTATTGAGTGCTCATTGTAGAGTAAAGTTGATTGTTAAGGGAGAATTTTTTTTCGAAGCCCAACTCATACATGGGCATTTGGGATCCTCTCCGGACAGCGATTGTCCCTTTCTGGGAAAATGACCCAAATACCCGATACTTTACCCATATCGATAAGTATCGCACATCCCTAATAATAATAAAAAATAATAATAAATGTATTTTATGGAAATTTGTTATGGAGCCAGTAGGACACTCCCTAAGTAGGGGTAGTACTACGAATGTTGGGTGTGTACCTACAATGTAGGTCCTACATATTCACATGCTCCTAATATATTATGAGGTTCATGATTTTTTGTGTTGTGTGGATGGCTGAATGCCTTGAGCATCATATCTCGGATTCCGCCGCCAAGTGTTTTTTAGGAAGAGGAAGGGTGTGCAGGAATATCCCTAATATTTTATTTTTTATTTATTATTAACACGGCGCTCCAATTTATTAGGATAATGAGCGATGATATAAAAATTAGGAGCTGGCATTGTAACTGAGAAAAAATAAATAAATTGTCTTACTGTTTGTGACGTTGACGATGCAACCGAGGTTGCCACTAGTTCACCGGACACCTGTTTACACCGAACACTAGTCCGCAGTGCCTGAAGATTGACAATAGTTAGCCGAACCAGGAGTTTGATTAAGGTTGGGGGCGAGGAAAGCAAGTGAGGAAGGGTAGAGAACAAACAGCATAAGGAATACTTTAGGGCACGTGGAAAAGCTGCTGTGATCTCGTGTTAAGGGCCGGTGTTAGGAACCCAATGGCTGAAAGCAGGAGATGTCGCCGCAAACAAGCTGGTGCAGAATTACCAAGTCAGCCTGAAGTCCGCGAGCCTTGAGAGGATGAAGGCCTTGGTTCCTCATCAGTATGCTGTAGTCTATCTGGTCTCGTGGAATGCCAGATTCGTAAGCCAGGAAAGGAACCTTCGCTTTACCCGATCGAGCTGGTCTTTATGCACCTCTTAGTGTCGAGACCACAGGACACTGCAGAAGTCAAGGCAGGGAAGCACCCAAGGCTTGTAAGCAAAGGCAATTGCCTTGGGCTCAGTGAAATATCGGGTTGAACTCTTCAAAAAGTCAACCAACCTGCAGCCACGCGCATACAGGTTGTTCACATGTGGCTGAAAGGACAGCGAGAGCCCGGCTCTCGCCGAGAGTCGACTATGACACCGAGATCCTCAGATCCTACTTTCCGAGCGTCGAACCAGCCGGGTGCCGTCGATGCTGATCAGCCGTGTGAACTCTGGAGTTTCTTTCTTTGTTAATGGACCTAGGAGGCTGAAATTTCGTATGGAGTCTCGATTGATTACGATTGACTAAAATTTAGTCATTTAATGAGAACTCATCCTGATCAGCTGATTAGATTAGAAAATGTTTACTTATCTATACAGATAAGGGCTCGTTGTCCTCTCTTTCTACTTTACAGAAAAAAGTTTTTCTGTATATTATTATTAATGATATTATAATTATCAGGTTTCCTGGAATGAAAATAAGGAATAGAGTGTCGCATGGGTAATTTGTTGAATAAATTGAAATCACTGTGCGAGAATGGAAACAAATAAACTGCACATTGTAATTACATAGGAGATCATTTTTAATCTTTCGCTTGAAAGGGTCCAGAGATACGAGCTCCTTGGTTTCGGTGTCGAGGTCATTAGGCCTATACAGTTTAATGGCTTGCATTAGCCGGCATCTATTGAAAATACATGTTCTATGCACTGGTACACACAGTAGAATATTAGAGCTTATGACAGCGGGAGATAGGGTTCTATTATATAGGGGCATTATTATATTAATTTCATTTCTATTGGAGCTATGTAGGTACCTATTCGCGACAGTTCTTTTTCTCAAAAACTTCTATAACAGGTCTGCACGAACGAATTTTCGAACAGACGGATTTAAAGGGTGCTGCATATGAATATGTTAAACATGCGAAATTACGATATTTTAAAGGAGCCAATTCTTTTCAGCTTACACGGCCCGAGGTTGACGATGTGGGTTCACTCCCAGAAATCAGCAACAGTTCGGGAGAACTCAGTTTTGGTGCATTGACTTCAAACAAAGTGAGTGATTCATCAGTATTATAATATATTATGTGCTTGAAATTTTATGCAGGGTGCTCAGTCACCAATAAATTTACCTTTTTAGGACAGCATAAAGGAGAGAGTAAAAGAGATAGATGATGAGGATGATTTTGGCGAAGAAGAAGAAGAAGAAGAAGAAGAAGAACCAGTTAGGGAAAAAGGCGTACCTCAACTGTCCTCTCCGTCAAGAGCCCATACTTCAGAAGACATGGGAATTGGTCCCAATGTAGAATCCTGTTCAATGCCCAGGTATGTGACGGTATGGAGTACTTTATAGGTGATGGTAGGTACTAAATTGTAGCGCAGGTACCGGTTTCGAGCAACTAAGCTCATCTACAGCCCAGAGTGACTTGAAGTAGTTGAACCTCTACTCAGGAAATTGGTCCCCACGCCACAATTGAACCCTTTTGAGATCTAAGTGGCAAAGTTCCCAAAAAATAGTTTTGGACTGTTGAAGTCAAAACGGGGAATTTCGGTGGGATGCCGTCGGTAACAACTTGGCATTTGAGCCCTTTCTTCATGAAAGCCAGCGGCCAGAAGACCTACACGACAATCTCAGAAACTAAAGACAAACAGAACGTTGGCAGAGTCAGTCCTCACTGGCCGTTATGGTGCTGGTGGCGACTAGAAGTCATCGAATGAAGCGAGTTGCTAGTAATAAAACAAATATCCAGTACCACCGGTGTAAAGATGATGTCGTAAAGTGGTTGTTTGCCGATGGTGCAGAGGTCTAAGTGGTTAGGGAGAGAGAACGACTCCTCTGCTGGTTTGAATACTAAATTTCTTTTGTCGGTAAATAATTATAGCGTGGGGACCGGTTTCGAGCAACTAAGCTCATCTACAGCCAAGAGTGACTTGAGGTAGTAGAACGTACATTCAAATCCTGAATTTTTATTCAAATTTAGTATTCAAACCGGCAGAAGAGTCGTTCTCTCTCCCTAACCACCTCATGATATCGTAACATTGAAAGCGCTATCAGCATCAGATAATATCTGAATATTATGACAACTTGACCACCACCATTTTGAAAAACTGAAATTTGTAAAAAATACTCGGTTTACCATCTAGTTGTGCCCGCAAGGTTTTCAGTCCGATCGCCCAAACCCGTGGGGCGCTATGGGGCTATAATGAGGCATCGGGAGGGGTTTTTTGAAGGCTTTTAGCTATGGGATCGAGTTAGGTGTCGTTTTCGAAGTATTTTTGGACGTAGAATCCATTTTAGGGGTCCCGGAACGATCCGATTTCGCTGTGGCGATCTATAGGGCTTTCATGGGGCTAAAAATGGGGTTTTTAAAGGATCCCAGGAGGTGGTGGTGGTAATTTTGTGTCTGCAGAGAAATTTCTCCTTCTGATTGTCCTGGATGTGATTGTCCTTCGACTTGGTTCTCCCTTCCTATTATCTAGGATCTGAAGAGTAGGTACCTACCTTCAGGGGAAGAAGGGGATAGGTAGCTCACTTTTTTCGAAAGTTGGTTAAATACGGTTTCTCATGAATTCGCGGGTGGCCGACAAGATGAAAACCTGAAATCAGAGGAAAAGGAGAGTAAATGGCCGAAAATCGCCATTGAAAAAAGGCGTACAGGGGAAAAACAGGACTAGACAATCTAAGATTACCAGTTTTCAAAACCTAGAAGAAAAGAGGACGTGCTCAAGGATTAAGTATTGTGTGTTAGTAGAGTAATAACAAGAGTCATACCGTTTTCTGCTGTAAAATATTTAATACTTACTCCACGGAATAGAATGAGGAAGATCCAGCTAATAGGACTGAGTGGGACACACCGCTGTAGTGGCGCTATCTTTTAACAGGCGCAATGTACTATGTAGCCAGGTCAGTGACGTCACCCCCAGTGACGTCATGCGTCCGTAACGGACTTTCTGGAATCAGCTGTTTTGTCCCAACGGTCGTTCATAGTTGTTCTAACCGTCAACTCTGGTGTTCGCGGACGTCTCGTCACCAGTTTGTAATGTATTATTTCATCCTAAACATGTAGGGTTGTACTGTACTTTTTCATATCATTTGAGTATTGAGTGAGGAAATTTAAACGTTGCGTTGCATTTTGAGAATATTTATTATGACATTTGTCATTGATTTTTCAGTCCTGCTTTCCAAGTATTGAAAACCTTCTGCCGTGGTGAGTGACATCTCTATTACGAATTAGGTGATGATAATAATTGAAAATTTGTTGTTAAATTCATCATGTAATTCGTAATAGGTAGATGTCGTAATGTATGTCATGCAATCCATAATAATAATAATTATTATGGATTGCATGGCATAGTATGACATCACACTATTGTGTGATGAGATTGTTTTGGAGTAAAGTTGATGATGTCATAGAAAAAATACCTCGCTGGCACAGACGTTGAGGAAATAAAAATATGAAAAAGTAAGGAGGAAAAGGAAAAACTAATAGAGGGGGGGGGGGGGAACCGATCGGGAAAAATGGCGGGAAACTATGGTGCTATAAATAGGTAGCGACATCTGTTGTCGTCGGCAGTACACAGTTTGAAGAGTAGTTTACTTGCGTGTCATAAGATGCCGCTGGGAACGGCTGCAGGCCCCCCCACTCCTCCCATTTTCGGGACATGATTTAACGTTAGCTGGCGCTTCCTCATTCTATTCCGTGACTTACTCTCCTGTAAAGTTGAGAGTAGGTACCTATCCTTTTTCCTTGTGGTAGAAAACAACAACACCAGATTCTGCTTGTTGTTTTCTATTTTAATCATTCTCGTGGGTCTGTTGTGTAAGTACTAAACGCGGAGTAGGTACGAGAGTACATTCGTACTGTATGAAAGACAGAGGTACCGTTTCCGTATGCTATCTACTTCAAAATTCCGTATCTATGATGACGGCTCCTCTTCAAACATTCTTTAAGGGGGGTCACATACGAGTAGGCCAGTTTCCTTCTTCCTGAGTCTGGTGCTCACAGCGGAATTCGCACTAAGTAGTGCTAAAATTTAGCACAAAAACATTTAATGTTTTTCGCCATAGGTATCTCGAGCATCAGTTTATCAAATCTATTTCATCAATTTTATTACCTCGGTACTATGGGGGCCAACCCCCGACCCAGAACAGGACTCATAATATGATGTTCAGGTTCAATGATAGATATTATTGAACCTGTGCTCCCGTTCAATTTATAGATAGCATACCTATCGAAACACCCGAACACAGGCGTAGATATTGACACAGCTAAGACAGTATCTGCGGGTATCCCGTGTCGGTGTAGATAGCATACGGAAATGGTGGTACCAAGACAGAAGATAATCACTCGGAAAAAGCCATGATAAACAGGGGGGGGGGGGGGGGGCGTAAAAAATGTATTTGCATCCTTACGTACATCTGTTGCATAATATTGCATACCTAATTATTGAACGACTGCATCGACTTATCTCATTTTCCATCATTCCAATTGAACACGATCGTCTGCACGTCACATCTTAATGGTATTTAAACAGCTTATCGCGATGAGTTGTGTTGCCTGGTGGCGTGGGAAAAGTACAAACCCAGTCAGTCAATCAGAAAAATGATCTCAACTGTTCATTGATATTACTGTTTCATGGACGTCGATTACTGTATCGCGCTGTAAGACGTTCGATTGTGCTATTGGATTTAGCGGTGAAGACCTACGAAACATAGTTCTATACATTGTGGAATGTTAAGTTGAATAGAGCACTCGTTGCATTTCGGTAAAACGATACATTATGATTTTTATTCTAAGGTACGTCTAACTGTCGGAAAATTTTGAAAAAACACGAAACATTTGTTTCAACGAGAAAACCAACGACGAGAAAAGTCTGAAACGATTGGCGAAACGAAAAAATTGGCTCAGCTCATATTATGAGCTCCGTAAGTTGCACCAAAACAGGATTTCAAACTTTTTTTTTATTATAATAGGTTTAGTTTCACGAGAAAAATTTGAAAACTAGAAAAAGTGCTCCATGTGGCGTATCTGAGCTCCAAAAGATGCAAAAAAAAAAAAAAAGGTTCAAACAAATTTTTGAAAAAGTAGGTTCCGAAAATTCGTTTTGGCGAGTGAAAACGAGAAAAATCTGAAACCACCAAAAAGTTGCTCCATGCGGCGCATCTGAGCTCCGAAAGGGGAAAAACTAGATTTTACTTTTTAAATGAATTATTTCTTTTTCTCAACGTTTCAGATTGAAAAATGAAGGGAGCGGCCCACGATGAGGGTTGTCTGGGCTAGCCAGTTGGGGGTGGCTCTCTAGTGGTTCATTATTATTCTTTGATATAAATTAACCAAAAATTAATTCTATATCAATAAAAAATTAATTTAATTAGGTATTTTATTTAACCAATTTTAACAAGTTTTTGGTTTATTATTCTTGGAATAATACACCTATGTTTTCGCGACGGGGGTCGACGACTCCGATCGGGATCGAAATTTGACATTATCCGTTTCAAGATGTCTACAATGTCATTCTAAATCCGAAATGTCCGTCCGCCGTCCAGGCCGTTTTGGGCAGTAGGATTTTTTTTTTTTTTTTAAATCTGAAATTTTGACAAAATACTTGGTTTACCATCTAGTTGTTCCCGCAAGGTTTTCAGTCCGATCGCCCAAACCCGTGGGGCGCTATGGGGCTATAATGGGGCATCGGGAGGGTTTTTTTGAAGGCTTTTAGCTATGGGATCGAGTTAGGTGTCGTTTTCGAAGTATTTTTGGACGTAGAATCCATTTTTTGGGGTCCCGGAACGATCCGATTTCACTGGGGCGATCTTTCCATCGTATCCTGTGACGTCGAGAGGTCGTTTTCCGCCCCAAAGCTACTCCTCTCTGAGAAACGAAGGAACTTCACACACGAAAATTTGGAAAAATCGATTGTAGTTCAATGTTCTGTGGTGGATGAATGACTTTTGTATCTAATGCAAATATTTTTAAACATGTAAATAGTAGGACCTGTTATTTAGTACCTCGTACTATCAAACACAAGATGGCAAGAAAAACCGTGTACCTAATTAGTACATTTCTGCGGAATCAGTTAATTCCATTTCATTCCTTGAACTTTTTCAGTTACAACGCGACGCCACGGAGACTACCTGTAAATACGTTTTACAACAAAATTTAGTAATTAATTACTAAATTTAGAACCTATTTACAAATTTTGAAGGATGTCAGGAAGTGGTGCCGCTTTTCGAGTAATTTTGAACGTAGAATCCTTAGTACCTAGGCCCACATCAGTCGCAGTTTTTTTTTTAAATTTTTTTTTAAAGTGCATATTTAAAACCATTTTTAATTGAAAATAATTTTTGCACATTTCATACCAAAGAATAGGTAATAACCCTTTATTAAAATTTGCAGCGTTATTGTAGAGAGCGGCTCATAGGGGGGGGGGGGGGGGGGAGTTGCTCTCTCAGCTAAAGTGACCCCTTTTTCTGAGTTGGTGCACCAAATTCCCTCCAACCCCTCCTGCCACTGGTTCCGTCGCTGATTGTCTTCCGTTTGTTGCCCTTGTCCATATCACCACATCTATGTCTGTACATGTCTCAGCTCATCGCATAATAACGAATAATTGGCCGCGGCGAGTGAAAATTGCCGTGTGTGGTTATTGGGTCTCCTTGAATTCAATCATCATTATGAAAGGAATATGAAAAATCACCATCCTTGAACTGGTTCCTATTTTCCTTCCCCGTACGATTGACCCAACTTCCAGGATTCCCCATCGACACAGAAATAAATGCGTGTTATTCAACATTGTAATCTTTTTCCCGACTGTTCTCAATAATTTCTGTCCGTCATTTCATCAGAACCCTCAGAGAGATAAGGTCTTCCCTATCGATATGTTTGAACTCCAACCTAATGACCCTTTTTTGATTAAATATTTCACGGATTAGTTGTGCTGTTAGTATTTCTGCCAGTGTTATGACCGTTTGTGTAATATTTTGTTCAATGGTTAGGTCCTGATGTGGTAGAAAATGAAGTATTATTTTAAATGCGTTGCGTTATACGTGACAATACTTTGTCTGCAAGTAGCATCTGGAGATGTAAGTTATAGGCCAAGTTCCAGTTCATCTTTGAAATTGAACCATCGTGTGGAAATGTTTGCTTTTCTGGCGCAGGTTTCGGGCGGCCCTGCTTTCGACGGTAAAAGCTGCCCCAAAGGAGCTACTGGACAGTTCCCGTTCGCCTACGACTGCAAAAGGTTTTTCAACTGCCACAAAGGTCGTGGTAGCTTGACAGTGTGCGCCCCAGGGACCCTGTTCAACCCGAAGACCCTTCAATGCGATTTTCCCGGTAAAGTGGACTGCTACACTGCGCCTGAAAACCGGGGTAAGAACGTTTTGTTAGGTTGGCAGGCTTGGATTTGGATTTGACAAAATGTGCGGCTCACTTGCTCAATGTAAAAAAAATGTGGTTCTTTTTTGTGTTAACCATTTTCGGTTTTCACAATTATGGGCTAGGGAACAAGGTCAGAGAAATGGGAAAATTCGGCCGAACGTAGTTGAACTAAAATGAAAAAAGTACTCAGTACAGTTAGCACTGAGAAATTAGGTGTCTGAGCAGAGGAAATCACTAGTGAATATTTGGAGTTTTGAATTTTCCCACCATGACACTTTAACTAATCCGCCAGAGTGTACTCGCACATAAAGTAGAAAGTGTACAAAAAAAATCTTTTTATTTTGGGTTATGTGATGTTGATGAACATCAACATGGTCTGTCCCGTCACTCTAGCGTCAGAACAAATCTGAACGACTGTTTTCCTTGCGATTTCACCTCGTGAATCTCTCTGAATTCGTGCTTTTAGTTCATTGGCTGACCACCAGAGAGCACTTCTTGGAAGCGCCACTCTTCCCTCCAGATTCAAAGTTGAAATTTTCGACAGTGCCCTGTAAATTTGTATTACACCGTAGGAGCCCAAAACTCACTGCTATGGCTTCAAATTATGAAGTTCTTTGAGAAAAAAGTATTAGTTGACAATCGATTCCCGGGCCCATTGTGGCAGGAGCCGAGCCCGCACTGTACATAGAAAAGCTTTAGAAATTCTTGCTCCAGAGAAAGGATTCACATAAACTTGGGTTCAGAGGTGAATTGCCTGCCGACAAGACAGGTATTACGACTTTTGGTCAAACATTGGTGTTCGGCCCCGGATTTGAACCAGGCTGATCAGTGATCAGCGCTCCGATTGATTTGTGAACAGACGAAGCTCTGTCGCCTTAGACAACGGAGCCTCCCTGTCCCCTCACTTGCTCAATGTTACTTTACCCAAATTATTTACCTGCAGCGATGCCAGACGGCGAGAATTATCCCACGTCTGAGGGATATTTAGGGTTGAGAGGGATGGCGGGATTTCTCCGATGCAACATCCAAAAACGTAGGTAGGTGGGGGTACTTTTCCGTTATCCCCCCCCCCCCCCACAATTTCGTGTTTCATACAAACCCCTCCCGATGGCTTTAAGGCACCCAAAGCCAACCAAATTCGTGGGGGGGGGGGGGGGATAACGGAAAAATACCTAGGTAGGTATTTTTTAACCAGTTCCTATTGAAAAACGCTGCAAATTTTACCCAAACGTTTATTATTCTTTGATATAGGTTACTTGTGCGATCATTAATTTTGTGTCAATGAAAGAGTTTGAAAAAAAAAAAAAAAAAAAAAAAAATTCAAGATGATTTTTGTTTTGTAATTTTTTTTTTTTTTTCTCGGAAAATATTAGACATTTTTAGATCCTTCAAAAATCCCATTTGTAGCCCCGTAAAAACCTTATAAAAACCCCACAGTAAAATTGGATCGGACATTTCTTGTCAAGCGGGACTGGGTTTGTACATAAATAGTTTTATTTCGCCAGACAGTAGAGAGGGCCACGTTCGTCGAAACTCGCTTCTCTCCGAGGTGTTTCTTCAGGGATCCCTGAAGAAAGTTATCCATAATTGTGACGAGGCTCTTATGCCCAAATACTTGTTGGTGGACACAACTTCTTTCTTCGTTCCCCTCGAACAGCCACCTCTCAGTCCTCGCCCGCTGACCACCATTTTTTAAGAACATGAGATGACATTGTGTTTTTTGAGCATGTGAGCACCTATATCGTAAAATTTAATACTCTTACATGTATTAAATTAAAAGCTATGTATAGCTTCCAAAGTAAAATTTATATTTTAAACAAAGGCTAATTCACGCGCCAACTTTTTATGATTAGCGATGACATTTTTAGCGCAACCTTTTCCCAAAAAAGGAAAGGTACGCTCACCTCTTCGACATGTTTTATTTCCATTGGTCCAACATCCTACTGGATGTTGAAGAATTAATTAAAATAGGTACCGATATATCGGAACAAAACCATCGATAGGTTCGATGTAATCGCTGATGATATATCGAAAGATAAATAAGATTGTTGCCTAGGCAGGCGTGGCGGCTTATACCGATTCGCACAGGTTGGTCATTAAACTGGCTTTTCATACATACCGTTTCGCACAGCTACCTGCTCACCAGGTAAAAAGAATACCCTACCGTTTCGAACAGCTAGGAAAAGGGGCAGAAGAAATCGGCCAGTTCGCAATTCATCGTGTATTGCACAAAATTGGTCGTCAATAAAATTGAAAAATCGTCAAAATATAGGGTAGTAGCCGCGTGGGTAGTGGCTGTAGGGTGGGGGGCTGGGGGGTATAACTGGTACCTATAAACTACTACTGTAAACATTACATACTGCTGGTGTGTTTGCTTTACCCTCGTCTGCAGCCCCATCCCTTCACAAACGTCAGGAGGTTGATTTCATTACATTCCAATTTTTGCCTAAGTTCTTCAGCCTTGAATTAGCATATACAAAGTTGGATGGCTCGTCGAATTTTCGCATTTTGATCTTGGTTTCAACTTGCATTTCATTCAAAACCTCCAGAGCCACCCAAATATTAGGAGAAGCGGTATAAAAATTGCCCGTTGTATTGCGCATGAAATGACTCTGGACCATTAGTGGTCCTCGGTCTGTCCATCAGAGCAGAAGCCCACATATCTGGAGGGATTGGGCAGAACAAAATATAATATTTCAGAAAGTAATCGGTGAACCTGACAAATTCGGGGCCTTCGGCGTAATTTCTTTGCTTTAAAAATCTGAACCACTCCACAACTATCGCGATTGAACGCTTCGACGTCACTTGAATTAGTATTGGGGGAGCCATAGATCTGGACATGTGACAAACCACTGAGGATGAAGTAACGACTACCTACTGGTTGAGTCAAGCCTGTGCGAATCGGTGACCTACGATAAGGATGTTTACGAGGGTCAGGTGTGCGAAACGGTGTGTACGTTGGATCGACGAGAACAATAGAAGTGTGCGAAACGGTATGCATCCAGGCGTGGATGTCAATTGTGTACTCTATTTGATGCTACTTTCCCCCTACATTTACCTGTTGATTGTTGATTTATTTCAGCCGCTCGATTAACATCTGGCAATTATGAAGAGTTTCGAGACGTTGAAAACCCTCATCACCATCACTATCATCTAGCTTCTGGCCTCACTCCTCCTGGTAAGTAAGAACAGTAGCGTAGTAGTTCTGACCATGAGAGGTTTGTGCGTGAAACTGAGCTTAATTTCAACAGTTGCACTACTATTATAGTTGGTACTAGTACAACGCAGGTTAGACTGCGAATCAAGTAGGATCTGATGGGCGAGATCCAAAACTGTTTAGGTACAGTATACAGGTGTAGGTCTATACCTACTTATACTTACTGTACGGTACTTATTGAGGACGGTTGAGGGATTTCTCGGAATAGAGCGCAAAGGCTAATCAATTTTCCTCAAAAGCGGTGTAAAATATACCTAATACAGATGATAAAATCATTAAACATAAATTTTGTGTTTCAAGTGGATTGTGGGTTAGGTACAGTAGGGTCTACTACACCGTTACATAAAAGTAAGGACCTGCAGACTGGACAGGTAAAAGCTCTCATTCAATTTCATTGCTACTAAAGCGACGCTCGCTAAAATAGCGCCAAAGATCCTGTACGAGGAAAAATCCCGCACTATTTTTTATTTTACACTAGGGTTTATTTTTCATTGATATAGGCTACTTGTGCAGAAATTTATTCTGTCAATGAAGAAAAATTTAGAAAACAATTTTTTTTTTTGGATTTTGTTTTTTTTTTCAAAGATTTTTCGTTTTTTACTTGAAAAGTATTTGACCTCCTGGGATCCTTCAAAAGTCCCATTTGTAGCCCCATGAGAGCCCTATAGATCCCCACAGTGAAATCGGATCGTTCCGGGACCCCCAAAAATGGATTCTACGTCCAAAAATACTTCGAAAACGACACCTGACTCGATCCCATAGCTAAAAGCCTTCAAAAAACCCCTCCCGATGCCTCATTATAGCCCCATAGCGCCCCACGGGTTTGGGCGATCGGACTGAAAACCTTGTGGGCACAACTAGATGGTAAACCGAGTATTTTGTCAAAATTTCAGATTTTTAAAAACGTTCCTACTGCCCAAAACGACCCCGACGGCAGACGGACATTTCGGTTTTGGAATCTAGACCTCTTGAAACGGATAATGTCACATTTTGAGGCCGATTCGAGTCGTCGACCTCCGTCGGGACATAGATGTATATTCCAGGAATAATAAAGCAAAATCTGAAATTTCGAAAAAGTACTTGCTTTACCATCTAGTTGTGCCCGCAAGGTTTTGCCCGATCGCCCTAACCCGTGGGGCGCTATGGGGCTACGGGAGGGTTTTTAATGGCTTTTGGAGGAATCCATTTTTGAGGGTCCCAGAACGATCCGATTTCACTTTGAGGATCTATAGGACTTTCATGGGGCTACAAATGGGACTTTTAACAATCCCAGGTTGTCAAATATTTTTTTCCCAACATTTTTTAATTGACAGAATTAATTTTCGAACAAGTAACCTATATCAAAGAATAATAAACACTTGTTTAAAAATGCTGCGTATTTTTGCCGGTTTGATTTTCCAAACCGTTGGTTGTAAATCATGTCAGCTAGTTTGCGTTTAAAAAAGACTCATATTTTGATACTTGTACCAATAAACATTTAATTACTAGAAGTTAAGAAAAGATCGTAATTCGTCGCCTCTAGTCTGTCAAATTAGCTAATTTTCGAATAAATTCTGTGGAATCGCCTTCAGTGTAAACTCATCCCGACCGTCGAAAAGTCAACTTGATATTTTGAATTTCAGAGAACCCTCAAACTGGATATCATCATCATCATCATCACCACCATCATAATCATCTAGTTGGTCAGCCACCCAATTACAATGGTATTTACTTAATTACCAAATTTTTAATGTTTCATGGACATTATGCTGTATGACGTTGAATGACGAGCTTGATTTTCAACTCCAGATCGTAGGCTTCAAGGACAAGAGGTGGTTCGTGAAGAGGCTAGTGGATATTCAACGCTGTTTACACCAGCACAGGGTCTTATGCCTCCTCCTGAATCCGGACCGCATGGTGGGGTGCAGCCACCGACCGACAACAGACGGTTATCTAATCAGGTACTTGAGTCGAAGTGATGGTTGATTTGTTTTGCCTGTAGGGCTTGTCTAACATATGATTTCGTTTTAGCAACTAGCGAAAAATGATGCTTCATCTCGCGGTCATGGACGCGTCAAGTTTCCAGAGCATGCTTCCCAGAGCTTGGGCTATGGAGGATATTCTGGTTACAGTCAGCCGTCTGGTTACAACGGGCACTCGGGTCCTCACGGGTGGAGCCAGCAACCAAACTGGAACCAGCGTCAGCCACAGACACATGGCGACTCTCGTGGATATAACGGATACTCGTCTGGTTCTTCAAGCGTGCCATCCCAAAGCTACAATACGGGATATGGATCAAGCAATGGGGTTCAGTCAGGTCCTCAGTCGGGGTATGGAAGTGGAGCTCCACTTTTTCAACCCGATCACTCACAAACGTCACGTGGTTCACCTCCAAGGTATAAAGGAAACCCAGGATATGTAGGTCCCAATCTTTTCCAACCTGATTCTTCTCGCACATCGGAAAACAAACCCAATCCTGGATATACTTCATTTGGGAATTCGCCTCAGAGCTCAGTGCCAGTTCAGAATGCACCGCTACCTGGTGGGCAGTCTCAAGACCTCCCCTACCCTTCAATGTTCACCGCGGCCCGTGCACCCGCCATTTCCCAGCCCGTAACTTCATCATCAACCAGTTTCATCTCGTATGTCCGACCTGACAGCCGTGGGGGTTACAATCCTCAAGGGAACCCTCTCAGGACTGAAGGCTCCCCGTACTCGGGCGCTCCTTCGCAAACCTCGCCTGGTAGCCAGTATCAAGCTGAAACCATCCCAAAATCTCCTAATCGCCAGAGACTTCACACCGAATGCCCATCTGGTTTCGATGGTCTACTACCCCACAGTGACTGCTCCAAGTTCCTTAGCTGCTCCCACGGGAGGTCCTTCATCATGGACTGTGGACCTGGTACCTTGTAAGCTGATAACTTACTTCAACTATGCACACGTTTGCTTTTTCTCCACTACTCACACTTTACTACATCCAGGTTCCACCCTGAGTTGCTGATCTGTGATCATCCTCACAAAGTAAGGTGTGCCAGTACCGAAGATGACCTTCTAGTCACTTCAGAATCCAAGAATACCGGACAGGTTGTTGTCGACGAAGGGTCTGAAAGCGGAACCGTTCATACTGGCCACTCTGGTGCTGGTCACACTGGTCCTGGTCACACTGCTGGTACTACAGGCCCTGGTGCTGGACACGCTGCTTGGTCTGCTGGTCCAGGTGCTGGGAACAATGCCTTACTTCCTGCTGCTGGTCAAAGTAATAGTTACTGCTTACAATTTTAAGTTGAGTTAAGGTGAGGGAAGTGCGTGGTATAGTTTCTAAAGTTCAACTTCAACAATACCTCAAAAATCAGCCATTGTCGCCATGTAAATTTTTATTTATGCCCTGGATAACTCTGAATCCAATGTTTTTCGATGTATGATTGATTTTCTAGCCATGTCAATCGTGCATTATGACCGAAATAGCTGTCCAAGTCCAACTTATGCAGTTGCCCCACCGAAGTAGAGAAGTGCATAATCGGCCTGTTAAAAGTCTTATTCTCATTTCACTGGGGCAATTGCAAAAAAAAAAAAAAAAAAAAAAAAAAAAAAATGAAATAGCTCAATGCTCCATTAGCGATTTGAAAATTTAAAATCAGACACAAAATTACCGAGTTATTAACTGATCATCAAGTCAGTACCTGAACTGCTAATATTTTAAAGACTGGCCAAATCATCATGGATTACAAAATCATAAACAATGGGTAGTTTACTGACACCAGAAGGCAACCAGTTTAATTGAAAACCAAATGGGGGTAAGTGCATGGCATCACATGCACTTAGCCAAAACATCACCTCACACTTGTCCCTTCATGAAAAACCAATGGGGTAAGTGCATGGTAGGGCTTGCTGATAGGAAAAGATACGAGTGAAGTAATCTACTGAACTTATAAACAAACTTTAAACACCCGAAAATACCTACTCACTGATTTGAAGGATGGAATGCAGTAAAAACGCCCACTTACGCATTTTCCTCATTTTTGCACTTCCCCAACCTTACCTTATATTAAAAAATAAACAAATTAGGGAACCATGATAGTAAAATGTGTTTTACTTTCAACCACAAACTTATAAATTGATCACATTCATTTGTTTCATTTCATTTTGTAGGTCTTCCCTCAGTGACGATGAAATTGGGTCCAAACCTGAACCCTGGCGAGACTAAAGAAGGATACGATGTTTACTTTGAATGCAATCTGAACATCGAGCCGATAACCCTTCAACCTTCCTGGCTTCATAACGTAAGTTCTTCTGTTTCAGATTGCATAAATAGCTAAATATGATACCAGAGATGTCTTATCGGGTGTTTGTTATTAGGGGAACGAGATCCTCCACAAACCCAGGTTTGGAGTCATCATGAGCGGCCGGACTCTCGTCTTACAAAAGGTAACGAGCTCTCACACTGGGGAGTACCAGTGTGTTGTTGCCAACGTCAATGGGAAAACAACCAGCAATCCTGTGTACCTCAAGGTCCTGTGTAAGTTCAATTTCGTCAGACGTTGGCTCTTTCCACATGCTTGATTGCAGCAACGAGTGTAAATGAACTCTTATCCGTTTAATTATTTTGTTATTTTAAACTATTTTTGGCAATGTTTTTATAGCTCCAACTTACCCAACATCTGGATCAGCCGGTTTGCCACCTCCTTCTGGGACTCCTCAGGGCTACACTCCTAAAACCAACCCCAGTCCACAAACCACTTGCAAAGATTGGAGCTGTGACAACGGCACCACGTGTATCACCATAAGCAAAATGTGCGACGGCATTCCAGATTGTGCAGACGGGAAAGATGAAGTTGGTTGCAAACCAGGTAAGAGATCTGAGCATTTTTTTTTTTTTTTTTTTTTTGTGTGTTGGTGGGGATAATTGAACGGGTTGATGCCGTTGGCTGGCTGTATCGGCATGTCGACACCCCCCCCCCCCCCCCCAGAAGAACGTGTTTGGTGTTTTTCTTGACATCCACGGGAGCGTTTGACAACGTCTGATGGCCACTGGTTCTGAACAGAGGCTGCCCCCCAAGTTACTGTGCTCGGATCTCCAGCCACCTCTCTGGGGGGAAGGTAAAACTGGTTGATCATGCTGGGGCTACCACCTTGTTCTTTGATGGACCTGCGTCTGGGGCGTGGGCTCATAAGCTTTATGCACACGGACGACTGCGTGGCGTTGGTCGTTGGTCGATTCTCGAGCGGGCAGAACTCACCCAAGTACTGAAAAGGTTGGTGAGGGGGGCAATACTCGACGCAAATTCTCAATTATTGAGCTTGGCTAACATCACCCAGTACCCTACCTGAGGTCCCATAAATGCAAAGTTGCTGTAGAAGTACCCTTAGCATGGACGGCAACACTCATCCTCTCTTGGAGCACCACGCCAAGCTATTTAACCGAACGGCGGTAGGTCCCCCTCAGTGACCACTAGAAAAAATTATTATACGCTCACCTTGAACGTTTGACCTTGTTACAGGAGGCGTCATGTGTCATGTGAAGTTGAAATAATTTTGTTTTATTCTCATTTATCCAACAGGCGCTAATACCCCATCCACATCTACCACTGAACCTCCCCAACCGGTTCCCGGGAGTGACCCGTCAAATTTACCGGAGACACCGTGTGACAACGACTGGAGCTGCGACAACGGCAAGACGTGCATTCACGTGACCCGAATATGCGATGGGATCCCTGATTGTTACGACCAGAAAGACGAAACGGGTTGCGAAGGTTGGTGAGGAAGAAGAAGAGCAAAAATAGAACTATTCTACTAGAAATGTTCACTACCATAATCTCACACTACAAATTCACAGATGGAGCAAATCCTTTATCGCCCCCCACAACAGAAGAAACTATTCCAATTAATGAAAGAATTGACGTTGATTGTGCACCTGACGAATTCCGTTGTGATGGTGTGCATTGTCATTCTGCTTACCAACTGTGCGACGGACGTGCTGACTGTGCGGACGGATTTGACGAATTCAACTGCCCAGGTTCAAATCGATATCCATAAAATGCTCTCGGGAGTACGCTGTTCTTACTCATTTTGATTAATTACACCACACATATATTACAGACTTTCACAGTCAACAATCTCTAGACATCAGGTTCGGTCGAGACGAGGATGCCGAAGAAATGTCAACGACTCCGAAGGGTCCTGCAAATAAAACCATGAGAGGCTTTTTCATACGACCCACCCAAGCCAGCGTTGTCAAGTCCGTTGTAGGACCTGTTTACAAGGTACAATCAAAAGACTGAACAGTTTCCACCGTGTGTCAATCGGTGCAATGTGGGTTTTATTTTCAGCCTTCAACAAACGAGCCTCCTGCGGATTCTGAAACAGTTCCGTCCGAGGTGGTGTTCGCCCAACATAATAAATACGACAGGCAGGTTGTCCGGTTGAGGGGAGGGCCGACTCAAATGGAAGGTTACGTCGAAATGAGGTTCACCAAAGGCGCTTGGGGAGCGGTATGCGACCAGAAAAACCAATGGACGTTGGAAGAGGCCAACTTAGTTTGCCAAAATCTTGGTTACACGAGGTGTGTTTGCGAGAAATTACGTTTTGATGTGTAGAGCCGTGAAAAGTAACTTATTTACATTTGGGCGTTGTTCTAGGGGCGCAGAAATATCCTGGCAGGGGAAGCCGGCGTCAGCTAATATTTCCTTGGCCAAGTCCGACATCCTCATTGACACGGTCAGGTGTACTGGATCTGAGGATTCCATTGCCGAGTGCTTCCTCGCGAAAGGTTAGTCACGTTGGTTGCAGACGATATTATAGGCTAAACTGGATACTATTGGAGAATACACGAATGTATAATACATTAGGAACAGGGGTTGAAAATTTTCTTCGTCCTCAAAATCTGACCGACGTTTCATGAGGCGTCAATTTCAAAAATCAACACCGTCCGCCGTCCTAGCCGATATGGGTAGAAGGCATTTTTTAAAAAAATATCTGAATGTTTGACAAAATACTCGGTTTACCATCTAGTTGTGCCCGCATGGTTTGAGCCTTATCGCCCAAACCCGTGGGGCTAAAGAGGGGCTACAGGAGGGGTTTTTGAAGGGAGTCCCAGAACCATCCGATTTCATCGTGGATTCTACAGGGCTTTTATGGAGCTACAAATGGGACTTAAGAAGGGTATCAGGAGGTCAAATGAGATTTCGTTTTCCGAGTAATTTTGTACGTAGAATCAATTTTTTGGGGTATCCTAAATCTGGGGGGAAAACCCCGATTCGGAATGAACAGTTTTCCCCCGGATTTAGGTTCCTTCTTATAATTACTGTTCTTAGCTGAATTATGAAAGCATCGTCCATACACTGTATGGGTATTATACCCGTCCTAAGAATAGATCCCGTATCTGCATTTTTGGCCAATTGAGTTAAAGGTTTCTAGCAGTTTAGGAGGGGGGTGATTTCTATCGATTTTCCCAGTTTCAAAGTCGTATCTGCACAGGATACGACTAAACTGCTAGAAACCTTTTACTCAATTCGGCCAAAAATGCAGATACGGGATCTATTCTTAGGACGGCAGGCATATTATACTATAATATACCATCCCCTTTCTTGGACGAAATTATCGACTCGATAGCCCAAGCCATCCCTCCTCGCATACCGCAACTTTGATCCTCTGAAACTATACCTGTAATCTAACTACTCCGGCGTTTTATTTCTACGTCAACCCAGCATTAGTAAACATCGTAAAGTGAGTTTTACGTCAAGATTTTTGACCTCTTGGGCCTGGCGTGACGGCGCTAATTTATTGATGAATCACTTTAACCCAGCTGCACTTTAATTCCTAAAATGTCTTCAGCGGAATTCGAACCCGTGGCCACAACAGAATGCAGCGCGAAGTGGCTAACCCCCAGAACCACACGGCTAAATCCGGCCGCCTAGTATACATCATGGCCTGTCGACTTTTTCCCCCGATACAAACGAAAATCCCCCTAAAAAAAATAATAATAATAATCTTCCCCCCAAATTTTCCCTTTACAGAAAACCCCCTAAATCTGGGGGGAAATCCCGATTTGGCATCACTGAACGCACTGTTCTTAGCTGAACTATGAAAGTTTCATTGTTCTCGGTACAGTTCTCTTCCTGGTCCATGGCGTCACAGTTTCATCACGACGAGGAAGTGACTCGCTAACACAAATCCTAGTTCAGAGCGCACAAACACCCGACCAATAGCTAACACACCACCACAGCTTAACACTTGAGCAACAGCCTAACCCTTCGCCAACGTCACAACTCCATCCTTCCCAATCCAGTACGACCAGGAAGTGAGCTTGTCTTGATTTACCTAGAAGGCTCCTGGTTTGTACCACTGTATTGACTCACCCTTAGAATCTCTTTTGGGCCCATCCCATTTTGAGTCTGAAAATTTTATTTTCAGGTTCTAACTGCGACGTTGAAAGGGACGTAGCGTGGGTGAGGTGCGTCAACAATGCCAAATCACTCTGCCACCCGGGCGAGATCTCTCTGAACGACAAATGCTACCGTCTGGTGATACCAACTGAAGACAACCCTACAGAACTGGCAGGATTCAGTCAGGGTGAAGCCATGGCTCATTGTCAAACACTTGGCGGCCATCTGATTGGTATCCAGTCACAGGTGAACTCCCTGACTGTCCACTTGTTGCTTCAATGTTACGGATAATATAGAAGTTCTTAACTGTTTACAGATTGAGAACGACTACGTTTCCGAATGGCTCCTTCGTGTCAGAGAAGTAGACACAGTGATGACTTCAGGGGTTGGCGTGTCCGTGATGGGGATGCCAATTTGGATCTGGGAGGGTAGCGAAGAGCAGTTCGGATACCACAATTGGTGGCCTGGTAAGTTGAAGGCTCCTTCCCGCAGATATCTCCCACTGTCTACTATATCCTTCAACTGCATTTCAGGTTGGCGCAGTGCCAAATCAATAGCCCCCAAGACATCCTCAGGCCGGGCCTCGTGCATCGTCCTCAAAAGGTTCTTCCCGTGCGCCGATTCCAACCCGGAGGCCGAAGGCCGCTTGTGCGACGCGCAATATTTCTATTGGGACACTGAAGACTGCGGCACGATGTCCAGCAAGCTTCCTTACATCTGCAAGAGACCAGCCAACAAAATCGGTAGGTTCACAACAATGTTTGATTTAGAGGAGAATCGGAGTCTATTTTTCAAGCTTCTCTTACGGTAATGCATTTTCAGGGTGCATCATGGGATCTGGAATCAATTACAGGGGCGGTGCTAACGTGACAGGTCAAGGAAATGTCTGTTTGTCGTGGGATTCCCCCGGAGTCTTGTCCTACCTGAAGTACAAGATCTCTGACGATGACAGAAAGTAAGGCGTTAGGAATGTCGTTCTGTTGAATGTTTTTAAAGACCGTACTCTTACGGAAATGGAGCAATATTTACCAATGGAACCGGGGTTCCACAAATTTAAATAGGTTTGTTCCAACTGAAGGACCTACCATTCGTTAACGTTCACTGCATTCCAGTGCTTTCTCGATCACCTTCGGAGATTTGTTAACTGCAGTTGAACGGTTTTGAACCTCTCATCAAGGTTGATTTCAATGAGGTGGTTAGGGCGAGAAATGACTCCTCTGCTGATTGTTTATTTAAATATGCAATTTAGTACTCAGCAGAGGAGTCATTTCTCGCCCTAACCACCTCATTGGATTAGACCTCTGCACCGTCGGCAAAAACCACGCCGTGAAGGTTGATTTCCTTCCAACTCCAGTTAACTTCCTTCCCCGGATGGAACAGCCGTCAATTTACTGCGCATGCGCACGTTGGTTTCTTATTTTTCCTTCCATCTTCTTCCTGGTTGGAACAAACCTATTTGTGAACAGTCTTAAGTTAACCTATCGAGTAGGGACACCAAAGATGCATGTAAAATTTGGCTCGTAGTAGTGATACAAGCTCAAATATCGTTAAATTATTTTATGTACCTTTGCATAGAGTAGGGACATACATTTGCCCAGAATCATGATTAACGTACAGTATCATACAGTTGCATACAGTTCCAAAGAGTAGAGATACAAAGTCGAATTCTTCCGTGATAATAGCTTCAAAAGTGCCACTTTTTCATACGGTAAGACAACTAACTAAACGTATTTTGGGAAAATTTATAATACTGTTGTGATATTTCGATATTTGAAAAATATCGTTTTAGTAATCTAATATATCGTATAAAAATATCTATACATATATCGGATATTTTTCAAAAATTAAAAAAATCAATTTAAATTACGATTTCAGTTGTCTAGCTCTTCACTTCTACTATAGAATAATCGTTCTCCCCCTAAAAAACGTTCCAATTGAAAAAAAAAAAAAAAAAAAACAAATTTTTCGTGAAAAATAAAAAAGTCTGAGCTTTTGCTCAGAACGAGTCTAATTTTTTTTTTTTTTTCGCTTATTGTACAGAAGTCACTGGAATATAATATATATTATGGATAATGGAATGTTTTCGATACACAGGAAACACACACCTCTTTTACATGTACAATTTGCAATTATCAGAGCTATCATCTGGTTGTTTGTGATTCAAAATTCAGTTTCCTGCATCTTCTTAGATCCTAGATACTCTGGCTGGTGTTTCGGATTTATTTCGGCACTTTCCAGGAGAAAGAAATATCGGTTCCCGATATTGTAAAAATAATATCGATGTCCGGCCGGGAAAATATCGATATTTCGATATATCGATATATTTTGAACATCCCTATCTACCACTTGCGGCACCTTCAACAAATTCAATGGTTCTGGGCAAAAACGCAGTGGATTAGAGCAAATGCGTTTATAATGATAATTATTATAAAAAATAATTATTATATTGGTGAACAATCATTAGTGAGGTATACCAATCGAGTGAGGACACCAGTTTAAAGACTTATGTGAAATTTGGCACGTAGTAGTGATACACGCTTAAAATTTAATACACGGTATTTAATACCGTTCAATTCTATATATTATGTCCCTACTCTACGCAAAGGTACATATTATTTACCTTGGCATAGAGGAGGGACGTATATTTCCACGGAATCGTGATACAGTTTCAAAGAGAAGAGAAACAAGTTGATTTAGCGTGAGCTTTTCCATTGAGTACATAAACGAATTCGAATGATTATGTGAGCTTTAGCATTAGGTATCTGGTGATTATAACTCAAAAAGTGTCACTTTTTTCATACAGTAAGGCTACACATTGAACGTATTTCGGAAAATTTAGCACACAGTAGTGATGCGTTCAAACAAAGTGAGCTTTTCATTGAGAAGGAACACAAATTCAAGGATTTTCGAAGATTTTGCCATGGAGTAAGTAGGTATCAGCTCAGTACCTATTAGGCACTACCTAATGTAAAATTTAAGTGCGTTCCTCCACCAGATTGCCTCTTTGTTTTTCAAACAACGTATTAATATGTCATTCGTTGTTTGAAAAACATATTATTCGGATTTGAATCGGTCGAAAACGATGATTTGTTTAGCGAATTCCTTTTGGATGGTAATTCATAAAGGAGCAAACTGTAAATTCCATACATCCAGTGTTTAAAAACATTATCCTGATCAGTCAAACGGTCAAAATTATTATCATCATAATGACCATGCAATCAGGATTGCCCAAATTTTACCTAATTCAGGATAATAATTTTAATTGATTGTTTTTATATTACTCACATGTTTCAAGCAAATTGCTGTGTGGCGGACGAACATAGTGTTTAGTTCCAATTTTGTTGTCTGGGATGAATGAACGTGATACAACTGTTACTATCGTGGTAGGTTAGTTTAATTTACGTATAGTCACTATTTCTTACGTTGTCACTCTTTCTTTAAATCGTAGACCTAAAAAACGCCGAATAAACTCTTTAGTAGGTACCTACCTAGGTACTACTGCTGAGGATCTTTCTCCCTAACCGCCACTAAGTCAAATAAGTTGAGGGAACATCTTCACTAAGTTAAGTTCACTTTTAGACATCAAAAACCACTGTACAGGCCAATATTACTCACATTTCAAGTGCACGTCCATTCTGTCCCACCCAGTGTTGCATAGAATAATATTGTGGACCTCTTCCGTAAATTATGCGCCCTAGTGTCTTTCATCATCCCTGATCAACAAAACGCTCATTGACTCGACTGTTTTCACTTCCAGGTTATCCCTGTCTGGACACAACTACTGCAGAAACGTCGGTGGATCTGACACAGAACCCTGGTGCTTCGTCGACTCAGTTCAAGGACTGCAGAAGGAGTACTGCGACATCCCTCATTGTTCCAAAGGTTGATAGAGTTTATTTCAACGTTTGCTGAAGCCGATGAATAGAATCCATAACCTCTATTGTATTTTACAGGTATTGAACGGTCTGCCAAGTACTTAGAGTACAAATGTAGCAAAAAGATGTTCTCTTGCGACTTTGACAAAGAGTGCATTCCGAAAGATTGGGTCTGTGATGGAAAAGCTGTGAGTTTCTTATTGAAATTTTGAGAAGAACTGGCAATACGAAATTTGCATTTAATGCTCATCAGTGTTAATTTTTAAGGACTGCTCTAACGGTCAAGACGAAACAAACTGTGGCGGCATCGTTCAACAATTTTCGCATTTCCCTCAAACGAAGCTGCCTGGCTACGACATCGCTAAATGGGCCAACACGAGTCTGGCATCCTGCGCCCAAATGTGCGTCGAAGATGAAAACTGCCGGTCTTTTTCATACGTGTAAGTGCCGCGTTGTGGGCTGGTCGTTCATTTTGTTTTCTCCTGAGATTGACTTCTATAATATTCTCATTGTCCATGACAAGATGAGATGTTTGTGAGTTGTAGTTTGTTAATTCCATGTTATAGGAGCTCCAGCCCGAGGGGGAGGAGAACCATCTTTATTCTAAGGGTCTCAATTTCAAACTTTTCTTAGAAAATTCGACTGGGCGAGTAGATAAGTAACTAGAAAAGTCTGAAAGCACCAAAAAAGTTGGCTCAAAGTGGCAAATTTGATCCAAAACTGGTCAAGGAATAGGATCTAGACCAGTTTTGATGGACGTAGGGAAGGTCTAGGGGGATGGGGTGTGGATGACGGTCTGGCTCGGTGGATCAGACGGAAATGAGCAACCTTGTATACTGCTCGTGTACCCTGGGTTTTTGGTAAATAACAACTGACGAAACATTTAAAATGTTATCAAAACAATGTCTGAAAAGGAGATATTTTACGAGCTTTTCCTGAGGTCTCCGGGAAAATCCTAATATCAGTTCTGAAAGGAAATTTGATCAGCTTTCGCGTGAGGACAATGAAATTTTGATCGGAGAAATAGTTTCGTAGGGAGAAGGAAAATTTTCTGACAAACGTGGTCGTAGTTGGTCAAATTCTTTGTTTCCACCCTTTCTGACGAATACTATTGGCACTTTGGTTGTATCAACAGGAATGAAATGGTACCGCCCCTTATATAAATTTCAATCACCTTTCACCAGAACAAAAGAGAATAAAGATCGGACTAACTGTTCCCAAGTTATGGGCAAAAATATCCGAAAAAAAGTGTTTGCCCAAATTTGCCATTTTTTGCCATGCCTGCCCCTCCCTTAACAAAGCTCAAATCAAAATTTCACATTGAATAGATCGGAAATTTAATAAGCTTGCAGGAGGAAATAGTTTCTGAGCTACGGCCAGAATCATATTAAAAAACGAGGGTTTTCGCTTACCGAGCGGGGTCAGATTGGGCGTTTCTTGTTTTGGTTTCAATTCGTTTTCACGGTTCCTATTTGACCTACAGAGTTCTATGTACCTACTAGTGCTCAGATGAAAGCTAAATAGATTTTCTACAACTTTAATCGGCCTTGATCTGGGCCTGAAATTGATCAAAACTTAAAAAATCGACTTTTTTCAAAAGACCGTATCTTGACAACCGTAAGTCGTTTAGAGCTCCCGTTGTGCTCAAATTCTTGCAAAGTTTATCTACTTTAAAATAGGTGGGTATAAAAAATTCGTTAATTTGTTCAGGACGTAAAAAAAAAAAACCATAATAACTGCGAAAATTTTGCGGTTGTGAGCTGCTCAAAATTGTTTAACTTTAAAGTTCCCGACGATTTTGTTAGCTGCCAAATTGGGTATGTACTCCTGATAATAACCCTAACAACATATCAAAAAATCGAAACTACACGTTAGTTTATGATTTCAAGGTACTATAATATAGTACATATTATGAGGACTATAGTCACTGGTGCGCGAGTGGTGGTTTTTTTAACCTTCCGCAATAGAATTAAAATAACTTTAAAAAAACTAAATTCTTCTCCCTACGATGTGTTGGTAGATGGTTTGGGAACACATTAGGAATTTTCCTGGATTTTTTAAAGTCCCGGATGTCAATCCAAAAAAGGTGTAAAGTCCTGGATTTTACTCATATGCAAACTTTAATTTGCGATTTTCTCGAAATCAGCTTTTTTGCAATAAATGGGTTTTTCCCATGTACCCTTCACTTATTATAAATCAAAAACGCTGCAAATGTTACGCAATGGTTTATTATTCTTTGATATAGGTTACTAGTGCAAAAATTTTATTCTATGTCAATGAAAAAAAAAAAAAAACGAAAAGAAAAAAAAATTCCTAAAATTTTTTGTTTTTTTTTTTTACTCGGAAAATATTTGGCCTACTTGGATCCTTAAAAAATCCCGTTTGTAGCCCCATGAAAGCCCTATAGATCCCCACAGTGAAGTCGGATCGTTCTGGGATCCCCGAAAATGGATTCTACGTCCAAAAATACTTCGAAAACGACACCTAACTCGATCCCACAGCCTGAAGCTTTCAAAAAACCCTTCCGTAGCCCCATTTTAGCCCCTAGGTGGTAAAACAAGTATTTTGTCCAAATTTCTCAAGTCTGTGGGGGGAGGGGGTGGGATATGGTTGGGGATTGGCTGGCTTTAGCCCCCCTGCGTATGACCTAAAGCCGAAATTTTTCTTCTATTTCTTCACTGGCGGTGGGTCATGCCGGTGTGCTCGCATCCGCGGGATAGGCATAGCTCTGGTAGTGGGCGAGCCCTCCTTAACTTCTTAGACATTCAAGTCCTTCTAGTGGGATCAAACGACTCCATGAAATTCACAAATCTCGTATTTCTCGCGTCTTTTCATACATTCAACCAATTACAACTCACAAACATCTCAAGTCATCTTGTCATTTTGCTACATGTTGTTACAGTGAACAAAGCCAGGACTGCCATCTCAGTGAGAGTAACGTGGGATTGTCGGGTAACTTGATCTCTGGCTTGTCAGATTGGAGTTATTACGAGAGGAATTCAAAAACCCTGAGGTGCAATGGAGGGTTCGTCTGCGATAACGGGAAGTGCCTCGGGAGTGCCAGCGTGAGTTCATGCTTCAATTTCAATAATTGATCGGGGAAAAAATAACATGATACATTGCGGAGGACTGGATGAGTCTAACCTGCGCACCGCAAAGTTCATCTATGCAAATATAGCTGTTGTGTTTGGCCTTCATCTCTGGGACGTTACAATTTATTGATTTCAGCTGTGCAACGGTCGAGATGAGTGCGGAGACAAAAGCGACGAAAAGAACTGTTCCTGGCTTGAACAGGGAATCCAAATGAAACTCGTCGATGGAGTGGGCAAAGGCGAAGGAACCGTGCAAATTAAAGGTAGGCATGATGGTGCTTGACGTAGAAGAATGCTCAATACTATATACAAGAGAGTTAAATGATATTTATATATATTATATCCATCAGTTGTGTCTATCTAGAGTTCCTTTTGGTTTATTATTCTTGGAATAATACACCTATGTTTTCGCGACGCGGGTCGACGACTCCGATCGGCCTCAAAATTTGACATTATCCGTTTCAAGAGGTCTACATTCAAAATCCGAAATGTCCATCCGCCGTCCGCCGTACGCCGTCCGCCGTCCGCCGTCCGGGCCGTTTTGGGCCGTAGGAATTTTTTAAAAAATCTGAAATTTTGGCAAAATACTTGGTTTACCATCTACTTGTGCCCGCAAGGTTTTCAGTCCGATCGCCCAAACCCGTGGGGCGCTATGGGGCTAAAATGGGGCTACATGAGGGGTGTTTTGAAGGCGTTTAGCTATGGGATCGAGTTAGGTGTCGTTTTCGAAGTATTTTTGGACGTAGAATCCATTTTTGGGGGTCCCGGAACGATCCGATTTCACTGTGGCGTTCTATAGGGCTTTCATGGGGCTAAAAATGGGATTTTTGAAGGATCCCAAGAAGTTAAATATTTTTCGAGTAAAAATTAAAGAATTTTTGAAAAAACACATTTTTGAAAAAAAAAAATCCCCCCAAAAAATTTTTTTTGAAATATAAAAATCCAAAAAAAAAAATTTTTTTAAATTTTTTTTATTGACAGAATTAAATGTCTGTACAAGTAACCTATATCACAGAATAATAAACCCTTGTGTAAAATTTGCAGCGTTTTCTTCTTTCTTTTCTTTCATCGACGTATTATAACAGTCTATAGTCAATAGTCAATAGTCAAAATCCTTTATTGCTGTAGGTACAATGTACATAGCAAGCGTCAAACATACATTACGGTAAAAAAGGAGTTGATTTCATTAGGGGAAGATAAACTTGGTTGTCACTGCTTTCCGAAATCAGTGCCGGCCGGGCGCCAACCCGGCCGGCCCCCGGCCCACCCACCTCAGCGGCTCCCGTGCCAGGCAACCGATGATGGAGGCGGCCGACGAGAGATCGTCAGCCGCCCCCACCACCGGGTGCCCGGCGAGAAAAAAAAAAAATAAATAAAAAATAAAAATGAAAAATAATAATAATAAAAATGAATAAAATAAAATTTAATAAAAATATATTAAAAAATAAAAAATAAAATTTAACAAAATTAAAAAAAATAAATAAACATAAATAAAGAAAAAAATAAAATAAAAAATAATAATAAATAAATAGATGAGAATGATAAATCAAATAAATTAATAGAATGATAGCGCCAAGGGGGCCGCCCCAAGGACCGGCCAGTGGAGTCGCCCAACCGACCCATACTAATATTAATATTTATCACAGCATTAATTCAATAAATAGGTAACAAACACGTAGACAAACAAACATTCATTCCCCTATAACTAATATCACAGACTATACTATATTATGCAAGAGTACTTTTATAAATGTTCCTCTGCTGTAGCTACTGCTGAAACATAACTAACAACTGACCACCTATGATTACAAAATTTCGTCAAGCCGAGTACTTTTATAAAATTCCTCGGACTTGGACAGACGTTATAATATATTATATGTTATTAAGGATCATTTAACCAGGTTTAATACTATTATGTCCTAATTGTTTTCAAGGAGTTGAGCTCATCGTACTCGTAATTGCTCATTAAAAATTCATCTACCGAAAAATACGCTTCTTTTTTCAACATTTTGGTTACGGCTGAGGTAAATTTATTTATTGACAATTTTCGAGCTTTTACTGGTAATTTATTGTACAGTTTAATGGCGAAGTAGCTGTGCGATGTGTCTGAACGTTTCAGTCGGTTACAGGGTTGAATATATTTGGAGTTGCCTCTGGTAAAGTGCTCATGAGTATCACTAATCTTTTGCCATTCATCTTTTTTCGCATGCGCATATTTTAGACATTCTTTAATATAAATACAAGGTAGGGTCAAGATGCCTAAGTTTATAAAAATCTCCCTACACTCAGCTCTATACCCCTTTTTTGCCAAAACTCGTATACACCTTCTTTGTAGGCCGAATAATATTTTCATCGAGGCGCTATGGCCCCACGCGAGTACAGCATAAGAAATGTGGGGATGGAAACAGCCATAGTAGCTCGTGATTAGGCCTTTTTCCGATATACAATTTGACAGGCTGCGAATGAGGAAAATGTTCATGCTTAGTTTCCTGGCTATGTATACACAATGCTCATTCCAACTCTAGATGAACTATAGAGAGCCAAGACAATGCTCAGACAAAGATCAAGACAATGTTTAATGGGTGTTTTGGGATTTTCCTCACTCTTTTCTCGTATTCATGGCTCCGGGTAAATCCGAAAAATTGTGGAATTAGAATTTCAAGATTCCTTGCCAAATTTGAGCGCGGCACTGAAAATTTTCCTCACCGTTTGTCCTTTGGTCGCTACATGCGAAAGAAGTTTCTCCAAACTGAAACTGATTTAAAACTACTCCTATCGACAATGATACAATCGAGATTTTCAAATCTCGCAATTTTGTCTGTGGAAAGAGAATTTACGAATAAAATTAATTTTGAAGATGTTACGTATCAATGAATTCGCTTCCATCAAAGCAAGGAAGAAACTTTAAAAAAAAAGGCGTGAAGAAAAGCAATATATATATATTTAACCACACCTAAAGCGTGTTAAACGAAAAGAGTGACAACAGTGCACTCGCTATACGTTTATTTAACCACACCTATATACCAAATACATGTATTTGATATGCAGGCAGTCCGAAGTCTGCAGTGGAACGGAAAAAAACCATATTTTTTAAAATCGTAAGTACCGTAAAGGGACGGGGGGGGGGGGGGGGAAGAGAATTTGAGGAATCCTCCACTTTTTTAAATCTGAAGTTTTTACAAAATACTCTGTTTACCATCTAGTTGTGCCCGCAAGGTTTTCAGCCCAAACCCGTGGGGCTCTGAGGGGCTAAAAAGGGGCTACGGGAGGGGTTTTTGAAGGGTTTTAGCTATGGGGCCGTGTTAGGTGTCGTTTTCGAAGTATTTTTGGACGTTGAATCCATTTTTCGATTTCACCGTGAGGATCTACGGGGCTACAAATGGAATTTTTGGAGGATCAGAGGGAGGTCAAACAAGCTGTCGTTTTCCGAGTAATTTTGGGCTCATAATCCATTTTTCGAGGAAAACATTGTACAGATTTTTTATTATTTTTATTATTATTATTTTTTCAATGACATAGAATTAATTTTTGCACAGTTAATGCGTTACAAAGAATAATAAATAGTTGTGTAAAATTTGTTGAGTTTTATGATGGGTTCTAAGAATAATCTCATTTCACTTGCTTTTGGACTGGTTATGAACGGGATTGTTTAAAACTAGCCTCCATCAGTTAAAAAAAAACAAAAAAAAAAACAGCAGAAGATCCTCTACCAATTAAATGTTCCAAAGACCTTCATAAACCCCACCTGCAGCCCCTCAAGAGCTTCTTAAAGCCCCCAAATGATTTTACAGTTTGTAACCGCCATAAATCGATTTTACGCTCAATACCTATTCCGAAAACGACACTTCTTTCAACTACTAAGTCAAAACCCTTCATAAATCCCACCTGCTGCCTCTCGAGAGCCTCTTAGAGACCACAAATGGTTTTGTAAATGGTCCGGAACGCCCATGAATCGATTATTCGCCCAAAACTATTTCAAAAACGACACCTTAGTCAGATCACAGGTCAAAGCCCTTCATGAACCCCTCAAAAGCCTCTTAGTGCCCCCAAATGGTGTTGTAAATGGTCTGAAACTCCCATGAATCGATTTTACGCCCAAAACTATTCCAAAAACGACACTTCACTCAGCTACCTGGACCGTTCCAAGATAATCCAGCTGGAAGAATCTCAACAAGAGTTTTCCATATGTGGCTAAACAACGGGTCTCCCGTTTTTTTTTTTTTTTGTTTTTTCAGCGTTAGGCGAATGGGGACACATTTGCGACGATCAGTTCGATATGGAAGATGCCCACGTGGTCTGCCGCCATCTCGGGTACCACCTTGGAGCCCGGGAGTTAAAGAAGCATTCTGGCCCGAACACCAAAAACGTCACCAAGTATCTGATAGATGACTTGAATTGCACTGGGAGCGAATCAACCATCGCCGACTGCGCTCATAACGGGTGGGGAGTTCACGATTGCAACCAAGATGAGGTGAGTCGCCATTTTGAACTTTCGTGTTTTAATGAGTCGTTAGCGTCTATTGGAAGCATTCACCACATTTCAGGCTGCTGGCGTCGTATGCAAAGTGGTGGACGAATGTCGGCTCAACTACTGGCAGTGCAAAGGCCGAGCTGAATGCATCCCTGTGGGGTTCTTGTGTGACCGGCATGCCGATTGTGAAGACGGCAGCGATGAAGATCCAGCCAACTGCAACGTAAGGGTATTATTCGCATTTTATCGTGTCGTCATCATTACCCGCTGTGAGTGACTTTGTATGGCTCAGGACCACGTTTCTGTCCGGCTTGTTGGTACCGGCGGTGAGAGCAGAAGCAACAAAGTGACCGAAGGGCGGGTTGAGGTTAGGCGATTTGGCGTCTGGGGAACAGTTTGCGACGACGATTTTGGCCCCAAAGAAGCCGAAGTAGTCTGCAACGCTTTGGGCTTCAAAGGACCCGCTAAAGTACGTTTACGCCTGACTTGTTCACCAATGTTTACGTAGAAACTTCTTTAAGCAGACTGTTTTTTTTGTTTTTTTTTTGTTTTAGGCGTACAAAGAAGCGGCTTTTGGAGCAGGTTCAGGCGTGATTTGGCTGGATCAGATCTACTGCTCTGGGAATGAGACCAATTTATCAGAGTGTATGCACGATCCTTGGGGTCAAACTAACTGCAAGCACAACGAGGACGTATCCGTCGCATGCTCCCCCCAGCAGGTTAACATTGACCCTGTGAGTATCATCTGTTGAGAACAATACGATCATAAATTCAAAATGCGAGACTATAAGACTGGTAGGTTATTTTTGAAATGAGCGGAGTTTCCGAAATGGGCCCCGTCTAGTTTTTTTGTCACTGTAGGTGAGGACTGAAATGGACCCAACAAATTTGACGAGGCGTTTGGGTGCGACTGAAATGGGGCTCGGGTCCAGTTATTCAACTAGGGGGCCACCCCCTGCTGACTAAAGCCACCCAACCCTCTCCCATCTGGACTCGGACCCCTTCTACTCACTTTTTGATAACAAATAGTTTTCTCCTTAAATACATGTATTGGAAATACAATTTGGATTCAGCTTGAAAAAATGTTTGAGAATACTGTACTGGAGAGTATACGATATAAGAGGAGAAATTTAAAATCTCACTAATCATTGACAAAACTGGAGGACTCTATTTCATGTTTATTCCCATAATGACAAAAAAAAAAAAAAAAAAAAATGGTTGCTGTTTTAAATTCTATTGCGGAGGGCGAAAAAAACTTCTCGCTTTTTAATAATGTAGTTTTTTTCCCCCAAAGGAAATTACGAGCTCAGTTGCTATATATATATGAGGCGCACCAAATTTAATTTTTAATCAAATCAAGAGTTTTTATTGCCAAGAACACAGGGTGCAAAGACAAGGTCAAACTTTCCAAACAAAATAACAGCTCACATAAACTTACTTCAATAATACAGCGGGGGGATTCATCGACATCCTCCCGGGGCAGTAAAAACATATCGATTCCCTCCGCCTAAGAATCGTCAATGTCCTCCCAGGCCTCGTTACCCTCCCTTTTAAATTTTTCGTTTCCCTCCGTTTAAGAACCATTGATATCCTCCCGCAGCAGGATTGGTTTAGAGGCCAGTGCATTTAAACATCGAAGGTTGCAATAAATCCGACTTTAGTTTTGACTTTTGCATGATTGTAGGAAGTTAGATTTTTTGAGAAAAGGAGCATGGCAATGTTCTGTGTTAATTCTGATGGTGAAGAAAGGGGTAAATCAACTCATCTTCATTAAAATTCATGCTTTAATCATATTTATTTCAAAAGGAGTCATCCAAACAAAAAAACACAACTTAAGTAATTTTAAATTATTTAAAATATAAATAATATTTATATTTTAAATTAAGTTGTTTTTTTGTTTGGATGACTCCTTTTGAAATAAATATTATTAAAGCATGAATTTTAATGAAGATGAGTTGACATTTATTAAATATATAAAATTCCTTCTCCAATGAGACCAAGAGCTTCATCTTCCCTTGCCAGAAAAGGGCAGAGGTGGTATCACAAGTTGTGATTCACAACCAGCTCTTGGCCTCATTGGAGAAGAACCCACATCTCGTTGATGTGGCCGCCGTATTTCTCCAGCCGGATGCACTACAAGAGACTATAGCCTCAGCAGGTGTCAAATGTTTTCTGGCCCTCTAAATGTTAGCAAAAATACTGCGAGGACTTCTGGTGCGTTTGGGAGGGAAGTGATGGACGCCCTACAGCGGTAGGTACATCATGAACAAGGTATTAGATGGTAATAATTTCCAAAATCTATGCCTAACTAGAGCTCTCTTACATTCCTTATACTGAGGAAACATTCATTAAAATAATACCCCACCATGAACTGCTGATGCGGGATGATTTCAAGCGGTGAAAAGGCACCAGCAAGTCACTCCCATGCCGTGTTTTATACCCATGCGTAGAGGTACCGTTCCAGTCTGTTTTCGAACGAACAATTCGGTTTTAGGCGGGGTAGGTCTACAAGGCAGGCCATTCTGAGGTTAGCCGATTTTGTATCGAATTCCTTTGAATGTGCGGAATATGCCTCTGCTACTTTTGTCGACGTAGCCAAGTGTTTTGACTGCATTCCACACCAGCTCCTTATCGACAAGTTAGCAAAATATCATTTTTCGGACGGGGCTTCATCGCTCATCTCAAGCTATCTCACAGGTAGAAGTGAGGCTGTTCATCATGGAAATTCTTTATCAAGTTTCTTGCCAGTCAGGCATGGTGCACCTCAGGGTTCAGTTTTGGGTCCCACACTTTTTCTTATTTTCATAAATGATTTGCCATCAGGTCTACATCCTCTTGAGACCCTTCTGTTTGCGGACGACACTTCTGTCCTGACGAAAAACGCATCTCTTGCGTCACTGACTCTGACGAACGAAGGGTCTAAAAAAGATATATATATTTTTGCTTGATCATCTTACCCAGGAGCTGCCGAGCTATCCGGGTTGAATGATTTGGATGAAATCAAATCACGCCCGATTAGATCCAAATCTATCACTCGCGACTGCGCTGAATTTTCCGGTCAGTGATAAAAGGATTTTGTTACACCGTTCAGTTTCCTTATTTACCACCAAGCCGGCAGTGGGGACTCAAAGGGGACTTTGAAAATAATGACTTTGGTACTGCCAGAATTTTGACAAAACTTTACAAGTTCGTGCTTGAAAGAACGAAGTTCATCAAACGATACATCAATGAAACTAGTTGAAAGCACTAGGAAGTCGGGTTTTAATTTCTGGGTTTTTAATGAACTGATAAGTACCAGAAGGTAGAATAGTAGAGAGTTCATCTCTCATGCCGTACAGGAAGGCGTCTCCTAGGAATACCACACTAGAGCTGCACTTCCTTCTAGGTAACAGTTTTGAATGACGAAGCTGCCGGCATCGAGGCACGATAGAACATTGAATTTGCGTCGTAAAAGATGAAAATTTCATTTAATATTTAATATTCTTTTTTAGGTCCGAGATAACTGAGTCAATTTCCAGGTACTTTTTGTAGCTTAATGCCCGAAAAGCCGGACAAAGAAGATCATTATTATCATTTTAGGGGCCCATTTTGGCTCAGTGGAATTCTAAAAAAAGTCCACGTTTTTCCAAGAGTGGGCGGGGGCCCATGTCAGCCCACTAGGTGAGTCGCGGGGCCCATATCGATCGCAGTGGAAATGAAAAGCAATCTGACTATAGGGGCGTTCATGGCCCACTGTGCTCGTTGAATCGTCATAAATCTTTGAACGAGAACTGTTTTGAAGACATTTGTGCGGCGCTAAAGAACCACCTATCCGATGCCTTCCTTAATGAAATCGGCCCACCTCAGGATAGAATACATATTTAACCTGGTGTTCTGGCGTATGGTTGGAGACTGGGACGGAGTAACCTGGCATGTAACTAAGCACTGTGTCAACTACTTTAGAAGAGCCTGATGATGGTTAAATATAACCCGAAATCTTGGCCATAGAGAAAAAGGCTCGTCATTCACACCACCTCCTAAAACCCCACAGCACTCAGCCGGCCATAATTTTATATTGACCCTCATTTCATGTTTCAGGATCAAAACTTGGACGATTATGACGATACGAGTCACGCTGAGCTTCCCGACGTGGACGACATTCTTCCCAGAGAATGTGGCAAATTGTCGTCTGCTTACGACGCGCCAACTGTGGTTATGCAGAGGGTTGTGTCCGGGTTTGAAACTCGTAAGGGCGACCATCCGTGGCAAGTAAGTGACTTGATGTCTTCAGGCTTGGAAAAATAACTTCAAATTTAATGTTTGGTTTTGTTGTACAGGCGAGCATTCGAGTCCGCAGCATTTCTGGTAAAAATACTCATTGGTGCGGGGCGATTGTTATAAGTACGCGCCACGTCCTCACAGCCGGTCATTGCCTTCGAGATTATGTCAAAGCTGCTTATTCTGTTCGAGCTGGTGATTTTGACACTGAGGTAAGTTACTTGAAACCGGTCACTCAGGATATTTCAGCAGCCATTGACTGGTTTGTACTTGTAGGTAAGTGAAAGCTCCGAACAGGACCTCGAAGTCGAACAGCTGTGGATCCACCCGGACCTGGATAAGCGGACTAAGCTCAACAACGACATCGGCGTCGTCAAAGTGAAAGCTCCAGGGTTCAAGTTTAACAAGTGGGTGAGGCCGGCGTGCCTGCCGAAGGAAAACGCCAGCTATCGGGCCGGCAAAAACTGTTCAATTTCCGGTTGGGGCAGCAGCACTCCCGGATCAGGTAGGTATCAATGAGGAAGGTTTGACGTGCTGGTAGGGGGTTGGTGCAGATGCGTACGTCCCACTTGCGTACGCACTATTTTTAGTATCATTTTTGGTTTATTATTCTTGGAATAATACACCTATGTTTTCGCGACGCGGGTCGACGACTCCGATCGGCCTCAAAATTTGACATTATCCGTTTCAAGAGGTCTACATTCAAAATCCGAAATGTCCGTCCGCCGTCCGCCGTCCAGGCCGTTTTGGGCAGTAGGAATTTTTTTCAAAATCTGAAATTTTGGCAAAATACTTGGTTTACCATCTAGTTGTGCCCGCAAGGTTTTCAGTCCGATCGCCCAAACCCGTGGGGCGCTATGGGGCTAAAATGGGGCTACAGGAGGGGTGTTTTGAAGGCTTTTAGCTATGGGATCGAGTTAGGTGTCGTTTTCGAAGTATTTTTGGACGTAGAATCCATTTTTGGGGGTCCCGGAACGATCCGATTTCACTGTGGCGTTCTATAGGGCTCTCATGGGGCTAAAAATGGGATTTTTGATGGATCCCAAGAAGTTAAATATTTTTCGAGTAAAAATTAAAGAATTTTTGAAAAAACACATTTTTGAAAAAAAAATCCCCCCAAAAAATTTTTTTTGAAATATAAAAATCCAAAAAAAATTTTTTTTTAATTTTTTTTATTGACAGAATTAAATGTCTGTACAAGTAACCTATATCACAGAATAATAAACCCTTGTGTAAAATTTGCAGCGTTTTTCCCACTTGCGTACGGCAGGGCAGGAGAGAGTCCCACTTGCGTACACCTACCGTCCTCTCCCAATTAAGCCGTAGTGTGAGCCATTAGCGCAACCCAGGAGACGTCTCCCAATGGTGAATCTTCAAGAATGAGTAAATCGTCGTTGTAGATGCAACATGTGCTATTTTTGGCAGCTTTTCAGGAGATATAAAACTGAATTGTGGACTGACTCGTGGCTTTTAAATAATTCTTCCTGCTGTATAACCGTCAAAAACTAAAACCCCAAGGCCCAAAAACCTCGATTAGTTTATAACTTGGAAAATAGAGAAATTAGCGCAGATAGCACATGTTGTTGTAAGAAGCAATGTGGTAAGAAGCAGCCGGTTTGGGGTGCTCTCGGATCTTCTTTGGCTGATTAAAATATCAATTGAGTCAATATACAGAGTATATTGAGTCAGTTCCATAATTTGTTTACTTTTTCCAAATCGAGGGTCCCACAGCAACACCACGGACTGTCATTTCGCCAACTTTTCGGGCGGCCAGAAGAGTCTCATTGAACACCTGATGAAAATGAAGACAGTCCGTGGTGTTGCATCAAGTTTCTCGGGAAGGTATTGTTATCTAGCCACGTTTACGGAGATATTGTTATCTAGCCACGGGTCAAGAGAGATTAGTTGCAAACTGATCTTTGTTTATTTTGATGCTTCACCACCGAATCCGGTGCCTCCATTAACAACACTACATTTGTACCCTTGTACGCAAATGAGACCATCCTCAACTAAACATGTATTCCTTGTACGCAAAAGAGACTAATTACTGCCCGTACGCAAGTGGGATGTACGCATCTGCACCCGACTCGCTGGTAGTTGGTGGATGACGTCAAATTTCAATTTGCAGCATTCGTTCGCACGCTGCACGCCGCCTGGCTTCCCATCTTGCCCCAGAACGAATGCCGGGCGAGTAACGTCTACGGCGACGTCATCTCCGCCGGGATGTTCTGCGCCGGACACCTTCAGGGCGGCCCCGACTCCTGCCAGGGTGACTCCGGCGGGCCTCTGATTTGCCCCGAAGACGGTGAGCCCGAAAACTCTCTTTTATTTTTGTGAATGCGAACGACGCTGAGTTTGTTCCCTCCTTTTCAGGTGACGTCATGACAGCGTACGGGATCACCAGCTGGGGCCTCAGCTGCGGTCGCTCCAACCGTCCTGGAGTCTACACCAACGTTGCGCACTATCTCAGTTGGATACACGAAACCATCCGAAAATAGTGTCAAATCTAGTAGTAGCTGGAAATCTGTGATATTCACGTTAACTGAGAGTTGCAACGACCTGTGTACAATTAACCCTGTTCCTGATGTGTCGTTTATTTTAAAGGGTTCCAGATTGTTTTATAAATTTCCCCAGGAAATTAAACGTATTGTTTTCAAATTGCTAGTCTTTCCTCGTGCCTCTTCAAAGTGATAATTGTTTTTGAGAGCTTCTGAATAGCTTCGATCTGCTGGGCCAGGGTCTTTTTACGATATGAGCGGAATTGTAGGCAATAAGGCGTTCAATCATGTGTTGTGCCGAACCCAGAATTCTCACCAGGGTGGTCATTTGATCAACACTGACTCTGGACAATAAGTTCGACGCTTTGGAGTATTTCTCACTCTTGACAATGGCATGCTCCATAATATGGATATTATCTCCATTACTGGTGATTAATTTTCCTAAGGTGAAATTCAGTTTTCCGACGTATTGCTTATTCATATTTAGCCTGTTGAGACGAGATCTCTTTTTTCGATACCTACTGCTTGAAAACCGGACGCGGAGAGAGGCACACAATTAGCAAATCACAATGCCCTCTTGAAAATGCAACTCACTTCATCCAATAGACTAAGTGAATTCAAGACAAGTCTTGTCACGTAAACTCGCATTGATTCAACTTTTTCAAGCTCTGTACAAAACTCGCCAAGCACATCGCCAGACTCATTTCCTGCAAGCGATGTGACGAACTGGATAGCACTTGTTTCCTTGATAGTTTCATCCATTATGCAACTTTATTTCTTGAATAAAATAAAATTTATGACGAGGTAATTCCATTATCCTGAAGATAAAGTTGTTCATTTTCCAAGAATTTCCTCGAGATAAATTCAAAAATGGAAAAAAGAGGAAACAATTATTTTAAATTTTATTTTTTTAATTAAAAATTGATTATAAACAACTAAACCCAACAACTACAACAACACAACACAACAACACACACACACACACTACAACTATATTTTGTATTTTTTATGCTAAACCCTTATCTTCAAGGGCCCCTCTGTGCGACGACGACGACGACGACGCTATTTAATATTAATTTTGCCCGTCGTCGTTGTCTAGTTGAGGTGATAACAACAGTCTGATTACCTCAGGGTCGAGCTTTCGAGTATTGCGAGGAATGAGCCTGATGAGAGAGGAAACCACTGGATCTGAGCTTATCAGCAGATGGTTTGGGATGTCCTCATTGGTTTTGACTCTCAATATTTTCCGTGAGTGTCACTCTCTGGACCTTTTGAACTCCTTGTTCCTTGCTTCCTGAGCCTCTTCGCTCAACTGTCCTATTGGAAGCAAGGCATGATCAACTAATGCCCATGAATTAAAACTTTGTGTACAGTTGGTGTTAGGGATGTCCGATTCTCAAAAATGAATCAATTATTTAAAAAGTATCGAAAATAATCGCGATTATTTTTTCAAAAAGAATCGATACATCTGAGAATCGATTCTTTTTCCAAATTATTTATTAAATTTCAAATTTATCAGAAGAAGAAGAAGAAGCATTATTACATTATGAAACCTGAATTCCAATTACTAATACATCCAACTGCTAACCAGCACTATTAAGTAGGAAAAGGTAGGTAGGAAAGCTTCAGTGGTTGTTGTGCAAAATAATATTGATTCTTTTAAACATTGATCTGTTTTGCAGATTAACTGAATATAAAAATACTTGTTAAGAGCAGAAAAGAATCGGTTTTCGATTCTGGAAATTTAGAATCGAATCGGGCCGATTCTTCAAAAAAATAATCGATTATTTTTCAAAAAGAATCGATTTTTTCAAGAATCGATTCTTTTTGAGCATCCCTAGTTGGTGTCATTGGATTCCAAGAGTATTTCTCAACATAGGATTTCGATGTTTCAAGAGAATAGGCTGACAACTTTTCCGTGTTGATACAGTAGCCACTAGATAAAGTTTTAGGGATTACAGAAAACCTCTTTAAATAGAGCTTCGTCTATGCCTGTAATCTGTGAAGCTACATCCACGTTATCAAAAAACCGCCTCGCGGTATTCCCATCATTACTATTACCAAACCCTTGCTTAGGTTTGTTCACGATGAGGCCAAGTTGAGATCTAAATTTACCTAATTTGAATTTCCACCCTCCTCCGTGAGAGGCTGTCTTTTTTTATGTTAACCGATGTGTGTAAGTACGGCGAACCAAAGCGCATTTTTGCCGTGGCCCATTAGTATAATACATAATGAAAAATAATGAGAATTCGCACTCTTCCGCACGATCTGACTTTGGAATCACATTCTGGGGTTTCATGTGAACATGTGAAAGAATTAAATTTCAGTACAAGTAACCTGTATCAAAGAATATAAACCCTTGTGTAAAATATGCAGCGTTTTTAGCCCAACCTTTCCAAAAATCGACTTTTTTTGTTTGTGTGTGTATCACAGCATCACGCCCTAGCGGCTGAACAGATTTTCATGAGGGTGGTCTCATTGTGATCAGCGAGTTCTGGGGCGGGGCGTTATATGCTATCAAAATCACCTCCGTTGTCGACGATTCGTCCGATCCCGAGAAGATGACGAATCGTCAACGAATTGTCAAGTTACGAATTCTTAGTTAAGGTTTTGGTTCTGTTATAACTATTCTAGAAATAAGGGTTGAATAATAAGCACTCCGAGTTTTAGATATCCTTGAACACACTATATTGTAAAAATCACAACGGCAACATCCTAGTTGGTTGTACACTTTCATGGCCCTGGAGGTTGACCTATGGAGGATACAATAGGTTCCAATAAAGACGTGGTAATATTTTGTAGTAACAGAAAGGTTGCGCTCATCTATTCAATTCAATTCAATTGATGGCTTGTTTAAATAGGTAGGGGCCGCACTAACGCGACCGGAATCTGGGAATTTTCCATTCAGTAGGTTGATTAAATGGGTTAGTGGTGAAGTTATTGAGATGGTTTTTTATTAGATCCGATGAGATTCCATCACACCCCGGACCTGTTTCACCTTTGATTGACAATATCGTTTTGTATACTTCTTCTTCCGAGGCAGAGTTCAGGCTCATTGTTGATCCTTCATGACTCGGCAAATCTTTGCTTGATTCATAGCTTCTGAATTCAGAATTAAATTCTAATTGGCTTCCGATATTTGTGAAAAATGCGATATCACTAAGATCGGTGAGATGTTCCCCTTCACAAATTCATTTTGTAATTTCGGTCACTCCGCCAGTATTACGGCCCAATGTTTACAACTTTCCATACCTACTTTCGAGAGAGTATCTGACAAGTTGATTGGATGACGGAAGTATTCGTTTTTTGTTTTGAAGAGAAGAGCTCGCAGTATATTAAATATACTATAGAAATTTTCTATACCACACGTACTGGTTACGAAGTTGTGCATTCTGCGGATTCCTCTTAGCTAATCGGGCCAGCGAATCGCGTCGATTGATTGATTCCACTAGAGCAGCGGTAGTCCAGGGCTTAAGCTTAGATACGAGATTTGTGATTAGTTGGTTTAACTCCAAAAGACTTTTGCATAATTCAATGGAGCTGTTCAGAATTGATTGAAATATAGCATAAGCCTGGTTAATATCAGCCGATGTATAGACTGGACTGGATGTCAGGAAGGCGAATGAAGTGTCGTTTTCTGAATAGTTAATTAAGCAAAGTTAATAAGGTGCCTAGAATAAAATTAAATTTATTTCATTTCATTGATGTAGTTCTTTTTTTTTTTTTTTTTTTTTTGCACAATTTAAATCAAATAATAATAAACCCTAATGTAAGGTTTGCAGCGTTTTCACGAAATATCGATTTTCCAACTAAATTTCACGAAATACCAATTTTCCAAATAAATTGACATTAGATAATATCTAATCCCTAGATCTTATCTTATCCCTAGATCAGAGGAATGGAAAATAGGGATTTATGATACTTCAAAAGTATCGATATAATATCGTATCGATATATCTAGAAGAGAGACATCGAAATAATAAAAAATATCGATACAATACTTCCAAACGTCTCGGTATTTTTAAGTATCGATACTTTCTGATACTTTTTCAAAATGGAAGGAAATTCCGTTTTTGGTTCTCTCCGGCGGTTCTTTGATTCTCTGCTCCTATCGGCTTATCTTTTCGAACTTCCTACCGACGTTTATTCTCGTAACTTACGAGTCGTAAGGGCTCAAAGGTTGAAGACCGAATCTCTCTCAAGTGAACTCAACACTCGCGTGGACATGAAATTTTCTGCCCGCTCCTAAAGTTCGTCTTTCTTTGTTCTCAGGCTCTCTCACTCGCCATTTCGACTTCCGTCAGGAACTTTAAGGTAAATTTTACTTCCGTTCATTGAGTTTCGAGTGAGTTCGTTGTTATGCGTTGGATTTGAAGCTGATCTACATTCATTTTCCAAGTAATTTGGTGCGTGAGTTTGGTGCGTATTTTGGGGTTTCCAGACGTGTACGACCCCACGTGGGGATCTGTGAGGCTTCTGAGTTGCAAAAGGTGGAGTTTACCCCACCCTTCGAAATTTTGAAGGGTTTTGGCCAGGGAGTCGAGTGAGTTGCCGTTTTCGAAGAAATTTGGTGCGTAGTCTACTTTTTGGGGTTCCTAGACGTGTCCGACCCCACCGTCGGGATCTGTGAGGCTTCTGAGGGGTCACCGGTGGGGTTTTGAAAGGTTTTGGCCTGAGAGTTGAGTGAGTTATCGTTTTCGAAGTAATTTGGTACGTAGGGACGACGTTTTGGGGTTTCCAGGCGTGTACGACTCTTCAGGAGGGCTACAGGTGGGGTTTTTAATGGGTTTTGGTCAGGGAGTCGAGTGAGTTATCATTTTCGAAGTAATTTGGTGCGTAGATCTGAATCTCCAGATTGTAGGAAAAAAATCCCCGGAAAAAAGCTCCCAAAAAAGGGGGCCGGAAACAAAAAATCCCCAGTATTTTCCGATCCCGGAAAAAAATCCCCGTAGAAGAAATAGTGTTGACAGAATGGAAATGAAAAGGAGATGATAAAATTTATGCGCTTTGGGGCTAAATTGGAATATTTTCCGAGTAAAAAAAAGTTTTGAAATAGTTACCTACTAATTTTTTTATTGGCAGTAGTAATTTTTTAAAGAATCTGAAATTTTGACAAAATACTTGGTTTACCATCTAGTTGTGCCCGCAAGGTTTTGAGTCTGATCGCCCAAACCCGCGGGGCGCTATGGGACTAAAATGGGGCTATGGAAGGGGTTTTTGAAGGTTTTTGGCTATGGGATCGAGTTAGGTGTCGTTTTCGAAGTATTTTTGGACGTAGAATCCATTTTTGGGGGGGTCCCGGAACGATCCGATTTCACTATGGCGATCTATAGAGCTTTCATGGGGCTAAAAATGGGATTTTGAAGGATCCCAGGAGGTTAAATATTTTTCGAGTAAAAAATATTTTTGTAAAAACAATTTTTTGGAAAAAAAAATTCCAAAATTTTTTTCTTTTGACACAGAAATAATTTTTGCACAAGTAACCTATATCAAAGAATAATACACCCTTGTGTAAAATTTGCTGCGTTTTTCCCCCAAAAAAACGAAACCCCCTTTTGGTTTATTATTCTTGGATTAATACACCTATGTGATCGCGACGGAGGTCAACGACTCGGATCGGCCTCAAAAATTTTGAGTCAAAATTTGACATTATCCGTTTCAAGAGGTCTAGATTCTAAAACCGAAATGTCCGTACGCCGTCCGGGCTTTTTATGCAGTAGTTTTTTTTTTTTTTTTTTTTTTAATCTGAAATTTTGACCAAATAAATTGTTCACCATCTCGTTGTGCCCGCAAGGTTTTCATCCCGATCGCCCAAACCCGTGGGGCGCTATGGGGCTTCGGGAGGGTTTTTGGTGGATTTTGGCTATCGGATCGAGCTAAGTGTCGTTTTCGAAGTATTTTTGAACGAAGAATCCAGTTTTGGGGGTCTCGGAACGATCCGATTTTACTGTGGCGATCTATAGGGCTTTCATGGAGCTACAAATTGGATTTTTGAAGTCAAATATTTTCCGAGTAAAAACATGTTTTTTTCAACAAAACTTTTTTGCGAAGAAATTTTTACTAGGTATTTTTTTTTTTTTTTGTTTTTTTTTGTTTTTTGTTTTGACAGAACTCATTTTCGCACAAGTAGGTAACCTATATCAAGGAATAATTTACCTTTGTGTAAAATTTGCAGCGTTTTTTCTCATTTTTCTAGGGCACCCTGGGGCCCCATGTAAAAGTCCGGGCCCCGGGCAAAATGTTCCCTATGCCCCCCCCCCCCTCCTCCCTCTCGGTGAAATTATTTCAGACTTTGTCTGAATGATATGTGTCTGTGTCTGAATTAAAAACAACTCGGTTTCCCCCCCCCCCCCCCCCCCCAAATAATACTCTTTTCCCAAGCCCTAATAATATTTAATATATAATATTATAATATTTAATATATAATTTATCTGTTACCTCCTAGATGCAGCCAACGGTAGGCAGAGGTGGGGTTGCGCAAAAAAATAGTAAAAACAACAAGTGCAAAGTGAAGATAATTTTAAATTCGAGCTTCCAGCTTGTGCAGCGCAGCACTCACCAACACAATCACCCGCGCTGCACAGAAAAAGAATTTTCTGAGGCGAAGGTACGTACATCTATCTATCTATTTATTAGGTACTATATTATTCCGGTGCTTTTCCTTTATACCCCCCCCCCCCCCCCCACGCGATTTCGTGTTTCATATACACCCTCCCGATGGCTTTAAGGCACCCAAATTCGAGTCCTTTTGTGTTATAACACCCCCCCCCCCCCCATGAATGCTCCAAAGGGACGCAAACTTTCTGTGGTAGACCTATAATGAACTACCTTCGTAAACAGAACATTCCGCCAAACCACATATAACATAATCACTTATCGTTTAGCCTATACAACATGAGTAGGTACCAAAAACTTATCAACTATGTACCAATACTAATGAACCAATATAATTCAAAGTACCAATACAATACAGATTACCAATAACGTACAAATTACCGATACAAGACAAGATACAATACAAATTACCAAACGAACCAATACAAAATTACCCCTACAAATATGAATGCAGATGAACACACACAGTACCATTACCTCTTATAACCTAGCACCGCATTACGATGGATTCGGGAACCCTACCCCAACTCACTAGCCTACCCATCCCTCATTGGTAGATTAAGCGTGCAACGACGTCCGCCCTGGGACGATCTGAATCCCCGCCTTATACCCTCGGATTTTCGCCGCTTTTGCCAAAATTGTCGTCCTGCATCTACATGATTAGGAGTTTGAGGGGCGTTGTGTCTGATGAAGTTCTTCGTTCGGTACACATGCATGTTTTGCAAGCAGGGCCAGTTAATGTATCATCATGGGGATATTCCAGTCATGCCATCAGGGTCTTCAGGCTCCAGAAGCGGGTAATCAGGATAATTGCCGGTCTCTCTTGGAATGAAAGTGGTCGGGGCACTTTTGTGCGTCTGGGTATTCTAACCATTCCCAGTTCCTATGTTTTGGCGGCTCTGAACACAGTCAAGTCATGCTTGTCAAACCTCCCCATGGTTTCCGATGTTCACGAGCATTACACCCGCTCCCGAAGGAACCTTGCCATTCCATTTACCCGTCTCAGTGTGGCCTTGAGGAATAACCCAATTCAAGTGGGTTCTCGTCTTTTCAATGCCCTGCCAAATCATATACAAAAGCTCCCTGATAGATCCTTTAATAACGTATTAAAATCACATCTTCTCTAAGCCGAACTCTACTCTTTGGAGGAGTTTTTCGGTATTTCATGGAGCGATGTGTCTTGAGTTGAGTGGATCGTGGATGGGGAAGCCTTGTCTCACCTGTTGTCATGTTTCTACTGACGTCCTGAGTTGTTTTAGTTCGTTTATATGACCACACGTATCATGTACCATTGTTTTCTTTTGCCTTGTACCATGCAATTGTCTGATGTATTTCGTGTTTGTACCAACTCATTTTTGACGATTGCTGTGTCATATTGGCCTCTGCAAATAAAAAACCTTGATTTGATTTGATTGAGAAGTCGTACCAACCATCGTTTTCACCTGTTCCGCCGCGAGGATAGGTACATTTGCATTGGTTTATTGCGCTTATTTTGGCTAAATATGACAGTCCGTGATGTTGGACTCTCCATATTATAATCTACTGTACTAAAAATTTTGACCTCTACGGTGTTTGTCTTGGAAAGGCAGTTTGATTTGGCAAGTCCTTATCTAAATCCCTGGTCTCGATACAGATAAGCATTGTGTGAAGAGGTCGTTCACAGTGTGGAATGTGGCGGTTGAAAGAAGCTGGATCCTCCTTGGAGTAACGAAATTTTCATTTTTCAGCTAGAAACCATGGAGCACCCCCTTCACCTACCGTTTGGCTCCACCTATATCAAGTCCGAACACGGCATCGTGTTTTATGAACAGCACAAGTTTTATTTTAAAGGTAAGGTTATATGGTACTTTTCCGTTATACCCCCCCCCCCCCCCCCCGCATGTTGTGTTTCATATACACCCCTCCCGATGGCTTTAAGGCACCCAAATTCGAGTACTTTTCCGTTATAATTTCCCCACCCCCTCCCACTCGATTTCGAGTTTCATACACACCCCTCCCGATGGCTTTAAGGCACCCAAAGCCAACCAAAATCGCGTGGGGGGGGGGGGGGGGGTATAACGGAAAAGTGCCGGTTATATTATAAGTTCTATAGGTTCATACTTTTAGGTCTGCCTTGAATAACGGGTTCCCCTGGCAGTTTCAATTCGAAAATTTGTCATTTTGGGGGGTCAAATTTTATTAACTTTATGAAGGTTGAACTGAAACGACACGAAATGTTAGCAATCCATTTAATCAATGTGTGTGTTTAATCAAATCGAAGTGTTTTTATAATAACATCACAAACATCTGAACTGGGTGTTACCATTGATACTGTAGTAACCCTACATGTTTTCCTCCCTTTTGGTTTATTATTCTTGGAATAATACACCTATGTTTTCGCGACGGGGGTCGACGACTCCGATCGGGCTCAAAATTTGGCATTATCCGTTTCAAGTGGTCTACATTCTAAATCCGAAATGTCCGTCCGCCGTCCGCCGTACGCCGTCCGCCGTCCAGGCCGTTTTGGGCAGTAGGAATTTTTTAAAAAATCTGAAATGTTGACAAAATACTCGGTTTACCATCTAGTTGTGCCCGCAAGGTTTTCAGCCCGATCGCCCAAACCCGTGGGGCGCTATGAGGCTAAAATGGGGCTACAGAAGGTGGTTTTTGAAGGCTTTTGGCTATGGGATCGAGTCAGGTGTCGTTTTCGAAGTATTTTTGGACGTAGAATCCATTTTTGGGGTCCCGGAACGATCCGATTTCACTGTGGACCTAGGGCTTTCATGGAGCTACAAATTGGATTTTTGAAGGATCCCTGGAAGTCAAATATTTTCCGAGTAAAAACATGTTTTTGACAAAAAAAAAACTTTTTTTTAACAAAACTTTTTTGCGAAGAAATTTTTCCTTTTTTTTTTTTTTTTTTTTTTTTTTGACTCATTTTTGCACAAGTAGGTAACCTAGGTTATAGCTATATCTAGGGTGGCAAGATATTTTTTTCGAGGGAGCAGTTCATTAAACAAATACCTAGTCGTCGGACACTATAGTATGATATACTATATAATATATAGTATATCATACTATAAATTATATAGTCTATGTGTATAATATACTATATTATAGTACCTACTATAGTACAAGAGCCTTTTTTTGTCTATAGACAAAATTATTATTATTAGACATTAAAATTGTTTTGTCTATAGATAGAGAAAAAACGTTTTTCAATGTCTAATAAAACATCACATTAGGTTAAATCATTGCCACTGGCGCCAAAAATATTATGACTATATGATATGATCTACATCTCATAAAGGAGATCCATACCGACAGATCAATACTATATGGCTGCATTTAAAAACTAGAGAAATTTCGAAAATCATAAAAATCGCAGCTCCACCAACCAACTTCTTCTTCTCCTAATTGATAAAAGGTGTTCTATCTAATTTAGGGTCCGGGCGTCTGGGCACCATCATTCTTTGGAAGATATTGCCAGGTGCGTAAGTAAGTTGGCAGGAAGTAGCGAGCCTAAAACTCTACTAGTTTCAAAAAGCAGTACATTTCAGGTGTACACAAGGTCTCTGTGTACAGCAGTATCACATACCTTAAAGCAGTACTGTACTGCTTTTTGCAGTACATCTGGCCACCCTACCTATATCAAGGAATAATTTACCTTTGTGTAAAATTTGCAGCGTTTTTTCTCATTTTTCTAGGGCACCCTGGGGCCCCATGTAAAAGTCCGGGCCCCGGGCAAAATGCTCCCTATTCCCCCCCCCCCCCCCCCTCTCGGTGAAATGATTTCAGACTTTGTCTGAATGATATGTGTCTGTGTCTGAATTAAAAACAACTCGGTTTTTTCCCCCAAATAATACTCTTTTCCCAAGCCCTAATAATATTTAATATATAATATTATAATATTTAATATATAATTTATCTGTTACCTCCTAGATGCAGCCAACGGTAGGCAGAGATGGGGATGTGCACAAAATAGCAAAAACAAGAAGTGTAAAGTTACAATAATTTTAAATGCGAGCTTCCAGCTTGTGCAGCGCAGCACGCATGTTCACCATCACCCGCGCTGCACAGAAAAAGAATTTTCTGAGGCGAAGGTACGTACATCTATCTATCTATTTATTAGGTACTATATTATTCCGGTGCTTTTCCTTTATTACCCCCCCCCCCCCCCCCCCCACGCGATTTCGTGTTTCATATACACCCCTCCCGATGGCTTTAAGGCACCCAAATTCGAGTCCTTTTGTGTTATAACCCCCCCCACCATGAATGCGCCAAAGGGACGCAAACTTTCTGTGGTAGACCTATAATGAACTACCTTCGTAAACAAAACATTCCGCCAAACCACATACAACATAATCACTTATCGTTTAGCCTATACAACATGAGTAGGTACCAAAAACTTATCAACTATGTACCAATACTAATGAACCAATATAATTCAAAGTACCAATACAATACAGATTACCAATAACGTACAAATTACCGATACAAGACAAGATACAATACAAATTACCAAACGAACCAATACAAAATATCCCCTACAAATATGAATGCAGATGAACACACACAGTACCATTACCTCTTATAACCTAGCACCGCATTACGATGGATTCGGGAGCCCTACCCCAACTCGCTAGCCTACCCATCCCTCATTGGTAGATTAAGCGTGCAACGACGTCCGCCCTGGGACGATCTGAATCCCCGCCTTAAACCCTCGGATTTTCGCCCCTCCCCTCAAAGCCTCTGCAAATGAGACCCTCTTCTGCGGGTCCGAGGGTTGGGTAGCTGTGGCGCTAGCTGGGTCCCCCGCCTTCGAGCGCAACTGATCACGGTAGACCTGGGTGTATCTAGCTTGTCCTCAGAAGGTGAAGGAATAGGACTACAAAGCCAGGGTGGCATCCGTGGATTGCAATCACTCACGCTTGGCCCATGGGGTTGTTCTTCCAGAAGCTCCCGCTGACGATGCATGACGCTGCTGCCCACTGTCCTTCTCCTGACTAACTGGACCAGTTACCCCACTGGCACTGCCCTGCTCTAAGGCCTCCTCCTGCCTATCCACGTTCCCCGAGATTGGAGCCTCTGTGTGGGAATTACTTCTATTACTTATACTACTTAGTCTATTACTTGTACAGCTTCTACTACTTACTTCTATTTCTACTTCTTACTTATTATTACTTCTAGCTTATACTACTTACTTCTATTACTTGTACAGCTTCTAATGAAGGAATTAGAAAGAGCACTAATTCTCGTAGAATTGGAAAAGATGTAATATGCCCCTTTAGCGTAATATGATATTGAGCTGTTTAATAACAGCTTTTATTTTATAACTTTTATTATATATTTTAACTCTGAGTACTGAGTAGAAGTCATTTCTCACTTTAACCACATCATCCCTCAACTCTAAAAATAACAAGATGGTAGCATTTTAAAGTTTAACGTCGCTTTTCTCAAAATCCACTTTTTCTAATATAAAACATTAAAATGCTGCTGCTTCGTCATTTTTTGAGCTACAAGGATGCGTTTGGTCACAATTTTTCAGAAATCTCTTCAGATTTAGAAAGTAGCAATAACTCAATTTCGACAAGAGGTCCCTTTTCGCTTTCCGCCGAACGGCTTCAAGCGGACATTAAAATTTAATTTAAATATAATTTTTTAAATAATTGTTAATAATTATTTAAGCCGTTCGAGGTGTCAACAAAAACTGCGAGTCTCTCGGTGCTTTTTTGCGTTACGCTGTGTGTGCTGGTTGAACGAGGTGAGAAACAGTTGAATATTGTACATTTCCGGTTATTAGTGACATGATTGGAATTTTGCGGTTCATTTTGTGTGGGATTATTTGGTTTCAAAAGGGTAGAATTGTTGCTGCTTAGCCCAGTGAGAGTTGTAGTCATCGGTGGGCTCGTGTTGTGGGCGTTCCCACCAGCAGACGTTTCATGCTCAGTAAGTTTACCAATCGTGTTTTTGTTCGTTGATGTTCCGGATCTCATAGAGTGGGAGGGTTTATTAATCGGCAGAGCAGTTGGGTGAATTGGAAAATACAGTGACTGAGGTGGCAATTTGGGACCAGTCTGGTTTGGAGTAGCTCCCAATAACGGCCCGATGACGGGGAAAACTTGGACGTTATCTACATGAGGTTTGCTTAGCTTTTATTAAATAATCAAATTCAGCTTACTCATTCGGTATCGGATCCTCGCTGTACTGCTGGCGGTGCATCTCAACCCAGCCGTGTGGACACGACTTTGCCTGGCTGTGGCACTGGAGCCAGGATTGCCCCGAGCCCGATGATACATGTGTGAAACTGATCGAGCGGAAAGGAGGTAAGTCTGTGGCACACAAAACGAACGGGTGCATTCTGATTCAGTTGAAATCCTGGTGTATGGTTTAGACCGATAATGGCAACTGAACCAGAATATTATGACCATTAGCTTTAGCTCACAGGCAAGCCCCGTGATGGGCAAATTCCCGGGAATTAATTTTTGGGGAATATTCCCAACCCGGGAATTTATTTTTTTCTCATTTAAATTATTTAAACTATATTCCATGATCACAGAAGGACTTACCCATTGTTTCTATATCACAAGGCAGCATTCTAGTCGTATTAGGATTCCTAAATATTAATTTATGACGAAATTAATTCAAAAATACTTTTGAAAATTGCTAAAAGGGTAACTACCTACTTAGGGGACAGAATAAATAAAAACGAAAAGAGGACCGGGGACAGTTGGCATTGTTTTTGGAAAACCGTTGCTGGAAAAGGGAAACCCTTCCCAATCCAGGAACATTTTTTGGGAGCAAATATTTAGTAGTAACATTTAATTCGAGCGGAAGGAGCGCCATCTGGATCAAACTTCTTGCCGATTTTGGCGTTGTACAATACTAACTCAAACAAAGGATCTGCCATACAAACCGTATCGCAAGCCTACCGTTAACTCCCTCTATCGACTCATTCCTGCCCTCCACCCTGTTTTGGCTGTGCACTTACAACCATGACAGCCACTGAGGTCATCACCAGAAACTCTTTTAAAGCGCTGAGGACAGACATCACTATGAGGGTTGCAAACATGCTTCAGTCGACCTGAAATTGGCTAACTACGTGAACAACACAATTAAAGAACTCGACGTTAAAAGGTAAGATACTTCAGAGTTGTGAAATCCTCAAATTTCATTTCATTTCTCAAAATGACGACTCCTTCACGTTCCTTTTGGTTCTTTGTAGGAACTACTACGACACGAGCCTCCTTAGAACTGTGGTACAGGAAACATCTCTGAATGCGGCTCTATGTTAAAAGTGCTACAAGGCCAGTGCTCAGGTCTGTTGCTAACTTGTTCTCGGGACTTGGAGTTGTACTTTGCCAAATAACTTCGTCTACGGCTGGACTACCTTCTGCTGTCGGATATCATTTTGGCGGGCCCAGTCAGAAGGGATTGATTGTTAATAGACGGACATTCTGACGGACGGCTTTCGGACTACAGGACTTGAAAGCCTTTTCTTACGAGAGCAATCAACCAGCTCTCCAGGTCATCGCCGGTGAGTCTGTTTTGTTTTGGTTCTTGTTTATAAACACCGAGAAAAATACTGAGCTCATGCTGCGAAACACCGGCAAGTAATCAGGCAATGGGAAAGAAAAGCAAGTTAAGGAATTCAAATACAGAGGGGAAAATTTCAGACCTTACCCAGGATGACTTGTTGGTTGAGGTGGTGAAGTTGCTATGTGATCGGAACAATCAGAAACCCTGTGATCTTCGATCAATGTGGATATTAAGCCCTAACCAAGTGGCTCAGCTAGATTCTTGGCTTTCTGAGGAGAATTTAACTGTCTCACTATGGGAATGTAAACAGTTCATTGAAAAATGGTGGTTGAACAGGGAATCCAAATGAAACTCTTCGATGGAGTGGGCAAAGGCGAAGGAACCGTGCAAATTAAAGGTAGGCATGATGGTGCTTGACGTAGAAGAATGTTCAGCACCTACTATATATAGTACGTACTGAACATTCTTCTATAAATCTTCTTGATTCATCTGTGAATCAATAGACCATCTTCTGCTTTGGTTGAAAAGCTCAAAATTTGACGTTATACGATTCAAGATGTCTTGAATCCAAAAATGTCCGATTGGGCAGTAGCAATTTTTGAAAAAAGTCTGAAATTTTGAAAAATACTCGGTTTACCATCTAGTGGTGCCCGCAAGGTTTTCACCCCGATCGCTCAAACCCGTGGGGCGCTGTGGAGCTAAAATGGGGCTACGGGAGGGATTTTGAAGGGTTTCAGTTATGGGGCCGTGTTAGGTGTCGTTTTCGAAGTATTTTTGGACGCTGAATCCATTTTTCGATTTCACCGTGAGGATCTACCGGGCTTTAATGGGGCTACAAATGGAATTTTTGGAGGATATGAGGGAGTTCCAATAAGCTGTCGTTTTCCGAGTAATATTGGACGCATAATCCATTTTTCGAGGAACAGAATTTTCATTTTTTATTTTTATTTTTTCCTAAATATTTTTTTAATGACACAGAATTAATTTTTGCACAGTATTAATGAGTTACAAAGAATAATAAACAGTTGTGTAAAATATGTAGTGTTATGATGGATTCTAAGAATAATACGTTGTGGGATCTTGAGGTTCAGTCAATTTTTTTTCCCACAACAAGATGTCACGTTCACAACGTATTTCTGAGCCTAGCAGTCGAGTAACCCAGCCTTGTTCTAAGAATAATCTCATTTCACTTGCATTTGGACTGATTATGAAAGTGAATGGTTAAAACTAGCCTCACTCAGTAAAAAAAAACCACAGCAGAAGATCTTCTACCGAATGTTCCAAAGCCCATCATAAACCCCACCTGCAGCCCCTCAAGAGCTTCTTAAAGCCCCCCAAATGATTTTACTGTTTGCAACTACCATAAATCGATTTTACGCTCAATACTATTCCGAAAACGACACTTTACTCAACTCCTAAGCCAAAACCCTTCATAAACCCCACCTGCTGCCTCTCAAGAGCCTCTTAGTCTGAGACCCCAAATGTGTTATTCGCCCAAAACTATTCAAAAAACGACACCTTAGTCAAATCATAGGCCAAAGCCTTTCATAAACCCCTCAAAAGCCTCTTAGCGCCCCCAAATGGTGTTGTAAATGGTCTGGGACTCCCATGAATCGATTTAACGCCCAAAACTATTCCAAAAACGACACTTCACTCAGCTACCTGGACCGTTCCAAGATAATCCAGGTGGAAGAATCTCATCAAGAGTTTTCCATTTGTCGCTAAACAACGGGTCTCCCGTTTTTTTTTTTTTTTTCAGCGTTAGGCGAATGGGGACACATTTGCGACTATCGGTTCGATATGCCCACGTGGTCTGCCGCCATCTCGGGTACCACCTCGGAGCCCGGGAGTGAAAGAAGCATTCTGGCCCAAACACCAAAAACGTCACCAAGTATCTGATAGAGTCTATCAGACAGACGACTTGAATTGCACTGGGAGCGAATCAACCATCGCCGACTCCGCTCACAACTTCTCGCTTTTTAATTATGTCGTTCTTTTCCCCAAAGGAAATTACGAGCTCAGTTGCTATATGAGGCGCACCAAATTAAATTTTTAATGCCCGAGAAGCCGGACAAAGACGACCATTATTTCTCACAGCCGGTCATTGCCTTCGAGATTATGTCAAAGCTGCTTATTCTGTTCGAGCTGGTGATTTTGACACTGAGGTAAGTTACTTGAAACCGGTCACTCGGGATATTTCAGCAGCCATTGACTGGTTTGTACTTTTAGGTGAGTGAAAGCTCCGAACAGGACCTCGAAGTCGAACAGCTGTGGATCCACCCGGACCTGGATAAGCGGACTAAGCTCAACAACGACATCGGCGTCGTCAAAGTGAAAGCTCCAGGGTTCAAGTTTAACAAGTGGGTGAGGCCGGCGTGCCTGCCGAAGGAAAACGCCAGCTATCGGGCCGGCAAAAACTGTTCAATTTCCGGTTGGGGCAGCAGCACACCCGGATCAGGTAGGTATCAATGAGGAAGGTTTGACGTGTTGGTAGTTGGTGGATGACGTCAAATTTCAATTTGCAGCATTCTTTCGCACGCTGATTAAAATATCAATTGAGTCAATATACAGAGTATATTGAGTCAGTTCCATAATTTGTTTACTTTTTCCAAATCGAGGGTCCCACAGCAACACCACGGACTGTCATTTCGCCAACTTTTCGGGCGGCCAGAAGAGTCTCATTGAACACCTGATGAAAATGAAGACAGTCCGTGGTGTTGCATCAAGTTTCTCGGGAAGGTATTGTTATCTAGCCACGTTTACGGAGATATTGTTATCTAGCCACGGGTCAAGAGAGATTAGTTGCAAACTGATCTTTGTTTATTTTGATGCTTCACCACCGAATCCGGTGCCTCCATTAACAACACTACATTTGTACCCTTGTACGCAAATGAGACCATCCTCAACTAAACATGTATTCCTTGTACGCAAAAGAGACTAATTACTGCCCGTACGCAAGTGGGATGTACGCATCTGCACCCGACTCGCTGGTAGTTGGTGGATGACGTCAAATTTCAATTTGCAGCATTCGTTCGCACGCTGCACGCCGCCTGGCTTCCCATCTTGCCCCAGAACGAATGCCGGGCGAGTAACGTCTACGGCGACGTCATCTCCGCCGGGATGTTCTGCGCCGGACACCTTCAGGGCGGCCCCGACTCCTGCCAGGGTGACTCCGGCGGGCCTCTGATTTGCCCCGAAGACGGTGAGCCCGAAAACTCTCTATTATTTTTGTGAATGCGAACGACGCTGAGTTTGTTCCCTCCTTTTCAGGTGACGTCATGACAGCGTACGGGATCACCAGCTGGGGCCTCAGCTGCGGTCGCTCCAACCGTCCTGGAGTCTACACCAACGTTGCGCACTATCTCAGTTGGATACACGAAACCATCCGAAAATAGTGTCAAATCTAGTAGTAGCTTGAAATCTGTGATATTCACGTTAACTGAGAGTTACCACGACCTGTGGACAATTAACCCTGTTCCTGATTGGTTAATGAACCTTCCTGATGTGTCGTTTTGTACGTATTGTTTTTAAATTGCTAGTTTTTCCTCGTGCCTTTTGAGACGGAAGGAAAAATTTGTTTGAAATTATTTATAATATAAATTATATTAATTAAATTAATATAAATTAATTAATATATTATATTAATTATGCGATCTGTAGAGAGAAAACAACTGTGATAGTAGAATTAATATCGAACCACATGAATTTAATATTGAGTTATGAATTTAAATATTTAACCTGATGAATTTCAAAATTTGATTTACTGATTTAATTTATATTGATTAATATTGAGAATTTAGATTGCCAATAATATTGATGAAACTGAAAAATTATTAAATTAAAAGTCTGATCGATGTGATAATGCAATTTGAATTATATACAATTAAAATTGAGGGGGTGTGTTGAGGTATCGATCATCAACTATCGATTACTAATGTAGGATATCAAATTATAGCAGTCACGTAATGAATCTCAATTAGTGTGGTTCTCCGTCTCCCGTTCCCAGGCTTTGGGGTAGTTATTTTATTAATGTAGGGCTTCTCATATTTCTAAAAATGACAGCATAAAGTCGTTGGTTGCCGATGGTGCAGAGGTCTAATACAATGAGTTGGTTAGGGAGAGAACGACGACTCCTCTGCTGGTTTGAATACTAAATTGTTTATTTGGGTAAACAATTATAGCGTGGGGACCGGTTTCGAGCAACTAAGCTCTTCTACAGCCCTGACAAGGCAGCCATTTGTCATTAGCATCAGAGAAAACCATGAAATTATATTATACTGAAGGTATATGAACAAGTACAAATAGTGTACTTATTTCTTGAATAGCTGTGCCACAAATCATGTTCCGCTTGACAGGCGTTTGGTATTTTCTCATTTCTTTCCTGAATTCGTTCCCAACCTGTGTGATGGCTGGTAACCAGGAAATATATAAGTGCAGCAGAGTAACAACAGTTGTTACTCTGCTGCACTTATATATTTCCTGGTTCCGACGGTGTCAATACAACATGTCGTATGACCATATATGGGCATATCGAGATTTTTGTGCCTCTCGATGCAAAACAGTGTGAGGAATCGATTAGCGACCCCATTTTTGCCGTTGGTATGCCTGAAAGGGTCAAAAACGTGTGTATCAAGAGTGTGTCAGCAACCCGTCGTATGAAAGTCCATTCTCAATGCTAAAGCTGCACAACACGACGTCAGTAAGTTAGGTAAATCATCCAAAATTACTGTTTTTCATCGCTTCTAACGGTTGATTTCGATTCCTATACATCTACCTTACGCATTTTGCGTGCGATTCCGGTTAGAATATTGAGGATAATATTGGTAATCACTGATAGAAGCTGAGCTGGATTGATAGGCCGTGTTGCCGCGCAAGGCCTATAAATTGTTTGATACGACATGTTGTCAGAGAGACGTTGTTTTGCGTTTTTTCCTCTCCTGTAAAATTGCTCTAAACTTCCTACGACATGTTGTATTGACACCGTCGGAAATTCAGTTACTGAATTTTACAACCAGAACAGTAAATTTTACCTTGTTTTATTGGCCCAGTCGTTTAACGCCTGATTCAGTCTCACCAGATGCCGCAAGAAGCGCTGCGTGCACTTGGATTTTCGACGAATAAAAAATCATTTTGATCAACGATCCTTTGTGTATTTTGACAACATGAAAATATCCAAAATGGAAACAAAAACTTTCCAGTAAAAAATTTCTTTACTAATAAAATTGCACTAATTTCAGTTTCGCTGTAAAAAAAAGGTATTGAAATTGGACTGGAATGCTGCGCAGCCTTCAATTTTCACATTGCTCCGCTTCTTCATTTCTTCTTCTTTTGCGGTACCTTCTTCTTTTTGTCTGCACCACCTTCAAAACGATACAGAAACAAATTAGCAATAGGATCATAAGACAATAAGTTCACAGTCGGAGTCATTCTCGATGTGCATTAAAAGTCAAGAAAATTGGTTGATAATGTGTTTTTCAACAAACAAAACGTCCATGTGGTAACTTTTGACGACAAACGTGATATCTACCAGACCAAATGGCCGTTAACCTCCTAATGTTTCCTCAAGATTTTCTCCCCCAAGCATTCCCGAAAAATGTTGCGTTGAGGATCAACTGGGGGAAATTCAGTCCCTTAAGTGCAGTACAGCTGGATAATTGATATTGGAATTGGGTGCTTTGGACCATTCACTCAAGCTGAAGATTCGGCTTGCAACTTATCTGTCGTGGCAACTGCGAGAGCTCATTAGAGCGATTAGAGGGACTACCTGGTAAGCTCCACGTTGACACGGCAACTTATATATCGTCGCCGCAATTGCAACAGTGGCCAACTGACATTTTGGAGTTTGATGGTCGTTGAAGTAATTTTTCACGATAAATTTATTCGTGAGGTCGCTTCTGCGCTAATGGCAACGCTGTCCTCGCAATCACGAAAAATACAATGTGACCATCTGATTCCTCATCACTAACAGTGGCTAATTGAGTTCGTTCAGGTAGGGCGAAAACATTGGCATTTGTGTGAATCAAAGTTGAAGTAGCAAATAGCTTGAATTGTTGTTTACCCAACCTGTAGTTGGCTCCTGTTGATCATTGTCATCTCAATCATTTTGTAAGGTGCCGCATTAATTTTCAGCTCGAAATAGTGAAGTTTTGATCATTTATCAGTCTGTTTTATTTACTTTTACCCCACTTTGTTGTTACTTACAGGTTGAACATGTTAGATTATTCAAATTGCGAGTAGGACAACTGGCCTCTCGAGGATGATAGAACCTACTGCAAAAAGTGACAATGATCGTCACCGACTCACCTTAGACGAAATCAATGATATTATTAACAAATTAATGTTAATTTTGATCAAATCAGTCAACTTGTAACCGTATAAACAATGCAACTGTATAAAATTGCCATTTTTTGAGATAGGTTCCACTTTTTTTGTTGGTTTTGTTTTCCACTTCCTGGTTGAAAGCTCTGATTACTAACTTGTCGGGATTTATGTAGAGTCACCGTGGTTTATTCACAACAAACGATTTTAGTACAAACAGGGTTAATTGAAAATTAAACATGTAATCAAGATGATTTTAATACAACCAAGGTATCCAAACTTGCCTAATAACACTGGCTATCTACTTAATTTCCCTCAAAATCGGTCTTGAATTACTCTGCAGTTCAAAATTTTATTACTGGAAACTCGGGGGGTCTGCAGGAGACGGAAAGGGTTCATTTAATGAATCCTTGAAACAGAATCTTGAAAGTAAATAATTAAAAACCAGTTTTTTCGCTCCCCTGAAAAGTTGGCTAAAATCAGATAGCCACTGTTGCAGTTGCAACGTATGTTGACCCCGAAGTCAGGAATTTCCTTCCCACTGGATTTCAAAAGAATGCTTTTCTTTGCCATGGCTCAATCATTACTAATTTATGGTGTGGAGGGGTTGTAAGCGACTTTTGGGCTCGCTGTATGTTGCTCAGAAGAAAAGATCGATATGCTTAAAAAACCATTGATGAATTCAACGTCCCGACGGTTCACGAACTGATCGAACGATCTCGAGGGATAAGATTGGAGGACAAGACCCCATGGGTACAATATCAAGCGACCTCTGCTTGATCAAATCCCCTATTCGTGAGACCTCTTGTGGTTGAAAGGGGGGGGGGGGGGGGGTCATTAGAGTTCAACGGGCTTAGAAAAAATCAGGGAAATAAGCAAGCTATAAGTACATTAAAATTGGAAATGAAGAAACGCTTTCTGCAGCGGTCATCCTGCTCGTTAAGCACCTACCAAATTGCGTGTTCTTGTAAACCATAAAATTCGTCATTATATTACTCCATCGTTAGTATTTCTTGATAAAATTCATTACCTACATTAATTTATTATTTAATACATTAATGCTATGGTAATACTGTAGCTCGTTATGGAAGTTCGCTATGTATTTTTATTGATATTCACAGGGATGTAACAACTTTTGCACTCTTCCCTCAGCACAAGCTTTTGCTGAAAAACGCGGCAAATTTTACACAAGGGTTCATTACTCTTTGTTATAGATTAATTGTGCAAAAATTATTTCTGTCGATGGAAAAAAATTTGGAAAAAGGTTTTTGAATTTATTTATTTATTTATTTTTTTTAAATTCAATTTTTTGCTAAAAATATTTAACCTCCTGGGATCCTTAAAAAATCCCATTTTTTAGCTCCATGAAAGCCCTATAGATCGCCACAGTGAAATCGGATCGTTCCGGGACCCCCGAAAATGGATTCTACGACCAAAAATACTTCGAAAACGACACCTGACTCGATCCCATAGCCAAAAGCCTTTTAAAAAAACCTTCCGTAGCCCCATAGCGCCCCACGGGTTTGGCCGATCGGGCTGAAAACCTTGCGGGCACAACTAGGTGGTAAACCAAGAATTTTGTCAAATCTTCAGATTAAAATAAAAAAAAATAAAAAATCCTACTGCCCAAAACGGCCCGGACGACAGACGGACATTTCGGATTCGGAATTTAGACCTCTTGAAACGGATAATGTCAAATTTTGAGGCCGATCGGAGTCGTCGCCCTCCGTCGCGAAAACAGGTGTATTATTCCAAGAATAATGTACCAAAAGGGGAGTAGCATTTTGAACTGCATTATTATCATTATTTATTTTAGTTCTTTTTTTTTCAAATAAATGCTTATTTAAAAAAATTTTGCTCTCATTGTGCACGCAATTTTTCCCCCCTCGAAAACACTTCATTTTAGCCCCAAAGGAATCAATAATTTCCACCCTAGACCGTGTCGAAACCATTCCCCCCCCCCCCCCCCCAAATGATCTACTGTAATTGTGATTCGTGACAATTAACGTGATAAGCTCGATCGTGAATAATATTCAAGAGTTGATCGGAAAAAATGTGATAACTTGGAACATGATTGCTATCAGTGAGACAACATTTTTACGGTGCGGCGTGAGGAGCGAAAAAGGGGCTTCTCAAATTTGGTTTGCTACTCATCTCAATTAGTACAGAAACAAAGTTCTAGTGAAAACGGTGTATTGGAGAAAAAAACGGATGCTCTATTTACGTCGTAAAAATGACGAATAATCACAAATCTCGTGTGAACTGTACAATGCATCCTTGACGTGCTTTTGTTAATTTTGTTTCAACTCTACTCCGGCTCAGACGATTTGATCAACAGTTGAAGCTGAGTTTTTCTTGGCTACTTCGTCCATTTTTCCTTCATTAGACGTAGATTTTTGTTCAGTGTCGCCATTTTCTCCTTCGACAACTGAATGCATTAAAAAGGAAAGCGATTTTAAGCTCAGATAACATTGGACGGATGGTCCTCACTCGGAGAACGTACCTGTGCTGCCCCAGATGAGGGAGTGGAGGAACCTCGAAGTGGCCAGCATGAACACGGCGAGGACGGCGGTTGAGAGGGCGAAGGCTCCTCGGGCAGGCCAACTCAGGTGCTTCAGGATCGGGTAGAGCCAGATGCCCGTTTCGAAATAAGTACCAAACAAACTGAAAAAGTGTAAAAAAGCCAGAGTCAGTACAACGCGGTACAACCGGAACAGGGATTCTAAAGGAAAGTTCTTTTGGTCTAAGCTCGTACGTAACATCCCATAGAATCTCGTTTGGTTAATCAAAAATCACTGCACCCGCCGCACAATGGTCCAAAATAGAAAAAACGCAAAATTAATTAGAAAAATTCAATGTTCCCCTTCGAACCCGGGCCTTATCGAGGTTCATTCCCAGCATCTTTGAGCTCATTTGAGGAGGATTTTATCAAAACTAAACATTCCCACTTTTGGTCAAAATTCGTTTTCTCAGTGATTCATGGTTTGAAGGAGTTGTGTGAACCTCATCTCCCAAAAGTAGTATCTAAGGGGGTCGAGACCAGTCCGACAGTTATGCTTGTGCTATTAAATAACTTAAAAAACTTAAAATTAAACAAATTTTGTTGGGATTCACCAGGGGCATGGACTTATCTGGCGTCACAGATCTTGGATCCCTCACTTCTCACCTCAACAGCACCCTCCCAACTTTTATCGCTTCATTATTCAAGGTCCTACTGAGCCAATCCGAAAGCCCTACTTCAGAAATATATAAAATTATATAAATAATAAACAAGTGAATATAAACATGTCAAATAATAGACAAGGAAAGGCTCAAGATATGCGAAGCTCTGAGAAGGAACCACCTAACAGTGCTGTAGGTACCAGCTACTTAACTCAGAAAAAAGCGACACTTTTTCAAGATTTTACAAATTAAAGAGAGCAAATCTTAGGATTTCTTTAAATGCTGAATCCGATTTTTTTCTATCTGCCGTTGTTTTTTTCATGAAATGCATTTACAAGTATATAAAACAGTATTTTTTTAAGGTTTTTTATGTGTACTTAGTCAACTTTACCGCTTTTTCCCGTGGAATGGAAGAAGATCGGTTTTAAAATAAATAAAAATCGGGTTTCAAATTCGGATTCTGCACCTCATAAAACGTAGAAAGAGTGGTTGAAAGTGGAAAATTAATTGGGATTTTTGAAGAGCTAAAAATTTTTTAACACTCAAACGTAGCTACAAAATTGGTATAAGATCTGTTGGGACACAAAGTCCAACTAACAAACAATAATATTAATAATATTATATTATTAGATTATAATATAATTATATTAATTAATCCTTAATATTAAAAGATATTAATATTAGATTAATCCTTATATATATAAAAGAGAAGAGTAAGAGAAGTAACTTATGTGTAATTTTGTATTTTTTTCCAAACAACATTCGTATCTCCGTTGCCGAGCACATCGGTTTATAGTTACGATCACACGTTGGAGTTTGTAGTGTGTAGCTAGCAATGGAAATAATTTTCCAAATTGAAGTAGGGAGGAACTTATAATCAAGAAGTTGCGTTATCTATCTGCATGGAACACTCAAGCGAGCGAAGCGAGCGTTTGCAACCGGATCACCAACCCGGGGTGTGCAGCGAGCGATATTTAGCCATGTATACTATACATGGCTAAATATCGCTGCTTAAAGTGTAAGTCCCAAGGAGACTATACATTGTACAGGGCTGGGATCAGCTGAATAGCTCCTAAAGCTAATTCTATGCTATTCACTCCATGACGCTGTAATTTGACATGTAGCCATGTAATTATTTACACTTTAAGCATCATAAAGCCGGGATCAGCTGAGTGGCTCCTGAAGTTAATTATAATATAATTATGCTATTCACTCTATGAGGCTGTAATTTGGCGTGTGACCTCATTAGATCACCGAGATCAGCTGTGTGGCTCCTAAAGCTAATTTCTATGCTATTCACTCTATAAAGCTGTAATTTGGCATGTAGCATCCTTAGGACTTACACTCCAGCATAAGATCGGAATCAGCTGAGTGGCTCCTAAAACTAATTTCTATGGAGGAAGAAAATTAACTTCTCCTTTTTTTCACTTTTATTTATCAATTTCATCCTTTTACATCAATGTCATCTGTGTCCTCATGCTAGCGCCCGTTGTTTAGAATACAACGGGGCTTTCCTGCTAGTATTATTATAATTTGCTAAATATACTTGAGGAAGGGAGCCCGACGAACAACCGAAATCCCACTCGCACGCTCGACAGCGAGGAGGGAGGATCCGGTTAACTTCGAAGACAAACGCCAATCAGCGGGCTCGGCCTGGGTATAAAAGGAGCCTCCGTTCTCTGTTACTCTGTGCCTCCAAATTCACTCTCGTTTTCACTGTAATACTGTGAGGTTGGCCCGTCACTCTCGTACTGTGTACAAAAACCTGGTTTTCATTTCTAAATTCGAGTCCTTCAAATTTCATAGCCAAAGTCTTTGTGGCGACCTCTCCCTTGCCTGGCGTCCTTGTCTATCCTGAACTGGCGTCTTTTACAAGTGTATCCCGGGGAGAGTGTATCCTATTGACTCAAAAAAGAAAAACCTTTTTTTATCTCAAAGCCTAGACAACTTAGGACTTTCAACGAATCTTCTCAAGACCCTCGAAGACCGAACTGCTCAAGAGATCCATCTTCGAGGAGACTCATTTCTGGATCCTTCCTTTCGTTGGCGTCCTTGTCGAGTGTATTCTGGACAGGCGTCCTTGACAAGTGTATCCCTCAAGGAAGAATATCCAAGTGACTCCCTACGAACGTCAAGCCGCAGTTCCAGATGATCCACAATACCTTTGGCACAACAATAGCTATATCTCAAAAAACTAGACCTGATAGCGAAAAACGGGTTTCTGATTTGGCACCAAACAACACTTTTTGTTGTTGTTGGCCAGTGTACCAAACCAAAAGGGACGAGTGCGTACGAACGTCTGCAAATGCGGGAGAAAAACGCTACTCCCGTTCACATGGACGCACAAAGCCGTCCCAAGTGCCGCACTCTTCGGAGGTTTTTTACGCCGTTTGAGCCCAGCTTAGAGCTCTCATTAACGGCTTAGCGTAACGGGAGTATCCCAACTGGTCCACTACCAGTCAAAAGTGAACGGGACGGGGAAAAAAATGAACAAGATAACTGGTCCTCATCGTGACAAGTGGTCCGCCGAGCTGGCTAAAAATGATCTTTCATTACTGGTCTGCGACAAGTGGTCCGCACCTCGAAGGAATTGCAAAGGATACCCTTAAGGATAAGAGTGTCATTTGATCTCTTGCATTTACTAAAGCACTCAAACATTATTCTCTCTATTGAAGTGCTGCTCCAGTACCAAGTAGACGTATAGGCCAGTCATTGGAGACACCAGCTTGTGCAAAATTTTTATTTTTTGTGCTTGTAAGTATGTGTATAAGGAAACCGGCTGACACTTTCTTATGGGGCCTCAATTTTAAATCTAGAAAAAATCTATTAAAAATCAAAGTTTATGAAGTGGTGGCTCCAGATGTCAGTATTTCCAACAATATGCCTTTTTTTTTTAAATCTGAAATTTTGACAAAATACTTGGTTTACCATCTAGTTGTGCCCGCAAGGTTTTCAGTCCGATCGCCCAAACCCGTGGGGCGTTATGGGGCTAAAATGGGGCTACGGGTGGGGTTTTTTGAAGGCTTTGGGGTATGGGATCGAGTTAGGTGTCGTTTTCGAAGTATTTTTGGACGTAGAATCCATTTTTGGGGGTCCCGGAACGATCCGATTTCACTGTGGCGATCTACAGGGCTCTCATGGGGCTAAAAATGGGATTTTTGAAGGATCCCAGGAGGTTAAATATGTTTCAATTTAAAAAAAAGAATTTTTGAAGAAAAAATTTTTGAAAAAAAATCCAAAAAAAATTTTTTTTGAAAAATAAAAATCCAAAATTTTTTTTTCATTTTTTCCATTGACAGAATTAAATTTCTGCACAAGTAACCTGTATCAAATAATAATAAACCCTTGTGTAAAATTATCAGCGTTTTTTCTCCTTGCGGACCAGTTGTCCAAACCCCAGCGTAACGAGGTCCGCTGATAACGTGGCTAAGATGCACACTACCCTTTAATGGTATATTTGCGCGATTTATCCCTTCCCATTCCTTCCCATTTACCTTCCTTTCATCACATTAGCGCCCAGTCCTATCGGATGATCGGAATGACTGGTGATCGGAATGACAATTTCCGACGGCGTCGGATACTGGATTCCAAAAGACAGTGGACAGTGGTCCAAAGGACAGTGTTCAGAATCATGGAATGTCTGATATGGTCAATAAGTGGGTTTTCTCAACACCTACGCCGACCATTATTCATTGGACGGGGAACTGGCCGAGCGAAACTAATGCAAAGGGCCCGACATGAATAACAAAACCAGCTTCACAGCCCTCACACTATTTCAGCCGGTATTGATTTCCCATAGAAGTGATTTAATCTTGATCGTTTGTCACGCAAAGTCCCCTCAAATAAGCTAATTCACACGGCTCCAAATTCATAATTCATACGCACCACACCGAGTACGCCGCGATGTACGATAACATGCCGTAGAGGGAACTCTTAAATTTGGGCTTCTTGTGGTTGATGAGCACCATGTCGGCGATCGTGCAGAGAGAATTGACTGTGTGTATCGTGTGGTTGATCCAGGGAGGCAGGACCAAATCCATCTCCTTCGGGAACACCAGCTCCCTGTCGATCAAGTACAGAGCCCAAAATACTAAACTCACTACCTGAAATACAAAGTAGAAGTCACATGAGCTTTTAGCTTCAAGATACGTCCAAGTAGAAGAGTTTGGTTAACAAGGTACGTCCGTGGGAATTTTCCTAAATATCCTCACATGGAATCATCTGAACCATTACGAATACATGACCTCCTTGATAATCCATACTCGACAATTCCCTACCTATCTAACAGACGGGTTATGCAATGGGCATCATTAGCAACCTCGTGGACGAGACTCGACACAGCGATAATCCCCGATAGAATAAATTGGCGGACTGCGATAAAGAAACAAGTAATTTCATGATTTTAAATTTTAAATGATCACCCTTCAGACTGAGTTGGCTAGTCATGGGATTACTCAACGATTATGCTGTTGAACAGGGGCCTGATTTTTTTTTTTTTTTTTTTTTTTTTTTTTTTTTTACTTGGTAGCAAAATAAAATCAAGAATTTTAACACAGAATGTAATTTTATCTGTGATTGAATTGGTTCGGAAATTTCCGTCCAGTGAACGAACGGCTGATACGGGGGTCTAGCTCCGAATCGCGGAAGCAGAAAGGTTTCTTCTCGGATACTTGTTTAGGGTGGCTAGAGAGAGAACATACCTACTAAAAGTCCTCTCGTCTAGGGGTGCCGCAAAATTGTGGGAGGGGGGAAGAAAGTCCCGTTTTTCGGTTATTCGCCCCTATCTCGGGATCGATCAATCCTACCCAAAAAGTCACCGTATACTGAAATAAATAGCACAAGATTCACTACAACTTTATAGTATGTATATACATTGTATAAGGATTTACATCCCCGGAAAAGTGACAAATTTTTACCTCGTGTTTTTTGTTAAACATAATTTTATCTGTTGTAAACGGACCATCCTAGAAAACAACTTTCTTCAAGGAAGTTGAAGAGAATCAAATTCTCATCAAGAATATATCCAAAAATGCAAATTTATCTCGATCCGGTCAAACATAATACGTGTTTTAAGATTTTTGGGTGAAAATCCATCATTTCTGAACGGAATTCGTTGTGAGTATACTCAGGGCCAAGGAAGTTCGAGTGGGGACAGGTGGGATTGGAAGTTCGCCCCCATAATCAACAGAGGAAGGCTGGAAATCGTTGAGAGGATCGTGTAGATCGTCGTCGTCGTTTTCTTCAATGAGTGAGAGGCTATTAAAGCTCTCAGTCCAGGCAGTGAAGCCCGAAGGCATGCTGCCGAGCAAGTTAATACGGCCTTCCTGCAGCTGCACTTCTCACTACCACAGTTCTTCACGTCTTGAGTAAGACCTCAAACAGCCACTCACTCATTGAAGAACACGACGACTGTCTGGACGAATCTCTCAACGAAGTCGTTCCTCGTTGATAAGGGCGACCTCCAAATCCCACCGGAACCCAGTCAAATCACCCCTGACCCGACACCAGGGCCGCCCTCATGCCTGAAAAGGATTCGAATAAATTGATTTATTCAATGTATATTTCCATTTAACGTTGCATTTAAATATTTCATTCTAAAATTCATATAATTCGTGTAAATAAACTTTTCCCAGTTGAAAAGTTTGTCGTCCTAGTCATTTCGATCACCTGAATTCAAATATAAAACACTCATTTCAAATGACAACACTGAATCACATGAACATGTAAAAGAATGTTTAACAAAAAACACGAGGTAAAAATTTGTTCTTTTTTTTAATTTGTCACTTTTCCGGAGGGTATATCTCGAAAACAGTAACTGTTGGGAATCCGTATATAATGTATACTTTGTTGTGCTGTGACTCGGTCGGTGTAAATTGGAGAGGGATGATTGACCAAACCAGTCGTGAACGTCTTTACTGCTCTTTACTCGCAAGCTTTCGGTGCCATGATGGCCACCCTCATCAGGCGTATATCATCACCTAAATATGGACATCCCATTGTTAATTATTAACATTTATTATAAATGTGGAAGGAAACTTCATCTTAGCACTAATTGTGTTTGCTTAATTACTAGGGTCTAGCAAACACAATTAGTGCTAAGAGGAAGTTTCCTTCCACATTTATAATAAATGTTAATAATTAACAATGGGATGTCCATATTTAGGTGATGATATACGCCTGATGAGGGTGGCCATCATGGCACCGAAAGCTTGCGAGTAAAGAGCAGTAAAGACGTTCACGACTGGTTTGGTCAATCATCCCTCTCCTATATACTTAATGTATATAATCAGAGTTGTAGAGAATCTTGTGCTTTTTGGAAAAATGGGGCTTTCTTCCTCCATCCCCCCACCTTCCGACACCCCGAGACGAGAGGACTTCTAGTATCATACTAGTAGTATGTTCCCTTTTTAACCACCCTAAACAAGTTTCCGAGGAGAAACCTGCTGCTACCGCGATTAGGAACATTCGTTGACTGGACTATTATAATAGTCTAGGCTATTATAATAGAGGCTAGAGGAGACCCTGATTTTTGGCTTAAATTGGAAACAACAAAACCGGCTACTGAATAGTGATGCCAAATTATGCAAATTATTATTCATGTTCGTAGAATGCGGACAGAGGGCTTTACTCAGAGAGCGCATCTGTCTGTCTGTCTGTCTAGCCAATTTGCGCGCTGGCTTAATCTGACTCCACTGGTGGTGAAAATACCTAAATTCCTGTATACAAAACTAGTCAATAATAAAATCGACGGGGGGGGGGGGGGGGGGTATTTGGAGCTAGAGTTCTCCGTTTGGGGGAACTCTCTAACTATTCGATATGAGTTGGTTTTTTCCCAAGAATACCCAAAGGTATATTAAATATTATATTATATTAATTAGTATATTAAGTATAAATGTTATACTTACCCAGGCCATGGGGGTAGCGATCGACATGAACATGTAGTCTGACGCATTATGCACCTTCTGTTTTAACCTGAGGGATACAGCACCCAAAATGAATCCTAATACGCTAATGGAAAAGTAGACTAGTTGGACCGTCTGAAACAGAAAAACATTGCGTGAAAATCAAACGCCTCAATGTCTCAAAACGCTTCAACATCTAGAGAGTATACTTACAAACGTCCAGTTCGTCAAATATCTACCCGAATATTTTCCTAAAGTCTCTATGGCTTTGTGCTCTTTGGCGTGTTGACTGCTTCCTAAACTTATTTGAATTATGTAAGACACATAGCCGTACAGTCCGAGAAGCCCAACGTGGAGGAGAGCACCTGCAGCACTCATTTTTCAAAATCTGAAACACACAAAGTTTTGAATTGCAACACATCAAATGAAATGATAAACGTTTCTGGAAAGTATTCATAAATCGGGCACTTCGTCCTCCACGCAAAGCGCGCCACATCGGCAGGGCCGATACAGAATCTGAATGGCGAGTCATTTTCGCGCTTTTCGACTTGAAAATAGACTCATCATTCCCAGCATTTCCATTAAATGCTGGGAATGAAGAGTCAACTTTTTTGTCAGAGTCTACAAATTTTGTCAGAGCATGCAAACAAATCGTCACACAAACAGCAGATTTTTATCGGTGCTTTTGTAAAAGTGGGTTCTCAATCCCTCACGATTTCATACATTTTAGAACGACCTTGTGGGAAGTGAAAGGTTGTAGAAATCGCGATTCGTTTGCAAAGGTGATGTTTTTACAGTTGTGTTCCTACTCCTTGAAAAAATAGGTTTGTTCCAGGTCTGACTGCGTCTGTCGACAGAATTGGACAGCTGTCGACAGAACTCCGCACATACTCGAGCTATCGCTTACGATCGACCTGGAACAGCAGTTTCTAAACTGCGCATGTCTCCGGCGATTTCTGTTAACATTCCGTCAAACCCGGAACAATCCTAATTTAATGCTATTCGAGTAGGTAGGGTAAAACACCCAGTCGTTGGACAGTGAACGGTTTCCAGGTTTTTCTAAAGTTGTGACGAACATTTCGAAGTGTTGTGACATATCATCGGAAACTGTGAAGCTCGAAGAATAAGAAGGAAAGAAGGTTACAGCCATGCAATAACCTCACTAGGTTTTACAGATGTGAAAAAGTCGAGCGCCCGCGAATGTGTGGATCCCTTCTATATGCTTAATGCAAATTCTTCTAAGTGGTGTTCCTTCTCGATGAAAACATTTACATTACTACAGCTGATATCTACTCTATGCCGAATTTCCCAAAAATCCTTGAAATTGTATTCCTACTCAATGAAAAATTTACTCTGTTTGACCGTATCACTTCTGGGTGGTGAAATTTATAAAAGACGTTTAATTTATTCCCATACTCCATGAAAAAAGCGGCACCTTCTGAGTTATTATGACTACCTAATGCTAAATTTCACAGAAGCAGTCGAATTTGTGTCTGTACTCTCAGGAAAAGCTCTCATAATGTAAGCTTGTATCACTACTCTTTGAACGAATAACACATTTCCCTGCTAGTATGTCTGCTATTTATGTTACCTATTACCTTATCTGATTACGTAGGTCTGACACGAAATAAAATTAACCCGAAATTGAGATTTCAATTGAGCTTGAGCACGAATTTTAATTTCGGATATGAGTTTTGGTGAAATAAAAACAATCTTAGGTACTCCCCTTGTATGTTACCTACCGCCCGTCCGATCCCCTAGTATGTTACCTACCGAATCGATGAGACAGGTCTTATGAGTAAAAGTAATTTATTCTTTTCGAGTAGAAGACCGTGTGGGTCCTCTCGTTCTCACTTCATAAGGGTGGTGGTTTTCATATCGTCTAAAAAATCGTCGAAAGGTTCGTCTGGATGAAGTGATCACCACCATTTTTGATGGGTTTTCGTTCCAAAAGATTGCATGCACCATGCTGCTTAATACCGCACAAAGCAAAATTTGACCAGTCTCCATTGGCATTCGTGTGTATGATCTCCTGTGTTTGGGTCCATGAAATTTTAAGAATGGTTCAAGGTTTGTTGACGTAACCTTGAGTGCCGTAGGCTATCTGTACTTCCGTCCCCACACCGCCCATTCTCTTACGTTTGTCCCAAATTTCAACGCAAACATAATAATATTATAATATAATATTATTATTGTTTGCGTTGAATATAATCTAAATTATATTACATATTATGTAATATAATTTAGATATAAGTAGATAATTTGTCGGGATTTTAAAGATGTAAGCACCTGGTAGGTATCGGCCTCGACGGGTAGATATCGAGCTACCGGTAGGTAACATACAAGGGGAGTACCCAATCTTATATTGAAATCGAGATACACGGTGGATACGGGAAACGAAAAACTGCAATTTTTCTGAATTATTCGCCTTAACATTGATTGAAACAATTTTGGTGAAATCAAGTCTAAACTACCAAAATGTCCCCAAGAGCGTGAACGTCGGGTTTTTCTTCCTCGATCAGCTAACTCTGCTCTCTTGACTTCAAGCTAGGGGTCACTTTACGGATCACCAGAGATGGAAGAAATGGATACGAGGAAAAGGTGCACGGCGGGAGGGGGGCTGTTAGTGGTAGGTATTATACCTAAGGTATTCCTATTGAAAATGTCGACCTGTTGCCCCTGCAGGTAACATGTAGTCAAATAGGGGAAGGTGTTGTACCTCAGGCCACCCAGTGAACTGATTAGAAACCAATAAAAAAACATTTGTGGGGTAGGAGAACCGGCTTGTTTCTACTGGGCGTTCTGTGGAAGAAAAGGCCGGGTTGTATTTTTCTTTAATTTTAGACGTCTTCTTTTAATTTAGACGTCTAGCTTTCGAGACCTGTAACATGGTGCCAGGAGGCATGAGACCCTACAGATAGGCTTACAATGAGGTGGTACAGGCTACAGATGACAAACAATGGTACAGGCTAAATTTAATTAAAAACTTAATTAAGCCTGTACCACCTCGTTGTATGCCCTTCTGTAGGGTCTCATGCCTCCTAGTTAAGAAGGGATCCTAGTTAATCCGGAAAGCTAGACGTCTAGTAGACGAAAATCTTGCTCCCTACTTCTACTCCGTGGCATAATATGGCCTATATTATAGGTAAGCTGAAAACCTAGTGGTGGGTGTTAGGTGTAATGGTAGTAGTAAGAGTGGCGGTGAGAGGTTGGAGCAATATTTGCAATGATGGGTCTTGGGTTAGAGGTGGTTTGTAGGTCGTGGCATTTAAATTCGAAAAGCGTGCTACTTCATAGCTTCTAAAAACGACATGAAAACAAGTTACCTACTTGTGATGTCGGATAGAAAGAAGAAAGAATAATATTCTTTCTTCTTACTATTATAATAGCTACCAATAATAATAAATCATACCTAATGAATTGTGCATTCCAGGAGGATTAAATGGACGCATCATTGAATCGAAGGTTCATCAATTAAAACAGCGATTGGTTCAGTAATTGATCAAACGAGGAAATTCACTTACGAAAAACGATGTTATTTTAACCCAAAAATGTGAAGTTGCTACGTGAACTCAATAAAATGGATCGTTTAGGTGGCCAGAGGTACACACATCCCACTGTTGTTATTCTTGGAAAAAGAACTCCAATGCTTACACAATCGTTAGGTAACTGATTCCGTGGGATCAAAGAAACAACTAAATTGATCGCTTGTTTGCGGGGGCTCTGTTTCTTGTAACAGCACACCAACAAAACTTTGAGCGGCCATATTACCAGTGGGAGGAAGATAATAGCAATATTGCGGTTGTGCTACGTAACAATTTGTCGTCTGGGGCTGTTGGTCCATTTCCTACATGTATCCAGATACATGTAGGAAAAAATAGGTGGTTTTAGTTTAGAGAACGAATTAGAGAATAACCTGTAGGTGGTTACTTTTAAGTGGTGAATAAATGGTTTGAAAAGAGCAGGCTTATTCTAAACCTCAGTAAGACCAAATTGATTATATACAGATATTCTTCTCTCAACCTCACTTCACAGCTGGAGGTAAAGATGCATGTGCGAGAATGCCCAGGTACAATATGTAATTGCTCCACAATTAAAGAAGAACGAGAGGTGAAGTACCTGGGAATGTGGCTCGACAACAGGCTGACCTGGGAGCATCATATAACTAAACTGAGGAAGAAAATGAATCGAACAAACTACATTTTGAAGCACCTACACAGAATCACAAACGAAGAAACTCGAGGAAACATTTTCAGGACCATCTACGTTCCCCAGCTGACGTATGGCTTAATACACTATGGTGGAACATTCCCATCATACATCAAACCTCTTCATTCCACATACCGTAGAGCACTTGACCTTACCTGTGTGATTTTTTTTTCAAACTATTTTTAGTGACACAGAATTAATTTTCGCTCAAGTAACCTATATAAATATAAAAGAATAATAAACCATTGTGTAAAATTTGCAGCGTTATTTTCTTCAAGAAGAAGCTGTAGACCAGTATCAGACATGATGTGTCTGTAACTGGGGTGCTTAGGTATTTCATGAACCAAAGTGTCTATTACTGGTCCAGTTAACCTGTCTGTAGTAACCCTCGATTCTCGATATATCTGTCATTGGGGCAAAAACGTCCTTTTGAAAAACTGATATTGATTCTGCTTTTCAGAAAACTAAAATAATTTTAGTCTTAATAATTATGTTTTGAAACGTTTCCCATGGACCTTTAGCCAAAAGGTCCAAGGGAAACGTTTCACAAACATAATTATTCTGCAGCAGTTGAATAATAATATTCTTCTACTCAAATATATAATAGATATTTCCTTAGACCTGCCTGTAACTGGTCCCTCTTCCCTATGCATTTTGAGAAATTTGCGAAAAACGCCAAAATTGTGGCACTTTTTTTCAGTTTTGTACATACTGCATTCTACGGCAAATGTTGCCGTTATCCAAATGAAAGAGCGTGAAATTTCTTCAAAAATGCTGTAATGAAGTGGGCGAATTCGGTAAATTCTACAGCGGTCATTGCGCTGTAGCTCCTGTACTAGTGAGTCAAAACTCAAAGTGGACTAGTGCATTTTGTACAAAATTTAATGCTCTTTCATTTTGATACTGGCATTGCCGTAAAACGCATACGTAGTTACGGAGATATAAGTTGAAAGTGGAAAAAAGGGCCGCATTTTTTTTTTTTTTTTTTTGCGAATATCTCAAAACGCATAAGCCGAATTTTTTGGGTCTCGTCAGATTCGGATTCAGCAACTCAAAAAACATAGAAAGAATTGAAACTCCAACCATATATTTTTTCCATGTCGGCCTCATTTTCGCTGCACTTTGACTGGGCTAAGTGACGTTAAAGCGCCAGACGGCAAGCCAGGTATTGACTTCGCGGCCAAAGGGCTTATATTTGTTATTCCCGCCAAGATCACCATTCCGAAAAATCATTCTCTCTTCTATGTTTTGAAAAAGGAGTGATTTTGTCGAGTCTCCTCGTTGACTTGTTGAAAGGTGTGTCTCATTATTTTGCCTTATAAACATTCAGCGACAAATGATACCTACATTAGAAGCAATTTTAACCCAGCGATTATCCTCACTCGGCATTCAAAATTCCACGGGCCTAGTCGTCGAATTGAATTCCACGGGACTGGTCGTCGAATTGAATTATTCACGGATAATAAGCGACTCACTCAACCGGTTTCTCATATTTGCCGGGAGGGGGTTTGCGGCAGATAAGGAACTGTCCTTGAACATGGAAGAAATCCTTATTCCATGGTCCTTGAATAAATAATCATCTCCTCGCGTTAAGAAAAAATCGGTCATAATTAAGATTTAATCAATCTTCACTTCTTTACGCGGTATTTCTTAATGATTGATGCCGCGTTAAAAAATCACTACAATAGAGCGGTAAGTGGCCGTCATTAATACTTGAACGCTATTAGTTTCACTGGCGTCATTTCAAGCGAATATTTCACCATACATACGCTGTAAAAACTTCAGTTCTATGGCTAGTTTTATTTTCTTCTATTTTCAGCAATCGATTTCGGTTCACAGCCAAGTGACCATCATCAGGCAGTCTGAAAGTGAATCAGAACGGATTCAACATTATTATGGTGGGTATCTTCATGGCACGCACTAATTTTTAGGTTGACTAGAATTGCCTTAAAAACTAGTGCTTACCTACCACTCTGTGACTGACGGTCACTTGGATGTGAACCGAAATCGACTGCAGAAAATAGAAGAAATTAAAACTAGTCATAGAACTGAAGTCAGTGGGCATTTTTCCTTTAAAAATAGAAAGGGTGTTTTTTGTTTTTTGTTTTTAAAAATCCTAATCCCGCCTCGTTCATCTGACGTCTTGCAGCCCAATACCTCTCACACGCTATTTCTTCTGGCGTGTTTCCGCCCATCTCTTGAGTAGCATAATAATAAACTTTATTGTACATAGGAAATAATATTAATATTCCTCACAGTACAAGCGTATTAACAACTAATGGTATAAATTGTGCCAATTCATGCACGTTTCGAAAAATCTAAAATCGAATTTCAGCTGAGATGAAAAAAACACTTGTGTTGAAATAGAATAATACTCACAAAATGTACAAGTGGAGAAAATGGCTGCCTGTGATTGGCAGGTAGGTAAATAGTTCAGTAGGTGAATTGGCTGTACAGTTCCTCGGTCGGTGAACTAGACCTTGACAATCTCAGGAGTCAGACGGTCAGAATCATTTTAAAAATCGCGCAAATAGGACTTTTGTCAGATTTCAGAACTGCCGTGAGTTTTTTGGGGAAAACCAACGGTATTTCCACAAACTCCGGAATGTATTTGGAATAAATGGTAGTCGGTGACTGAACACGGAAAGTGAGTGGAGTTCCCCCCTTCGGTCGCTCCCCCTGAATCGGCCCCCCCACCACCTGTTATTAACTGGGACGACCCGTTGTGAGGCTTCCCAGAGGCCCAATTATTCCGAGTCTGTTGGCCCTCAGAGGTCACAATAATGCTTTCACAGCGTTTCCAATGGGAGGCTTTTCAAAGGAGAAACTTCCCCATTTCCAAAAATAAAGGACTCACCCGTCACTTTTCAAAAGCCGTTTCGACGTGGCAGGACGATTAGCCAGAAATAGGTATACCTAAACGCCTATGTAGAAACTGAATTCGATTCGGGTACCTTTCGTGTACCTAGATTTGATTTTAAATCGTAGGAGTGACTGATAGTACGTTCGATTCACCTAAGTAACATCCTCGATTCATTAAAAGACCATTGCAGACGAAGTAGTCTATTTACTTATTTGCTCCTTTCATGGGCCTAGAAGCCCAATTACAGATAAATAAACGCTGCAAATTTAACAAAAGGGCAATTTAGCACATTTATTTTATATAAATTATCCAAAAATTAACTCTACATCAATTTAAAGATTTTAATTCAATTATTTAAGTTTTTTTAGTACAGTTTGTGAACCGGTGTGGAACCTCCCCCCCCCCCCCCCCCCAAGAATTATGCGTCCAAAATTACTCGGAAAACGAGACCTCATTCGACTTCCTGGCATCCTACAAAAGACCCATAAAATTCCGATAGATCGTCTCGGTGGAATCCGATGGATTCTACGTTCAAAAACACTTCGAAAACGACACTCCAGTCGATATCATACCCGGAAACTATCAAAAACTCCTCTCGTAGCCCCATTTAAGCCCCATAGCGCCTCACGAGTTTGAGAGATCGGGCAGAAAACCTTGCATGCACAACTATAAGGTATCATCCGTAGGTAGGAATACCTTTGAAGGGTCAGGAACACCTGGCTAGGCAAAGTCATTTATGTAAATGAGGAAGAGAAAAAACTGTCCTTTAGGACCCAGGACACTTCCCTGTTTGACACTCCAGGAATAACAACCTCATCTGACACTGTGTGAATCACAACCCTTAACTCTTGAAACAGGACACCACCTGGTGGGTAAAACGGTAATGCTCGAGTTTTTTCAATGGCGGGTATTGAACGAGATCAAATAAATTTATGGATGCTAGTTTTTTATGGTCCAGGGACAGAAAAACCTAGGAGAGCAAAGATGAAGCTGCACAGAAGTGTTTGTCCCCCAGCAAAATCAGAACTGCTGAGGACGGAGCAGCGCAAAACCATCTGGTCTAGAACTGTGCTGCTGCAGCAGGCATCGGGACCTCTAGGAGTCCCTCGGACCATCCACTTTGTCATGAGGGAAGAGGCGACCTCATTAGGATTTAAAATGCGACGCCTAGCAGAGCGACAGGTATGAAACCTGCACACGACTGCTTATTGATCTTAACGACCCCTTAAAATAGAGTATACGGCCAAAAATACTTCCAAAACGACATCCCTCGGCCCCATACCGTAAACCCCATCAAAAACCCCCTCATTTGAGGCCTCACAGATCACCACGGTATAGTCGGATTGGTCTGAGATTTCAATTCATTCTTACCACCACTTACTTATTGATTTGCTCGGAACGTTGTTCAGGGATTGGAAGCTGGTTTTCATCTATAACAGCATGCAGTCGATCTAAAAAAAAAAAAAAATTTAAAAAAGTAAAATTTGATTTTACACAAAGGTTAATATTTTTAAATACCTAATTTAATTCAAATTACATTAATTCTATGTCAATAAAAAAGTTTTAAATTTAATTACGTAGGTATACCTATTTGAAACGTTTTCAAATTTTCTTTTAGTTTGTGGATTATGCGTCCGAAAATAGCTAGAAAACGACACCTTATTTGACCTCCTGGCAACCTTCAGAAGCCCCACAGATTCTCTCGGTGAAAAGATCGTTCTGGGACCCCAAAAAATGGATTCAACGTCCAAATACCTACTTGACAACGACACACCACTAAGTCTTGATATCATATCCGAAAACCCGCAAAAACCCGTCCAATAGCCCAACAGAGCCCCACGGGTTTGGGCCATCGGGGAATCTTGCGGGCACCACTAGAAGGAAAAACCGAGTATTTTGTCTAAATTTTAGACTTTTAATAAAATTCCTTGCCTAAAACAGGCCGTTCGCTGTACGGCGGTATTATTGAAACCTACGCTAGGTACCTGAAACGGTACTGGGGTGATATCTACGCCTACTACCAATATCTTAGGGGCCCGAGCGAAGGCGTTATGTGTTATCTACATCGATATTACACGTATTAGACGGAATCTTACCAAGTCAAATTTTCTCTTCTGCAGAGAAGATCGTCACGTCATCGTCATCTTCATAATCGTCATTGTTGAGCCATCAAGGATTAGTTCTAGAGGTCTCTGAAGAAGGCATCAAAAAGGTCGGGATTGCACGATCTCCACCACTCTTCTATCAATTCTCGGTCCAGAAGGTTTGAGGCTCCGCGGATTTTTATTTTGTATTTTCGCTTGACTTGGTTCCACAAGGATTCAATCCTTTGGGTATGGGCGCCGGAGACCGGATCTACGAAATTTTCGGAATGATTTATGGTTTTATGGACGAATCCTCTCGCGCCTAAAATGTTGTACGCGCGCCACATACTTATCAGAAATTATCGTTGTTCCGACTTCAATTTCATTCTCAATTATTGCAAGAAGAGTGGCCCGATCTCTCTTCTCAACGATAAAAAATCAAATCGCTCCAACTTTCCGTCAGGGCGTTTGGAACACATCCCAAAAACCCATGGTCCTTTAACCCGGTCTCCATGATTTCTTTTTGAATTTCGTGCATGATTCTCTTCATTTTCGTCACCCTCGCTGCTACTGTGAACACTTGTTTGGGGCCTACGATCACTATTCGACAACAGACCGGCAGATATTGGACGGGCGTGTAGATAACACATTGCCCCTAGGAACGTCGCGTAGATAACACACGACCCGATTACCCATGAAACGTTTTAATTCAATGTCAAATTTTGGGGCCGATTAATAATTAGAACGCGAATACATAGACCTATGTAGGTATTATTCCAATAATGGTAAACCAAAAGTTGGAATGTGTCAAACTTAACGTAGGTACCTACCTGTCCGCAAAGGGTTAACATTGCCAGCTGATTTCAGTCATTCTACAAAAAATCGTTGCTTCTGTGGAAAATATCACTCATCGACTGGTTCTACGATTGCCTTTGATTCCTTCTCAATTGGTTTTCGTGAATTTGAACCCCACAGTCTCGATTACAGCGCTAACAACACCCGAACCAAACAAGAAAATTGCTCACGAAAGAGTTACACTCCTTCAAGTTCTGGTCATAGAATAATTCTTCACATTTTATGAAAATCAGCAACACAAGCCACAGACAGCAACGTTTGTTACAAACACTCTTATCTCTGTTACTCTGTGGTTACAAAGTTCAAACTACGACTAGGCTGTAGTGGTGTTGAACTATCGATAGGACTATCGATAGTCCGTGAAGACCGCTACTTTCCTCCAAAATTCAAAAAGATGTGTTCCAGAAAAAAACACGTAAAAAACGTAAAAAAACACGTAAAAAAAACAAACACGTAAAACGTAAAAAAGTGGGACAAACGCGAGAAAAACGATTATTTCGACGGGGATTTCGACAAATTTCCCGGGCGAAATTCCGATTTACGACTTGACCGACGTCTTCCTCCAAGTCTGATCTAGGGCTCGTATTTTTTCGACCCCCTAAACGGCCTTTGGCGCGAGTGGAAAGTTAAAAACGCTGCAAATTTTACACAAGGGTTTATTATTCTTTGATATACGTTACTTGTGCAGAAATTTAATTCTGTCAATAAAAAAATTAAAAAAATTTTTTTTTAGATTTTTATCTCAAAAAACTTTTTTTTTGAATTTTTTTTTTTTTTTCAAAAATTCTTTATTTTTTACTCGAAAAATATTTAACATCCTAGGACCCTTCAAAAATTCCATTTTTAGCCCCATGAAAGCCCTAAAGATCGCCCCAGTGAAATCGGATCGTTCCGGGACCCCAAAAAATGAACTCTACGTCCAAAAATACTTCGAAAACGACACCTAACTCGATCCCATAGCTAAAAGTCTTCAAAAAATCAGATTCTATAAGCTTAAGAGTCAATAGAATCAGCTTAGAAGCGTATAATTTGTACCTATTTATAAAAATACGCATCACTGAGAAATTATTTTTTCACAGCCTTGTGAATAATTGTGCTCGGAAAAGGCTGTGAAAAAATAATTTCTCATAATAATTTCGCACAATAATTTCTCTATTAATTATTAATATCACCGAGTTTGTTGCTAAAACTACCGATAGTACTATCGATAGTATCGTTAGTCTTCTGAAAAACCGATCCTATCGGAACTATCGGAAACCGATACTATCGATAGTTCAACACCTACTATGCTGTGGCTGTGTTGTTGTATACGTTTCCCAAATTAGCGGTCCAAATTAGAATACATAACAACAGTGAAGGTCACAGAGTAATAGAGAACAGGTGAAAGTCTAGTCAACTCAGTGGTGCCAGACACGGATTTTTATCCGTATTTATACGGATTTTTCGGGGTCTGCACGGACCATCAAATATGTATCCGTATTATACGTATTTTCCTCTTTCATACGTATTTTACACGGATATTCGAGAAATCATCAAGAAAACGGTAAAAATTAAGGGTCCTCCCGCGAAGGCACCCTTAGCGCTGGGTGAAGGCGAAGAAGTATCAGGAGGGTGTGATGAGGGTGAAGAAGTGTTTTAGAATAGAGAAGTGTTGATAGAATAATTGTGTCAGAAGTTCGTCAAGTTCCTTTCATTTCGGTTCATTTTGGTTTATTATTCTAGGAATAATACACCCACGTACTCGTGTAGGGGGTAGAAACTTTTTGTCCGACAAAATTTGTCGGCCTCAAAATTTGTCTTTATACTTTTCAAGATGTGTAGATTCCAAAAACGAAATGTCCGTCCACCGTATGCCGTCCGCCGTCCAGACCGTATTGGGCACTAGGAATTTTTCAAATCTTACATTTTGACTAACTACTCGGTTTGCGTAGTTGCTTTTCAGCCCAATCGCACAAGCCGTTGGGCTCAGTGGGACTATAAAGGGGCTACGGGAGGGTTTTTGGGTACGATATCGAGTGGGGGGTCGTTTTCAAAGTATTTTTGGAAGCATAATCCATTTACCGGGGTCCCACATCCGTTCACAAACTATAGGTACAAGAAAAAAAAAAAAAAAAAAAAAAAACTTTATTAGGTAAATAATCAAATTAATTTTTTTCAAACTGATGTCAATTAATTTTTGGATAATTTATATCAAAGAGTTTCCTCTTTGTTCGACTGATTGATAAAATATTTTTGTTCGAGTTATCTACCTATACTTGAACGCCTATTCCATTCCTTCCAGCTAGCAAACGAGCCAAGCTGAAAATTGAGTGTAAAAACTCTTCTTTTTATGCCTGAAACTGCTTTTTGGGTTCTCTAAAATCCATTCGGAGCATACAGATTTCATACGGATTTCTACTGGTCCAGATACGGATTTTCCACGGATTTTTACCACTAACGACACGGATTTACGATTTTGTGATCTGGCACCATTGAGTCAACTGTTGATTCTCCAAAATAATTTGATTTCGGTTTATTATTCTTGGAATAATCCACGTATGTAATCGCGGCGGAGGTTGAAAATTCCAAGCTTGGGCCCTCTCCTCCATTATTTCTAGCTTCGCTCGCCTACGCACCCAGCCGGTCAGGACGGCGGTTGACGTTGAAGGTCCGGTTGATGTTGATGTAGGGGTTTGAACGTGTCCATCGATGCTTACGGTAAGTACCTTACCCCACTGGGGGTTCTGGGTGACGAAGCGGCCTACACAATAATTAGCCGAAATCTTGGATATCCTCCAAGCAGCATTGAATCTTAATTATAATTCCTAATTCTATTCCATTACTTAGTTGGGAGTCGATGCAATCTTTTGCAATTTACAAGGGGTTGGATTGTTCCATGAATTCCGTTCCAAAATGTCTGTGCCGGTTATTCAAGTGATAATTTTGGGGAATCAAACATCAAGCGAAGTAAAATAGTAGCTTGGAAATCGTTGGCACATTGTGAAGATTGGCCACAAGGACAACTTAAGTGGGGGACCAATAACAATCTCGGGCCAATCGGGCCAACTGTGCGGCGCGCGGCGGCGACCCAACAAAACTCCAATTAGGTAGGTTGGTCATTTTTGCCCTACACACTTTCATTACCATTAAAATTTAAATGGAGTGGGTTGAATTGTCTCTCATGGGCGTTTTAAACCCCCTTGAGGCCCTTCCCAGAGAATTCAAGAATTACAGAGACTCCAGCCTCTACTAACACCGTCCTTTGTTCCAGGAGTCCCTATTGAAGTGTCCAGCATCCACCTGGCACCTGTGGTGAACTCGACAGGAAATGGTCTGGGACGTAATCTTGACTTTAGTTGCTCGGCTAACAGCAGTTGTGATTTGGCTACGATGGAACTGCAGCCGTTGGAAGGACAGCGGAATCCCTCAGGTGGAGTCCCTCTTGGGTATTTGGCAACTTCATCGAGGCGGTGACCGGCAAGTCGAACATGGGAGCTCTCATCGAAAGATACCTACTACAAGTACTCAGACGTATGATAGACTTTCAAACCTTTTCGACTAGGTATTTTAACAACGATTCGAATTCTCCACAGGATATTTCCCGGAGAACCTGCCGTGGGTTTGACGCTTGTGAGACAGCCGCTGATTCTTGTCAGGGACCTGGACATGACATCAATAAAGACATAAACCCGATCCTCGGACGGAATCCCTTCTTTTTGAAGGGAAACGAGTGAGAAACGTTTGTGTAAATTTACACAATTTTTGTGTAAATTTACACGTAGGTATGTGGATTGGAACTGAACCCGTATCGGTGTATTTCGTATTCCTGCCAACTTAAGGGGTGTGTTTCCAAAATTGCATTTCAATTTAAAATGGTGTAATTTGAAGACGATGCTTTCAAGGTCTTGCCGCGACACTGGAGTAGATCGTGAATCCAGCATAGTGAATACAGAATAATTTTGTATTCACTTTGCTGGAATTATTATTGTAGCGTGGTTTTGGCTTATCATTATTGGAATAATACACCTACCTACATACCATGTATGTAATCGCGACAAAAACTCTGATTGGAGTCAAAATTAAATAATATTTAATAAATTTATAATATTTATAATATTATTATAAAATATGTATAATATTATTATAAATATATCAGAATCTAGACATCTTGAAACGTATATTGTCAACATTTGACAGTACTTATACGTTTAAAGATGTATGGATTCCAAAAACGAAATGCCCGTCCGAGCCGTTTTGGGCAGCAGGAATTTTTTTAACCTGAAATTTTGACAAAATACTTGGTTTACCATATGATTGTGCCCGCAAGGTTTTCAGCCCGATCGCCCCAACAAATGGGGCTACGGGGTCGAGTTATAACCTATAGGTGGCGTTTTCGAAGTATTTTTGGACGTAGAATCCACTTTTGGGGGTCCCACAGAACGAACCCCCAAAAGTTCTTTGGTTCTGTGAGGACGCAGATTAAGGTCACTTAAACACCTTCGAAGAATTTTCTTCAGCAGGCGTTCATTGTTTCAGATGGAAAGAAGCTCGATGGCAGCACACTCTCAACCACACTGCCAGCAAACTGAAAACCCTATTTGGATACGTGGAAGAAGTAAAAACTGAGCTGATCGAGTACCTGGGTCAACATTTAGACGAGGAAGTTGACGTGTGTATATATAGGTATATGCTTTAAAGATTGTCTACTATTTGTTTGGTTATAACGAACATTAAATGTTGCTCCTTTGCAGGCCCATGAATTTTGCAGCAGGTACACAATTGAAATCCTCAGCTCGTGCATTTTCGGTTTGAAGACGCGAAGCCACGCCGGGGAAAATTCCGACTTCCGCCGTAACGCCCTAAACCCTAAATCCTTTTGACTCGAATTGGAAAAACAAAGTTCGGCTCCTGATGCCAAGCCTGTTTAACATGTTGAAAATAAGGTTGGTAAAAATTATCGAAGGCCCAGAATTTGTCGACTTGAGGTGATGATCTTCATTTTGCCTTTGTGGCAGTTTGTTGCCTAATAATGTATCATAATTGTTTGCAGAATTCTCCCAAAAGAGTGCGTCGAATTTTTCACCAGCGTCGTTGACCATGTCGTTAAGATCCGCACCGAGAATGATGTTTCAAGAGCGGATTTTTTTTGCAGAACTTGATGTCTGAAAAGACCGAAAGTAGGTTCGTTCTTACATTTCTTCATTTATTGTAGTTACAATTCACTGTGTGTGAGTTCAAATGTTTTGTTTGACCATCAGACTTCACGGAAATGACTGCTCAATCGCTCACGTTTTTCCTTAACGGATATTTTACGTCGTCGACCGAGATGTCATTCATAATATGAACAATATTATTGTACATGATCGCTATTCATCCCGACGTACAAGGGAAGCTGAGAAAAGAAATTAATAGCGTCGAAGATTTGGGTTTCGAGACGATCCCTACTTGGATGCTGTTTTTTACGGTACCTACGAATATTTGACATTTTGAGTGGATTATTCGTTAAGAAACTGTTTTGAAGAGTTTGTAAGGGAACCTGACCAAATCTCTTGGGATTAAGCTTGCCTGCAGGTGTGCCGATGTTTTTGGGGTTAGGTAGGAGATCGCAGGCGCTGTGCATTTACGCCAGTCGCCAGAGGTTTGAAGGGGTGGGGAGGGGGGAACTCTTGACTTCTTTTACCCCTACCTTCAATTGAAAATTCAATTATTCGTCTTGATACCATACCAGTATGTCTACGACGTTCAATTGACCCTTAAGAGAACTCACAGTGAAAGGATAAAGAAGAAACTGTCGATTTTCACGATTTTTGACAAAGTCGGAAAACATCGTCGAAAACGAGCTGTATCTTGCTTGCTGTTGTGTTTAAAAGCAACTTTAGGGGGTGCAAGTTGTTGGTAATTTCATGAACTTTAAAACCGTCGGGGTTAACGATATCTGTAGGATCGCTTGTTGTCGAGTAGTATTGGAAAAATTGAAAAACAGTCACGGTTACGCTGCCTAGAGTTGTCCCATCGAAAATTTTGTTAGTAATCCCTGGATTCCTCTTATTGGCATCCCATTAGACCGTTTAGAAACATAAAATCCTCTAGCATATTTCATGTATGCTCAAATTACCTATTGGCATTTACATGATCATTTCTCTATAAAACTAATTAATAATTACAGAGTCCCTCAGGCTTTTCCCTGCAGTGGCGTCGTTGTCGAGGGTTTGCAACCAGGACGTAGTTATCACCGTGAAGGGTAGAAATATTAGCTTTAAAGCCGGAGACTCTGTCCGGATACGCCATTCAGAGAGACCCTGATAACTTCAAGGATCCTTTGAAATTCAATCCCGACCGATTTTTAAATAAGGAAAACAACGCTGCTGTGTTGACTTTCGGCGCCGGTCCGAGAGCCTGCTTTGGTATGTTGATACGTAGTTTGATCATCTTCATATTGAGAAATTTCTAGAATTCATCACTTTCCGCTTTCAGGTCAGCGGTTTGCCAAAACTCAAATCAAAGCAGGGTTAGCTCATCTCGTCAAAAATTTCCAAATCAACCCGGGAGGAGAAGATTCTTCAATGCCAACTGCACAGTTCAGCGGAATTTTACTGTCATCTGACCGGCCCTTGACTGTCAAGTTCGCTCGGTTGTGATCCAAATCAGAAGATGAACTTTGCTTTTCGTCAACTAATCAACTAATAAAAACCCCGTCAGCTAGCTTCCAAAGGCTATAGGGAGAGTCCACTAAAAGCGAGGAAATCTTGTATTTTCTTTCGCGTTTCTTCATTCTTTACATTCGATATTTCTATTATCCCTAATAAAAAGCGATATCAACTTTTCTTCTCAAAATTTGTGAGTTCGTGCGACAATTTAATACATTACTTTAAAATTCCCTTGAAATCACAAACGTTTACTGTTTGGAGATGGAAAGTTGTGCTGGGAGGGAGTGCCCGTGTGAACTGAAGTGGCGGGTTTGACGGTTTATCTCTTGTCGACGAGTTTACTTAGACTTTGTCAATATTTGTTTTGCTCGCACTCGACTTGTTCCTCGCACGTGAGATTATCAAGTAACCATTTCACCGACGAACCTCAGAACATTCCGGGTCTGAACTTGTCACCTCCCCAGAGCCCAGTGGATCCGCCACTGACTTTTTTTATTTCTCTCATTTTTGCACAAACGGGTTAGTTATATTTATCCTGCCTTCCACTAACTAGACAGCTTTTACGACAGTCGGGAAACACCAAAGCAATTTTATTGCTTTAGATTGAGACTGTGCGTGAGACATGAATTCATTATAAAAGTCTCCCAATCCATTATAAAATTCGTATACATTTATATTAGTTTAATAAATATAAATGTCTGATTTTAAATTTGAACATTTCAATCATGTTCTTTGTTGTACCTGTTAGCTGGGCTGGTTCAAGTAGATGATGAGGCACTTTCTTGATTGGCCGCCACACTTGAGGGAGTCACATCCAATTCCCTCACACCGCCTCCTAAACCCAATAAACAGACACTTGACCTATCTACCGTCTAGTTTAGTCACGGAACACAAGTCCAAGGACTTGGAGGGTCGGTGGTAATCAAACAAACAACAGGCAATGCAGATGAATTTTGGCAGAATACTTGGTTTACCATCTAGTTGTGCCCGCAAGGTTTTCAGTCCCATCGCCCAAACCCGTGGGGCGCTACGGGGCTAAAGTGGTGCTATGGGATGGGGTTTTTTTTAAGGCTTTTGGCTATGGGATCGATTCAGGTGTCGTTTTCGAAGTATTTTTGGACGTAGAGTATATTTTTGGGGGTCCCAGAAGGATCCAATTTCACTGTGGGGATGTAAAGGGCTTTCATGGGACTACAAATGGGATTTTTGAAAGATCCCAGGAGGTCAAATATTTTTCAAGTAAAAAACAAAGAAAATTTTGAAAATTTGAAAGTATAGGAATGTCCTGAGGTTATTCACTTGACTGCCTCTGCACTGCATTCCAAAAGGGGCCCTTCGGCAGCCCCCTTCAATCTAATCCCTCTACAGTGGCCGCAGGTTTCTAAAAAACTCATGCCATTAACCTCGGGCTTCCTCCTCATTTCAAAATTAGCAAAACTCAAATTAAAGTTTAACAAATTTTCACTTCAATATTATTTTTAATTTTATTTTTTAAGGAGTTGGGCTAAAAAAAGCAAAACATGGCACTTTTCTAAGAAATCTGCAAAATATGGCATTTTACCGAAAAATCGGCAGAATATGGCATTTTTGTAGGTATGGCGCTATGGCATATGGCATTTGAAGGGCTCTGCTCATGAGGGCTAATAACCAGAGCGGCCCATTTCACCCTCCTTACCTGAGAAAACTACCAGCCCAATTCACCGTCACCCCGTCGATCCAACCCAGCTGCCGCTCCGACCGTCAACGATTTGAAGGCTCTGAAATATTGCCATTGATGACAGACAGATACACGCACGTCGGACAAACCAAACGTGTGATTGAAGATGTTGCTGCCTTCACTGATATCCTTCTTCTTCTTTCAGATTTCGCTGGCTTAACGTTGGTATCCATGGGTTTTGTTATTCGCATTTTCTCACCCCAAAGACGGGGAACAATTACAGGGCTTCGGTGGATGGGGCCCATTTAACAATGGTTGAGTAAATTTGATTCATTCTTCCGAAGGCCCAATATGTTTTTTTGGGACAATGACTTAGAGCAAATGGGAAGTGAAAGGTCGTTTAAATCGCGATGCGTTAGGGCAAAGGTGAGCAGTCTTTTTGGGCAAAAGTTCCTGCACGTTTCTACAGATGTGTTCCTACTCCATGGAAAAATTGAACTCTAATCGAGCTTGTATCACTTCTCAATGTTCAATTTCACAAACCTTTAAATTGGTATTCCTACTCAATGAAAGCACGTTTAAATTTAAGTTTAGTTATTTAAATTATAATTAATTAAATTGGGTAAGAATTTTTGGATTTTCGGGAAATTTAGCATAGCGTAGATATCAGCTGAAGTACCCAATTATTACTTGAGCTGATATCTACTCCATGCAAAATTTCCCGAAAATTCTTAAATTTGTATTCCTACTCAATGAAAAATTTACTCTGTCCGTATTCACTGCTAAATTGTTCAATGGCGTTTAATTTGTAGCTTTGTTTTTTTGTTTTTTAAAAAGCGCTTTTTGAGGTATTATCACTACTAACGCTAAATTTCACGGAAGCATTCGCATTAAATTTTGTTTCTACTCTGTGGAAAAGCAAGTGAGCTGATATTTCTACTCTTTGAGCCAGTCACAATTTCCTTCAAAATGTAATATGTCCCTAGGTAGGTACTCTACTATGTGCAAAGGTTTATTGAAATATTTTTAGTTTTTATCAGTTCTTAGGGTGAAACCAAACATTTTAACGTTATTAAATAACAAAGTTTGGCTTGTAGAAGGGATGCAATCTCAAATTTCGAGATAAACTTTGTAAAAGTCTTTAAATTGGTGTACGTAGATTCCTAACTTATGAGAAAGCCTGAATTAGTGAGTAGGTAGATTATGTATATACTAGACTTGTCGCCGGTCAGCATGTCTATTCCACGCTATTGAGCGAATGATATCCTACAAAAAGCCATAATTTCTGCCAAATGATGTAGGTATTCCAAATTTAATAAGCCGTGCTAGATTTTTAGTTAGGGTCGTGCTATATCAGGTGTCCAGGTTGGGAACCACCGACCCTCCAGGTCTGCTCGGCAAGCAAGTGCAATAAAGAACCGCCAACTACAATTCACGAGTCCTTTTCAAGGTGAAAATCATATTATGTGAATGTGGTGGCTTACGTGGAATTCGACCCGCAGCGACGGCTGACGAGAGGGAAACTGCTGCTATCTGCACCCTCTTTTCAACTGTGGCTTACGAGACTTCCCCTCTCACACCCCTGACTAGGGCCCCCCCTGCCGCAATAATTCCCCAGGGTTGAGGACCCCTACGCACCTCCCTGCGCCCTCGCCACCTTACCGTAGTTGCAGTGTGGATCGATTTTTTCGCCGGTTTCCTTATCGCCACGACGCCTGCTCCTCCTACTCCTCCTGGCTCCCCACGTCGCCGGCCTCTTCGGTGGCCCCGATTCTTGGAGACTGATTGAGCTTAGATGTCAGTATGAAAAACTATACCCCACACAGCCTTCTTGTTCGATTGAGCAAACCACGATGAAATTTGACGAGATTTATGTGTGAGGGATACCGTTGTCGTAGATACCTCTTAACTAGTAACAGCCAAAGATCGCCTTTCGCTTATTTCCTCTTGGATTTCACCAGAATATTGATCCCCACTAAAAATTGAGGTGTCAAAGGACACCTAGTCATATCACATTTTCAAAAACTTTTCAGGAGATCCAAATAACTTATTGAAAACCATGGTGGTGATGAAATATTAAAACTTTTTTTTAACACAGAATGTGTTTTTACGGAGGTTATTTGGTTTGAAGTTGTTGGGCGTACGGTGAAATATATCCCACAATCCGCCCAACCGACCTGAACTCCCACGAAAGGTTTAATTTCATCACCAGAGCCGTACGACATGCCAACAGGTTGTATCATGGACACAACAGAACGCAACAGGCCATAGGGCTTTTAACACAGAATGTGTTTTTCCGAAGGTCTCCCGATTTGAAAATGTCCCAGGCCCAAGCATACCTGATTCCCATCCCTATTTCGCACGTTCCCTGTAGTATTCTGTGACTAACATACTGTGAGAAGCTGGGAAAGTGGGCCACAGTATACCAGGCTCTATGCCATAAACGCATGAATGGCTGAGAATGAGAGGAGGGCCCTCGAGAGAAGGCGGATCCACATATTCTCAGATATCCAAGCTGCTCTGAAATCACTAGCAGGAACATGTACCAACTCAAAACTGGTACTTGATTGCTGGGAGTTCATTAGGCGTGTTGGGGCCTCCAAAGAGATAATTCTCAGATGAGTCCCTGGTCATGCTGGTATTCCAGGGAACGAGAAAGCAGTCGTCCTGGACAAACAGGGGTCCAGCGAGGACCTTATAGGACCCGAACCATTTAATCACGGAGCGCTTTTCCTGGGGTTGTTGACTAGTGGCAGTGAGAGCACAGCAGTAGATGGGAAAGAACCCCGCACCAGCAGCATGGACACACCATGTTGATTGGGCTAGACTGTAAAATGGCGGACACAACTGATTCATAGTGGGACCCACGGACCGTACACAGGACTCGGGAGCTTCAGGAAGCATTTGAACAGGATAGGGGTAATAAATTATGAACCCACCTATAGGTTCTGCTGAGATGAGGAGGATACTGCCGTGTGAGGCCCTGGAGCGCAAAAGGTATCTTGCTCTGGGCTCAGTGGACCGGGGAGAGATACTGGCGCAACAGGACCTGGTAGGAGGACTATTGAACCTCTTTAAGGGCACAGAACCCCTACCATAGTAGCTCCTAGAGGCAGCACATTGGGTCTACAGGCCTATGTGCGGGAAGTGGGGCGCTCTTCAGGAACCCACTTCCACATCCTCTCTGGTATTAATCTAATCTCATCTACTGTTCGAATGATGAGCCAGATAATAGAAATCAGCATGTTCGGAAAGTTTTTGCCGCTCTTGCCCCAGTGTGGGACAGCTGATGGACATTTCGTTTTTGGCCGCTTGAAACGTATAATTTTGATGCCAATCAGAATTTTGGACCTCCGTCGCGATTACATTAGTGTATTATTCCAAGAATAATAAACCAAAATGAATCATTGAAAAATATTGAGACGGGAGGAAATGGCATTGAGTTGAAGTAGATCCTGTTTTTTTTTTTTTTTTTTTTTTTTTTCATAGTTTTTACAGAGCTATTTATTTAGTCTGTCTACCTTCAGAATGGCTCAGCTAGTTTCGCCTTACATAATTAATAAACGACCATATTGTTCATCTTTCTGATTGAATCTACAAATGAGGACCCCCCGTCGGCGCGGTGGAGTGTAGCCCATTGTAGCCACTGTGTCAACTTCATCGCCGCCCATTGTCTGAAAAGTGAGAAATTAGTTAGCACCGAGGAAAGTCTATCGTATCTTCCCATTTCTAATCTTACGAGTCACATTGATAGTTTGTAGCATCAGTGTAAATGGCTGAGAGATTCTTCTCCCCGCTGGAAAGTAGAGAACCCCCTTTCCTGCCCTCCCGCAGTGCCCCTTCCTCACTTCTTTTACTGCCACAACAGGAAAAGCTTATAAAAGTGCCATCAGCAGAGACTCTGGACCCCAGTTCTCATGCGATCCTCAAAGTGCAACGAAAATCGTTTTAATCGAATTATTTTTCCAAAGGTTGTTCGAGGGGGGGTGGTTCAATTCGCGAATCATTCTAAGCCACAATGAGAGCAGGCTACAAACACCTTTTGTTGTTCATCTCAATGGTCGTCGCTATTCTCGCTATGAATCCACAGTTCTACTTATGGCGTAAGTACCTGCTATTGTTGAGTAGTGTTTACTTCCACCCACAAGCTAGCTGTGCATTAGTTTCTCTACCTCAACAAAAACCACTACGTCGCATACTTTTGCATGCTTAAAAGCGGCTATCAGTGGTTTGAGCGTTGAACTCAAAGGAATAATACACCTATGTTTTCGCGACGGAGGTCCTCAAAATTTGACATTATCTGTTTCAAGAGGTCTACATTCCAAAAAGGAAATGTCCGTCCGCCGTCCGGGCCGTTTTGGGCAGTAAGAATTTTTTTTTTAAATCTGAAATTTTGACAAAATACTTGGTTTACCATCTAGTTGTGCCCCCAAGGTTTTCAGACCGATCGCCCAAACCCGTGGGGCGCTATGGGGCTAAAATGGGGCTACGGGAGGGTGTTTTGAAGGCTTTTAGCTATGGGATCGAGTTAGGTGTCGTTTTCGAAGTATTTTTGGACGTAGAATCCATTTTTTGGGGTCCCGAAACGATCCGATTTCACTGTGGCGATCTATAGGGCTTTCATGGGGCTAAAAATGGAATTTTTGAAGGATCCCAAGAGGTTAAATATTTTTCGAATAAAAAATAAAGAATTTTTGAAAAAGAAAATTTTTGAAGAAAAAAATCCCCAAAAAAATTTGTTTTCCAAAATTTTTTATTGTCAGAATTCAATTTTTGCACAAGTAACCTATATCAAAGAATACCTAATAAACACTTGTGTAAAATTTGCAGCGTTTTTTCTCCCTATTTTGAGCTCCCCAGTTTTAGTCACAACCCTTCAAAGTCCTCTCCTTAGACCCACAGTGCGGGAACCCAAGGGTGGAAATTGGCACGTTTTTCAAAGTCCGTGGAGAGGGATTAGTGCCATTTACCGGCGTTCGTTCGCGAATTGCGGACACCGCCCCCGTCCCGTCAGCCCTCCGGCAAAATTGGCATCTTTTTCTCGACCTTTCAACCTCCGTGGAGACGATCGTCAGGGGGATTAGGGCCAATCGCCGGTGCGTGTTTCATAAAACGCGGAAATCGGTGCCAATTGCCGGCTCGCGTTCGGAAACCCGGCGATCGCCGTCCACCCCCGCTCACAACATTCCCCGACGGCCAGTATTTTTGGAACACTTTTTTGAGCCAACTTTTTGGTGTTTTCAGACTTTTCTCGTACTAGGCTCGCTAAGACGAATTTTAAGTACCAATTTCAAATTTTTGCGACAGCTAGAAGTGCCTTAGAATAAAATATAATAAATGAGCATTCTCCTCCTCCTCGGACTGGAGCTCCAATATAATAGATATGTTACATGAACCGTTGTTTTGATCTGAAACACACATTTTAAGTTCGAGGTAACAGAATTCAGAAACATGAAACTAGATTTTGGAAGCCCACTGCAAGTGCCCAACATTTTTAACGCTTTAGTTTTTATTTCAGCGCCGATGTTGAAGAGGTGTTCTCTAAACGATCCAGATTTGGATAACTGCCTACTCAAAGCAACAGAATTTGCCATTTCTAAAGTAGCAAAAGGTGAGTGTGGGGAATCTGTAAGTAAGGTGCAGTGGGGCGGAGGTTGCACCAAGGCGCGAAGCGCCGAGTTTATCTAACCAAACTATGATAATATCAGGAGTGATTTCTGTACCGTCCATCGATTTTGTTACAAGTTGTGATTGATGGATTTCAGGTCTTTCCATGGTTGGACTCAATTCGTTGGACCCTCTGCGTAACGCGAGGTTTACAGCTTCCAACGACAGATGGCCCGTGTCGCTAACTCTGGAGGCGGACCACATATCTATCATGGGACCTTCCCAGATCCACATCAGGAGCGCCACGTTAGTAGCCGACTACCTGTGAGAGGTAATATGAGGAAATGATCTTCACTGTTTGCCATGCGTAGGTTTGATAGGCGGAGTGGGACATACGCCGTCCAGGGGTTTCACAAGTCTTTGCGGATGATTGGAAACTACAGGGTGCGCGGCTCCGTCCTTCTGTTCCCTCTCAACAGTGCAGGCACTTTTGACATGGAGTTAAGTAAGTTCAGTCCACGATCTAAGGCCGATTCGACTTTGATTTGGTCGCAGCACTGTACTGATCACTCTTCCTACAGTTGGCGCTCTGGCTAATCACTCCCTCAGACTCTCAGCAAACACCAGGGACGCCTCACACGGACAAGTAGGCTTCACACTGATATCCCTCAACAACCTCAAAGTTGGCCTCCTCGACCCCAACTTGGGAATGCCCGCAAGTAAGTGCCATCTACAAACAACACCGCTCACCATCAACTCCTAACTTAAAATTACCTTTTGTAGATCGAGCAATAAACCGAATCGTCAACGACAACTGGAAAATCATCTCCAGAGCTTTGACCCCGTCGGTGGAACGTGCCGTTCACGACATCTACTCCGCCGCGCTGCAGCCCCTCACGTCCAAATTCAACTTGTACGACTTTTTCCCCACCAACGAGTTGGTCAGCAATGATGAAGACGACGACGAGGATGAAGACGAAGACGATGACGAAGAACCTGAACAAGAAGCACCACCCGTTGAAGTTCCAGTGATGTACTCCTACTATCCACAATGGAAGTAGGATAACTCGAAGTTCAGTTTTCTCACCCAACGACAACTCTATAGATTGGAAAGGAGGATGTGTTGCATCCAAAGGTGATAATTCTACATTCTACGGAGGTGTCCTTAACAATTACCACTGTTAAAACTAGTCAGTTGATAACGTACAAAATATTTATTTACACTTTATTTTAGTTAATAGTTGACTATTTTCCCCTCTCTTAAGGACCTGGTCATGGGTTATTCGTGGATGAGGGCCTGATGGATGGGTTAGGTCTCCCACAAGAATATTGCGCTCTGACACTGCAGTTCTGAAACCTTCCGGTTTTTCCTTCCTGGTGACAGCACTTCGACTCAAAATTTGACATTAACCCTTTCAAAAGTTCTAGATTCCAAAACCGAAATGTCCGTCTGCCGTCCGGCCCGTTTTGAGCAGTAGGATTTTTTTTAGAAATCTGAAATTTTAACAAAATACTCGGTTCACCATCTAGTTGTGCCCTTAAGGTTTTCAGTCCGATCGCCCTAACCCGTGGAGCGCTATGGGGCTAAAATGGGGCTATGGGAAGGGGGTTTTGAAGGCTTTTGGCTATGGGATCGAGTTAGGTGTCGTTTTCGCAGTATTTTTGGAGGTAGAATCCATTTTTTGGGGTCTCGGAACGATCCGATTTCACTGTTGCGATCTATAGGGCTTTCATGGGGCTACGAATGGAATTTTTTAAAAATCCCATTAAAAAAAAAATCCAAATTGTTTTGAAAAAAAAAAACAACATTTTTTTACAAATTAATTTTCGGAGAGATACTGGGGATGATTTCGAGTACGTGTGAAAGGCGGAAAGACGTAAAGAAGTTAAAATCAATCAGGGATTGACCGAAGGTTATTTAACCTGTTCACCCCTCAAAGCAGTGACAAATCTCAGAGAGATACCGCCTTTCACACGTACTTGAAATCATCCCCAGTATCTCTCTGAGATTTGTCACTGCTTTGAGGGGTGAACAGGTTAAATAACCCTCGGTCAATCCCTGATTAAAATTAATTTTGTTGTCACAGAAGAATTCGGACATGAAACGTATATCAAAGAATAATAAACCCTTGTGTAAAATGTGCATCGTTTTATTTTAGCTTTGCTGGTGTGCAGTTATTAGGAAGAATTAGGAATGTATTCCTATTGTATTGAGGTATACCTCAAAATTTAAACAACAGGAACATCTCGAACGTTCACTTAAATTAAATTCTGTTCCTCTTCCTCCCTGGCGATGAACGTTGACAATTGCCTGGCAACGTTGTTGACATTTTCTCTCGCCTGACTCCTTGAGGACGGCAATGGCTTTCCCCGAGAAATGGCTGTTCGTTCTTTTACACAAACGTTAGTATTAGGTAGGTAGAATTAGGAATACTAATATTACACAAATATCAAACTACACACCCGGGAGACGGAAACAAAACGGCAAGCAAGCTGAGACAATGTTGCCAACAAAAAACTCGAAATCCCTTCGCTCGTCGGCTCAGGATGCCACATCGGCGTTCCCTTTTGAGGCCACTGCAGTGTCAGAGCGCAACCACCAAGGATCGGCCGAGTGGTCTTGTACTGAAGCCTAGGTATCATGGTTAGAGCAATACTGCCGTCATAAGCTGAAATGTCATATTAGTCCAGTCAAATTAGGACAAAGTTTTTTTGTAGTTCTGGAAGTTTCCATTCAAATAGTATTCGTCATCATGTAATGTATTACATGATGTGGATTCCAAATACGAAATGTCCGTCCACCGTCCGGGCCGTTTTGGGCCAATCGAATCAATCAACAATCGAACAGATCGAGTCGTTGAGCAGCAGGTCGAGCCATGTGGGGTTCTGGGGCTAACCCTGTTTTTGCTGTACCTACGTAAACTTCCGCGATCTGTCTGGGATTCCGGATCGGCTGCCGCATCTCTTGGAACCGAGTGCAATCCACAGACTTGGGCCAATCGAAATGATGAGACAAGTTTCAAAGCAAAATACTTGAGCCAAACCGAAAGGTTGCGACGTGAGTCCAACAAGACACGAGCCAAACCAACCAACAGATCGAGCCAAAGCAATAGATTTATGCTTGACTTCCCACGCTAACTTTCCATAACTTCAAATTTCACAGCGAAGTAACACACCGAACTAGCGAATTGATACTGATACGATCTCTGCATTTCGTCACTTAAGTTCCCACATGTGCTATCTCATTTTTAGCGAAAATGTGATTTTTATGTCTACAGATGCGAAATCCCACGGCCCGTCTGTCAAACTCATTAGTTTTAGCGTACGGCCGCTAGAAATCGCTCAAAATCGCGCAATTCTCCACATAATATGCTACACAAATTTTCTCACCACATGTGCTATCTCAGGTGTTTCCTCCGTTGTTCCCTCTTGTGCTATCTCATTAACCACATGTGCTATCTTTGATTTTTCAACAAACACAATGTCATGTCATGTGCTATCTGGGCTATTTTCTACTATTTTCCACTTTTTCACATAATTTCGCTTCAGATATACGCAATATGTGGAGTAGATCAAAAATATGTAGCAAGAAAGTCCGAGCAGCCGGTGTTAAATTGGTAAACACGTTTTTTGGCTCTCCTGAAAAGCCGTGAAAATGAGATAGCACATGTGGGAACTTAAGTGACGATTTGTCAACAATTGTGTGAAATTGTGTTCTACGTTGGCTGGAACCAAAGAGCAGGCCAGTCAATATAATGTTGGACCTCGCAAAGTTGCACGTAACTGGCGATTTTTTATACGATGTTAGGGCCCCTTAGAGGGGTCAAGTTTGCAACCCTAATAACTTTTCGATAGTGAAAAAAACCTGAAGCGTTACATTGACTGACCTAACATTGAATACGCACGATGTGCGGAATTCCAAGGTCCACCTTCCTCGCAACGTGGAGTCCCCTACCAAGGTGGAGTCCCAAGGAAGGGCCGAGCCGCATTGCTACCCTTCAGTTAGCGAGCCCGCGAGGTGGAATCCCACGGCACCCAATTTTGGACGCATCATCCGTTTTTCGGAAAATTTGTTTTGCTCATTGATTTAGAATTATTATTTTTAGATAATTTACATCAGAAGACGCATGTGTAAAACGTGCAGCGGTTTTTTTTTTCTTCTCCGGAGTCTTTATCCGTAAGCTTTTCTGATAGAATGTTAATCCCTCGTTCCATCAAACTTTCATCAATTTCCATCACACTTTCGGAAAAGAGCCAACAAATGTCCGGAAAACGACTTTCTTGGTTTTGCGAATTCAAGATTCGATATTTGTCACAAAAGAGATGGAAATGTAAGAGAAAAAAAACCGCAAAATACAAATATAAATAGATATTTATTCAAACAATAACTGACAACACTTTTCGCTTTATACAATAATAATGTGAATTGTTTACCCGGACACTACCCTAGGTCCTAACACATTATCCCATTATAACAGATATCAAACAGCCCAAACTAGGATTCACCATTTTACAATTTTAAATTTGAAAATTTTCAATTTATTTCACCTAAAAAGTGGACCACTCATTCGCCGAATTAACAAGCATTCATGTATGCAATTTAGCTTGAGCTGACGAAACTAAAAAGGAATAAACCAGTTCTAAAAATATGGTATAATACATGGCGATATATTATAATACAATGAATAACAAACTCGCATAAATACAATACCATAGCGTCGTAATCAGTAATTGCACAGAGTACTTTTTCAGTTTAGGAATTGGGAAAGTGGGTGAGGGGAGGGGGGGGGGGGGGTTGGTGGGGTTAAATTTGTAAATGGCAGAGTATTTTTTATGGGCCGAAAAAAAACTATTATGGGTTAACGAAAAGTGAGGGGGGTTCGAGATGGATGAAGAACTTGAAAATAAATGGTACATGATGTATACCCGCTGCCAAGATGTCCCGTTCAAAGTCCAACACCGCCGAGGTCGGCAGCGAATGGAGAAGCGCCGCCGGGGCGGCAAAAGTCAACTGAGGGGGAGCCGCCGAGTTGAGCACCTCAGTAGTAGTAGAGTTTCTGCTAACTGATGATAGACCGGATTTCCTTGTGAAGGTGGCAGAGGAAGTCGACGTAGGAAGCCGAGCCGTCGAGCCCTTTGTCTTCGACGAGGAAGTGCTTCATGACCAGCTCCATCTTGTCCCTTTGTCGGACGATCGTCAACTGCAACGGCAAAAAAAAAAAAAAAAAAAAATCCGGATTGAAAAATACCATAATTAAATTTTTCCCTCCCCCGAATCTTATTTCATACCCGCATCGAGCGATGCCGGCTGAACCCGACGAGGTTGACGATTTCCCTGATTTTTTCCGACACCGGATTCTGTAAAGCCGGAAGTCTGTTCTTGTCGATGTCCACTTGAGAAGTACTCGGAGCCCCAAACACTTGATTCACCCAATCGGAAGGCACTGCGAGGCCGAGCCACAGGAACATGTAAATTCCATTTTCTGCAACAAAATTGATGAAACTTAAATTCTCATATTAGTGTAGCCAACGAAGGCATGAAGGCTCATACAAACATGTCCTCGTAGCCTCGGATTATTTTAAGAAATAATGGCCAGAGATTACGGCCATACCCATCAAGAGGCGGAAACAGTGCCATAACACTCGTCGAACACGGATTCAGCAGGCATGGGGTACCGTCGGAGCTTCACACTGACCAGAGACGCAACCTCCTGGCACACTCAGTCAACCCCACAGCACCCCCAGTCAGGAGGCCTGGTAGGACGCCTCAATCCAAACGATAACCAAATTTCGTAAACGAGAAGCAAAATGACTGGGTAGCAAAAAAAAAGTTTCAGTTTTTGCTCTATATCTAATAAACTATGCATTGTCCGACGAAAACTACTATATGAGTTTTTAAAGAGCATTAAATGTGTGACAATTTAAGCCCAACCGGAGCTGTGTAGGTTAATTAGTTTCAGAGTTATGACACTTTGAAAATAGGCCATTTTTCCAAAATGTGAACATTTTAGTTGAAGACCTGAAGACAGCGGAAGCCCGTTTTTCAGAGCGTTTTCTGCTGTAGCTCAAGAACTATTGGTCCGATTCCAAATTTCTTTTTTCTCGTGAAAGCTAAATAAATTCCCCATCGCAGCTATTCTCTGTGAAATTTCGATTTGAGCGTTGATAAGGGAGGGGCAGGCACGGCAAAGAAGTGAAAAATTTCGAACAAACCTTGTTTCTTTGCACATTTTTGCCTATAACGCGGGAACGGTTGGTCCGATCTTACTTTTCTTTTTTTAAGGTGAAAGCTGATTAAATTTTATACAGGGGACGGCACATTGCATGTCTATTGAAACAATAAAAGTGCCATTCGTATTCGTCGGAAAGGGTGTAAACAAGATATTTGACCCTCTACAACCACGTTTTTCGGACGTTTTTCTTCTCTCCCTCCAAGACTATTTCTCCGATCGAAATTTTATTGCCCCTACGCTTTTTAAAATTTAATCAGCTTTCACATTAAAAAAAAAAAAAAAAAAAAAAATATTAGTAAGATCGGACCAACCGTTCCCGGGTTATAGGCAAAAATGTGCAAGGAAACACGGTTTGTTCGAAATTTGCCACTTCTTTGCCGTGCCTGCCCCTCCCTTATCAAAGCTCAAATCAAAACTTTACATAGAATAGCTGCGATGGGGAATTTATTTAGCTTTCACGAGAAATTTGGAATCGGACCAATAGTCTGAAACTAATAACTAACTCCATAACTCTGAAACTAATCGACCTACAAAAGCTCCGGTTGGGCTTAAATTGTCACACAGTTAATGCACGAAAAATGCAGAAAAAAATGCCCTATGGGCTGTATGGGCGAAAAATGCCCTATGGGCCGTATTTAGAAACGCTCCTTTAACGGCTCCTAAGGGGGTTCCTAACCTAAGGAGGTGACGAGTCCTAAGGGAGTGACCTTGACAAATTGCGTTTCAAAGACCTTCCTAAACTTAGGGCTTCCTTAAGAAAGGATTCCCTAAGGTTAGGACGCCTCTAAGGTCGGCGCATCTCTTAGGAAACCCTTAAGAGTCACTGTTGAGAGTGACTGTACATGCCATCATAAGAATCAGCCAATCAGGGGCAGGATTTCAAGCGGAGTCATCTGTGAGTTATCACGTGATGTGATAAAAGTGCCGTATTCAGACAAGTCTGAGAATAGAATCTATTATCTGATAATCCATGTAATACAAAAGACCCAACCAACGATGTTCGGTATCATTTTGGTTTATTATTAATTTAGTATGAATACCTTTGAGATCGCGACGGAGATAGAAAATTCATGACACGGAGATTTCTAAGACGAAATGTCCGTCCTTCGTTTTTGACAGTAAGAACTTTTTTTTAAACCAGAAATTTTGACAAAATACTTGGTTTACCATCTGGTAGTGCCCGATCGCTCCACCCCGGTGGGGCTTCGGAAGAAATTTTTGACGGGTTTTGGCTATAGGAACGAGTTAGGTGTCGTTGTCGAAGTAATTTTGGACGTAGAATCCATTTTTGGGGGTCCTAGAACTTGATAGGTTACCTACTTGTGCAAAAATTAATTCTGTGTCTGTAAAAATTATTTTAAAAAAAACCTAACTCGATTCCATAGACAAAACCCTTCAAAAAAAACCCTCCCGTAGACCCATAGCGCCCCACGGCTTTGGGCGATCGTGCTGAAAAGCTTGCAGGCACAACTAGATAGTAAACCAAGATAGCTTGATAGTAAACCAAGTATTTTGTAAATAATATTAACAAAATACATGGTTTACTATATTATATTATATTAATTATAATATAAATTTCCGATTTAAAAAATTTCCTACTGCACAAAACGGCCCGGACGGCGAACGGACATTTCGGTTTTGGAATCTAACCTCTTGAAACGTATTCACATTCACCTCCGTCGTGATTACACCTACCTACCTACGCGGTAATACAGGAAAATAACCTCAAAACCGCTGCTTAAGGAGCTCCTTAAGCCGTTAAGGACGGTCGAACGGGACCTTAGCTAAGGAGGCCTCTTATCTATAGGAACTCCCTTAGTTAAGGACGCGCTTATCACATTTTTCGCTTAAGGAGCGTTTTTGAAACGGAAATTCGCTAAGGGGCTCCTTAAAACGCCTCCTAAGGACTTCCTTAACGCTAAGGAGCGTTCTTGAATACGGCCCATAGTTTATTAAATACAGAGCAAAAACTGAAATAAAGCCGAAAAAATCGCGTTTTTTCGTATGCTACGCGTGAAGCACAGCTTTTGGGAAGTTGCAAAATTGGGTAAACACTAATGAGTCCGAACAACATACTAAAAAATCAGAGATACATCTCGTTTTGCGAATTTAGCGATTTTTAGTGTCGATTTTGACTGGCCTAGACTTTAAGACTAGGGATTGGGGGTCTGGCTGCATGACCCGAAACGCTGCCCGAAGCTCCAACCACAGTGGACAAGCCAATGGGTCGCTCCGTCGTTCGACAAAATAGTTTCATTTCTTTCAAATAATTACGAGAAGTAACTCATCATCTTTGTCTACGTAGGTACGTAAAGCCCCAACCCGAGGAGGAGGGGGTCGAAAACATTAAATTTTCAAATTTTGAAATTGGTCTTGAAAAATTCAGCTCCGCGAGCCTAGTGCGAGAAGAGTCTGAAGCCACCAAAACGTCGCTCCGTGTGGCGTATCAGTCGCTCCAAAAATGATTCGAAAAATAGGGGCTGGAGCAGTTGACAGGATGTTGGGATGGCGGTGGGCTGCGGGCGAGTTGTTGTGTTTAGGGGGGGGGGGGCATAAGATTCCACACAATGAGGTTATTAAAAGATTAGAGCAGCCTTAGTGGAACCTTAAGATTCCACCTCGACTACCTGCAGGCAGCACAGCGTAACCTTAAGATTCCACTCCGAACCTATCTGTTGAAATCTTAAGATTCCACCCCGAGACTGGACGTGGAAAACGTATTAAGTGGAATGGACATAAAATTTAGCAATTTTTATTAACAAAATTCATATCGTTTGAGTCCTTGTACTACGAAAATGTCTGGGTTCAAAAATTAACACAACATTAATGAAAACATTATTTATGTCCAACAGTATAAAACGTCGATACATTCGCAACTAGCTCGGCTCTAGATATTTGTTGAGAGACGAACAATTCTATTTGGTTTTTTTGTGCGGTTTCGCGAGCTGTAGTACGGGGATCATGAAATCTGTGGGTGTTTAATTTTATGCATACGGTATGCAGCATACCTCATTTTGGAAATTCAACAGAGTATCGGTGAAAGTGTAGATCTGGATGAGACTTATTGAAACAGTCAGCTAGGTGTCGGTGGAATGACTCACAGCAGTTAGTAGTTTTATTGACATCAGAACTAAGCTCTGTCCATAGATTTGGTGGATATGTCGTAGTATAAAGGTAATTTTTCTATAAATAGTTGACAAACTTAGCGGCTCCCGCGGACGCGTTTGGTTTTTCTTTAATCAAATCTTCATAAGCGAGAGGTACTTCTAATGGCGGTAAAAAGATGAGAACAAAACCCTTTTCAGCCGAATACCCAAATTGGTTCGGTTTCGATAAACAGTACTCAGTCCGGAATTTTGGATGGACCTCAACCAAGCTTGGCAAAGATGGAAACGGCAAGCGAATACACGTGCTGAAGGACAAGTTCGTTTACATGCGTTTTCTAAGCCTAATTCCAAGTCTGACAACAGCGTAGATGGATTCAAGGCTGAAGGTTTGGACGGAGCAAATATCAGCAATGACCCTGGCTGGGTGGAATCATAAGGTTCGGTTTCAACTGGCCACAATAGACCGAGTCGAGTCTTAAGGTCACTCTTAAGCCGATGGGATCAGTGAGCGGCTCAAATCCTTCGAGATAATGACAACACGGGGTGGAATCAAGGCTCCCGTGTAAGGTGGGATACAGTCAGGGGTTGGCTGCCATAGCCAGCAGGGGGTAGTTGTATATTACCCCTGCTTCTGAAATTACTGCTTTTTGGTTGTAGATGCAAGGGATACTTTCTAAAAACCGTTCTTGCCCAGGAAATGGTGAGAAGAATGAGTTTTGACGGAAGTGGGGAAATTCAGTAATTTTTCAACTCGCTCTAGCTTCCGTACTAGTTGGTCAACAATCAAAGTTGACTAGTGCATTTTGCAGTTAAGTGAATGCTCTTTCATTTTGATAATAGCAGCATTCGGCGTAGAACGCAGAGTTTCGGAGTTATAAGTACAAAACTAAAAAAAAATTCCAAATTTTTTTTTTGCGAATATCTCAAAACGCATAAGCCGAATAAGGTTGGATATCTTCAGATTCAGAACCCCAAAAAACATAGTACAAGACTTAAAAACTCCAACCACCTATTTTTCCCCACGTCCAACTACGCTTTGACTGAACTTCTGATCATACATACCTAAGAGGTAGACTCCGTTGTCCGACATCTTTTCCGCGGAACACCTTATGGGGAAAGGAATGTCGTCTCCCATGTCGGCCAACGATACGAGCCTGGGGTAGAGGTAGTTGGCTGACGTGGGAACGTCCATTGTCGTGACGGCCGCCATGACGAACCACCTGTCGTCCACAGTCATTTCCGAACCTGTTGACGAGATTGGGTTAGAACACGGTTGGCAGCACTGGGTGAACTCTATGACTGTACGCACCTCCGGAAACGGCGTCGTTCTTCAACATGCAGTTCATGTAAAGGGGGAGGAGTTTCATGCATTCGGGCAAAATCAGTTGACCGGCGGACGTCGGAGAGGCGCAGTTCTTGCGGTAACACGCGAGGATTTGGGCTGACCTCTGGATGTAGTTTTCTCGAATTGCTTTAGGCGCGGCATCCATCAATTTGTACACGGCTGAAACGGCGAGAAGGAAACGCATGAGTTGATTTGAAGCAGACGCTCAACTTTCAATGCAACTCAAGAGAGACTTTTGTGAAAAAATGTCAAATTTTTGAGAATTTTTGACCTCCGTCGCGATTACATAGGTGTATTATCCCAAGTGTAATAAACCAAAATGGCCGAGCCCATTTTGATTGAGCAATATTGACTATGATTAGCTTGAGGCTTACTGGAGCCCCGCAGGAGGACTCGAACGGCATCAAACTACCCTCAACTGCCCTTTTGCTTCCGAGTCTGCAAAGCAGCGGAAGCCTTGTGTTCACTTTCGGGAGAAAAAAAATTTTTGTTGTCCGAATTCAAAATTTCCACTCGCATTTTGCGTTTCATAGCCTACTGAACAAATTTGGTTTCGTGTCTGTCGGTCTGTGGGTCTGTGGGTCTGTCGGTCTGTGGGTCTGTCCGCATTTCCTTGTTACAGCCATAATTTCCACAATTTTGAATGAATTTAGCTCAATTTTGAGGGAATATGTGGATCAGGCTCCTTGAGGTCCCATACGAATTTCAGCACAATTGAATCAGCGGTACACTCAGCGCATGCGCTAACGTGAAATTCTTGAAACAGGCATAACTTTCTCAAGTTTGATCGGATTTCAATCAAATTTTCTGGAATTGTGCGCGTATAGCTCTAGATGGTCCCCTGTCAGTTTCATCACGATTGAATCAGCGGTACGCTCAGCGCATGCGCGAACGTAATTTCCTTGCCACAGCCATAACTCCTACAATTTTGATCGGATTTCAATCAAATTTTCAGGGATTGTGTGGGTACAGCCCTAGATGGTTCCCTATCAGTTTCATCACGATTGAATCAGTGGTACTCCCTGCGCATGCGCGAACGTAATTTATATATACATATTCTTGAAAATCTCGAGAAATTCAAAAATGATGTACGTTCTGAGATAGGTTGAGCGCCCTCAAAGATTTTTTCCGTTTTCCCCTCCTTCAACCCCCTCTCCTTCCCTAAAGAAGGGAAGGAGTGGGGATTTCAGCCAATATTGATCCGATTTTGATGAAATTTTCAGGGATTACGCGGGTTGTGCCGTAGATGATTACCCAGGCTTTGGGTAAAAAATTGAATCAGCGGTACGCTCTGCGCATGCGTTAACGTGAAATTCTTGAAACAGGCATAACTTTCACAATTTTGATCGGTTTTCAAAGAAATTTTCAGGAATTGTGTTTTCCCGTCAGGACATGAAAAAGTGTTACGCAACATGATCGCGAAAACAGTTTTTGAAAAAAAAAAAAATCAAAAAAAAAAAATTTGAGAAAAAAGCCAAAAAAAGATTTTTTTTTTAAATTTTTTCATCGACAGAATTAAATTTCTGCACAAGTAACGTATATCAAAGAATAATAAATCCTTGTGTAAAATTTGCAGCGTTTTAACAATATCCAAAATTGGACTTCATTCTTGATACCGCAGATTTATTTATCAAATTATGTCGAATGACATTAAACAACACAAATGACCATAAATGGAGTCTCTTAACAAACCAAGACTTTACAAATTATTTTCTATTTTATGATGGTCATTTTGATTGTAACGAGGAAGCTGCTGTGCCATTGCCTTGGCAGTGTATTTTAATTAATTCCCTCAGCACGAAAATCCTCAAGCTCGAGTGATCTTTTTATCCCCTCAAGTGATGTCGAAAAGAGAGCTCAGAAAATGTGCAATAATAAGTTAACCTTGTTTGGTGAAGAAGTTCATAAGGGTGTCGAGCTCGCAAGTGCGGTAGAGTTCAGTCATTTGAGCGCAGGCTTTCAGAGCCAAATTGAGAATCCGTATTCTTCGTTGCCCACAAAGTGACGTGTATAAGAGCGCCGTCTGGATATACACGCCATCCTCTTCGTTAAGTTTGTCGTCGTGTTTGATCTCCACCGCTACAGCCTGCAACAAACGATAAAGTTAACCCCGAAACGATAAAACAACCCGAACAATCCGCGAAAGGTTACCTTATCCGGGTCGATAGCCGCCAGTTCGATGTCCGTCGTGTTCGACATGAAGAAGTGCCCGTAAAAGTCTGTGGGTCGGACACCGGCCGACGTCCTCACTCGCATGATCGCATCGAAAGCACACAACCGCTTGACGTTGGCTCTCACGTCCGACACGACTCGATCACCATCCAATTCAGCCTGTTGGCCCAAAACCATGACAGTAAATGACTATTCAAAATTCACGCAGCGTTTCTAGATGCAATAAAACAATAATAAATAGGGATGTTCATAAAATATCGATATTTTTCAGGCAATAAATCAACATATTTGACCGAGATTTCTTTTTGCGCTATTGTCGATACTTTGACATTAACATACTGTGTGCGCTACAGCGACGGTCGTCCAACTGGGTACAAGACGGCCGGCGCCCGCTGTCCAGCGATAGCCCCAGTACACGGAGAGGTACAGCTAGGTACAACTAGTGCAGCCTAATGGAGCCTAACAAGTGTGTTGAGGTGGATCTCACAGCTTAGGGGAGCCAGTCTGTTTTGAGGTGGATCTCACAGCTGAAGGGAGCCAGCCTATGTTAAGAGCCCTAAGGAATATAGATATACCAAAGGGATAAGGAGAAGTAAGACACACACAAAACTTGGGTAGCACGAGTCTAACCTCCAGGGAGAGGCCTTGCTAGTTATAAAAGAAGCACTGGAATGAATTCCTCCAGCTGGAGCCGGGAATATAATATATATAATATATATTATACTACCTGCGCCTTCTCCTTGGTGGTCGCCAAGCAGGGGCGTTGTACCTATATTATCAGGGGATATCCTCTCTGCTTTCCATTATTGATATCTGATGTTATTATGAATTGTGGGGGGCTCCACACTTGGTATTCGAATGATTTAGACAACCGAATGCGGGAGTAAGACAACCGCCATTAAAGTGATGAAAATTAACAAATAGGGTATCAGCATTGGAGTTTGGATGAAACGAACAATTATTTTTACTATCGAATGCAGAACAACCAATGTGGAGTCAGGATTGGAATCTGAATGAAACAGGTGTAAGTGAGATCTTGGATGCGAGAACTGCGAGAAGACACCGACAGTTTCGCTGCTAAATGATGCAACATTTAATCTCACAATCGAACATCCGAATGATTCTGATTATTCTTGGAATGGGCTAGGGAGCAAGGTCAGAGAAATGGGAAAATTCGGCCGAACATAGTTGAACTAATAATGAATAAAGTACTCAGTACAGTTAGCAGTGAGAAATTAGGTGTCTGAGCAGAGGAAATCACTAGTGAATATTTGGCATTTTGAATTTTCCCGCGTGACACTTTAACTAATCCGCCAGAGTGCACTCGCACAAAAAGTAGAAAGTATACAAAAAAAAAATTTATTTTTGGTTGTTATGTCGGTGAACATGAATATGATCTGTACCGTCACGCTAGCGTCAGAACAAATCCGAACGACTATTTTCCTTGCGATTTCACCTTTTCTGATCTCGTGAATCTCTCTGAATTCATGCTTTTAGTTCATTGGCCGACCACCAGAGAGCACTTCTTGGAAGCGCCACTCTTCCCTCCAGATTCAAAGTTGAAATTTTCGAAAGTGCCCTGTAAATTTGCATTACACGTAGGAGCCGAAAACTCACTGCTATGGCTTCAAATTATGAAGTTCTTTCAGAAAAAAGTATTAGTCGACAATGGGTTCCCGGGCCCATAATACACCTATGTTTACGCGACAGAGGTCGACGACTCCGATTGGCCTCAAAATTTGACATTATCCGTTTCAAGATTCCAAAAACGAAATGTCCGTCCGCCGTCCGGGCAGTTTTTTTTTAAATCTGAAATTTTGACAAAATACTCGGTTTACCATCTAGTTGTGCCCGCAAGGTTTTCAGCCCGATCGCCCAAACCCGTGGGGCGCTATGGGGCTAAAATGGAGCTACGGGAGGGGTTTTTTGAAGGCTTTTGGCTGTGGGATCGAGTCAGGTGTCGTTTTCGAAGTATTTTTGGACGTAGAATCCATTTTTTGGGTTTCCACAACGATCCGATTTCACTGTTGCGATCTATGGGGCTTTCACGGGGCTACAAATGGGATTTTTGATGGATCCCAGGAGGTCATATATTTTTCAAGTAAAAAACAAAAAAAAAATTGTTTTTGAAAAAACAAACTTTTTGAAATATTTAAAAAAAAAATCAAATTTTTTCATTGACAGAATTAAATTTCTGCACAAGTAACCTATATCAAAGAATAGTAAACCCTTGTGTAAAATTTGCAGCGTTTTATAATCAAATGCTGCACTTGGATGTCCCATCGCTAGTTACAAGGTTCTCGCCATTTGATAACTTTTTCGATGATAATATCCCAGCCCTTTCGAATGAGCTTCCAGCTCACTCCTAATTCGTGTCATTAGAGTCAAAAACGGATTTTCGAAATGCAGATCTAGTTATTGAGCCGTGGGGAGAAATGCTGCTCCATGAAAAATTAAATGCAATCCACTATTCACAACGCCGGAAATTCCGCGTTTGCCATCAGAAGCATTTGACGTTCTGATACACGGAACGTTCACTTTTGCTCCTAAACCAAAATTTGGTAGTAATGTACATTTAAGGTGCTTAATGTACATTTAAGCACTGATCGTCTGAAAGACAAGAGCATCGAGTCTCTCCACATGACTTTGGAAAAGACGCTCACATTGCAGTCTCCGAATGCTTTCCAACCATTCAAATTGTCGGGAGTGATTTTCATCTTCATCAAGTATGGTCATGTAGAAGACGGATACGACGAAAAACTGTGCTATATTTTTGTCCCCAGTTGGGCACGCAGTTAACACACTTTTTGAACCCAGTTGGACTGCGCTTTGCCACTTACGTACCCAGCTGGACATCCCCTCGAGCAGAGACTCGTTTACGTTAACACAAGCGTGCCTGATGAGGCCCCCAGGTAGGGTATAGTGAGACAATTTGTAACAAGGATAACAAAGGTAGTCAGTGAAGACCTCGAAAGGAAATTTAAAATGAAGTTAGAGTTACCTAGTTTTTTTTTTCTTTTTTTTTTTTTTTGGGCAAAATATTGAATTTTGGTTTATTATTCTAGGAATAATACACCTACGTATTCGCGACAGGGGTAGACAATTTTGATCGTCCTCCAAATTTGACATAATACATTTCAAGAATTTCAAAAAAGACTTTGTTTTAATCTGCAATTTCGACAAAATACTCGGATTATCATCTAGTTGGGCCCGCATGGTTTTCAGCCCGATCGCCCAAACCCGTGGGGCGCTATGGGGCTAAAATGGGGCTACGTTTTCGGCTACGAGGTAGAGTAAGGTGTCGTTTTCGAAGTATTTTTGGACGTAGAATCCATTTTAGGAGGTCCCAGAACGATCAGATTTCACTGTGGTGCTGTCATGGGGCTACAAATTCTTGAAGGATCCCATGAGGACAAATAAGGTGTCAGAGTAATTTTGGACGCATAATCCATATATCAATGAATAATAAACCCTTGTGTAGAAATTGCAGCGTTTTTTAGCCGAAAACCTTCAAAATAACCCCACCCGTTGTCTTGGGGTTCAACTGGAGCCGTGAAAAGGAAAATTATATAAAACCTCGAAATTCCGACTCTTGGGTCGTGGACATCACCGTTGGCGGCCCCAAATATCGAATTACTAAAATGATAGGATTTTAATAACACCGATATCCGATGTATCGACTGTTTTTACCGACTTGAACTTATCCCTAGTCAACAGCAAATAGCTCACAAGAATGCCAAACAGTCACAAAGTCAATACGATCGGCTCACCTGGAAATAAGTGTACTTGTATATTTCACCGCCTGTCAGCCGAGCAACTTGGCCTATCGTGGCGAGATCGATGTAAGAATTGTTGAAGACGTAAAGATCCACACTACATCCAGACTGAACACAATCCTGGCCCAGGTCGTTATACACTTTGTTTTGGGGAGCTGTAAATCAAGAGTGAATTCAGTATCATGTCATGAATGACAGTGAGACCAAAAAATCGTTAAATAATAATAATAATTAATTATTAATTAAAATTAAGCAGCATTTAGGCGAGTTTTGATGACTTACTCAGAACGGTTTTCTCCTTTTCGGTCCCTAAGAGCTTGCGATCATCGCGGTTTTTCAGTTTTCCTGGAGCCTCAAACGTAGGCAGCGACGAATGGAAAATAAGCAGTTTACCAGCGCAACCTGCAGCCTAGAAAAATTTTTGCGAAGGATCATTAAGGTGAGTTCTGCTTCCCATGCTCTAAACGACCGGATCTAGCTCTGCAACAACTCACCTTGAGCGCCTCGAGCCCAGCCTGTATCGCCGGAGCGAGGACCGTCTCGGTTTCCCTAGTGTCACCGAACATGGTGGGAATTTGTTCCATGAGCATGTCTATCAAGGCTTCGGACTGCTCAACGTCCCCGAGGAACCCGTCGAGAAGAGGCATGAACATTTCTTGTACGTCCCCGACGACCAGCATTTGCGGTTGGGCCAAATTAGGCTGAAACAAAATCATCAATTTCAGGGTTGGCGTATCAAAAGTAGACGACGTATGCAAATCGCTGATGAAACTGCCGACCAGAAAATCTAAACAAGTAGGTAGTGATTGAATCGTATAAATCGATTGTTTTTTGCTTTCGATTGATTGTACCGATTGTATCGACTAACCTATATCAAAGAATAAACCCTTCTGCAAAATTTCTGAGCTAAATATTCGCTCAGTCGGCGTTTGCAAAGGAGGCGCCGAAACTTATCAGTAACGCAGTGTTGCACTAGAGAATGAGTTGATTTATCGTGTTTCTGGTGGTGCCCTTGAGTTCCCTCAACTAAACTACGATTAGCTAAAGGGTCAATTGGGGGAGAGCGACAAATGCACACAATTTGCAAATCGTAGATCACCTTCTTTCTTGATTTAGTGGGAGTTTTGATGAATAAAATAAGCAACATGTTCAGGACTTACATTAATGTTGTAAAAATGTACGGAGCTGTTGTAAGTGATGAATCCGACTCTCAGCGAAGATTTCTCTTGCCCACGCTCTTTGGGGAGATTGAGGAGAAAACTTTTCATTTGAGAGCACAACAGGTGCACCAACCCGGATTTGACGTTGTTGTAGGAGACGTCGATGACGAATATCAGCGCCGGAGGTTTCGGTGGGATGCTGTCCTGTAAGTGGAATCAGAGGTTAACGTTGGGAAAGGGGAACGACTGAGTGGAGGACGAGCGCAGGAACAGGACTGTCTGAGGAATAGAACAGAGGCCAATGCCACTGCGCTCTTGCGCCTGTTTGGGTAATCGTTGTCCCTCTTGTTTCTCTTGGCAAGGCAAGTCTCATCTCTCCTCATTTGGCTTGTGGTCCAGAGACATTGGTATTGACATGTGAAGACCACAGGAAAAGAAGGGGGAATGTCGGAATTTTCCCATTTCAAGAAAACTGAAATTCTAAGTTTGACGCGTTCTGATCAATTCCATCCTCATGAACGGCTGGCTCGTTTTATTTTTTCTCATTTGTTAATCTTTCTTCTAACGATATTACGGAAGGAGAAAACAATTAATGAACATCCACGATTTGTAAATAATTTTATTGAAAAAAGAAAATTCACTCTTAGTCAAAGCAGTGGTAGAAGGGGGAGGGTCAGAGACAGATCAGTGTAAAATCTGTGGGTGTAAAATGGATGAATGTCTCAAGTGGAGGAAATTTTTGTACTTTTCCAAAGAAATAGGTTTGGAATACAAGCGAGACAATAATAATTAATTATTAATAGTGACGATGAACAATAATTGTTCATAATTATAATTCATAAATTATTCATTGTTCATAAATTATTTATCCGAAGTTTTCCCCTTTCTTTCCCCGTGATTCGGACCTTCCTCTTTCTTTCCCAGTAATTTCAAATCTAACACAGGCTATATCTCACAGATCCTCCCCCTTTTTTCCGGTTTTCAAGTCATATAATGAAACTAGACCCTCGGGAGATTTTGGTGCCAACCTTAACTCATTTTCGAAAAAACGCTGCAAATTTTACACAAGGGTTTATTATTCTGTGATATAGGTTACTTGTATAGACATTTAATTCTGTCAATAAAAAAAATTAAAAAAAATTTTTTTTTTGGATTTTTATATTTCAAAAAAACTTTTTTGGGGGGATTTTTTTTTCAAAAATTTTTTTTTTCAAAATTTCTTTAATTTTTACTCGAAAAATATTGAACTTCTTGGGATCCTTCAAAAATCCCATTTTTAGCCCCATGAAAGCCCTATAGAACGCCACAGTGAAATCGGATCGTTCCGGGACCCCCAAACATGGATTCTACGTCCAAAAATACTTCGAAAACGACACCTAACTCGATCCCATAGCTAAAAGCCTTCAAAACACCCCTCCTGTAGCCCCATTTTAGCCCCATAGCGCCCCACGGGTTTGGGCGATCGGACTGAAAACCTTGCGGGCACAACTAGATGGTAAACCAAGTATTTTGCCAAAATTTCAGATTTTTAAAAAAATTCCTACTACCCAAAACGGCCCGGACGGCGGACGGCGGACGGAGTACGGCGGACGGCGGACGGACATTTCGGATTTTGAATGTAGACCTCTTGAAACGGATAATGTCAAATTTTGAGGCCGATCGGAGTCGTCGACCCCCGTCGCGAAAACATAGGTGTATTATTCCAAGAATAATAAACCAAAAGGGACATTTCCCCCTTCTTTCACTGTGGTCTTCATTTGGTAATTACAGGATAGCTGGAAATCGTTGTAATTCCTTCATATGTTTCCTTCTATGACATGCTTGTTTTGAAGATATAGGCCCCGATGAAGAGTAATTAATCGAAAGCTCGGCGAAAAACACGTAATAATTCGAGCCCCGTTCCCGATACCTGACAAATTCATGGTAATTACTGCAGTTAGGTCTGAAAACACGTAACCAGAGTTTGCACTATCGCAGAACGCCAGCGTTTTTCAGGGCAGCCAAAAAAGCCTCAGAAAGTTTCGCACTTATTGATCATAACTTCTACGGTGAGTTTTTCACCAATGCTTCCGTTTAGTCGACGCAATAGAAAACGTTCTTTAAGCAAAAAAAAAAAAAAAAAAAAAACTATTCATTATCGAAAAGCGAGTAGAAGGGGTCTGAGGCCAGGTAGGGGGTTGGCTGTTGGTTTATTATTCTTGGAATAATACACCTATGTTTTCGCGACGGAGGTCGACGACTCGGATCGGCCTCAAAACTTGACATTATCCGTTTCAAGAGGTCTACATTCAAAATCCGAAATGTCCGTCCGCCGTACGCCGTCCGCCGTCCGGGCCGTTTTGGGCAGTAGGAATTTTTTTAAAAATCTGAAATTTTGGCAAAATACTTGGTTTACCATCTAGTTGTGCCCGCAAGGTTTTCAGTCTGATCGCCCAAACCCGTGGGGCGCTATGGGGCTACAGGATGGGTGTTTTGAAGGCTTTTAGCTATGGGATCGAGTTCGGTGTCGTTTTCGAAGTATTTTTGGACGTAGAATCCATTTTTGGGGGTCCCGGAACGATCCGATTTCACTGTGGCGATCTATAGGGCTTTCATGGGGCTAAAAATGGGATTTTTGAAGGATCCAAAGAAGTTTAATATTTTTCGAGTAAAAATTAAAGAATTTTTGAAAAACCACATTTTTGAAGAAAAATCCCCCCCCCCCCCCCCCCAAAATTTTTTTTGAATTATAAAAATAAAATAAAAAAATTTTTTTTAAATTTGTTATTGACAGAATTAAATGTCTGTACAAGTAACCTATATCACAGAATAATAAACCCTTGTGTAAAATTTGCAGCGTTTTTTTTTTTTTTTTTTTTTTTTTTCGGAGGGACAGTAGTTTAGAAGCTACTGACGATAAAAGTCAATAACTGGTAGGTCTGGAAAATTGTCGGTTTTCAGCCAACCATTACTACCTTACAAATTGGTCATATTTCAAAGTTGAGGAGGGGGTCCGATGATACGCTCCCGGACCGCGAAATGTTTAATCGGCGCAAAATGTATTGCTCTACAACTTTTCTTTCTGTACAAACTTCAAGAGAATCCTTGTTTGGCTTCCAGACTGAAAAAATAAGGGTAATGAGCAATTTTAGGTTCAGAGACATGTGGTATATCTACGTGATCAGCGTCAAATTTCCTATAAGTATGGCGGTTCTCACAAGTTTTTCCCAAAATATGGCCGTTCAATCGATTAAATCGACAAATTTTGTCTACCCAACGTTGGCATGGAAGCCCAGACGGGGCCGGATCATAGTTCGCCCGTTGAGGAGGTCAATCGACGCGGAATTTAATGCAATTTCGTGGACTAACCGAAAGCAATAGTGGAAAACTGCATAGTTTAGAAGTTATAAGCGAAGAACTGAAATAAGTGTGAGCTTTTCTAAGTTCATTGGCTCCCATACAAAACGCAGACGTCCAATGATTGAGCAAGCTGATGCTTTTCAGACCTAACTGCGGGGGGGGGGGGGGGGGGGATTAAAGATTTCCAGTAGTCGAAATGATGAACTATACTAGCATATCGTAGAACCCTTATGCAGAACTTACGATATAGAACCTTTATAAGGGAAGGCACTAGTCAAGTCCTGATATGAAAGAAGGACCTAAACAGATTGGATATTTTGCCACAGCAAGGCCAAGCTCTCAAGTGAAGTGTGTTGAATGCATTCAAAATTCTTGCCACGTATTTGCTACAGCCTTCTGCTTCAAATGAATACATTGCCCTGACTCTGGCAATAAAATTTATTGGATATCATTTAATGATATCCAAATCAAAAATGTAGTCCTAAATGGGTGAAAAAGGAATGTTCTCGTAGCAGGGGGCTCACATTTTCATCACAGGAACGACAAATCAAGTTCTGAAATGAAAGAAGCCCCTCGTTTGGATATTTTGCCATGGCAAGGCCAAACCCTCAAGTCGCAGCATTCAAAATGCTGGCCACATGTTCTCCAAGAGCCACAGCTCGACGTCAATACGTTGCTCCAAGTCTGCAATAAATTATATCCGCACGCGGCAAATGAGAGATTATCGCTGTTGTGGGCAATTTATTTATTTTTTACGCTATAGCAAAACCAAGTTTTTGACAGTCTGGCCAATGGTCAGTGACTATCCATTTTGAGGTTTCCTTCGACCCACCATCAATCAAAACCACTGCGATTTTTCTCCAAACCCATTGCGTTTTAGATTCATTCCTCAAAACTCAAGCGCCCCCAATACTTTTGGGTATCGTGCCGTCCCTTCGTTTGGTATGTAAATGATCGACAATACTTACTCTGCAGTACTCTTTCGTCGCAACAATGTCGTAAGCTCCCAACATTAATTCAGCTCTCTCGTACCTGTCCGTCCTCAAGCCTGTGTGATCCAGGTGTTGAAAGTATTCACCAGGTACTGCACACAAAAAAACCCTTTAAAATCCTGTTATGTAAATACAAATGAGCAGTTTCAATAAACCTAGCAATCGTTCACCTTCGGTCGATGCTTTACATAACAGGCAAAGGAATCTTCGTCCACCGTCGAAAAACTGCATATTTGGGCACATGTAGGCTTTGCACCTGATGCACCGGACTGGTCCCAGTTCACCGAAATCGACAAGCGGGGGTGGATGTTCTTCTTCCAACAACTCCGCCATTGGGCTGATGACGAGAGCAAAAGGCACTGCCGTCTGTAAGTGTACGTTCGAGTTCAGTTCAGGTGAGATTCAATGGTGACAGCTAGTCTAGCTCTAAGAACGCCTTAGCATTACCTGTTTCATCATGTCGGTTGTGATAGGCACGTTGTACATGGTCGACCTCATAAATCGAGGACTGCAATTGCCCTGGTCTACCGTTATGAAGTCAGTCGTGACGAGGGGTGGAAGCTGCCCTTTTTGATTGGTGTAGAAGATTCCAGATTTCGCTTGTTGGTCTTCCATAACAACTTGGACCTGAAATGAGAGTTTAAGGATGAGTTGTGTTCAAACCAAAAGAGTCAAAGTTGATTGGTAAAACTTACAGGGCTCGGCATTGCGTCTGGGTCGAGCCTTCGCTGCTGCTGTTGTTGATAAGGCTGGTTTGGGTAGCTGGGTTGTGCCGCTGGAAATGGCGGGGCGACACCGGGTGGAGGCGGGTACTCACCTTGAGGGGAGGCCATCGGTGGGTAGCCACCCTGCATTTGTTGATTGTCCTGAAACACAAGGATTCGAGGTTAGAAAAGGGACGAGGGGAGCACTTTTAAGGCAACTGGGTGGGCTCTGCAGAGCTAACAGCAGCCCCCCCCCCCCCCCTCCATCTGGGGAAATAGTGTTGAGAGCCACTGCTCGAACACCCATTACGACGGGGTGAGACCCAAGAGATCACTGGGGTGAGACTGCTTGCCCTATTGTTGTCTCTGGGGTCATAAGTGCCACCGAGTCTTCCAAGGCGGCTGCTGCAAAGGCAACGAACGCCATGTAGCGAGGAGGGATGAAAACATACTTCTCCAGTTCTCCCTTCCACCGACGGGGAACACCTCAGCTTCTCTGATAGCCCTCACCCTCTCAAATACCAGGCATCACTGAAGCAAGTGCTTCGATGGAGGTTAGCGGGGAAGCTGTGTTCAAGGACCACCCACGTCATCCCCATCCGCACAGTGGCCGATTTTCCAGATTTAGGCAGAAAAAATTCGCAGATGGGAGACTTTTAGAAGATTCAACGCTGATTACGAATATATCATAATATGATATATTGTGTAAGTGGTCTAAAATTACTCATTTGTTTTGGTTTATTATTCTTGGAATAATACACCTATGTTTTCGCGACGGGGGTCGACGACTCCGATCGGCCTCAAAATTTGGCACTATCCGTTTCAAGAGGTCTAGATTCCAAAACCGGTGTGTCCGTCCGCCGTACAGAGCTTCTTAGGTTGTAACCAAGGCCATTTCTGGCCCATAACAACCTTTCTCGTACCTTCTGCTCTCTTTCTTCCCGTAGGGGAAGTGCACTTATGTTTCCTCAAATTTCTTCTTGTTCTTGATCTTCAGCACTCCTCTAGGGGGAGTACAGCGGGCCTCCTGTCCCCTCCGGCGTTAGCCACACCATTCTGGTGTGCCCTGGATGGACCAACGTGGAGGTGCCGGGTTTTAATGGGGGGTCTTGTTCAACGTTCATCTGCTCGAAATTCTTTGGGACAGGAGCCATCGCAGCGGACCTACCTACTATTCCACCTCTTCTTGTAACTTGTGGTGTTCGAGTCGTTGGCGTCTGCGGAATGCAACAGACCGTACCTACTCTTCTGCCTCTTCTTGTAGCTTGCAGTTTTCGGATCATGGGTGGTTGCTCTCTCCACGTATGCTTGTCTGGTGGAGAGCGAGTACTTCTACAAAATTTCCTCCCCTCCCTAAAACTAACAAGACTAGCCTAGACAAAAATAGAAATCTGAACACACATACCACGACACACACTGAACTCGAACACACATACCTATCACAGACATTTTCCCTAACCTATCCTCATTCACGCCTTTTGATCACTTCATACATTCTAGACCAGTGAGACGATGGATCCCAGGAGGTCAAACAATTTTCAAGTAAAAACAAGAAAAAAATTCAAAAAATAAATAATTTTTTTTTTTCACAGAAGTAAATTTCTGCACAAGTAATGTGCAAAGAATAATAACCCCTTGTGTAAAATTTGAAGCGTATTTTTCGTGTGCAAAAACGAGGCCTTTATCAATTATTGTTTTTTTAAAGTTTTTAATGATTCTTCAATACCTGATGGGTCTATCGTAGGAAATTTATCGCTGATTACAAATAATATTTGACCTCGTATATTATACGAGTGGTCTAAAATGACTCCTTCGTATCAGAAAAACACTCGCTGTTCACCTTGATAGTTCTGACAGGGGTGTCTGATCGAATATGAGTGGATGTCCCTTTCAACGCGCAGCACGAAGAACAGCATCAGGTGCTTTCCCGCATTTCAACATTAGCGTAGGAAAGTTCATCGCTTATCACAGAACCAACAATCATGAGGCGGCGCTACTCTAACATAATACCGAAGTACGTATATTATACGTACTTCGGTAAAACCGATCAAAAATCACAAATGGACGTTTTTGATGGTTATTTTCCGATATACTCTTTCTCGCGTTACTCCACATAATATTATATATTATATTATAGTGGAGTAACTATATGTGGAGTATAGTTACTCCTGAAACGTAATAGGTCCATTCTCCTTTCTTTCAGAAAATTTCTGATGACATTTTATGTCTTGAGAAGATCCTGAAGGAAAAAATTAAAAAAAAAAAAAAAAACTTGAATTTTGTCCCTCTAAATTGGGGAAATTGGCCACTGTGCGCCGAGCCAGTGGCGATTATAACTCTAAAGTGAGTCTCCAAGTGGACTAGGCAGCTTAATCCTCCTGCCACCGACCGACGAGCAAGCCAATCACCTCCCAGTGCAGCTTCGCCCCAGCAGTTGAAAGGGAACTAAGGAAGGAAACAAAACTTTACTCCAAGAATAAAGACCCAAAGGATGGGTGGGAGGGGTACATAGTTGGGGCTGTACGACCCGTGTAAAGGTACTGCCTAGCTGTCTGCAGCAGGAGAGGCATAGCCCTGCTAGTGAACGAGCCCACCCACAACAAAAAGATAAACTCGTCCTGAAACACGGCATATACGTCTGCAGATTCTCTTTTAGTACATACCTGAGGATACCTATGCTGCATGGGGGAACGTGGAGCATTAGGATCTGGGACGCCGTTCATTTGAGGTGGGGCGGGTCCACCGTTAATATTTGGAAATCGTTGTCCGGGTAATCCTGGCTGGTTCATTTTTGGAGGACCGTTCATATTCTGAAAGAATGGCAGTGTGACGGCCAACGTAAAATATAACCTGTAGAGTCTACAGGCCTTCCTTCTTCTAAAGGGAAAGGCGGCCATTAAACAGTGGAAAAGAAAAAAAGAAGAAGAAGAAGAAAACATAAACGCTTGCATACGAGTCTGCAACACATTGGGGAATTTTATGTCTTTAATTAGTAAAAAATTAATCGTTTGACTAATTTCAATATTAGTTTTTTTTTTAAATCACTCAATTTATTGCAGAAACCACCTAAGTGAAATATTTTCAAAAATTTATAACTCAAAACTGGAAGGAAACAAAATTAAACAAAATAGATTATTCCAATAGCATGTTCTTGATTTGGTAAAAAAATATTTGAAGGAGACTAGACCTATACTTAAGCTGCAAAACAGTTTTTTTTTTTTTTTTTTTTTTTTTTAGTTTCCCGAAAGTTGAAAAAGCGCACTTAGGTGGTTTCTGAAATAAACGATTCAATTATAGTGCAGCTTACCATTTGTTGATTGGCGCCCATAGGTGGTAGCGGTCCATTTAAATTCATTCCGGCCATCTGCCCGGAGAGATCGGGATTGGCCGGGTTGGGGAAAGTTGTCCCCGGCCTGGGCGGCATGGGAGTTCTCTGCTGTTGTGGAGGATAGTAACCAGCTCCACCTGGCGGGCGTTGAGGAGGAACGCCGGATTGCATTGGGGTATAACCTTGGGGAGGCATTGGTTGGCTTGACGGAAAAGGTTGCCCTTGATTTTGAGGAGGTCCTGGCTGTAAGGGTTGCTGTACTTGAGGTGGTCTTTGTTGACCGGGGAATCCACTCTGAGGGGGGTGACCGGGGAATCCAGGCTGGTTCGGAATGCTGTTTTGAGTAGGCGGTCCAACTGCATTAATAGGGGGCTGTCCAGGTAGAGCACTCTGCGGGCGGCTTTGAGGCTGCCCTGGCAGACCACTCGGTTGCGGTGGCTGAACTGGTAGACCATTCTGTTGATGTTGTGGACCTTGCATACCACTCTGTTGAGGAGGTTGGCCCACTATAGCGGTCGGTGGTCCACCATAACCTGCAACATGAAATAATGGAATTTCGCATTTATAACAACATATTCGTAATGAGCACCCTTTAAAAATGCAAACATTTTTGAGATTTGGAATTTTAAGTGGAAGAGCGTATCGTATATTCATCGTATTGACTGACGAAAATGCGAGAATGTTCTGTAGGAACATGAAGGTTTTCAACAAGAAAGTTGGCTTGACGCATAGTAAGTTTGGCCAACTTGCATCTCTCAGACCAATCAACAAAGGATGAAGCAGAGCACGACACGTCTCACTCTAAGGCACTAGGATTCAAATATTTTATTTTTCTCAAGGCCCTATGGGCCTGGATTTTTTTTTTTTTAAATTTGAAGGATGACATTTTCAGTAAAAATTGAAAAAGGAAAATCATCCAAGGAGCTCATTTCAGCACTCTTAAAACTAAATTTTTCAACTAAGGCCAACCACGCAAACGCATTACTCACCAGTGAAACCGTTCTGGCCCGGCGGTGGAGCGAACTGCTGGTTTGGAGGCTGTTGAGGTTTCGGCGGACCAGGTTGTGGCCCCTGAGGGGGATAACCTCCGTACGGATTCGGCGGCAATCCGTATTGTTGTGGAGCATATTGTGGATTCATATCAACATCCAACTTCACTCAATCTGTAAAAAAAAAAAAAAAAAAATAATAATAATAATAATAATAATAATGAAAAATAACTATCACGCGAATGAATAAAATTTATTCGTTCGCTGTAGAATATTTAATATTCTACAGCGAACGATCAAGCAGGTAGTTTTACTTATTGGGGGTGTAGTGGTGAATCATTGTATCACGAAAATTCCAACTTTACCCAATTCTGTGGATTGAAAACGGGAGTCATCTCTCTCTTAACCAGTTTTGGTTTACTATTTTTGAAAGAATACACCTACGTATTCCCGACGGGAGTCAATAGTTTTGATCGGCCTCAAAATTTGATATTTCATGACGCGTAGATTTTAAAACTCAAATGTCCGTCCGCCGTCCAGGCCGCTTTGAGCAGTAGGAATTTTCCTAAAATCTGAAACTTTGACAAAATACTCGGTCCACCATCTAGTTGTGCCCGAAAGGTTTTCAGCCCGATCGCTCAAACCCGTAGGGCTCTGTGGGGATAAAAATGGGCTACGGAAGGGGTATTTGCAGGATTTCAGCCATTATATCGAGCAGCCTGCCGCTCGGAGCAGGGTGTTGTTTTCCAAGTATTTTTGGACGTAAAATCCATTTTTCGGGGTCCCAGAACGAACCAATTTCACCGAGACGATCTGTGGGGCTTTCGCGGGGCTTTAGAAGGTTCCCAGGAGGCCAAGTAAGAAGTCTTTTTCCGAATAATGTTGGACGCATAACCCATATTTGAGGTCCCACCTCAGCTGCCTTCTATCCAAACATTGTAAGAAACTTTTGTAAACATATTTTTGACACAATACATACATATTTAATCAACTATCTAATAATAGTGTGTAAAATTTGCACCGTTTTTTAAATACTTTTTTCTGGCAAAATTAATTTCGCACAATTTTTCTATATCAAAGAATAATAAACCTTAGTGTAAAATTTGCAGCGTTTTTTCTCACTACATACCGGTTAATGCTCCCTGAAAACTGGTTTCTGTGCATTAAAAGCGACTGACACCTCCCATTTAAAACCATTTCTGCTCTCTCTACTGCCCACCTAATTTAATGAACACAGTAATTGTCAAAATTATTTTGAACCTATTGCCTACTTAAGTGTGGTTTGGGAAGGGAAGGTACATCTAAGATTGAAGTGCAAGAGAGCTGTGGAGTTGGATTAGGTACAAGAGCGCACATTTGAGCTCAACTTCCATTTCCGTCGGACGAGAAAAGTGAAGGGGATTCGAGGGCGCTAAAACGTCAGTGCAATCCGCTCCTGAAAACTGAACTGCACTTCCAACCCCGGGCAGGATCCCCCCCCCCCCCCCCCCCCGATCCTCTTATTATGACAAAGTTGTGAAGATTCTTATATGGCTTCCTGAGCTTCATCCACGCTTTCCAAACCTGCCCAAGGCTTGCTAAGCTCGTCCCTAGCTGGCTAAGGGTTTCCAAGGGTGGCCAAGATGGTCCTGAGGGGGTTCCAGGGCTCGTCAGTATGGCATCTACACTTTCCAGACCTGTCAAAGGCTTGCAAAGCTGGTTTCAAGCTGGCTAAGCGTTTTGACGGCTTGCCAAGACGGTCACAAGCTTTAAAGAGTTGTCCCCAAGCTGTCTAAGGATCTTCAAGGCTTTCCCAGATGGTCCCAAGTTTTCCAGAGCTGTCCCGAAGGTTAGGGGCTCGAAGGCTTATCTTGATGGCCTCCACGTTTTCCAGGCCTGTCCACGGCTTACAAAGCCGGTCCCTCAGAACATGCAGGCAAAAATTTTGTGCTCGAGAGTCGACCGCCGATTTTTACCTACTGTTTTCAAAAAAGGGAGTCGACTGCCGTTTTAACTTAATTCGAAACGGGAGTCGGTCGCATCGGGAGTGGATCGCAATGCCCCGTAGTTCTCGTGGACGACAAATTACTCATCTGAGAATGAATGAGGTTGTAAGGAAGTGACCCAAAAGATAACATCTGAGGCTGGTGAACCCACGACGGATGGTGAATTAATCTACTAAAAACTAGAGTTAAAAGATACCGCATACATCCACAAAAAGGATTGTTACTTTCGTCTGAGGATATGAACAATGTAAGGGAAACTTTTGGTAAAACATGATTGGACAAGACTTGTCTTACTTAGTAAGACTCTCTTACTGTAAGAGGTGTCGACCAAATTTTGATGACATCATCGCTCACAATAACATGCAATATTGCGGACCCTCAAACCACTCATATTCACACAAAGCTGCTACTTGGTTCAAGAAATAAGGAGGAATATCGTTCCATAAGGAAATGGTCACAAACTGAGCCAGCCTACCAGACTTGACATGACTGACCTCAAATGGTTGACGGCTAACCAAAACCAAACGAATACCAGAACTTTGCCGCCGACAGTACGGCCAAAAGTCTCCCGTACCGTCAAATTCTACACAGATAAAACGACCGATAAAAAAAGAAACGTCAAAAATACCAAACGAGATTACCAGATGAATTACATCACGGGAAAAGGTCGAAACCTTCACTCACCCAGTAGAGAGGAAATCAGACGAAACCCAACACTTACAACACTAGCACATTTCAACGACAAATTTTAACGAATTTGTTGCCCGCCGAACGAAATGGAACTAAACAAGAATTTCTCGAAAGCCGTCAAAAGTCGCGAGCTTCTTAGGAGAACTTCCCTGCCACGTAAGGGTGATCTGCACCTGCGCAATGGGCTTGTCAAGGAGCTCTCCGAGTGGAACACGTCAGTTTGCCGTCGACCAGGGTATGCAACATCGCCAACATCATATCGATACTCAGTGTCATCGATATAACGGCAAGTCAACATCAGATTCTACACCATCGATTTATCGAAAATCAAATATCGACATTCGAAAATAATAACGCAGCAAAAATAATTTTTGCCGAAATAATAAGTAATAATAATTATTATTAATTCTCTGAAAAAGTGTATATATATAAATTACATATAATTTTAAAAAAATAAATGAATAAAAATTACTTAAAATACGCGGCAAATTTTGTCAATATAGAATCTATATTGACAAAATCTATATTATAGATAGACCAAATTTCTGTCAATAAAAAATTAATATAATATAAAATTAATATTATTAATTTTATGATAATGAGGTGGTTAGGGTGAAAAATGACTCCTCTGCTGAGTTCTCAGCAGAGGAGTCATTTTTCACCCTAACCACCTCATTGGATTAGACCTCTGCACCGTCGGCAAACACCACACAATTTTATGATATATTATAAACGCTGCAAAGTTTACACAAGGGTTAATAATTAACCCTTAAGAAGTTAAAATAATATTATATTATAATTATTATAATAATATTATATTATATTATATTATAATAATATTTTATATAATATATTATATTATAATAATATTATAATATTATTTTAACTTCTTTCAATTATTGTTATGATTATTATTGTTAAACGGTTACTTGTTCGAAATTGAATTTTGGAACCCCCGAATATGGATTCTACGTCCAAAAATACTTCGAAAACGACACCTAACTCGATCCTATAGCCAAAAGCCTTCAAAAACTCCCTCCCGTAGCCTCATGTTAGCCCCATAGCGCCCCACGGGTTTGGGCGATCGGGCTGAAAACCTTTCGGGCACAACCAGATGATAAACCGAGTATTTTTTCAAATATTCAGATGTTTTAAAAATTCCTACTGCCCAAAACGGGGGCCTGCTGATAGGCGAAAGCCTCCGCAGTTTCCATAACATACAACTACCCAAAACGGCCCGGACAGCGGACGGACATTTCGTTTTTCTAACTAGACTTGGAACGGATACCTAGCGTAAAATTTTGAGGCCGATCTGAATTGTCGACCTCCGTCGCGATTACATAGATGTGTTAAATCCAAGAATGATAAACCGAAATTGAAAATAAGAAAAGATGTTTTTTGTACAATGTGTGGATAAAGATTGGACCAAGGTCAGGATTCAGGAGGTTGAATGTGATGCAGTTTTCGGAGTATTTTTGGACGCATGCCTATACTCGGAAAACTGCACCTCATTCAACCTCCTGAAACCAATTTTTAAAGCTTCGTTTACACATAAATAAACGGCCTACAGCCTCATGAGAGCCCTGTAGATTCCCATGGTGAAACCGGATCGTTCTGGGACTACCAAAAATGGATTCTTAGTACAAAAATACTTCGAAACCGACACCTAACTCGATCTTATTGCGGAAACCCTTCGAAAATCCCTCCCGTAGGGGCTTTAGCCCCACAGCGCCCCACGGGTTTGGGCGATCGGGCTGAAAACCTTTCGGGCACAACCAGATGATAAACCGAGTATTTTTTCAAATATTCAGATGTTTTAAAAATTCCTACTGCCCAAAACGGGGGCCTGCTGATAGGCGAAAGCCTCCGCAGTTTCCATAACATACAACTACCCAAAACGGCCCGGACAGCGGACGGACATTTCGTTTTTCTAACTAGACTTGGAACGGATACCTAGCGTAAAATTTTGAGGCCGATCTGAATTGTCGACCTCCGTCGCGATTACATAGATGTGTTAAATCCAAGAATGATAAACCGAAATTGAAAATAAGAAAAGATGTTTTTTGTACAATGTGTGGATAAAGATTGGACCAAGGTCAGGATTCAGGAGGTTGAATGTGATGCAGTTTTCGGAGTATTTTTGGACGCATGCCTATACTCGGAAAACTGCACCTCATTCAACCTCCTGAAACCAATTTTTAAAGCTTCGTTTACACATAAATAAACGGCCTACAGCCTCATGAGAGCCCTGTAGATTCCCATGGTGAAACCGGATCGTTCTGGGACTACCAAAAATGGATTCTTAGTACAAAAATACTTCGAAACCGACACCTAACTCGATCTTATTGCGGAAACCCTTCGAAAATCCCTCCCGTAGGGGCTTTAGCCCCACAGCGCCCCACGGGTTTGGGCGATCCGGCTGAAATTCATGCCGGCACAACTAGATGGTGAACCGAGTACTTACCTACAAGGAAGAAGCAACTTCATCAACAATGTTTAACGCCATTTCAGACTTGTAATTTGTATTTAAATTACTTTAGTTCAATAAACATCGTGTCACAAACATGAGATTGTATTTTTATCAACAGCCCCTGAAACATTTTATTCACGTACCAATTTGAGAGAGATCCAATGAGATGGGTTGGAAGAACTTAATGTACCCTCGATCAGACCAAAATGCAGGTTTTGTTCAGAATGACATTTCAACATTTTCAAGGGGGCAATATAACTTTTGAATAAGCTGAAAAAATAAAGGTCCAAAATAATCGATAGCCAAGGATAATCGGAAAAATTAGTATCGATAAAAATATATAAATGTATCGATATATTCATACTGTCAATAATCGATTTGCAATCCTCTCGTCTACCCAAAACGTTTCTATTTTGAAATTCACTCAAGGTTAATTTCGCAATTAATAAGCCTTAGGTGAGTCGTCCAACCGGGAATTTGGTAAATTTGTTCGTAAAATATGGAAAAACTGAAAATAATGCGTGAAAACAAGTACATAGGTAGCGCTAAAATCTTCATGTTTCTGAGCATAATCCAAAATTCAATATCTGAAGTGTTAGTTTTGTCGTTAAATGATAAATTTGTAACAAACTCTTCATACAAGTGCAACTAAAACCAAAAATAATTTTTCTGAAAATGGACGTTTTCATTAACGGCTTGTGTCCGTCGTGAGCTTAGATATTTTTGGGTCATTGAAATGTAAGCAACAACCATAATGATAAGAGATAAGGTTCCCCCTCTTCTAAATTTCTTGCTCGCCCACATTCTTTCCTTCGTTTTCCAACTATGAACGAAAAGATGCATACTTTCGTCCTTCGACTTCATTAAAATATAACGAGTCGGCAGTTTTATTGTTTCTTTGCGTTCGCGTGACTTGGTTAATATTCTATGGTGTTCAGTCAACGGCAGTGGATGCCGTTCGTGTGGTGTTTGAGTGCTTTCTCGGCCGGCTATCTTTTGCTGTAATAAATACAACAAATTTTGTTGTGAGTGTTTTGGAGTCGAGTGTTGCGGCTTAGCAGTTGAAAGCTGAGGACCAGCGATGCCTTTGCACCCCAATCTCGTCATTGACATCGACCCCACGACCCCAAGTAAGCTAACGTGAATCTAAATTCATTAGTTCGACCAATTTGGTGCAAATGTGAGTGGAAGGACGAAGCTGTATTGTCGTCGGTCCCTCTGGAGCGTTCTGGTGTTCGACTTTGCCGTTTTGGGGACACCACTCTTGAGCGTTCGGCAACATACCCACGGGGAGTGTAATAAACGACTTGATGCTTACTGTTCGTTGGTGTAACATGTCAGAATCTGATTTGACTCGGGCTCTTCATGTAGACCTACGCATTTGATGCGCCGTTAAAGTTCCTTCATGAAGAGCCTGAGTCTAACTTTTCAGGAGAATCCAACAACTGATTCATTTTGAGACATCAGCATGTTTGTGGTTCAAATGCTCATAACCTACAACCATTTACGGTTTTAATTACAATAATAATTATTGTAATATCATAATATGATTATTGTAATATTACCTATTACAATTAAAACAAATTTTAATTACTTATTAAAAGCTGTAAATTTTACACATTACTTTATTATTCTTGTGCGTAAATTGTGCTACAGCTCAATAAAAAATTATCCACATATTATAAAGAAATAAAAATACCCCCCCCCCCCCCCCCCCAATTTGAATACCAAAATCAAATGCGAAAATTTCACACGAGGGTTTATTATTCTTTGATAATATCAAAGAATAATAAACCCTCATATTATGGGTTACCTAGTAAGTACTTGTGCGAAAATTAATAATTAATAATTTATTGACAATTATTGTCAATAAAAAAAATTTTTTTTACTCGGAAAATACTTCTTTGACCTGGGATCCTTAAAAAAAGGAAGCCCCATCAAAGCCCTGTCAGATCCCCACAGTGACATTGTATCGTTCTGGGACCCCCAAAAATGTATTCTACGTCGAAAAATACTTCGAAAACGACACCTAACTCGACCCCATAGCCGAAAACCTTCAAAAAAGCTCTTCCATAGCCCCACAGAGCCCCATGGGTTTGGGCGATCGGGCTGAATACCTTGCGGGCACAACTAGATGCTAAACGGAGTATTTTGTCAAAATTTCAGATTAAAAAAAAAAATCCTAGACTTCTTGAAACGAATAATGTCAAATTTTGAGGGCGATTAGAATTTTCGACCCTCGTCGCGATTACATAGGTGTAGGTATTTACCTATTCCAAGAAACCAAAACCAGGGTTTCATTATTATTTTTTTGTGCCAATAAAAATTATTAAAACTGTGCCATTAAGAAAATATTTTTGAAAAAATTAAAACGAATAATTAATTAATGGTAATTTTTTCTTCATAATATTTGGACAGATGTGGGACCTCGAAAAATGGATTATGCGTCCAAAATTACTCGGAATACGGCACCTTATTTGACCTCCTGAGGACCTTCGAAAATCCCTTTTGTCGCTCCTTAGGTCCCCACGGTGAAAATCGATCGTTCTGGGACCCAAAAATGGATTCTACGTCGAAAATACTTCGACACCTAACTCGACCCCATAGCCGAAAACCTTCAAAACCTCCTCCATTAGCACATGTCTATGGACATTTGTGTAGGTACAATTTTCTTTATATATTTGTTTAAAATAATTTTCGTGTCGTGAATTAATTGTTGAACAACTTATAAAAAAGAATTCCCCGTACAAAGATTACAGTCATTTCGGGTAACTTTGTACAGTTTAGGATAACTTTGTACACCTACCTAGAAAACGCTTCAGAATCGTTCAGGGAACAGCCACCAGACGCGTTAAATACGTTTTCAAGTGTTTTCGAACCAGCAATTCCCATTTTACGAGTTTGTGATGTTGGAAACATTGTTGGAGTGATAATACAATCAGTGATAATATAATACAGTCAGGTTACAAAATGTCAACAGTCCTCCAGTGACCTCTGAAGAGTAGTGAGTTTGCTAAGCACCAGAGGATCCCCAATTAGTCTGGTAAGTGTTCATTATTGTTATTATTGCATGCTCAAACATCCAAACCACGAGTAGAAAGCTTTTCCAAGTGAAAATATTCGTTATTTCACTGCAAAAATATGGATAAAGTGGGCAAGGTCTAAAAAGAGGCTCAATCAGGCTAACATTGTACAGTCATTGAGGCTCAATCAGGCTAACATTGTGCATCTTCTGAGCTTTTATCTAGTGCTAACTTTGTACACATCAACCAATCTACAAAAACTAATGTTTTCTTATAAATTTTATGAATTAATCCACTCGTATTTAGTTATATTCTGAGTAACTGAACCGTGAACTAGAAATCAAGGTATGATTTCAAGGTTTAAACCCACAGATTTAGCTAGAATCTAGTTATGTATGTACCCTGCATCTAGTGTGTCTCACATTCCAGAAGTCTCACATTTAAAACCAAATTCTGACATTTTATTGCATTTTCTTACAGATAAATGCCATCGAAAAGCGGCCTGGACCCGAACGTTAGGCGTTATGGCCTCAAAAGCCGTTACACCGAAGAAACTTAGACAAAAGTTCTCAATGACGTGAGAGCGGGGCACATCAGCCAGCTTGGCACTGCCAAAAAGTATGGCATTCCCCTGAGATCTCATAATGTTGACTGATCTAGTTTAAAGAAAAGCCTTCCAGCATTACATTTTTAGGCTCAAACCTCTGCATATGTTCGTATTTCGTTTTTATAAATAAAGTTTTCTTGAATGTTGTTGGTTTGCTCATTTTTGCTGGTTACCGGAATCTTGCCCTTACTCGGCTCAAGTAGGCTCAAGTCAACTTTTCTTTCCCACTAACTCATGTCCTAAGGTTCTTCTACCGTTATTAGCTTCAATAAACCCAATTGGTATAATAATATTAAAAATATTAACGTTTATTTACGATTTTTTTAGATGCTGTACAAAGTTACCCAAAACGGGGGTGTAACTTTGTACATGGGTTTAAGCTTCAATGATTCTTGTTGTAGTGCTTCTACAGAATTTTTTTCGTGCACAGTTGGTAGCATACATCGAGATCTTTCGAAATAACACGGATTTTTTGGGATCCAAGGTAAATTACGCCCAGGGGACGCGAAAAACCGTGTTTGAGGTGTACAAAGTTACCCGAAATGACTGTACCCCTTTGGTAAAATTTGTAGTCTACTCATCATGAAACGTTTAAGGCCCATTAAAATGTTTGAACCCCGTCGCGAAAACACAGTTGATTATAATCTTTAAATGGTTGGGAGTAATGAACCAAAGCTCTAGGTTTTCCAAGCTGGTCCATGTGATATGGGATTTCCCGTCTTAGGCCTAGTTAAGTCAGCATTTTGGTTGTTTGCGTTCATATATGAACGCTTATGATATAACGATAAGGTTTGTTGGAGAAAGTTCTTTCAAAACTATTTGTTCAAAATCCATTAAATGGATCAATTAAACAAATTTTGTTTTCATTACTTTGAAATTAATAGCACAACTCTCATATTATTACTCATATTATTACACAGCAACAATAGCCTTGAGAAGTAGAAGACCCAAGTTTCGTGTATATTTTCATGACCGAATATTTGCTGACTCACCTGAATTTAATCGAGCGACATCATCGAATCTACTGCGAGTGTGGGGACCGAATCCGTCCTACGCTTAAAATTTCGTTGATAACGAGACCTCACTAGATCAGCGAGAATCCGAAGAACCTTATTAGTCTCTCAAAAAGCCGCCACGGCGATGATGTAGGGACCGACCGCGAGAGGAACCGAGAAGTCACAGAGAGAGAGTGTCGGAATCCGAGATCAATTCGACTTCGACTTATTACCTCTGAACGCATTAGCACGTTAGGCAACAAAGTACACCACAAAAGGAGACCTATCCGAATTCTTTATTTTTATATTTTTGATCGGTTTTTGCGATTTAACCCACAGTGTGACCGTTTTTTGGTTTATTACACTTGGAATAATAGACCTATGTAATCGCGACGGAGGTCGAAAGTTGTCCGGGCCATTTTGGGCATTAGGAATTTTTTTTTAAATCTGAATTTTGTGCATTAGGATTTTTTTTTTAATCTGAATTTTGACAAAATACTCGGTTTACCATCTAGTTGTGCCCGCAAGGTTTTCAGGCCGATCGCCCAAACCCGTGGGGGTAAAATGGGGCTACGAGAGGGGTTTTCGAAGTGTTTCGGCTATGGGATTTATGGGGGTCCCAGAACGATACGATTTTACAGTAGGGATCTATGGGGCAGTCGTGGGGCTAAAAATGGGATTTTTGAAGGATCCCAGTAGATCAAATTAGGTGTCGTTTTCTGAGTAATTTTGCACGAAAATCATTTTTTACGAAGTCCCACATCTGTCCAAACATTGTACAGAATTTAAAAAAAAAATTTTTTTTTCATAATGACTCAAAATTAATTTTTGCACAATTACCTAACCTAAATTAAAGATTAATGAAACCTTGCGTAAAATTTGCAGCGTTTTTTCCTTTCGGAGGAGGGAAATACCTTTGCAGGAATGTGGCCAGGCCGGCACCTCTCACACTGTCATACTCTTACCCCTGTGTTCTTCTTGTTGGATCTGTTTGTCAGTGTTCTTTCGTGTCTTCGTTTTTTTTTTCTTTTTTATATTAATTTGTTTTATTTATTTATTTATTTTACTTTTTAGCTACCTGCCTATTTACTTTTTATTTTTAGTTTAATATTATTATTATTATTGTTATTAACTGTGTGACGGTAGCCAATTGATAGAAATGAGTAGCTTGTGGTTGTTATCTAATTGGATGGAAGCTATTTATGAAGAGTGATTGGTACCTTGTGAGGTCAGTGCAGCTTCCATTATCGCAATAAAGTAATAAATCATTCAATTGTAGTCATCTCAAAATAAATCCTTCAATCACAGATAATCGAGTTCGCCAACTGGTTTCCTTAGTCGTTAGGCATTCCCAAATAATATTTATTATAAATTATTTATAATTTGGCGCAGAGAACAGTTTTTTCAAAATGAGCTCTCGTTTCGTTAATGGGTGCGAATCAATTATTTCTGGATAGCGTACTTTTCCATCACTCCTTCGTATTAGTATGCTTCGAGCTGAATCTCTCCGTCAGTATCCCCACTCAAACGTATCTAATCACTATAACTATTTACATTCTGGCGAGCAGTTTGTCTGGTAGTGTTCGAGATGTGTGCAACTAAATCGGTAGTCGATCAGAAGAGTGGCAAGTTAGTGAGGTACCATCCTTATTACCCTTACAGTCCAGATCCCCTCCCGATTGGCTACTTCTGCCTTCGGAATATAATGGAAGACGGCGTCACCTGCAAGTATCCAGATCGTAGCGGGACTTTGATACTGAAACCGATACAACACTCCAGGCGTGGTAAAGGTGAAAAACGCTGCAAATTTTACACAAGGGTTCATTATTCTTTGATATAAGACAGTTGTGAGAACATTTTTATGTGTCAATAAATAATATTTTTGAAAAAAATAAAATAAATAATAATAATAATAAATTCTTTACATTTTTTCGAACAGATGTGGGGCATCGAAAAATGATCATGCGTCCAAAATTACTGGGAAAATGTTTGACCTCCTGGGATCCTTCAAAAAGCCCATTTGTAGACCTATGGGCAACAGACCCCCCCCCCCCCCCCCCCATCCTCGGAGCCCCTATAGATCGCAACACTGAAATCGGATCGTTCCGGGACCCCCAAAAATGGATTCTACGTCCAAAAATACTTAGAAAGACACCTAACTCGATCCCATAGCCAAAACCCTTCAAATAACCCCTCCCGTAGCCCCACAGCGCCCCGTGGGTTTGGGCGATCGGGCTTAATACCTTGTGAGCACAACTAAATGGTAAACCGAGTATTTCGTCAAATTTTCAGATTAAAAAAAAAATCCTAAGTAGGGCAGTGCTGCCCGAAACGGCTCGGGCGGCGGACGGACATTTCGTTTTTGGACACGAATAATGTCAAATTTTGAGGCCGATCAGAATTTTCGACCTCCTTCGCGATTACAAAGGTGTATTATTCCAAGAATAATAAACGAAAATTGCAAATTGTAATTATACAATAGAGCTCTGAAACCCATAGCATTTCATTGCTTAATTAGGTATATAATATATTATGCATAATATGCGAACATGAGCGGGTAAAAAAGTAGATAAGATTATATATTTCATAATATGTATATTATATAGATCTACTTTTTTACCCGCTTATGTTCGCTGCTTGTCTCTGAACTTCTCAAAAATTAAGAAATGTTTCACTCTCCTGTGAGATTTTCAAAATCGTGAGCGACGGCCATTCAGAACCTCAATAAGTAATAAAAAAAATAATTAAAAAAAAAAAAAAAAAAATCAGCCCCAATGGTGGATTTTGAAAAACTGGACCCGAAAAGTGGTGGAATTTCATGGAATGACCCATATCCCTATTTAAACGTTCAAAAAACAACCATGAAATGGTGAAAAATCACATTGTGAAAAAGGTTTTAACCTCTTATTACTTAAAAGTGATGCAACATGCGTTAGGCGAGCTGGCTGACTGGATCCTTAAGAAAACTTATCACTCCAACTTAAAACGGCAACTACACCCATAATCCGGCTTCTTTCTTCCTCCATTTTCAGGAATCCGGTTCTGAGATTTTTACCCTTATAGATTATACCTCAAGTATATGATTTGAGGTCAAAATCCCTTTTTGATCCTTATTAAACAAAGAAAATGTCTATTTTTTTAGAGCTTGGTGGGGATTACTGGAGTCTGGTTAATAATTGGTATACTTTTGAGTGTTGATAACATGAGAGAGTGCTGATTGAGGTTTTGTTTTGTCTCATCAGTCAGGGATGAACACTTCCTCCTTCCGGACACTCGCAGTCTGGCAGAGAGCGTTGGTAGTCACCACAGCGAGTCCTCCCACAGGGCCAAAATGGACATAGTCTGCATCATTGATCTCAACCAGCCTGACAATCTGAACCAACGCAGAGCTGCAGAGGAGGAAATCCGCCAGGCGAGCGTTTCAGTGAATGGATATCTGCAATTTATACCGGTCAGTGACATCTTTCTCATCTGACAGCTTTCAGGCTTGTACTTCGTTAAACTTGAACTTTCTCCTGATTTGTTACAGTTTGAGAGATTGGACTTTGGCGAAAGCAACGTACTGACAGCATTTTACAACGCAGACGTAGCCATTGTGGACTTGTCCATCCAAAAGCAGAAAACCGCTTTGTTTTACCACGTGGGAGTGCGAGAGAGCTTCAACATGAACAATAACTTTTTATTGTTCAATGCGACTGATGAAGAAGCTTCTCTCCGCTTGAAGGTGACTTACACATAACATATAATGCACAAGAAATTCAATTTTACTGACTGCCGTAATTTTCTTTTTATTTTCTGTTCCTAGCTGACGTGCAAGGCATATCCTCTGATATGTTACCGCGTTGGTGAAAATGGGAGCTGTTTGTGCACCAACCACGGCGAACAAGTGCCTTTCGAAGCGGTGCGACTGTCAGTGAGGCTCACCAAGAGTTTACAAGAAGTAGAAGTGCAAGCCAAGTGAGTCACCTGAAGCGAGGGTTTAATGAGACTTAGCACCTGTAGTGGGCCGTATGATGAGTTTTCTGAGGTTTACGTTTTCCGGTGACTGCAATGGGGAGTTCCATACGAGGATGGGAGTGTAGTCGAGGGGTCCCGCTCTTGCTAATTGCGTGTTGTGTTTATGTACAAAGAGTCCTTGGGCAATGTTGTGCAAGGTCTCTATATAAAAGTTGTGCGGTCATTCTTGTGATTACGGAAGGATGTTTACAGGGACTGACTAAGAGCCTTTAAGAGCAACCAAGCTCTGATTGGGTGTTTCCAGGAGCTGGTTCAGCTTTGCTATCTCTTGACGAATGGCTGGGATGTAGGCAGAGACTGTCTAATAGCCACCAAGTTTGTTCCAGGAGCTGATTCAGCTTGAGTACCTCCTGCCACATGACAAGGATGTTGGCAGGAACTGGCTAAGAGCCACCAAGCTCTGATTGGGGGTTTCCAGGACCTGGTTCAGCTTTGCTAACTCTTGACAAACGGCAGGGACGTCGGCAGAGGCTGGCTAATAGCGACTAAGCTCTGGTTTCTGGATTACCTACATGTACTTCAGGATTCCTTTGGCCCGTGGTAAATCGAAACGTGAAATGTGGTGGAGTGCATTCACATCGGCTCTAGTTAAAACTTTATTTACAACGATTCCACAATGAGCTCCTTTAATGATTTTTTTAAATGTTTTTCCTGCAAAGATCGTCCTTCAAAAGTTACGAAAATACGTCAACATTGCAGAAAACCCGTCTCGATTATTTATAGGTCCTTAGGAAAAATATGATATTTGAATTCCGAGGTCTGGAGGGAGAACATGACGTGGGCTGCCTCGTCATCTTTTGATTGGCCGACAGATCCCTCTCTCTCTCGCAGCTATGCAAGTCAGCCAACTTTGCTACACGATAAGCGGACCCCAAAATAGAAAATCGGGTTAATCATTAGAGAAGGTCATTCGAAAATCGAGCACCGAGGTTATTATCAAAGAAGGTTATTCGAAAATCAACCCAGGCCGAGAGTTTTTATTCCGATTCCGTTCAGATTTATTATTTAGCGCTCTGGCGGCTCCGTCCCCAACTACTCGAAGCCCAGCCAGGCGAGGTGTGACGTCAAATGTGCACGGCTTTCATTTCAAAATCTCGAATGTTTCGAAAACAGCTCAGCATGTACCTGTACGGATTTTCAAACTAAAAAATTGGGGTTTAGGGGTTTTGAAGGGTGCTGAATCCGAAAATGTTGTCAGAAATGCTGAATTCCGACCTTTTCAAGAAGCCCATTCTACGTCGGAATTACCGGACCCCTAACAGTCCAGTAAAATAGAGAATCGTTTTAATCCTTCTATTTAGATCAGAAAACAAGTATCCTGAGTATGCACCATCGCAGAGGTCTGCGTTTTGTACGGGAGCCAAAAAATCAATCGCACTTGTTTTTTTTTGTTGCTTATAACTGTTGGACTGATTTTTTTTTTTTTAACCAATGATTTTATTTAGTCGATGAAAAAGCTTTAAAATCTTCATCGATTGACCCCCTCATCCTTAAAGTAATACCAATTTATAAGGCAGTAATCGTATAAACCAACTACTTTCACAGGTGATATATAAATGCAAGTTTCAGGGTTCACATCAAAGAGAAATTCTTGACTGACTTGAAGAAGGCGAGAGACGCTTACAATTCCGACGAGCTCGGAGATCATTTGAGGAACCTGAGGAAGCGACTGGACGACCCTCGTGTGCTCTGCTGCGAAGTTGTGTACAACATGTTGATCTCCTTCAGGGATATTCAGGTGGGAATTAATGCTGATGGATGATGTGGAAGATATTGATCGTAGTTATCAAGTTGACGTATTGTTTCAGGATTATGACTCGATGGTTCAACTAGTCCAAGACTTGAGGACAATCCCCAACAAAAATGAATATCTACAGACGCCTGTGCTGCGGTTCCTGTACCCCTTTGCCTTAAATAGGTATGTGCGAGCCCATACGTTCTATTTCCTCTCTGTTTTTCGGTTATCGTAACGCCCACTGTTTTCCTTTTCCAGACGAAACAAAGAAGGAGACAGAGAAAAAGCGCTGCAGGTCATCGAAGAGGCTTTGGAGAAAAAGGAAAATCACATCCCCGATATGGTTTGCCTCTGTGGTAGAATATACAAAGATAAATTCGTAGAGTCCGAATACACAGACATGGACAGCCTCAAAAACGCGATCCACTGGTACCGCAAGGGGTTTGAAGTGCAGCCGAATGAATACGCCGGAATCAATCTTGCCACACTTCTGGTCATACAGGGGAACGAGTTTTCCAAGTCTGAAGAATTGCAGCACATAGGTGAGTTGGGCCTCCCGACTGAAAATCTCACTCAGTTTTGTTGGCAGCCTTGACAAAGCCTTTTTCCACTTGCAGGCATGACGCTGAACAATTTAATCGGGAAGAAAGGAAGCTTAGCCTCGTTGAAAGACTACTGGGACGTGGCCACCTTCTTTGAGATCAGCGTACTCGGCGAAGACTACAACAAGGCTGTGCAGGCTGCCACTTGCATGTTCAAATTGAAACCTCCTGATTGGTACGTCGTTGACGATCAGTCATGATGCGTCATTGCTATGGAGGGTATTATTGTAACGAACTTGTCATACGTGTTCCTTGTTCACAACTCTACTCAGGTACCTGAAATCAACCGTTGGTAACATCAGGTTGATAAATCGTTTTCGAAAAAGAGCGGAGGAGTACGAGCAACAGGTGACCCCTGAGCAGCAGGTTTTCGAATTTTGGATGGATTACTTTGTCGAAGCCTTGGAAACTGATCTGAAAGACACCATACGTTTTCCGGTTTGTTAGAATCTCGTACAATTTTGGGTTCTACGTTCTAACAAGCTTTAACTAACCAGTCAGCGGAAAGTAACCAACGAAACAGTTTTAGCTTCAGTGTGCGGTGCTTGTTCGAGGTGGCTTTTATCGGTATCGGCCTGTTTGTTCAGTGATGAGCTTTAAGGCTAATGTGGACGACAAGTGTGCGACAGTGATTTTTTCTTTTCTTATCGCCGAGTTTCACCAAACCGCCCACATGAGTTTTAATCCAACAGTCTGAACCTGCTTTGCCAGCATGTACTCCAACGTAAATGATTAACGCATGTTGTTCTGTTCAACTATTGGGAACCTTCTTGTTGGATTGATATTCGTTGTGCCGCCTTCTGTTTTGATGGGTTTTTGTTGTGGGATAATTGGAAATGAGGACACTGATTCTGATGTATATTATGTAGAGATGGGTTGCTCTGTATCTAGCTGATACTTTGTCCCAGGTAATGGAACGTAACTGGTCCTCTTAAATGTGACAAGTTGAAAGTAACTAGTACTCCAGTCACAGCTTGGTCTTCACCTTATTCCTATTATGCTCCTGTGATTACCAGGCCCATGTTCCACTGTATCACTGACACATTTTACGTCACAGTCAACTCTTGTCAAATCGGGGATTCAACGCTTCTCATGTCCAGGCAGATGATCGCCTGCCAGCCTGCGCCAACTCCCGGTTCCCGCAAAACCGCATCTTTTTCTTCAGAAGACTATCACATTTGGTTTATATTGTTGGTAGGACGGATACATTTGTAGGAGCTATTAGAGAGAAAACGAACTCAAAAGTCCAAGGGTGAAGACTAAGCAACTCAAAAATTTTCACTTTAAGTGATACGGCAAGCAGCACAACGTGGGTGAGTGGAAAGGAGGTGGATCGGAAAGAGTAACATGAGGTTGCTCCTTGGCAGCATTACCTGTGACAAGTATCTGGTAAAAGTAGCTACCAGGTACCTACTCAGAAGGAACAGGAACACTTAGTTCCTAAAGCTGTCACAACCAATCTCTAATATTATGCTTTCCTCCTAATTTGGTTCGGCCGCTAGAATCAGTGATGATCTCACCCTGAGTTACGGAATGGGATCCTTGAGAAGGTCGGGATTTTGCACGTTGCATGCTGATTAGCGGTGACTTTAATTTGGATTTACGAGGACCTCGAAGACCAAAGTGTGGAGATTCATGCGCGAAGATCTCGGATTAGCAATCAACAATGATCTCGCTGTATATATACCCGTGATTGTATTGTATCATCGCCATCTTCTCCCAATAAACACGAGCCCCCGGGCCGCCTCTTCTCTCTCAATCTTGAAACACTTCTTTACATTCCATACTTCACTAAACTTTACTAAACAACACCCCCTATACAAAAGCCCAGCCTGACAATGGGTGGCCGCATGATCCTGCCCTTGAGCAGCATCAGCTCGCTCTTGGCAGATGAGAAGGTGAGCTTAGCCCCATGGCTCCAGCCCTCGAGCATCTGGGCAAGCCCCCGCCTCTCGTCACCAGCTCCCTCCGGGACTGACCAGTGACCATCACTACGCAGTCGTCTGCGTAGGCGACCGCTCCAAAGCCCGCGGCCCGGACCACACCCAGGAGCCCATCAAAGACCAGGTTCCCCAGCTGAGGCTCTACGACAGACCCCTGGTCATGGGCTTCCCGACGATCAGGCCACGGCCAACCATTCTGACCTCTCTCCCGGACAGGTAGCTGGAGAGTAGGGCCAGGTATCTCAGGGGGCATTCCCTTCCCACCAGCTCCACCAAGACTTGCGGCCACCATACATTGCCGAACGCTCCTTGGATATCCAGGAAGACGCCGAAGACGTACTTCTGGGGGACCTCATCGACAGTACGGGCCGTTTTGGGCAGTATGAATTTTCTTTGAAATCTGAAATTTTGTCAAAATACTCGGTTTACCATCTAGTTGTGCCCGCAAGATTTTCAGCTCGATCGCCCAACCCCGTGGGGCGCTGTGGGGCTAAAACGGGGCCACTAGAGGGGTTTTTGGACGTTTTCGGCTAGGGGGTCGAGTAAGGTGTCGTTATGGAACTATTTTTGGACGTAGAATCCATTTTTGAGGGTCCCAGAACGATCCGATTTCACCGGGGGGATCTATGGGGCTACAAATGGGATTTTTGAAGGATCCCAAGAGGCAAAATAAGGTTTTCCGAGTAATTTTGAACGTATAATCCATTTTTGAGGTCCTACATCTGTCCAAACATTGTACAAAAATTAAATACATAATATGTAAAAATATTATTTCAAAAATATTTTTTTATTGACAGATTAAATGCTTGCACAATGTACCTTTCTTTTGTTTCGTCGGACAAAAATCTTTTTCTCATAACGTATCATGCAATCATACACCGTTGAAATAAATTATTACCCCCAGCCCATACCTACACAGGCCATGTCACGATGTATCTGCTTGTAGAGTAGATAGTTCTCAGATTTGATGTCGCCAAAAACGGCCTGACGCGTAGCAAGGGAGGCTAACTTGCACCTCACGGATCAATAAAAATCGGGTGAAAGCTAGTAGTCACATCCCTTTCTCAGGCCCCTGAATTCCAGTAATATACCACAAAAAAAAGTGGAGGGGGGGAGGTTGGTGTTCCAATTGACAGGATTTACTGAAGCTCAATAAACTAACCCTGGCTCTAACTGTGAATCCTGTGCTTCGCTTTGCCCCTCTGCCATTGTTATCAGGTGTTTGAGCAAATTTACGTCTCTTGTTTCTTGTTTGGCAACTGAATAAACGGCGTCTAAATCTGTCGCTCTTCCTGATTTAGGTTCTCATTCTGGAGCCTTCCAAAGTGTTCATGCCGAGCTACGTGATGGTCAACCTGGGAGCCGACGAGAAGTCCATAACGATCGACAACGTCTGCTTCGAATGTTCAAAAGGCACTTGCAAAAAAATGCACACTTGGAACTTCACGGCTGCCATGATCCGCAACAGGAGGTGAGATGAGCAGAATAAGTACCTACTTTCACGTTGTAGTGATCCGAAACTCAATCTCTACTTAATGACGATCATCACTATTCTGTGTATTTTTTTGTCCCTCTTATTTTGAACATATTGTGGCAAGATTTGTTTACTTTTTCTAATTTATTTTGCCAGTTTGTACAAACGAGATGATCGCTGCTTGTTCCTGTACGTACATCAGAACTCCGACGATTTTCAAATGTTCTTCCCTTCGCAATTGTCGAGGCAGCGATTTTACGAACTTTTGTCGGAAATCACCGCCGACCAAGAAGGTGCTCTGATGGATCTCGACATAGACATGGAATCTGAACAAATAAACGTTAGTTCATAGAGAATTAATTTTTCTTTAAATCAAAATTTGAAAAAAAGAAAAATAAATAAAAATGAAACATTCTATTCTGAAGGTTATCGTCTTGATGTGCCATCTGGTGAAAACACCAGTTTGGATTCCTTGCCCCGATAGTGAATTTGGCTATTTGTGGTTTGTGTTTCAGTTTGAATACGAATATGACGACAATAACCGGAAAATCATTCTGGGGAAAGGCACGTATGGACAAGTCTACCAAGCTAGAGATCTGAAGACGCAGGTGGTCATCGCCATTAAAGAAATCCCCGAAGCGCGCATTGGGTAGGTTTTCCTCGTATCCGGATCTCTTCTCTGTGGTTTTGCGACGGAGGCGGTCATCTATTGAATCAGGGATGGGTATCTAAGGATTTCACAACGATGTACATTTTTGAACATACTATCGATATTCCTATATATCGACGTACAAAATATCGATACTTAGACATCATTTGGATCCATGACCGATAAAATAAAAACAAATGGGCATTGGGACAAAAAATTACCAAATTTAGCTATGCAAGCCTTGGAAAATCGAAACATAAACCGAACTTGGAACAGCCCAAACGAAATAAACTGGGAAATTTACAAAAATCTCCTTTATTCTTCTCGGTTGTCACTCATTTCATTGCCCAGGGTAGTACAAGATTGTTCACCTCAAGAAGAACCAAATTTCACTTTCACAGGATAGCTGATAACATCATCAGCTCTGGTAACAAAACAAAGGGTTGGGATGGTGGGAAAAGGTCTACCAACTCACGTTGTAGGGCTGTCTTGACATCTCACGTCTTTCTGTTCCAAATTCTCTTCAAAGAGAGCGTTGACATAGCTTGTTCACTATTATCCCCTTTTCACAATTACCCTGCTTGACCCTATATCGATACCGTATGTTAGATATATCGCGTGTTTTTTGACTGTTTAACTATTTCCAGCGATGTGCAACCCTTGCAAGAAGAAATCAGGCTGCATTCCCAACTGAGGCATCGGAATATTGTTCAGTACCTCGGCTCAGTGACTGAAGACGGTTATTTCAAAATAATCATGGAGTTGGTGCCAGGAGGTTGGTTTTGTCTATTACCCATCACGGTTCAGCTTTTACAATGGGCTGGAATAACTCTGGCTAATTTGTTTATTGATTTGATATCGTGTTACGCTTCATTTTTTTTTTTTTTTTTTTTTTTTTGCAGGGAGCTTGTCTAATCTTCTGAGGAAAAAATGGGGTCCTCTCAAGGGCAGCGAAAGTGTCATAGTGCACTACACTCGTCAGATTTTGGAAGGTTTGAAATACTTGCACGATCAAAAGATTGTTCACAGAGACATCAAAGGTTTGTTACGCTGACTACGTTTGAGGTACATAGCGTTGAAACAATGACGAATTTTAAATTAGGCACTAGATTCAATATTAGGTTTTGTGGACAGGTGATAACGTCCTCGTCAATACGTACAGCGGAGTGGTGAAAATCTCGGACTTTGGTACTTCGAAGAGGTTGGCAGCGGTACAGCCGGATGCTGGCACCTTTGCTGGTACTCTGCAGTACATGGCTCCCGAAGTTATTGACAAAGGACAGCGTGGCTACGGTGCACCGGTGAGTATCATTTCCTTGGGGTTTGACTGTTGAATTGCTAGCTAGTGTAGTTCTTTCCGAGTGGCTACTGCTATGGAGCCTGTGGGGCTTTCAATAGGGAGCACTGGTTTTGGCTGCCGCACAGTGATCCGAAATCGCAAAAAAGGGCTCATAAATCAAATTAATTTTTTTAATGCGATAATCAAGAGTATGTGAGGGGGACAGGGTAGCCCCGTGGACTAAGGCGTCAGCGAGACGCCTGTTTACAATCAGTCGGAGCGCTGATCAGCCTGGTTCGAATCCGGGGAAGAACACCAATGTTTGACCAAAAGTCAATTATGTGTTGTAATACCTGTCTTGTCGGTAGACAATTCACCTCTGAACGTTGGAACGTTTATGTGAATCCTAGCAGAGGCTCCCGTGACGAAGGCGGCCGAGACATCCGTCTTCAACACACAAGATCGAGGGATCGCATGAACGAACCTCTCTTGGGACCTCGAACCGGGATAGAAAGCTGGTGGACAGGTAGAAAAACATTGTCTTCGTTTGCTGAGAACGTTAAACTAGCCACAGCAATCTACGACTGAGGGGGGAGAGCTGGGGGCCGCCGACCCGGCTTGTTGATGGACCTACAGTCGTAGTGATAAGTCTTGTATTAGGGATTGGACCTCGACCACCAGAAGGCAAATAGAGTCATCGGTACCATATCAGTGAACAATGTGTCGTCCGGGCGTAAGTTCAAGGTGAGACTCCGTCGATTACCTGATAGGTAAACATCGCAGTCTCTCCTCTGGTTGGTAGCCGTTCCCACAAATCTTTTAAATCTTTTAAGAGTATGTGTGTATTTAGCAACACCTCAAGCCAACTAAAATTGAGTTCAAAGGTGCATTGCGTTCACCAGAAGGCTTACAGGTGGAGCCACACTTCGAAAGAGTTGGAAATGGAAAAAATAATTGTACATCAAAATTTTGTATTTATTTAAAATATTCAGTCATGACGAGGTGGGTATAATTTTTTTCGGGAACCTTACGCAATAGCATTGGAAGGGAAAACATTTAATTTCAAAATTTCCGCAATTAAATTGAATGACGAGTATTTTAGTAACGCAATGCAACTCTTGTGCCTCAATGATGCCTGAGCCTTTGTTCAGCCTGATATGGCTTTCACCGAAACCTCGTGTGGATGACAACGCCCGTTAGGTCTTGGGGAACTATGGCATGGTATTTTACTGCCAGTGGGCCACAGAGGCCCTGGAGTCAGCCCTTGAGCAGCTTCAACTTGCCAGTGCCCTAACGTTCCCGTTTGTTTCCCCTCAAATCTTGTTTCTCTTCTTACGTTTACCCCTGTTTCACTCCCGCAGGCCGACATTTGGTCTCTTGGCGGTACAATTGTGGAAATGGCTACGGGGAAACCTCCTTTCGTCGACCTCGGCCCCCACGCGGCCATTTTCAAAGTGGGCTACCACAAAATCCACCCCGAGATCCCCGAAGAGCTTTCCGAAAAAGCCAAATCCTTCACAAAGCGGTGCTTCGTCATCGACCCGAGCCTCAGGGCCACCGCATCCGAACTACTCGAAGACCCCTTCTTGGCCGAGTGAGTTGTGAATCAAATTTGAGTTTCCAATCGTAAGAATTGCCGTTAGCACCCCACTTCAATAACTATTTTGAATTTACAGTAAGAAGAAAATGTCCAGATCCTACATAAACCCTCAAGACTTGCCTCTGAACAGGAGTGTGTCAGTTCCTGCTGATCGTCTCAATAAAGAGCGTTCGGCTACAAGTGGCAGCGTATCAACGTATATCAATTATACCCCCACGGTGCCAAAGCTCAACAGTATGGAAGAAATGTAAGCTCCCACGCCAATTTTATCAATTTATTGTTTTAGTTCTTGAAATGTTTCTTAATACTTGAGTGACTAACTTAAAAAGTAATCCCACAAAATTTACTGTTAATTTAATTTCTCGGTATGATGCCGAACAGTTTGTTGTGTTGAATTTCATCTAGCAATAGGTTGAGGTTTGTTCTCGATGGTTGCGCTTAAATTGAAGCACATATAAGTATAAACTCATAATATGAGTTTATTAAGACATAATATTAATATTATTAAGACTCTCTTAAAACTATTCCTAAATTAAACTATACCACTAAAGACGTCACACTGTAGTGTTGTTGATTTGAGCTTGTTTTGTGCAGGTTGGGCAACAACACAAAAAAAAAGAAAGAAAGAACCAACCAAATAAACTTTTGTTTCTCAAATCCAACTCATTTTCAAAACACGATCTACTTTTACATGAGTTCTCAGAGCACGATGCTGGATTTAACCTGAAATCGACACGTTCGTCCATTTTACATTTTCACCAACCTTTCATATTTTTTGTGGCGTTGAATTTTGTTTGAGTGTGAGTTTTGTGGTGTGATTCTCAGCAGCGCTTGTACCCAGACCCACCCCGCTAAAGGGAAAGGCCCTTCCTTGCTACCCCCCATCATCATGCCTGGACGGGGTCATTCCATCAACAGGTAATTTCTCTTCGTATTCGTTTGATCGTAGTTCATCGTGGGATATAATCGAAGTGCTGTTGTGAAAATTTAGCATGAAAGGGGTTATAGTTGAAATGCTGTGTTGCGTAATCAAAGTGAAAATATGGAAAACGCTTAATGAAAAGGTTTATGGGTTCATATTGTGGTAGTTAGCGATATCAGTTGTGCTTTTACTTGACGGAGAGCATTACCTTCCGTCAGTCGTGCCTGTTTCACTCACTTGGAAGGTTGTGCGGCTTGTGGGAAAACTGCCCACATCTACGACAATCGATCTCACGCCCGCTGTAGTGGGTCCGAGGGACACACCCAGCGCGCTGCGGCGTGCAGGCAAGTCCCTCTTCTCCCAAGAGTTGCTGGGCAGCTAATTACTTGGCCGACGCCTAAAAAGCTCGCCAACCAGCTTTCGTAGCCCATTATTATTTACGCGAATAATTAACATGATTAATCGCAGCTGTTATTGTACTACCCCCGTCAGTTCGGCCGAGGAGCCTGAGGAGGTGGTATTACACCGCATTACAACGCATGGGTCCATTGCCCAGGAAGCCAGAAAACCACTCCTTCGTAGAACTGCGGCAGTAAATGGAAACTTCACCCAACACGACACTTCGTGCCAGGTGGGGAAGTACTTTACTCACCCTTCTGAGGACCTGCCGGAGTCGACACCTTGACCGTTCGAGTAAGCCTGACGAACACTGGTCCTCCATTTCTGTAGCTCGAAAATTGGACGAGAAGTATTCACTGCAGGCCGCGAATCAGGGAGTGTTGTGCTGTCCCTTTCTCCGGGCCTGGGAGTGCATAATTGCTACACCGAGCAACTATCCCACTCCATAGACATGGAAGATCAGCTGCAACATGCCACCTCTAACCCCCCCCCCCCCCCCCCCCCCCCGCTGCCCACAGCACGACTGGCGGAAGGTTAATTTTCCGTGTTCTCATCTGGGTTACAAGACGCTAATTCATGATTTATACTGTTTATATCTGGTAAATGTTTTATTCAGTGAACGTAATACTCCAAATAATCATTATTTACTTATCCTTTCGGTGTTCACCCTCAGCATCATCACGCCGGAAATAGACGATGGGTCGGGACAGTCGCGTCGAAGCAGTTTCGCAGGGGGAGTCATGTCGCCTGAAGTCGAAGGCGGTCCGAAACCTCCGCTGGAACAGGACCAGTTCTACCTGACGAAGAAAGACAGCCAACGGCGTAAGACGCTGTCCGAAGTGCTGACTGAAGATCAGGCTGAAATATGCGAGTACTGGCTGAGCCACATTGAGGGTTCGATGCTGACGAAAGTGAGTGCCCACTGTCGAATGACTTCATTCTCTGTTAATGCTTTTTAATTATTAAAATTGGATTGTTTCTTCAGCCACATCTGGAGTTGCTGAACACAGCTCTTCGTGACTACATCATCGGTGACGAGAAAGAAGTTCTGGAGGTTGCCATCAACGAGCTTAAAGCAGAATTCATCGGAGACAACCGGCTCTTCTCCCACCTGCAATTGGCACTACTGCATTACGAAGAGGCGGTACGTACGGCAATACAGTGTCTGAAATCGCGGTGTTCCGCTGTGTAAATCACTCGTAAAACGAATGTTGTACAGGCAAATCACGTGTTGAGGAGTAAAAAAATCAAACCTCATTGGATGTTTGCTTTGGACCACCTGCTCAGAACTTCGGTGGAAGCTGCGCGCTCACTCCTTCCACCGGGTAAGTCCGTTTCGTCTAAAATGTAGCAAAAAAGAAATAGATTCCTCACGGCGTTTTTAAATTACAGAAGTGAGTCAAGACAAGATTTTCGACCCCGCTGGTACCTCATCTGTTAACTCAACTTCGACAGTGAACTCTCAAAGGACGAGTATCAGTTTCCAGACGTCGAGCAAATTGAGGCACCGAGCGCAGTTCAACGCAGTGAAAAGTGAAAATAACAGGTGAGCAGGATTGTGGGTACGATGTTTTATGGAGGGTGAGGCCCGACACTAACACCTGGAGGCTGTCTCGCAAGGTTTCTTTTGACCTTTTCCTTAACCTTGAAAATGTCGGACTTTTTTCAGTTTCATGCATTTATCTCGATAACGGTACCTTTTAGCGAAAAGACCACTATGTACAAAATTAAAGTAGACAAAATTTCCTACAAGAATATATCATCAGGTGTGGATTTCCGGCATTTCGTCACTAGAAGCCAAAAAATTGTCTTCAGAGCCGTCTAGCGGCCGTCCTATTGCTGATAGAAACAAACCTGGTGATGTATTCTTGTAGGAACTTTTGTCTTCTATGATTTAGTACATAGTTGTAGTTTCGCGTTAACGTACCGTTTTCGAGATGAATGCAGAAAACAGAAAAACGTCCGAAATTTTCGAGGTTTTTGGCGTTTCCTAAAGTTAGCTCACCTCTGGCGAGGAGAAAAACCTCAAATTCTGATTCAGCGATGTAAAAAACATGGTGAACCGCTGGTAAGAAAAATTGTATTTTCCCTTGGAAAATCCCAGATTTTAGGTCGAACCACACTTTTCAGTGTTTCAGTGAATCCTCGGCCATCAGTGCTCCGTGCGGCATGTAACGCTGGTGTGTGGACAATCATTGATGCAATTGAAGGGCACTGAGCACTGATGGCCACGGATTACTGAAATGTGTGGCTCGGCCTTTACTGGACGTATTTAGTCCACGAGGTGGTCCCGGATAATCCCAAAGATCAAAGCCTCTCAGCATTTAGGAATGATCTTCACCTGATGGCATTCGCGTTCTGTCATCGGTGATTCACGCTGGTCCAGTATGAGAACTTCCATGTGGAGCCGATCTGCCCGTTCATGTGACACATTCCCACAGTGGCCAGCAGATGGCATCCCACACTGACGGGCCTGCAGCAGCAGTGGTTGTCGTCTTCCCTCCCAAGTTTTAAGATAGTAGAAATGACATGTTTTGAGTTACTAAGCCCCTTAGCAACATGTACCATGTTCTTTGCTTTAATCAAGGCGTAATCTAAACTGAAACAATCCGGTGGTCTGGAGGTGTCATTATCACAGGCGACACTTTTTTTTTGTTTTGTTTCAGGCTAATTCAAGAGATGCTTGAAGTACAAAAGAATTTGCAGTCTTTCCTTCGACAGATGTTGGACAGCCAGAGAGCGTCGTTGGCTGCCATGAAGGGGATTGCAGACAACTCCGAACTTGTCGCTCAGGCGCTCACGAACCTCGTTCAAAACACCAACAATAACAACAACCACTGGTAAACTATTAGTTCCTACTTTCGAGTTATTTTCTCTCCGTTATTTAATTGCGTTTTATTGGCCGTGTAGTGACCCAAACGGTAATCTCTCGTTGGTCCCTCACATCGACGTCACAAACGGCGATCACGACCAGAGACTGACTGAGTGGCTGCTGAGCCTCCAGGTTGACCAACCGTCTATCAACAAGGTGAGCATTTAGTTGATTTAGTGTATTAACCTACACAACAAGCCAACCTATCAAATGCGCCATGTTAATATCAACGTCTTTTGTCATTTACTGTCTAACGGAACTTGATAGATGAGGCAAAGTAAGATTCAGTCTTTGGCTTTAATGTTTGAAGTCGATTTAGCCTTCATTGTTCTTCAATGTACTTAGAATTGGAAATTTTGTGCAGTTTCTCGTCGAAGAGTATTCGTTTGAAGATGTTCTGCAATTTATGAGTCGAGAAGACCTTCGAAGACTGAATTTAAGGTGAGTTTACGCTCAACATTTTTAGCTCAGTCAAAGCGTAGTTGGACGTGGGAAGAATTTGAGGTCGGAGCTTATACTCTTATTCTTTTTGGGGGTGCTGAACCCGAATATGAACAGATCTAACAAACTCGGCTTATGAGTTTTGAAATATTCGCAAAAAACTCCCAAGTGTTGGCACTTTTCTCCGTTTCTACTTATATCTTAAAGTTGACTAGTGGGTTTTGTAGGATATTTAATGCTTTTGGTTTATTATTCTTGGAATAATACACCTATGTTTTCGCGACGGGGGTCGACGACTCCGATCGGCCTCAAAATTTGACATTATCCGTTTCAAGAGGTCTACATTCAAAATCCGAAATGTCCGTCCGCCGTACGCCGTCCGCCGTCCAGGCCGTTTTGGGCAGTAGGAATTTTTTTTAAAATCTGAAATTTTGGCAAAATACTTGGTTTACCATCTAGTTGTGCCCGCAAGGTTTTCAGTCCGATCGCCCAAACCCGTGGAGCGTTATGGGGCTATAATGTGGCTACGGGTGGGGTTTTTTGAAGGCTTTGGGGTATGGGCTCGAGTTAGGTGTCGTTTTCGAAGTATTTTTGGACGTAGAATCCATTTTTGGGGGTCCCGAGACGATCCGATTTCACTGTCGCGATCTATAGGGCTTTCATGGGGCTAAAAATGGGATTTTTGAAGAATCCCAGCAGGTTAAATGTTTTTCGTGTAAAAAATACATAATTTTTGAAAAAAACACTTGAAAAAAAAAAATCCCCCCAAAAAATTTTTTTTTGAAATATAAAAATCCAAAAAAAAATTTTTAATTTTTTTCATTGACAGAATTAAATTTCTGTACAAGTAACCTATATCAAAGAATAATAAACCCTTGTGTAAAATTTGCAGCGTTTTCATTTTGTTACCGGCAACATTTGCCGTAGAACGTATAGTTTCAGCGGAACTCTGAATTTACAACAGTTGTAAATTCAGAGTTACGCTGAAACTATACGTTCTAACAGTTACTGTTATAAGTAAAAATCTGTTAGAAGGGCCACAATTTAGGAGTTATTAAATAACTTCTAATATTTGCAAATTTTGCAAATATCTCAAAACGCATTTGCCTAATCTGCTGTATCTTTTCTAAATTTAACGCGCTACAACTTTCATTATGTAACGTTTCTCGATGGGACCGGCCATTTTGAAGGTACAGCTGTTTGGAGTGAAAAAAAAAGTGATTTTTCGATAAACGCGTAAAACATCGTCTTTCTCAAATCGCTCTAGCTGCTGAACTATCGGATCTACAATCAACTTTGTCTAGGGTATTTTATAGGAAATTTAATTCTCTTTCACTTTGATAATAGTGACTTTTGCTGTAGAACGCATAGGTTCGGAGGTATAAGCAAAGAATAGTTAAAAGGACCAGAATTTTGGAGTTTTGTGCGAATATCTCAAAACGCTTTTGCCTATTGTATCTCTTCAGATTCGGATTCAACACCCTGAAAAACAGAGATCTTGATCCAAACTTGAACTCCTAACACCCCTTTTTTTCTTCTCGTCAGCCTCTTTTTCGCTACGCTTCAACTGGGCATTGTAGGATCTGCTATACTTGAAGCCTGATCTTTCATATTTGCAGAGGGGGAGTGGAATTGAAAATCTGGAGGGCCATCCTGGCCTGGCGGAGAGACCATCGCCCTCAAAATTACAAGAAGCCTCCAACGGGCGCCAAAAACGTCATGTGCAACAACATCGACAACAACCATTTATGACTGCTGAGCCTTCTCCTAGCTATGTACATATATTATATCGTTATTTACGTAAGTAGTATGTAAAGGGTACAATTGTTTCACTAGTCGGTGAAATGAGTGCATAACGTCAACAGCTAAGATCTCTGGTACACGATGAGAAGTAAAACATATTTTAGCTTCTATATAGGTAGTTGAGTTGCGGAAATAGGCCAGCGAAGAGTGAGAAACGTTACACAAACCCTGTTAGTACTGATTTTTAAGTATGTTGTTTAGGAACATAAGGTAATTTTAAATCAGTTTTTCCTATTCTCGCCTGTTTTCTTTCTTCGCAATCTTGAAAAAGCCGTCACGGACGTTACGACTTTGATAAGGGTTGAATTTCTCGACCAGTAGCGTATAACGCCTTTTCAGGTTCTTGAGGGTTGGTCAATGAATGGACATAATTTTCAGGCCGACGTTTCGAAATAATTATATTTCCTCTTCAGTGCTATAAGGAAGAGAGGGACAGAAAAGCTTGTATTTATACCACATACTGACTACAGCTAGGCATGATGATAGTATATACAGTTTCTTTGGAAAATCGTGATGCTCTATTACATTGAGGGTGAAATGGTGCCATAGCACAGTAGATGGGGCATTTAAACAATAGAGACAAAAAATTATCACAAAATACTGTATAAAATACAAATACGGCATAAGTACTGTATAAATACAAGCTTTCTGTCCCTCTCTTCCTTATAGCCCTGAAGAGGAAATATAAATATTTCGAAACGTCGGCCTGAAAATTATGTCCTTTCATTGACCAACCCTCAAGAACCCAAGAAGACGTTACGACTTTGGGCCAAATGAAAGTGTTCGGTCGTCGGAAGCCCAATGACTTAAGGCCAAGATTCTGCGATGATATTGGGCCAAAGTGCAATGATGAGTCTCTGAGGATGACCGCGTTATCATGTGTGTTATTGAGCGAAGGTTTGAGTCAGTTGAGTGCGCGATCCCGCTCATTATGGATGTCTCTGTCAAGAAGAGACATCCTCATGGTTGTAAGATTAGATTATTACCAGATAGGGTATGGAAATTGGGTTTCTGAATAGCCCTCCTGCCAGGCACCAGTATCTCTCCCGGTCCACTGATCCCAGAGCAAGATAACTTTTGCGCTCCAGGGCTTCACTCTCGAAAAAGTCATGGCTGTGATTAACAATTTTAAATTTACGGAATGCCGCACGATGGGTGTCTCAGTGCTGCCAAATCACCCGCACGAAAACCACCTGAGCCGCCGGCGGCAAAAAATCCAAAACTTCTGTTTTAGTTCGAAATAGAGCCGCTGTCGGATCAATTAGTTTTACAGTGTTTGTTATGAGAATATTTGTTTTAGTGTTTGTAAGATCATGTATTCAGACAACCCACTTATTAAATGATCTACAACTAATTAAAATTGGCGTAATAAATATTGACGAATTGGCCCAAAGACAATACTCATTCCGTGTTCAATTTTTTGCGCCTAAACACATTATTTTTGAGTGCTTCCAGTTGGCCCAATACCGTTACTTTAGCTCCCAGGGGTGGGCTCAAAGTCATTGGGTTTTTAAGTCTTTGGCCCAAAGTCAAACCGTCAAACTTTGATTTTTTCAATTTTTTTTTTCAATCAATGGACCGAACTCATGCCAGTGCATATTTTAAACTAGACTTCAAACGCCAGGAGCGCTCAAACTCGTACTATTTGCGAACGAAATACCCGACCTCACTGGATCAGTTTTCTTTTAACGCTAAGGACTGTTGTAAATATCTCCGAATATTTCTCTGGTTTCACCGAAAAAGCCCAGTTTATTTAAATCAATCTGAAGATTTATTGCGAAACGACGGCGGTGAAACCCAACGATTCAGAGGACCCCTTTGGTGAAACTGGCCGAAGTTTTGCTTGTCGATAATTTACCTACGTACTAATTTTGACCATGTACAGTGTACATATACTTTTACGCCAATATTCAATTTGATTGTTATAATATTGTAGTGGTTTTTGTAGGTTTTGTCTGTTCTAACCTTAATACTTGCGGCTAAATGTCCCCCTCATGGTACCTGAGTTGGCCACCAAATGGCAGCACCAAAATGAAGCAATTTTACTCGAATGATTGCAGCTAAATGGCTAAACGGCTAAATGGATTTTCAATCTGAAAACGCTCATCTTCTCCCAACAGTAATACTTTTGGGGGTGTATTAAGATTCCACCAGCCGATGTCAAGACTAACCGCGACGGGTTAAGACTAACTCAACCCAGCACATTGAGGCGACCTCAAGATTCCGTCATTTCTATCTGGAACCAGCTGAAGCAAAATTTGCTATATTTAATATAAACATTCCGCCAATCATCTGTGTCAAGCCTGGTGGAGGGCGATTCAAAATTGTGGGCTGAGTACCGATTATCGAGACCGAACAATGCTTGGTGTTTGGTTGAAACAATTTTTTCGTCTCATATTTTTGCCACCCACCGAAGTTTCAAAAAGTGTAAAACCAAAAGCGTCACCAGGAGTCACCAAGTTTTTGACGTATTTACAAAAGAATTATAATATACTATTATGAACCCACTAGAAATATGGGCTGAATTGAGTTCAAACCTCAACAAAACCACTAATTGCTGTGAATCCTTTCACCGTGGGTGACTCTTTTTCCAAGTCCCATCCTGACATTAAATGCACATATCGTAAATGATACTTCGGATGGATTCAAATCAGCAACACCAATGAAAAAGAAATTGAAAAATGTTTATTAACACAATATTGAACACTTTGTTGTGCTGTGACTCGGTCGGTGTAAATTGGAGAGGGATGATTGACCAAACCAGTCGTGAACGTCTTTACTGCTCTTTACTCGCAAGCTTTCGGTGCCATGATGGCCACCCTCATCAGGCGTATATCATCACCTAAATATGGACATCCCATTGTTAATAAATGTGGAAGGAAACTTCCTCTTAGCACTAATTGTGTGTGCTAGACCCTAGTAATTAAGCAAACACAATTAGTGCTAAGAGGAAGTTTCCTTCCACATTTATTAACAATGGGATGTCCATATTTAGGTAATGATATACGCCTGATGAGGGTGGCCATCATGGCCCCGAAAGCTTGCGAGTAAAGAGCAGTAAAGACGTTCACGACTGGTTTGGTCAATCATCCCTCTACAATATTGAACCAAACGGTACGCTAGCATCAATCAAACTATACCGAGCATTGCCAGACCTCAGAAGAAGTTAAGGGAGGGGGTGAAGCGGTCTCCGCTGATTAGTTGAATCTCCTCACGTGACATTACATCCCTGTATCGTGGTGGCCTCTTGCGGCAGGTAGGGTTACTAAGACCGGCTGGGGCGTTTTTGTTGAAATAAAGGGATCAAGTCCCCACACGAACCGTTTGGCAAATATTCCCGAAACACATTAAATGTGTGTAAATGTTACACAATGAAATTACTACATCGGAACTAGTCAGTAATGTGTCTTCATATGCTGAGACTGTGGGCAACTACATTTATGTACATTTTGAATACATCTTGCAGAACATGTGTCTACGTCATTTTTTACCCCGGATGTTTGGGCGGAATCTTGAGGGACTCTTGAGGTTCTGGATAGTGGAATCATGGGGTAGGCAGCAGGCTACGGGTGGAGGAATCTTGAGATAGCGTTAAGCTGCACCCCGAAGGACTTGGCGGAATATTAAGGTTTCGTTAAGCTCCTATAATCTCTCAATGACCCTGGCTGGCGGAATCTTAAAGCCGCCCACTTTTGGCTATAATTATGTTTGGGATCGCTAAAATTTAAATTAACGGGGGGATAAGAATTTCAAATTCAAAAAACCATATTAAAACGAGACATTTTTGCAAAACCATCCAAAGGCAAATGATGGGAAACTATTCAAGATTTCATCACCTGAATCTCTATTTCTTAAGTTCAATAGTGCGGTCTCCTGGAGGATAATCGTGAGGCAGGGCAAGAGCTTTGGCGTTGTAGGGAGGGTGTTTCTCCCGATGGGTTCATTGCGTCTTACGATAATATTATGTCATTTCTTTGTCTGTGTCATAATATGTCGCAAAAACAAAACTATTATTATAAATGTTTTGATTTGATTCCAAAAATAATAAACCAAAAGGAAACTTCCGTACGCTGCTCGGGCAGTTGGAATTTAGGCATAATCATTCAAGTAAATTTGACCCCATAGGTGCTGCTATCTGTTGAAAAAAATCTCACCAATGTTGGTGGACATTTAGCCTTTTTCATCATCGTGAGGTACGTTATGAATTACGACTTTCATTTCAATTGCCAATAAACGAACTATCTCAAAATTTGCAGTTTTCTCTACCGCACCCCAAATTAGCCACCCTTGGCTTGATGGAGAACAGCTGACGAAAACAAGAGGGGTATTCACTTTGCTCATCGAATCGTCTTGAATTGAAAGAACGAGTTTAAGGTTGGTGTGGCTTCTCTCCTTTTTACTGGCGAAGCAATCAATCCATCAAGACTACTTAATGTTGGTAAGCTAGAAATGAGATCGGGATACGGCTGGGAGTTTTTAAAAAGTTTTATTTGGAATAACCGACGTTTAAATGAAACGTAAATTGAAATTTTATTGAATACAATTTCACTTGACTTAACCACTAGCAAGGGAGCAGATCTACGAGTTACATAGATTCCAGGATACTGCACACCACATTACTTGGCGACTACCATCATAGGTATATCTTAAATTTGGAGTTTGCTTCATTTGTCTCCTATTTTCTAATCGTTTCTGAATGTTTGGTACATCACAAAGGAAGGGAAAGCAGCGTATTTACTTAGTGAGATAGTGAGGGGAAAGATAACTTAATTGGCACATAACTAGCTGACTCAAGGAACGCGAATAACAGTTGGGTCGGCTCAGAATGTCGGTGCACGACTCTCGACGCCCGTTTCGAAAATTCGACGCCGTCTGCTCCTCGTAAATCGTGAATCGTGGAAAGTTACCGAGCATGAGCATGAGCATTGGCGAAACTACCCGACTTTGAGTCTCCCCATTTATGAAAATTATTAGAGAGTGCTCGTGACAAGTTGAGGAATTCCTCAACTTTAACGTATCGTTTGACCGTTGTCCACACTCATAATCCACGTTAGCGGCCCACAGATCCCAACGTCTTCGTGTTCTTCGTAACAGTAAATATTGTCGGTGTTAAAGCTAAAAATTGGTTTAAGGAGGATTTAAGCGCCACAGACACCATTTTGGAAGTCAGAAATGTGAAAGAGAATGTCAACGATTTAAATAAAGAAAGCTGCAAATTTTTCACAAGGGTTTATGATTCTTTGATATATCAAAGACTTGATATATCAATGATATATTGATATCTTTGATATATCAATGATTCATTATATATTATATAGGTTAATTGTGCCAAAAAAAATGTTTTGACAGATGTGGGACCTCGAAAAAATGGATTATGCGTCCAAAATTACTCGGAAAAATCCTTCAAAAATCCAATTTGTAGCCCCGTGAAAGCCCCATAGACCCCCACGGTGAAATCGGATCGTTCTGGGACCCCCATAAATGGATTCTACGTCCAAAAATACTTCGAAAACGACATCTCACTCGCCCCCAAAGCCGAAACCTTTCAAAAACACATCCCTAGCCCCATAGCGCCCCACGGGTTGTGGCGATCGGGCTGAAACCCTGGCGGGCACAACTAAATGGTAAACCGAGTATTTTATCACATTTCAGATTTAAAAAAAAAAAAAAAAAAAAAAAAAATCCTACTGTCAAAAACGGCTCAGACATTTTGTTTTTGGAATCTAGACATCTTGAAATGTATAATGTCAAATTTTGAGGCCGATCCGAATCATTCCAAGAATAATAAACTAAAAATAGAATTAATAAACTGAAAATATGCAAAATAGTAAACTGGAAATTTGCAATTTTTTTTGTCAATTCAATTCAATTTATTCACAACTGTATACCGATATACATTAAATGTAAATTTTACAATTCGTTCATATTCCAAATTGTTATAAGTACATTCCCAATAGGTACTTAAGTCTAGGCCTATAGGTCAGGGACCTGTCCAGGCCTCATTCTCTCCCGATTAGTAAAATAAAATGTGTTCAACGAGACAGAAAAATGATATGGCAAGCATAGATTAGTCTGAGGCAATTATATCTTACATCTTAGGTATGTTAATTATTTCTAGGCAGTACAGCGACAGCTTTACATAGTGCTACCTAAATAAATCTTATAATAAAATATGCAGGCGTTTTGACTGTTTTTCAAATAATTCTTAGCTTCATTCTTGAAAGTACCGAAGTGTTCGGCTGTTTTCATTCTGTAGGGTAGCTGTTCAAAAATTTCTGGCGCAAGCCAGGGTAGTTGCCTAGTAAAGAAATCATTATACGGCCGATTGCAATTATACGGCCGATTGCAATTATACGGTATAATATTGTAAACAAAACACTTTTTAACAATGTCCAACATACAACGTGTATTCCCTTTTTCAACAACTCTCTCTACCTTTTACTCCAGGTGTTTTTTCGATGGGGTTCCCTAGCATCCCTGGAGTGTCCATTACACCGGTCCCTCGTTCCGAAAACGGCCTGACTTCAGCCTTCACCAGCCGATTGGCATGTAGGACTCTTCTTTTTTCTCCTAGCTTCACCTTAAATAGCACGTCATTGATCTTTTGGGTCACCACCCATGGCCCGGTCCACTGAGGCAAAAGTTTGGCACACTTGCCTTTCCTCCTGACTGGATCATGCACCCAAACCCAATCGTCTACGGCCAAACCTGGGACCTTGGTTCGACGGTCATAGGCTTCTTTCTGGTACCTCATCTTGAGCTTCGCCTGATTGCTGGCAATTTCCCGGACCTTTTCCAGTGTTTCCCGAAGCCAAAGGGCGTATGGAACAGAGGCAGTCGGGCATTGACCTGGGGGTGCTGGATGAAGAAGCGAGCTTGGGAGTCGAAGGTCTCTCCCAAAAACCAGCCTACCTAGGATTGCTTGGTCTTTGATGGGAGCAACTAAGAACATTTGAGACCATTTCGGGCAATTTGGCTGTTCAAATGTCACTGTGACAAAGCACTCCCCATCCACATCCATTAGACCTCCCTGTACTGTCTGCAGCACCCTATGTTGCGAAGGCTGAATCGTGAGGCCCAATTTCTTAGCCACATCTGTACGCAAAATAGAGATGCCTGCTCCTGAATCAACGAGCATACTACACTTCGACTGATTGATAACTGCTCTTACAAATATCAATTCCCCCCACGTTCGTACAATGTCTACATGTGGGGTCATCGTCGTTTGTGTAAATGCTGTTTTGCCTATAAGCTTCTGTTGACGTTCTAGACAGGCCACTTTGAAGTGCCCTGACTTTCTGCAGTAGAAGCACGTTGTACTTGCTGCGTGCTGACGAGGGACGTGTGACATTGCTTCCAATTGCATCGCCATGGTCAGAGCTTCATGGATGGTTGCTGGATTACTAAGGACTACTAGCCTTGCCAGGTCTCTGTCGGCAAAGGCTTCCACGAAAATCTCCACTGCTCGCAAATCCCTCCGCACCCGGCTCTCAGTTGGATACGCCCCCCTTACAAGCTGCTCGATATCTTTGGCCAAACCTGTGAGCGTTTCACTCGGTTGCTGTCTCCGCTTCTTCAAAGAAAGGCGAGAGGTTAGCTGGTGGCGAGCTCGCCCAAACTGTTCAGAGAGAGCGGTTATCAACACCCCATAATCTAACCTTTCGTCCTGACTCAAGTCCGCCAGCAGTGTCAAGGCTGGGCCTCGTAGACAACTAGCCAGGCTCCCCAGTTTTATGGCTGTAGACCAGTGATTTAAAACTGCTGTTGCCTCTAAGTGAACTTCAAACTCCTCCCAAACTACCGAACCATCGTATGTGCTTAGTTTTGCTGGCCAGTGGCACCGAGGACTATGTACGGCAGCTGAGAGCGGCGTCTGCTCGTCTCGGGCCGGGGCAGGCGAGGGCTGTGGCAAGTGGGGCACAAGAGTTTGTGACTGGAGCGGCAAGTGGGCTGTTACCTGCGTTAGTAGCCGTTCCATCCTGTTCAAAGATTCTTCGAGGTTTGAGACACGCGCCTCGAACGACGTTGAAGGTTGAGGATCAGCCATTGACGTCGAAGGCTGCAGGACAGGTAGCAGCGCATCAAGCCCCTCTCGACGACGCCGGGAAGGAGGACGCGTGGCGGACGACTGGGACGCGGCCGGAACGAGGGCCGCGGTAGGCGGAGTGACAGGAACGTCTGCAGGACGGCGCCGTGTCGAAATCGTCCGGGGTGGGCGAGACATCGCTGTCAGTTACACGAAACGGACGGGCCCCCAAATGTAAACAAAACACTTTTTAACAATGTCCAACATACAACGTGTATTCCCTTTTTCAACAACTCTCTCTACCTTTTACTCCAGGTGTTTTTTCGATGGGGTTCCCTAGCATCCCTGGAGTGTCCATTACAATCTATACTTCTATATGTTGAGGTTTCTGTCTGTCTGTGTGTCTGTCGTGCCTTATAGGCGCCTAAACCGCTGAAGGGATTTGAATGGGGTTTTTTTCTAACGGTCTCGGCTGCGATTGCCCCCAACATAGGCTATATTAAAATTCCGCGCGACGCGCGCAAACCCGCGAATTTGCGCGAAACGTGTTTTTCGCTCCCCTATAACCCCCATTTTTTATCGCGGATTCCGATTCTACGTTTAATTCTACGTCCGAAATACCTGTTGCGCGAATTTTTTGGCGCGCGCGAATTCGCTCAATTAATTTTTTCGATTTATTCCGCCGTTAATAGACGGATTTTGTCCGCGTTTCGTCCGTAGCCTACCTAGAGATCCGAATTTTAATAGGAGATACTGAACAAACTCATTCCGAAATTGAGCGAATGTACACGGCGAATTTATTTTATAGGATTTGAAGTTGTACGGACGCAAAAGCGGGTGGCGGCTCACGGGACGGGCGCGCGTTGGTATGAAGGGCTCCACCCCGGGGTCGGCTCGGCACCTTACAGACGACACGCTGGAAAGTGCCGATGGGAGGAGCCCCTCAGGGCTCTGACTAAACGGTAAGTCGTAAAAATACACCGATTTTTTCTATACTCTCGGGCGACCGTTTAAGTGTCCTTAGGGGGGGGGGTCGCAGGCGAGCAAAGCGAGCCGGAGCAGCTAGTATATATATATAATAGGTCTAATGTTCGATTGTTTAACGAAATTGCCTTTTTTTTTTTTTTTTTTTTTTTTTTTTAATAAACGTACAGCACTATTCTATATAAAAAGGATATTCTAGGTGTCATCACATCAAACTTTCTGTATAGAGTCTCAACGGGGGTGCATCTACGCGATTTTGTAGCTATTCTCAAAACTGTGTTGACTACTGTGTCCAGGCAGAGGAAATTGCTATGATACGCCCCTCCCCATACTAAAATCCCATAATATGGGATGGCGCGTGATACTCTTAAAATGATCCACTATGCGTATGTATATAGTCTCCTAATATAATATATTATTTATAATATGTATATATATAATATAATAAGAGTATCACGCGCCATCCATTTTCTTAGGACAATAAAACAATGAAATGATTATCCGTTTCACGAGGTCTTGTATGTAAAATTTCCATTTTAGGTGCTGATCAAGTAACACTCCTAGATACCTGATGAACACCACTTTTTCTAGACCTTCACACTAGCACGACATACAGCTAGTGTTACAGCTTTCTTTGTGCATAACTATTTTCGAATCAGATGGTTGCCCAGATGTATTAATGGAAAATGTTACATATTTAGAGCATACTTTAGAGCATTGGGGAATTCCCCTTATGAAATACACAAGTTCACCAGATGTGTTAACGGCGAGGTTATTGCTAGGGCCACACTTTTAATCAGATTTGACGATATACCATCCCACCCTGGGCCAGTGGTCCCCCTTTAACAGACAGAATCGTACTGTATACCTCCTCCTCAGTGACTGTACGGAGGCTCATTGCCTACGGGACTAGAGATTCTTTTTTCCCCCCACACTCTCTAGTCTCATGATTTACCGAGCAGTGTCCACATCGAGGAGAGGGCGCTTTGCCCCCCCCTATAATTGTTAATAATATTAACAATACGTACCTAAGAAATCTGTCACAATGAACGTCTTTTATTCAAACAGAATTCTAACACACACCAACAACTTGTCCGTAACTGAACTTTTCCGTCTTCCATATGTTTCCATATGCTCGCCAACTATGGCTACTCGAGCCGCCCTACACTATTCCCTCCTCTTCAAGACTACTGTGGACTACTTTCCATCGTTTTCGGGGCCCCTTTTTCCTCTGAAGGTTGTGGAGCCCAACACGATCCCTTTCCTGGAATTGACGCAGCTGGGTCCCTTGCTGTATTTGTGTAGCTCCTACTTTTGCCATTCTCTTTTGGTCCTGCAGCATTGATTCTGTTTCTGACCACTTTGCGTGTTGAATGTTCGTTTCCGCTTTTACGACTTCCACTTGGTTCCTTTCTTTTCTCAGGAGGTGAGAAACAATACGTAATTATTATATTATAATAATAATACGGCGCTTTGCCCCCCCCCCCCCCCCTATAATTGTTAATAATATTAACAATACGTAATTATTACGTATTGTTGTTCTATCGTTATTCTCGTCTCTATCTTGTCACGTATCTAATGGCATAATATGCCATTAGATACGTGACAAGATAGAGACGAGAATAACGATAGAACAATAGAATATTATTCACTCTATTGATAGATCCTTAATTTGTCATTCGTTGATTGTGGTATTTGTGAAAGTGGTGCACCATGGAGAAAGGTCATTCGCTTTGGTTGCCTTTCAATCGGAATTGAGGATTGAAGATGCCGTGAGTTTTGTACGGCATTCCTATTAGCCCCGGGCTGAAGAGGACGAGGCGGAGACATCGATGTAGTAAACTAACACCGATGGGCGGAGCGTGATCTATCTTTGGTCATCGTTATTCTGCTACTTAGTCATATCACTACTGGTAGGGAAAATTCGAAGAAAAAAAAAACGGATTCAGCTCGGCGAATAGATTGCCAGAAACTTGAAAACAGCAATAAGTCGTTTCATAGGGGTGTATCCGAGCGGCAAACAAGTTTAATAAGAGAGGCGTACCTAATTAAAATATAAATTTAAAATGAATGAAAAGGGAACCTCTCCAGTCAATGTAATATAAGGGGCGAAACAGTTTCATAATTTATTGCATAGGTATTATAATATAATACCTATGCAATAATATATTATATTTATTAAAAAGCGTTTTGCAGCCTCTTGTCGCTTGAGTTAACATCACACATTGTGTGTTCATCGTGTTACTTTTTTGTATTATGACTGCTGGGGTACACCCCCAGACCCCCGGATGCTGTCGCCTTGAGCATAACGGCTAAATATTGGAGGAACATGGGACACGCTTCTTTTCTGAAGCTGGTGTTTGGATACAGAGTTCTCCTCCTACGTGTGGAAAAAGGATCACCAACATCGGATAAACACTAAAATGTACCTACTGGAATCCCTACTTTCTCGCGTCCTGACCGAAAATCCCTTCTCTGTAAACAATCGCCCCACCCAATCGCTTCTAATCACTTTTTCCAGTCTAATGATCCCCCCGCGAGCATCAAGGTCGGAACATCAGTCTTCGTGATGTCCACCTCCGAATCAGGTCCCGCTGGGACGTTTGGTAAGTGTTTGCTCAGGTATCACCCTCATTACCCTTATAGTCCTGATCCCCTGGCGCGCGGCTACTTCTACATTCGTGACATGATGGAAGATGGAATGACCTGCAAATTACCAGACGGCAGTCGAACTTTGATTATGAAACCAATCCAGAATCCCAGAAGTGGTAACTTTTTTTTTCTTCAAGACTTAGTATAATCCCAACTAGAGTCTAAGTAGCGGAAAGGTGGGTTAGACCGGGTACCTACCCCCCCTTCCAGCTCAAGCAAGTGCATCAACACGAATTCTGAGGATCTAAGCGAAACTAATCATTGAGATTCCAGCCGACCATTTCTCGGAAATATCATTTGAATCGTTTTTACGACCTGTTTTCCGAAAAAAATTGAATTTTCTTTCTAGGTGTGGTCCCTTTTGGAGGTGTCCTCACGTCGTCCTGCGTTATCAGGCATGAATTCACACTAATTTGAAGGAACTTTAAAAAAAATGAGAACAAGCCGTTTTAATTCTTTCACATGTTCAATCACTCAGAACTCGAATAAAAATTGCTTGGGGTAATTTTTTTAGTACTTTTCCTGAGGTAGGTACCCCGTCTTACCCACCTAAAAAAGGCGCGACTTGAGTTTTTTTTTTTTTTTTTTTTTTTTCATTTTACTCGAGTTACGGATCAGGAATAATAGCCAAGATGACATTGTGTACGAAGGAAGTCATGTGTTTACTTGGTGCAATTTCATTTTTTGAATTGAGTTATACTCTACAATAGTTATGGTACCGGGTCTTACCCACCTGTCCCCTAACATTGGCATATTTTGTTGGGCAGATTGACGATTGGCAATTCGTAAAATTAGGGAGAGTATTACGCCTCAATGGTGGTGTAAACAATATCGTTTATTAATAGATGCCAGATAAACAAAATTTACGAAGTAGATTTAAACACATTAAGATAAGAAAGTAAACAATAATTGTTAACTTTCTATTAATATATTAATAAACGATATTGTTTACACCACCATTGAGGCGTTTTCCCCTTTGTATTAGTTCCTCACAATAGATTACACCTAATTATTAGGTGTAAATTTTGACTACCATATGTATGCGCCAGTCAGATTGAGAAATGACTTAAGTTTACGCCAGTTTGGGAAGTACACTAACACGTTGTTATAATAGTTTAAACGAGTGCCTAAACATTTCGCATTGAATGAGAGTCATTCATTGCAACTTTTTCCTAAACCCTGTTTAGACTTATTTGGTTTTTGGTGATTTTTGGGCAAACTATCATACCTACGGGCATCACTCTGGTCTTAAAATTAAGGTAATAATATTTACTACAACTTTCTTTTCGGTTTTTTTTTTTTTTTTTTTTTAAGGATTAGTAGGTACTGTGGCCAATAAATCGCTCCGAAATAGACCAAAAGTTGAAATTTTCACTTTTTTGGAAAAAATATCTCGTTTTTTAGGGGCTGTATCTGGGGAACTACTAAAGCTACAGCGCTCCAGTACTACTCAAATTGTAGGCAATTTTATGTACTTTAAAAGTGATTAGGGTACAGATCTTCGTCAGAAGCTTTCTTCGGTGCTTTTCGGGCGAAAAACTGAAAATAGTGCAAAAATTTCGTGGTTTTTCGGCAGTATCTCCTGATGCAGAACTTTATGAGGGTTGCAAATCTAAATTTATACTATCTAGGTGAGCCGTAACAACATAGGTAATGAAAAAAATTTTACCACAATTAATGTAGGTTTGGGCTATTTTGCGTGTTTAGTATGACTGGCCTAAAGGCAAAAGGCATAACAACATGTTGTTATTGTCCTGCAGGACAATATCCCTACAATTGCGACAGTTTTATAACTACGACTATGGGGCCACCCCTGCAGGCTAAAGCCAGCCAACCCCCGACCCATCTGGCCTCAGACCCCTTCGCTTTCCGACAGTGAATGTTTTTTTACTGAAAACGTTTCATCCTTGGGTGGGGAATGGGGGTAAGGTAGGGTTTTTAAGCCCCCCCCCCCCCCCCCCATACACATACACAGATAAAGGAGCTAATCGCTCTAATGTTTGCAGGGATGACGAAAACTCGTAAAGCACCGAAAAGCCGACGACTATTTTTTTAAATACGTTTTATGAAAAATTAAATTTATTATTCGTTGATACCTATAAATTACCCAAAAATTAATTCTAGGTACCTACCTATAGGAAATTTTTTTTTCTTGTTAAGTTTGTGGAACACAGTAATGTGGATTAATCCACGCATAATTATGCGTTCGAAATAACTCCAAAAACGACACCTCATTCGACTTCTTGACATCCTTCAAAAGCCCCATCTATGATAGATCCCCATGGTGAAATCGAATCGTTCTAGGACACGATAAATGGAGTCTACTTCCAAAAATACATCGAAAACGAAACCTAACTCGACCTCACGCCGGGAACCCTTCAAAAACCCCTCCCATAGCCCCACACGTTTGGGGATTTACTTTCAGTTCTAATCTAATTTTCAGTCATCGACAACAACTGCTCTCCCGATCCACGCAATATGCCTGAGGCCTTGGGGAGTCGTCACAGTGAGCCTTCCTCGCAGAGGGCCAAAATGGACATAGTCTGCGTGATTGATCTCAACCAGCCTGACAATCTGAACCAACGCAGAGCTGCAGAGGAGGAAATCCGCCAGGCGAGCATTTCTGTGAATGGGTATCTGCAATTTATACCGGTCAGTGCCACTAATAGAAACCTGGAAATCTGACTCAAAGCAGCATCCAGCGCCTGGAATACAGGCTTAGGGATGTACTATATTAATAATACCTATAGGTATTTGTACTTGCGTCTCTCCGTAGATAATACTCCCAGTTATTATGTGCATGATACGTGGTGTTGCACTGGGACGAACGAAATCCAACTTTACGTGCACCAAATTTGTATTGAATACAAACCATAAACAAACAACATGAACGATAAGAAACACAGAAACTGACGTCAGTTATCGAAAATTTACAAGAGGTTTTTGTTAAGAACTTCAGTATTATTCTTCCCCTTCCGGTTTTTTCTGCAACGCAATTAGGTAATTATGATCTGCAACACAACTATCAATTTGATTGATATTATTTATTTGCCAGGGGAAATAACAGTAAATTTTATTAAAATAGAAAATTTATTGAGTAAAAATTAAAATTTTAGAAGAAGAAAATTATTTAATATTTCTTCTGGAACCTACATCGATGGTGCCTGGAGACATCGATGCTCGATAAACATCGATGTTGGGCATCGAACATCGGACATCGATGTCTCATGATGGGACGACGTCCCATTGGGACGTCCCTCTGAGAGTCTCAGTCTTAGGGATGTCCACACTGAAGAAAAATATCGATATTCGATATATCGATAGTTTTAAAAAATATCGTTTTACTAGGTCGATATATCGTAGAAAAATATCGATATTCGATATATCGTATAAAAAATATCGATGTATCGGATATTAGTCCAAATTTTAAAAAAATCCATGCCTTTCACGACTTTTGATTACTAGTAAATAAATAAGGGTTATAAATTCTTCAAAATTTGAAGAAGATTGTTTATATTTATTTTTAAACAAAAAGATTGTTTAAAGATTTGAAGATTTTTCATTAATTGTTGAGATTTAAAGATTAATTGTTTAATGATTTTTAAATTTTGATTTAAATTGTTTAAAGATGGTTTAAATTTGAAGATTATTTAATAATCTGTAATGAGTAGATAATTATTTGTAAAATCATAGAAACAATTTATTTTCTTAGTTTATAATGTTCTGACAAAACAGTCAGTACATTGCACTAAAATGAATTGCGTGGATCGGCTCACCAACATTAATTAAGTACATTATTAACTCTTCACACATGTGATTGTGAAGCAATTCGGTAAAGGGATTAGGTAATGAATTGAAAGCCGAGGTCTATTAAACGTAGTATTTGATTAGAAATACTTTCAGTCAAGTTACCTACACGCTCTTTGATCCTATTTCTATAGCTGGTGTTCGGATTTATGTCGGATCTCTCTCAAAAAATCGGTTCCCGATATTTAAAAAATAATATCGATATATCAGTGGAAAAAATATCGCCCAAAAATATCGATATATCGGCGGAAAAATATCGATATTTCGATATATCGATATTTTTTGAGCATCCCAGACTGAGTCAGTCTGAGACAAAGGGCAATTTTCTGCCCCCAGTGGTTCCGCGCGGATTGTTTATTTAGGTGTCACGTTTTGTTCCTATGATAAAACCCAACAGAATAATCTAGTTTTTATTGGTTAAACACCATTCGATGTTTCGGAAATATCCAATCCAATTTTCACGTAGCACGTTAAGGTCCGCCCTCGTGTCCAAATCGAGGAAATTTGTGGAAAAAAACAAGTTCACGGTACTTAGGAGAATCTCACACTGTTATCTGCTCTCTGTGATCTCACACAACTGACGCAATAATGAGGTACTCATCACTAATTTTTTGTGGTTTTTTATTCTTTCTTGATCAGTTGGTCAGTATCGTGAATCAATGGTAGGTACTTCCACGCAACTGAAATTAAATGTTTGATATACCTAATAATCTCTTCTCTATCTCTATCTCTACCTAATAAAAGGAGGATGGTTCTTGTTTGTTTGTCTGTCTGTCGGCAGCTCTGCAAGGTAAACGGCTCGGTCAATTTCGGTGCAGTTTTTTTTCAATTGACCGGTAAGTGGACATGATGATGCCCGTATTTTTAAATTTTTTTAAAAGGATTAGGTACATATTTAATTTTAATTTTACAGCTTTAATTTTACATATTTTTCGTCTGTGTGTCGTCACTTCACATCACGCGTAAAGCGACCGTAATTACTCCACTCGCGCCAAAGGCCGTTTAGGGGGTCGAAAAAATTACGAAAAAATACGAGCCGTATAGATCAGACCTGGAGGAAGACGTCGGTCAAATCGAAAATCGGAATTTCGCCCGGGAAATTCGTCGAAATCCCCGTCGAAATAATCGTTTTTTTCGCGTTTGTCCCACGTTTTTTCGGGTTCAATAATACCCAGTAAGGAGTCGTTTTTTGGGTATGGTATCCGCGAGCCAAATGGGCTACAATCTATGCCAAATCACATTCCGAAGTCGGATTTCAAAAAAACCGAGGGGGAGGGGGCGAGTTCACGGTGAGAAGCGAGTTCATCGTTTTAATTCGCGCGGGGTGAGGCTTGAGTTGCGTGGCTGCCGAACATCAGTGAGCTATTTATTGAGACTCTAACAGACTGTTTATTGAGCTATTTATTGAGACTCTTATATATATATAATTCTTGAAAATCTCTAGAAATTCAAAAATACGTTCTGAGATAGGTTGAGCGCCCTCAAGGATTTTTCCGTTTTCCCTTCCTTCAACCCCCTCTCCTTCCCTAAAGAAGAGAAGGAGTTGGGATTTCAGCCAATATTGATTCGATTATGATGGCATTTTCAGGGATTACGCGGGTTGTGCCTCCCAGATGTTATTGAAGGTGGAGTTTTCAAATTTGATTTCACTAGCACTTTGACAGGGCTGGGGGCCTTGCTTCGCTCGGCCGATCATTTTATCAGCCAGGGGAGGCATTTTTCAAACTTTTCAATTTGCATAGGCGTATTATTGATGGTGGAGTTTTCAAATTTGATTTCACTAGTTGTGGAGTTCACAATGTGGACCAATTGATTGCCCAAAAAGGTCGTTCTCGCCTCAGGCTTTCGAAATAACATCAGTGTGCACTCCTATTACAATCGATTCAGCGCCTCAAGTTCCTAATAGTATTATAATTTTTAATACTAATACTAATAGTATTATAATGTTTAACATATTATAATGTTTAGCATTTATAATGTTTTGACATGAATAATTATTAATTATTACACTTCGATGTTTATTGAATCTGTATAGTATTATTTTTATAGAAAAATAATAAACAACCGAGTAAGCATTTATAATGTTTTAACATGAATAATAATTAATAATTATTCCACTTTATTAATGTTTTATTTACATTTTTAACTATCCCGAGCGAAAACCGAGTAAGAATTTATAATGTTTTAACATGAATAATAATTAATAATTAATAATTATTCCACTTTATTAATGTTTTATTTACATTTTTAACTATCCCGAGCGAAGCATGGGTTTCCTGCTAGTATTACATATTACGTATGTCAATCGAAAGAAACGAATTACCATCTGCATTCAGAGAAAAAAGTTGGAGTCGAATGTTTGGAACTTATCATCGCTGATACGTCCACGCGAATAAAAGCCCACTATGAAACCGTGGTTCTGCCACGGGGATTAATTATCCGAGGACTAGTCGAATGAGAGGAAAAATCTGTTCTGCTAATTCGTCAAAATTGCCCTTTTTCTGAGAATTACTCTTGTGTTGCAGTTCGAGAGATTGGACTTTGGCGAAAGCAACGTACTGACAGCATTTTACAACGCAGACGTTGCCATTGTGGACTTGTCCATCCAAAAGCAGAAAACCGCTTTGTTTTACCATGTTGGAGTACGAGAGAGCTTCAACATGAAAAATAACTTTTTATTGTTCAATGCAACTGATCGAGAAGCTTCTCTCCGCTTGAAGGTGAGACCGAATGGAGTAATTTTTCTGAATTTCACCGGACGCGTAATGTACGTTTTTTTGTTTCCAGCGGAAAATCATGGCATATCCTCTGATATTTTACGTCGTTAGTGGCTGCTTGTGCACTGTGAGCAATCTCGATAACCAAGAGCCTCTCGAAACTGAGCCAGCTGAAAGGTTGTATTTGGCGCTTACCAAGAAGCTTCAAGGAGTAAAAGTGCAAGAAAAGTAAGTTACCTACCCTAAATCTGATACATATCTACTGGTTTCACAAAGTATATTATTGTGTGAGGGATTTCGAGGTGGTTTCTTTGAAGGGCGATTTTGTGGTGGACCAATCAGACCCTCGCCACCCATGTATGTAAAGTGGCCGCAATAAGAACTCGGAAAAGCGAGTAGAAGTGGTCTGAGGCCAGGTGGGATACGGGCCGGGGTTGGCTGGCTTTAGCCAGCAGGGGGCGGCCCCCGGTTCTGCTGTACTGGAGCCGCAGCCCGAGGACGAGGAGAATCATCTTAATTCTAAAGTACTCCTACAAGTCTGACACCACCAAAAAGTTGCTCCATGTGGTTTATCTGAGCTCTGAAAGGGCCCAAACTAGATTTTACCTTCCAAATGAATTCTTTTACTTTCACAAATTTTTTTCGGCGATTAGATGAGAAAAGTTGAAACCACCATAAAGTTGCTCCATGTGGAGTATCTGATTACAAAAGTTGCCCTAAATAGGTTAAAAATAGATGTTTCATACCAAATGAATCCCTTATCTTTCATCCTACATTTCTTTAAGAGAAAAAAAGCTACTAGGTGTGGGGCCATGTGGGATCAAAGCTGATTAAATTTCCTGAAAAAAAAAAAGAGACCAAGATTGCCTCGCTTGCTTCTTGCGTTTGGCCGCTAGAGCGCGCTGAAGTTTCACAATTTTTTCTAACGTAGGCAAAATCTTCGTATTCCTGACTTCCGAAGCCTATTATTCACCGCAATCGGCCCCCCGAACCACCACAGTTACCCTGACTCCTAATGATGTCCCCGCAGGTATTGAGAACTTTGGCCCACCTTCCACCCATTCCATTCTGAAAGAAGAATTCCATCAATCTTATTTATAACATACCATTTCAGAAAACACATCAAAGAAAAACTCCTGGCCGACTTGAGGAAGGCGAGAGACACTTACAATTCTGTCGAGCTCGGAGAATATTTGAGGAATCTGAGGAAGCGGCTGGACGACCCTCGTGTGCTCTGCTGCGAAGTTGTGTACAACATGTTGATCTCCTTCAGGGATATCCAGGTAGTTCAGTTGCAAACACTGACTAGCTCACGTTTTCAGTTATCGAAAAAACGGCCAAAAGCTATTAGAACATGATTTTCGTGGAATCTGATGCATTTCACGGGTCATATTGTCAGCTAAGGTCTGTTTGGTTCAATCTCCAACGGTTTCAAGCTTGGAAGTATGTTATTATGCAGGAAAAGTTGTTATCATCATGAACTTATCAGGTTTTGATTACAATCGTGCATCTAACATTTTGACGACGAAACTACCTGGATTTGTCTGCCTTTGCAACTATAACATCATACGTCATTTCATCGTACATTGGGTGTCCGATCAGAATTTTTGAGAAAATGGGCTTGATCAGGTATCCAAAAAATATGGATTTTCATCCAAAAATCATAAAACTTGTAGTTATAGTTTTTGACCAGATGGAGCTAAATTTGTATTTGTGGATATTAGGCCAGTCAATAGGCTGCTATAAAGAGTATGTACATGCTTACATGAAATATGCTGGAAGATTTTATGTTTATAATTGGTCTATTATGATGCCAATTAGAGGAATCTAGGGTTTCCCAACAAAATTTTCGATGGGACAAACCACGACTTTTAACACATAATGTTTTTACGGAGGTTATTTGAAGGTTTGAAGTTGTTGGGAGTAAAGCTGCCTTTGGCATAAGGTGTGTCAGATAATATCTGGTGGGGATAATAGATGGTGGGATATATTATATCCCACCATCTGCCCAACCGACCCGATCCCCCCCCCCCCTCCATGTTACCAAGAACCGCAACTCCTTCTAACCCCACCCCTCGCCCGGATTCGATCCCCCAGGCGGAATTTTTCTGACTTTTTTCGGGTTTTCTAATATTACTAGAGAACAAGTGATCCTAGCGATATTGTTCCCGTTAAAGTTCATAAAATTACCAACAATTTGCACTCCCTACAGTTGTTTGTACAGCTCCGTACAGCTCGTTGAAATCATTCAAATCAAATTGTCAAATTTCAACGAGCTTGCTGAATTTCAACTTCTGGGGAGGGGGATTGTTGGTAATTTCATGAACTTGAAAACAGTTCAGGTGAACAATATCGCTAGGAGCTCTTGTTCTGTAGTAATATTTGAAAAATCGAAAACGTCAGAAAAAATCGTAGTTTTACGCTGCCCAGAGTCATCCCATCGAAAATTTTGTTGGGAAACCCGGAATCCTCTTATTGGCATCGTAATAGGCCAACTAGGGGGCCACCCCGCAACCGTATCATCCCATCTGTAGTCCTTTACTCGGTTGATGGTCCTTGTCATTCCTGCGGGCGAGCTCAGTGCAGATTCATGGCAATGGGACTGCTGGCCTGTGTGATCATTTAATGATCACACAGGCCAGCAGGGTGATGGGCGGGGCCTTTGAGGGCCGGCAGTAGGGGGTGTCGCGTTGGAGAAAGATGAAGAGAATCGCCAGCCTGACGATGGACCGTGTCATTTTGTTAGTGGACTCATCAGAGTAGGACTGATGCAAGTTGATGATGTGGAGTACCACCAGTTGGTCTTTGGGGAGGTCGTCCATCGTGACGGAAGATTCCTCCTCATAGTTCCAGGGCAGACAATCTGCTATAGGTACTATTGGGTTTACCTGCCTGCGACACGAGGGTGGCGGAGGGACTCCTTTTATACAATAGAGTTCCGTGCAGTTATTATTACACTTTTTCGACGAATTGCCTAAAATTGTTTCAGGATTATGACTCGATGGTTCAACTAGTCGAGGATTTGAGGACAATCCCCAACAACAATGAATATCTACAAGCACCAGTACGGTTCCTGTACCCCTTTGCCTTAAATAGGTATGCACGATCCAACACGTTCTATTTTCCCTCTTTTTCCTGTTATTGTAACGCCCACTGTTTTCCTTTTCCAGACGAAACAAAGAAGGAGACAGAGAAAAAGCGCTGCAGGTCATCGAAGAGGCTTTGGAGAAAGAGGAAAATCGCATCCCCGACATGATTTGCCTCCGTGGTAGAATATACAAAGATAAATTCGTAGAGTCCGAATACACAGACATGGTCAGCCTCGAAAAGGCGATCCTCTCTTACCGCGAGGGGTTTGAAGAACAGCCGAATGAATACGCCGGAATCAATCTTGCCACACTTCTGGTCATTCAGGGGAACGAGTTTTCTAAGTCTGAAGAATTGCAGCACATAGGTGAGTTGTGTCTCCCGACTGAAAATCTCAATCGGTTTTGTTGGTAGCCTTGACAAAGCCTTTTTCCACCTGCAGGCATTACGCTGAACAATTTAATCGGGAAGAAAGGAAGCTTAGCCTCGTTGAAAGACTACTGGGACGTGGCCACCTTCTTTGAGATCAGCGTACTCGGCGAAGACTACAACAAGGCTGTGCAGGCTGCCACTTGCATGTTCAAATTGAAACCTCCTGATTGGTACGTCGTTGACGATCAGTCATTATTGCGTCATTGCTATGGAGGGTATTATTGTAACTTACTTGTCATACGTGTTCCTTGTTCACAACTCCACTCAGGTACCTGAAATCAACCGTTGGGAACATCAGGTTGATAAATCGTCTTCGAAAAAGAGCGGAGGAGTGCGAGCAACAGGTGACCCCTGAGCAGCAGGTTTTCGAATTTTGGATGGATTACTTTGACGAAGCCTTGGAACCCGATCTGAAAGACACCATACGTTTTCCGGTTTGTTTGAGTGTTTTAAGGTTTTGGGCTAAAATTCCAGTTATTATCATCCCTCAAACACCTTCAATCAGTCCATGAATTATTCAACGGGCTGAAAACGTCAGAATTTCGCAATTTTGACATCGTTTTCGGATTCAGTACGCTTCCACACATAATATGGCTGTGAGGAATGGTCAACTAGATATTATCTACCTACATGTATATGAATTGCTTTCTTTCAAAACTGTGTTCATCCACTTTCGATATTTTTCGGGATATTGCCAAAAATGACTCACTCTCTCAATTCCTCAAAGTTGAGATTTCAAACTAATATTTAGCAGTTTTCATATTGGAATTATGGGGGATATCCAACTGGGTACATTAGAGGCAAACAGCACAGTCTAGCTGTGTACAAAAAATTAGGCTAAGTACAAACTCCCCTGACCTGCGACAGCCCAATTGGGTACAAACCGAAAGAACGGGGCACCAACCATGGTCTTGTATGTAAGGAAAACTAGATCGTAGGTCGTATGTATTTGTCGCAGTCATTTTGTCAAATCCGTCATTTTACTAAATGCCTAGGCAAACTGTCAAATTTGACAGATTGCCTAGGCATTTAGTAAAATGACTAGGCGATTAACTAAATGATGGGCAGGGGTCCGGCAAATTGTAAAACGAGTGAGGTCGTGAATATCTAGTGTTTAATAGGACTTTAATATATTTTCCTTGACTATAATACAAAACATACAATATCAATATACAATGCAATATTATCAATACAAAATTTGTGTATTTTGTCAAATGGCGATTCTTTCTCTATCCACCTAGATCGTCAAGAAGTCAGAGTCAGGGTCCTATCACTTTATTTTCACATGGAGAGCTTCCGTGGCAGCGAGATGAGCAGCACGGCGTCAACACGCCAGCTTTCGTTCCAACCCTCCACGTACTTTCTTTTGCCTGGAGTATGATGCCCTCGATGCTCCTACTGTCGGGTGGTCCTCGATCAACTTTTGGAACTTGTTCGATGACTGTATCTCCTACCTCAAGTGCATCGTGAAGCTTTGATGACCTCTGGAGCATTCGCTTGGCTGCGATTTCTTGTTTTGCACGACAGTCATCGCATTTCAGTATTGCACGCAGATCTTCCTCTCGCAGGCAAAATTCGCAGGCAATTCGTTCTTCTGCTGTTGAACTCGTTGTCTTATCGCAGTGTTCACATCCTCTATCAGTCGACGCACCTTCATTCGACGATTTTTCACTTGAGTAGAGTACGACATCTTCTTCGTCAATAACTTTGTCAAGCGGTTCGGTGGGGATCTCACCTGATACCGCACACCGTTGCTTTGAGCCTACGGCTACAATTCTTAAACATGGAAAATAAATTAAAGGCCTATTATTCATTAGATCACGACCTCACTCGTTTCACAATTTGCCGGACCCCTGCCCGTTATTTAGTTAATCGCCTAGTCATTTTACTAAATGCCTAGGAAATCTGTCAAATGTATGTTTTCTTCCAACAAAAACGAATATTTGACAGTTTCCCTAGGCATTTAGTAAATCACATATGCGACATATATAATAGCAAAATTCGAAAGCAAGGAGTGGCTTTCTCAAAGTCCATGTCCAAGAAACTCAAATACTTAGTACCATATCAGTGAACAATGTGTCGTCCGGGCGTAAGTTCAACGTTGGACGATCCCCAATTATCATAGATGATAGTATAATCTACTGATAATATTATCAGTAGATTATCAGTAATTTATCACCTACATTACACTGAGTTTTGGTGTGAAATTTGGATAAGTTGAGTTTTGGTGGTAAATAAGTCAATAACCCTGTGTAGGAAGGTACATTTTTTTTCCCCCAAAAACTTCTTATTATCCAGTACGTATTAGGAATTCTGACCAAGTTACGAGCAAGATATACTTACAAAAAAATTGATTAGTTAATGCTTTTTTTTTTGTTTCTACTAACTAAAAACAAACTTTGAAACCCCAAATTAGCTAAAGAAACCCAACATTCTAATGCGATTACAAACAGCTGCAAATTTTACATGAGAGTCTATTATTCTTCAATATAGGTTAATTGTGCAAAAATTAATTCTGTCATTAACAATAAAATAAAAAATAAAAAATAAATAAAATAGGTAAATAAATAAACAAATAAATAAAAATTGAAAAAGTTAAAAAAAAAACCTTGTATAATCTAAGTCTAAGTCGTTCTCTCTCCCTAACCACCTCATTCTTGTATAATGTTTGGACAGAATCTGTCCACAACTGATGTAGACCTCGAAAAATGGATTATGCGTCCAACATTACTTGGAAAACGACCTCTTATTAAATAAGAGGTCAAATTTTGACCTCCTGGCATCCTGCAGAAGTTCCAATGGTAACCCCATGATAGCTCCATAATTCCCCACGGTGAAATCGGATCGTTCTGGGACCCTCAAAAAAGGATTCTACTTCCAAAAATACTTCAAAACGACTCAATAGCCGAAAACCTTCAAAAACCCCTTCCGTAGCCCCTTTTTTGCCCTTCAGAGCCCCAAGGTAACTTGAATTTTACCCTTCCTGATTTCGATTAAAACGCCTAACGATTTGCAGCTATATCGCTCCATTTCAGCGCTGCCCACTTGAAATTCTTCGAGCAATGTAATCTCTTCCATTCATCAGGCCGTATCTACATGTACATAGGCAATCACATGTACAATGTAGTAGTTGACAGCCTCGAGAGTTGTAGGTTGTACATGTCATGACATGTACATTGTACAACCTACAACTCTCGAGGCTGTCAACTACGCTAAACTTACGCTGTTTTCAGGTTCTCATCCTGGAGCCCTCCAAAGTATTCCTGCCGAGCTACGTGATGGTCAACCTGGAAGCCGACGAGAAGTCCATAACGATCGACAACGTCTGCTTCGAATGTTCGAAAGGCACTAAGTCTTGCAAAAAAAAGCACACTTGGAACTTCACGGCTGCCATGATCCGCAACAGGAGGTGAGATGAGCAGAATAAGTACCTACTTTCACTTTGTAGTTATCCGCCACTCAATCCCTACTTAATGACGATCATCACTATTCTGTGTATCAATTCATTTCTTTCAAAGAAAGAATTTCATCCCGCTTATTTTGAACATATTGTGGCAAGATTTTTTGACGTTTTCTAATTTATTTTGCAGTTTGTACAAACGAGATGATCGCTGCTTGTTCCTGTACGTACACGAGGACTCCGACGACTTTCAAATGTTCTTCCCTTCGCAATTGTCGAGGCAGCGATTTTACCTACTTTTGTCGGAAATCCTCGCCGATCAAGATGGCGATCGGATGGATCTCGACACAGACGTGGAGTCTGAACAAATAAACGTTAGATAATTGAGAATTTAAAATAAATAAAATAAAAAAACGTGAAAAAATCAACAAAAATCATGGAAATAAATTGAAACGAGAAATGGGCTAGGATACCGTATCTCGACTAAAATGTTTTTCTGAACGAATTTCATAACTTGTAGCTGTAGTAGTGAGTTTTGGGCTTCTTCAATCTAATTCAAATCTCCAGGACCCTCCGAAAATTTCAATTTTTAACAATAATTATTAAAATGGGTTAGGGTGGGGAATGGGTTCTTGGCGTAGGGGCTCCCTCATTGGTTGTTCTTCGGAGGGGAATGGCTGTATTCATGGGCACCAACACAACAAAACCAAGAAGAAGAAAAAAGAGAAAATGAGTAGAAAAAATTTGGCATTTTGAATTCAGTCAGCTCCTCTTTAAAGCTCAATTTCCTGGAAATTTTTATTAGATTAGGTTTGATCCAGGTCTAACTGCGTCTGTTAACAAAAGTTGACAGCTGTCGACAGCAGTCCCAATGCCTTCTGAATCGCTGTTGAGTTCTGTCGAACAGCCCATCTGATGACCTGGAACGCGATCTGTCAACAAACCAAGTCACATGAATCACCGTGAAGTAATGCTACACAATTTAATTACTTCATGGTGATTCACGTGACAGTAAATTTCAAATGGAAAAATCCAAGTGATAATTTTTGGTTTATTTTATTCAGTATTCTGAATAAAAAGGTTGATTATTATCAACCTTTTTCAAGAGAGGAGTATCATAAGGGCGGGAATGAGTCATTCAGGGCCCGTTTAATGTGTTTGAGGGTATTTACGAGGACGTGAGTACAACTTGAGGCGCCGAGCACCAGAATAAAGTGAGAAGGTTATGAGAGAGTTTTCAACTGGGTAGGGTTACCCTAGTCGTCAGAACCCAACCGAACTCATTCGAGCTGTCCGTTTTCGGCGGACAGCAGTTGAACTGCAGTCGACCTACAAATCGACCTGGAACAGCTGGCGACGGCGACTTTTCGCCGACCCATCGACCTGGAACAGCAGTTTTCTCAACTGCGCATGTCTCCTTCGATTTCAGTCCGTCAAAGCTGGAACAAACCTATTGTTGGAACCCAAAACTCGCTACCTGCTAAAAAACCTACTACTGCTTCAAATTATGAAGCTCTTTCTGAAAAAAATGTTAGTCAAGATCACGGCTGGTTGAATACCAGTATTCCAGTATACCAGTATTCAACCAGCCGTGGTCGAGATGTGGTTCCCCACCCCAAGTCTTCTGAAGGTTGTCGTCTTGACGTGCCTCCCGGTGAACACACCAGTTAGGTGTGTTATTTACTCAAATATGGAGAATTACCACACAAGGTCGCCGGCCACTTTGGCAAATTTGATGAACACCAGTTAGGATTTCTGTCGCCTATAGCGAATTTGGCTACATGTGGTTTTTGTTTCAGTTTGAATACGATTATGACGACAAAAACCGGAAAATCTCTCTGGGGGAAGGCTCGTATGGAAAAGTCTACCAAGCTAGAGATCTGAAGACGCAGGTGCTCATCGCCATTAAAGAAATCCCCGAAGCGCGCATTGGGTAGGTTTTCCTCTGTCGTGTACTCCGTGATTCAATGCTGCCAACTTTAGTAACTTGGTGATGCACAGTGGGATTTGGCCAAGCTGGGAGGGAAAAAATGCTGGGTACAATTACAGACAGACTTGAGCACTTAGGGGGTCAGTTGGCATAGTTCACAGTAACAATATATCTTATGCCTGCCTACCAACCCCGGCAGTATGCCAACTGTCCTCGACCATACCTCCTGGGGAAAAATGGCTGCCACCTGCGCCATTAAAAGCCAATCACTCCGAATAACCCAAGGATTTTGTTCTTTAGATTGAGCAAAGTACGGAAAAATTGCCATAGTGATCAATTTCAAGCAAGATACACACCAGACAAGAAATTGTTGAACTGAAAATTTTTACTTACTTACAAAAAAAGGTTTTTTTCCTGAGCGACAGGAGCAAAATCCTCCGCTAATGAAACTTTGTGTGCAACTGAAATACCATCAGAAAGTCACGTGATGAGAGAGGTATCCCTGCCAGGAGAGGTTTTAAAGCGACTATGCCAACCGACCCCTTATCTGGCAGCAGTGGTGGAATGGAGTAGATTTAATCATTTCTGGGGAGTTTCATCGAATTATTTTTGTCGAAAATGTCGAACGTTTATCACTCATGGCATGTTCTTTTGAACTATTCAACCAGGTTCAGAGACTTACAACCCCTGCAAGACGAAATCAGGCTGCATTCTCAACTGAGGCATCGGAATATTGTCCAGTACCTCGGCTCAGTGACTGAAGACAACTATCTGAAAATAATCATGGAGTTGGTGCCAGGAGGTTGGTATTCATGAAGGGTCGTTGAGTACGCATGGCAATTGTAGTTTTTCAACCTGTGCGTTTTTATCAGGGAGCCTGTCTGATCTTCTAATGGATAAATGGGGTCCTCTCATGGGCAACGAATGTGCCATCGTGCACTACACTCGTCAGATTCTGCAAGGACTCAAATACCTGCACGACCAGAAGATCGTTCACAGAGATATTAAAGGTAAAAAGTAATTCCATCAATATCATTTTTTGCATTCTTGAGTTTAGTTCTGAACTGCCAGAACCTCTCTGCGAACTCAACTATGATTTATTGATTCTATTGTGTTTGGACAGGTGGTAACGTTCTCGTCAATAAGTACAGCGGCGTGTTGAAAATATCAGACTTCGGAACCTCCAAGAGGCTCGCAGCAGTCGAGCCTTCTGCAGCTACCTTCACCGGCACGGGGCGGTACATGGCTCCCGAAGTCCTTCACATACCACAGCGCGGCTACGGCCCTCCAGTAAGTGACTGATATTTCCCTCACTTCGCCTGCCGCACGGCTGAACTCCTTTTTCACCTTCGCAGGCCGACATTTGGTCTCTTGGCTGTACAATTGTGGAGATGGCTACGGGGAAACCTCCTCTCGAGGGCTTCGAACTGGGGGCCGTCATTTTCAAAGTTGGCTCCCACGAAATGCACCCCGAGATACCCGAAGGGCTTTCCGAAAAAGCCAAATCCTTCACAAAGCGGTGCTTCGTCTTCGACCCGACCCACAGGGCCACTGCATCCGAACTACTCGAAGACCCCTTCTTGGCTGAGTGAGTTACTTTGAATTGAGTGCACGATAATTTATTGAACTGTTCGTACATCATTAGAGTCTTACGTTTATAGCAAAAAGAAATTATCCAGACCAAACGTTGATCCTCAACAGAAGGCTTGGAATAGGAGTGAGTCCGATCCTGTTCGTCCTTTCATCGAGGAACACTTTTCTGCCAATGATCCGTCAGTGCCCAAAGTGTGGAGGTATAATCTGGTGATGTCAATTAGTTTTATAGCTTCTAATCTTGAACAAATCCTCGTTCATGTGTGTTTTTTCGAATGATTTTCAGGAGAATTGTGATGAGTTGTGGCGATGATCTGGGATGGGGTAATTCTGTGCCAAGGTAAGCCCCGGAAGAAAACCAGTTAAATTCAATTTGAAAGTGATTGTTACTGTGTATGTTCATAGTAGATTAGTGAGGGATTGCTCAGAAAGGGGGTTCAGGGTGCCCCCAGCTTATTGTGCCTGAGCGCTCCAGTTCTTGTCCAAGATGCTTGTTCCTCGGTGAGACTTTGGTTTCTTGACTGGGCCCGAAAATGGAATGTGACCAATGCATTTTGAAGGAGCGTTTGCCTTCTTTCTTTCGGCTAATAGTGAGTGGTACGGTAGGATGCATAGTTTTCAAGTTATAAGCGATTTTGTGGGAAAAGTCGACATTTTTAGGATGAAGCTGTTTTTTTTTTGCAAACTTCAGATTCGAATTCAGCTCACCGAAGAAGAAAAAAAAAGTGTCTGCCTGTTGGGTTTATTGCCGCTTGTAGGATACCTAATCAGTCATTAAGCCATATTTATTCTAACAACTAACGTTTCTGTTACGCCTACTTTGAAAAGGCGACGTGGTCAGCAAATCCCACGCGATTCATTTTATTTCAATCGCAGCCCCTGGTTCAGCCGAACAAAACACGCCTAATTTGAAATGTCTTAAAGCGTTTATTTGTACCTAAGTGAATTTTAATTTTGTTGCCGTTTCAAACAATCTTTTCTCACATTTATCTCATTTAGAAGCAGCTTTGCAGAAAACCCCCTGTCCCCTGAAATCGAAGGCGGTCTGAAACCTCCGCTGGAACAGGACCAGTTCTATCTGACCAGGAAAGACCGACAACGGCGGGAGACGCTCTTCAAAGTGCTGAATGAAGATCAGGCTGAAATTTGCGAAAAATGGCTGAGCCACGTTCAGGATTCGATGTTGACGAAAGTGAGTTGTCTTCCATAAATCAACATTTCATTTAGTAGTAGTACACCGGGTTAATGGACCATAGAATTCTCATAGTGACTTTCATTTTCACAATTTCACGACCAGAATCCTTCACGAATTCCTTCCACTTTTATTCCACATGTTCATCAACTGTAGTTGGAATATTTCCCAAATTTTCAGATTGATAACTTCAAAACGTAAAAAGTAAAAACGCTGCCAATTTTACACAAGGGTTTATTCTTTGATATAGATTACTTGAGCAAAAATTATTTCTGTGTCAATGAAAACATTATTGGAAAAAATGTTTTTTTCGTTTTTTTTTCTTCAAAATTTCGACAAAATACTCGGTTTACCATCTAGTTGTGCCCGCAAAGTTTTCAGTCCGATCGCCCAAACCCGTGGGGCGCTATCGGGCTAAAATGGGGCTATGGGAGGGTTTTTTTGAAGGCTTTTAGATATGGGATCGCGTAAGGTGTCGTTTTCGAAGTATTTTTGGACGTAGAATCCATTTTTGGGGGTCCCGGAACGATCCGATTTCACTGTGGCGATCTACAGGGCTTTCATGGTGCTAAAAAGGGGATTTTTGAAGGATCCCAGGAGGTTAAACATTTTTCGAGTAGAAAATAAAAAATTCAAAAAAAAAAATCCAAAAAAAAATTTTTTTCCAAAATTTTTTCTATTGACACAGAAATAATTTTTGCACAAGTAACCTATATCAAAGAATAATAAACCCTTGTGTAAAATTTGCAGCGTTTTATCATTAAGGGTTCAGATGGCTAGACGTTCTTCCCTGCGTCCTTATTCCATTACTGTAAGGGGCTATTCCACTTACCCCGGTTTACCACTTACACAATGACTTGGTGCAGCGATTAATATTATTTTTTGCCTGGTTTCAATAACCAATTTATCGATATGGATTGTAGCGACATCTGGAGTTGCTGAACACAGCTCTTCGTCACATCGTCCGTGACAAGAAAGCAGTCCTGGAAGTCGCCGAGTTGAAAGCGGAATTCAACGGAGACGAACGACTTTTCTCTCGCTTGCAGTTGGCCTTACTGCATTACAAAAAAGTGGTAAGCGTCAATCCAGTGTCTACAATCGTGGTGGCCGCTGTGTAGATGGTTGATAGGACTGATTCATTTTGTAGGTGAATCACGTGTTGAGGAGCAAAAATATCCAACCTCATTGGATATTCGCTCTGGACGACCTGCTGAGTAGTTCGGTGGAAGTCGCCAGCTCTCTCCTTCCACCGGGTAAGCCAATTTTGCCTCCGATTGCCTCATCATCCAGCTCACTCCTTCCACCGGGTAAGCCATTCGCCTCTGATTGCCAGTGAACAGAATTAGCATGTGACAATTGTTAACTGGATCCCATATGACAGAAGTGAGCCAGGACAAGATTTTCGACCCGGCCGTTACCTCCTCGAACACGAACTCGGAAGTGAACTCTCAAAGAACGAGTGTCAGTTGCCAGACGTCGGACAAGTTGAGCCTCACGGCGAAGTTCAACGTGGTGAAAAGTGAAAACAACAGGTCAGTGTGAATTGCACTGAATTTAAATGGATGTTGGTTTATTATTCTTGGAATAATACACCTTTGTAATCGCGAGGGGGGTTGACGTCTCCGATCGGCCTCAAAATTTGACAATCCGTTTCAAGAGGTCTAGATTCCAAAAACAAAATGTCCGTCCGCTGTACGCCGGTAGGATTTTTTTTTAAATCTGAAATTTTGACAAAATACTCGGTTTACCATCGTGTTGTGCCCGCAAGGTTTTCAGTCCGATCGCCCAAACCCGTGGGGCTCTATGGAGCTAAAATGAGGCTACATGAGGGTTTTTGAAGGCTTTTGGCTATGGGATCGAGTTAGGTTCGCTTTCGAAGTATTTTCGGGCGTAGAATCCATTTTCAGTCGTCTCGGAACGATCCAATTTAACTGTGGGGCTCTATAGGGCTTTCATGGGGCTACAAATGGCATTTTTGAAGGATCCCAAGAGGTCAAATATTTTTTCAAGTGTAAAAAAAAATTTTTTTCCAAAATTTTATTCATTGACACAGAATGGGCTAGGGAACAAGGTCAGACAAATGGGAAAATTCGGCCGAACATAGTTGAACTAATAATGAACAAAGTACTCAGTACAGTAACTGTCAGCTAACTGTTAGCACTGAGAAATTAGGTGTCTGAGCAGAGGAAATCACTATAGTGAATGTTTGGCGTTTTGAATTTTCCCGCGGTGACACTTTAACTAATCCACCAGAGTGCACTCGCACCAAAAGTAGAAAGTGTCCAAAAAAATATTTTTTATTATTAGTTGTTATGTTGGTGAACATGAATATGGTCTGTCCCGTCACGCTAGCGTCAGAACAAATCCGAACGACTATTTTCCTTGAGATTTCAACTTTTCTGATCTCGTGAATCTCTCTGAATTCGTTCTTTTAGTTCATTGGCTGACCACCAGAGAGCACTTCTTGGAAGCGCCACTCTTCACTCCAGATTCAAAGTTGAAATTTTCTAAAGTGCCCTGGAAATTTGTATTACACCGTAGGAGCCCAAAACTCACTGCTATGGCTTCAAATTATGAAGTTATTTCAGAAAAAACGCTGCAAATTTTACACAAGGGTTTATTATTCTTTGATATACGTTACTTGTGCAGAAATTTAATTCTGTAAATGAAAAAATTAAAAAAATTTTTTTTTTGGATTTTATCTCAAAAAAATTTTTTTTTTGGATTTTTTTGTTCAAAATGTGTTTTTTCAAAAACTCTGTATTTTTTACTCGAAAAATATTTAACATCCTGGGATCCTTCAAAAATCCCATTTTTAGCCCCACGAATGCCCTAAACATCGCCCCAGTGAAATCGGATCGTTCCGAGGCCCCAAAAAATGGATTCTACGTCCAAAAATACTTCGAAAACGACACCTAACTCGATCCCATAGCTAAAAGCCTTCAATAAACCCCTCCCGTAGCCCCATTATAGCCCCATAGCGCCCCACGGGTTTGGGCGATCGGACTGAAAACCTTGCGGGCACAACTAGATGGTAAACCAAGTATTTTTTCGAAATTTCAGATTTTTCAAAAAATTCCTACTGCCCAAAACGGCCTGGACGGCGTACGGCCTGGACGGACATTTCGGATTTAGAATGTAGACCAATTGAAACGGATAATGTCAAATTTTGAGCCCGATCGGAGTCGTCGACCCCCGTCGCGAAAACATAGGTGTATTATTCCAAGAATAATAAACCAAAAGGATTATTCGACATTCGGTTCCCGGGCCCATTAATTTTCTCACGAGTACCTATATCAAACCTATATCACGCACGGTAACCTATATCAAAGAACAATAAACCCTTGTGTGAAATTTGCCGCGTTTTTATTTATCGTTGGCGTTTTTTGCAGGTTGATTCAAGAGATGCTTGAAGCTCAAAAGAACTTGCAGTCTTTCCTTGGACAGATGTTGGATATCCAAGGAGCGTCGTTGGCTGCCATGAAGGAGATTGCAGACAACTCCCAACTTGTCGCTCAGGCGCTCACGAACCTCGTCCAAAACACAAACAATAACAACAACCACTGGTAAACCATTACCAGTCCCCCAAAATGTTGCTCCCTCTAGGTTGCGGAGGTGCATTGACAACGTCTTCATAAATTATTTACCTGCTCAGTCATCAAATCTTGTAGTAGAGGATGTCTTATTTTCAGTTGAGCCCTCTTTGGCTCCTCTAATCAAGAAATTACGTTTCGTTCTATTACAAATAAAACGAAAAACTTGAAATTTTTTAGCATAATCTATTCATGACCGATTGGAACTTTGCTTATAACCCCTTGATTGATGCCCTTTGGGCTCTGTTTGTGGAGCAATTCCTACTTAGCCTGTAATACGTTCCCCTATAAAAGTTTTATAGGGGAACGTATTACAGGCAGGAACGTCTAATAGTTTTATAGTATAAAACTATTAGACGCACAAAAAACAATAAGACTAGTTCAAAAAACGCTGCAAATTTTACACAAGGGTTTATTATTCTTTGATATAGGTTAGTTGCGCAAAAATTATTTCTGTGTCAAAAGAAAAAAATGTTGGAAAAAACAATTTTTGGATTTTTTCTTTTGATTTTTTTTTTCAAAAATTCTTTATTCTTTACTCGAAAAAATTTAATCTCCTGGGATCCTTTAAAAATCCCATTTTTAGCCCCATGAAAGCCCTATAGATCGCAACAGTGAAATCGGATCGCTGCGGGACCCCAAAAAATGGATTCTACGTCCAAAAATACTTCGAAAACGACACCTGACTCGATCCCATAGCCGAAAGCCTTCAAAATCCCCCTTGTGTAGCCCCATTTTCGCCCCATAGCGCCCCACGGGTTTGGGCGATCTGGCTGAAAACCTTTCGGGCACAACTAGATGGTAAACCGAGTATTTTGTCAAAATTTCAGATTTTTAAAAAAATTTCTACTGCCCAAAACGGCCTGGACGGCGGACGGCGCACAGTGGTCCAGATCGCTAATCTAGCGAATCAAAAATGTTAGCTCCCCAGGTTTTTCATTTTGGTACGTTTTGAATACGTCTCTAGCTAGGTTTTTTTCACGCTGAATCCGATGGTGAAATCAAATTTTGGCTATGTTGAGCCGTTCAGGAAATATAATTACCTAAAAGTGAGGATACCAAGCGGAATGAAGAATACAATATTTTCTAACGATAATGCAATATATTTGGGTAGTATGAGAAGTGATTTCATCCTTCTATTGCACATTACGAACTAAAGAAAAAAATACTCATGTTTTTCAGGAAAAAAAAATCAGAAAAATGGAAAAATAAAATTCAGACGCGAGCCATAACATTCATTATAGTGATAATATCATGTTATGTCATCATATTATGTCGCTTAATACTAAATCACTATCATTTCCTTCGTCATCAAATTCTGACAGACCATCTGCTAACAATTTACGGACTTCGTCGTCTAAATCTTCCGTCTCCTTTGATGGCGGGAAAATTGTCACGCTGGTTATCACTGGGTCGGATGTTACAAGGGTTACAAGGGTCGGATGTTGCAAGCTGCAAGCTACTGGGTCCGCCTCATCTCTTTTTCCCCCTTGCCTCATTTTAATTTGTACTGCGCGACAAAGTTCACCCAATGAATTTTCCTCGACTAGTTTTCTTACTAGTCTATTTTTTGTGGATTTACTAGCATCACTGAAGAGTTTCCGAGGCCTCCCCTTAGTCTTCACACTGCTGGTCATACAAGTTGTGTCGAAAAAAACATGTCTTCCATCCAACCATTTTCCGTGTTTGAGTAGAAAAAACGATTGAGATCGATGGCATTGATCCCAATATCTTTTGCATATTTTCAAAAAATTTGTCATGTTTACTTTGAATGGCAGTCTTTGGTCTTTGGCCGGTTAGGGTGTAAATTTGCTGTATAGTTACTTATTGAGGTCCGCCCATCTTAAAAATTGAAGTTAGCATCTTTTAGGATTCCGAATAACACTCTTCTCTCAATAGAGATTTTCAGACCTGTAAAACGAAAAAACGCTGCAAATTTTACACAAGGGTTTATTATTCTTTGATATAAGTTACTTGTACAGAAATTTAATTCTGTCAATAAAAAAATTCTGTCAATAAAAAAAATTTTTTTTTGGATTTTTATATTTCAAAAAAAATTTTTTGAGGCGATTTTTTTTCAAAAATGTGTTTTTTCAAAAATTCTTTAATTTTTACTCGAAAGATATTTAACTTCTTGGGATCCATCAAAAATCCCATTTTTAGCAACATGAAAGCCCTATAGATCGCCACAGTGAAATCGGATCGTTCCGGGACCCCAAAAAATGGATTCTACGTCCAAAAATACTTCGAAAACGACACCTGACTCGATCCCATAGCCAAAAGCCTTCAAAAACCACCTTCTGTAGCCCCAGAGCGCCCCACGGGTTTGGGCGATCGGGCTGAAAACCTTGCGGGCACAACTAGATGGTAAACCGAGTATTTTGTCAAAATTTCAGATTTAAAAAAAAATTCCTACTGCCCAAAACGGCCTGGACGGCGGACGGCGTACGGCGTACGGCTTACGGCGTACGGCGTACGGCGGACGGACATTTCGGATTTTGAATGTAGACCACTTGAAACGGATAATGTCAAATTTTGAGCCCGATCGGAGTCGTCGACCCGCGTCGCGAAAACATAGGTGTATTATTCCAAGAATAATAAACCAAAATTAGTTTTGCCAAAAAATTACGCGATGAGGGTGAGCGACTGGCTGCCTCGTATATCGAATGGAAAAATACCGAGAGTCTTACTTTAAAAACGAATTATTTGAAGTTGAGGTCCGCTTATAAGTTGAAAATCAAACGGGCCAAGGAAAATGATAGTGAAAAGCGGATTTTTTCATCTGCAAATCCAGTTAAAGCAATGTGGGATGAAATAAACGCAAACCGTAAAAGGATCAAAGTCAGCATCAAAATTTGATTTAATCACGGCTGAGGAATTTAATAGATTTTTTGTTAATGTCCCTGCTGATATTGTGAGTAACCTCCAAACCAGCAATGCGGATCCTTTAGTTTTTGTAACCCCGGAAACTGTCCCGTCTTTTAAATTTTCTTCTATTCAGCCACAGAACGTATTGAAAATCATTTCTAGTTTGAAAAAGTCAAATGGGCCAGATGTTTATGGGATCAAGTCGAGTATGTTGAAGCAGGAGGCACTGGCTTTACTGTTTCCACTCACTCACCTCATAAACTCCTCTGTTGAAGCGGGGATCTTCCCTTCAGTTCTCAAGTTGCAGAGGTCATCCCATTTTTCAAAAAGAGTAATGTGTTGTCCAACCACAGACCGATCTCTAAGCTCCCTGTTTTATCAAAAGTCTTTGAAAATTCCCTTAAATTCAATATTAATGTATATTTTGAAACTAATGACCTATTCAGTAAAGATCAATTTGGTTCTCGTCATGGCAGGTGTACAAAAGACGCCACAGAAAAACTAACCGACTTCGTGACACGAGCATTTGAAGACGGAGAATATTCTTCTGCCACATTTATTGACGTTGAAAAATGCTTCGATTGTATCTCCCACCCGCTTCTCGTTAATAAACTCTACAATTTCTCCGAGAGTGCCCGCTCCAAGGTTTCCAGCTACCTTTCGGGTAGATCCCAGGCAGTCCGCCATAATGATGAAATATCTTGTTTCTTGCCTGTGGAGTATGGGGTACCGCAGGGTTCTGGGTATATTATTCCTGATTTTTATAAATGACCTGCCCCAATGCACTGATTCACAAACATTGCTGTTTGCGGATGATACTTCTGTAATCATAAAAGGCGTTGAGTATTAGTTCCTGCTTTCGAATTATTTTCTCTCCGGTGTTTCATTGTGTTTTCTTTTGGCCGTCTAGTGACACAAACCTGTCGTTGGTCCGGGACATCGACGTCACAAATGGCGATCACGACCAGAGACTGACTGAGTGGCTGCAGAGCCTCCAGGTCGACCAACCGTCTATCAGCAAGGTGAGCATTTAGTTGATTTAGTTGATTAATCTTCACAACAAGCCAATGTCTACGCCTTTTGTCATTTACTGTCTACCACAGGGGTTCCCAACAGGTGGTCTGCGGACCCCCAGGGGTCCGCGAGCTGCATCCAAAAATTAATACCTATTTTAAGCTATTCTACCAGGAACTCAAAATTTGGGTTTTATTTAATAATAAAAATGACTGTTTGTAGCCGGAGTGTCCTGTAAAGCGTGAGAGGCCATACGTGCGACGCGACGCTAGTGACACCTAGCGTAATTATTAGTGACTAGTTCGCCCAGTTTCTACCAGAATGTAGGGATGTCCGATTCTCAAAAATGAATCAATTTAAATCGAATCGATTATTTAGAAAAGTATCGAAAATAATCGCGATTATTTTTTCAAAAAGAATTGATACATCTGAGAATCGATTCTTTTTCCAAATTATTTATTAAATTTCAAAATCACAAGAAGAAGAAGCATTACCTATTACGTTACGAAACCTGAATTCCAAATAATAAATCCAACTGCAAACCAGCACTATTACGTAGGAAAAGGTAGGTAGGAAAGCTTCAGCTGTGTCAATTGATTTTTCCCTTGTGATGTATACTTACACCTAGGTATAAGCAAACGGGAAAAAACCTTTTTACAACAAAATTATAAATATATATAATCAAAGTATATATAATTTACATATATATGGGGTCCTCAATACATTTGTGGTTTGTTAAGGGGTCCCTGACAAAATTTTGTTGGGAACCCCTGGTCTACCAGAACCTGATATAATTGAGACAAAGTAAGATTTAGTTTTTAGTTTCAATATTTGTATTGATTTAAGCCTCATTGTTCACCAATGTGATTAAAATTGAAAATTTTGTGCAGTTTCTTGTCGAAGAATATTCGTTTGAAGATGTTCTGGAGTTCATGAGTCGAGAAGACCTTCAAAGGATGAATTTAAAGTAAGTTTACGCTCCATGTTCCCTACACTCCACCGCCTGAGGTCCAGAATTCACATCTAGCTGGACAAATATAAAAAACTGTTTGTTTTTGACCCGATTTCGCATCTTAGGTTAATCAAATAGTTGAGGGTAGTACTGAGGTTCAGTCAGAAACGCTGCAAATTTTACACAAGGGTTTATTATTCTTTGATATACGTTACTTGTGCAGACATTTATTTCTGTCAATGAAAAAATTTAAAAAAAACATTTTTTTTTTGGATTTTTATCTCAAAAAAAATTTTTTTTTGGATTTTCTTGTTCAAAAATGTGTTTTTTTTCAAAAATTCTGTATTTTTTACTCGAAAAATATTTAACATCCTGGGATCCTTCAAAAATCCCATTTTTAGCCCCGCGAATGCCCTAAACATCGCCCCAGTGAAATCGGATCGTTCCGGGACCCCAAAATTGGATTCTACGTCCAAAAATACTTCGAAAACGACACCTAACTCGATCCCATAGCTAAAAGCCTTCAAAAAACCCCTCCCGTAGCCCCATTATAGCCCCATAGCACCCCACGGGTTTGGGCGATCGGACTGAAAACCTTGCGGGCACAACTAGATGGTAAACCAAGTATTTTTTCGAAATTTCAGATTTTTCAAAAAATTCCTACTGCCCAAAACGGCCTGGACGGCGTACGGCGGACGGACATTTCGGATTTAGAATGTAGACCACTTGAAACGGATAATGTCAAATTTTGAGGCCGATCGGAGTCGTCAACCTCCGTCGCGAAAACATAAGTGTATTATTCCAAGAATAATATACCAAAAAGCATCAGGTTCTTCTACGCCAACGTTTCGGTCTATATTTAAACCATCATCAAGCTGTTGGTTACCAACTACCATTAATGGTTCTGCACGTTCGTTACCTTTCCCCACACCATTGTATGTTTCTGTTGTTGGTGGTTCTTACCTGTGAAGGGTGCAGGTGATTCACCTACATCTCTTTCACTAATCAGTACCTTGTTCAAATCAAAAACAATTTCACAAATCAAATGCTGCGTACCAAGTAAGTACTAACTTACTCCTCCAATATCATTTATGATTTATAAACCTGTCATTACAGTATGTGGTACATAGGTCCATGATGATTTTTAACCTTATTGAAACCTGACTGCCTTGGTGATCACTATGTGAACATTCCTAACAGTCCTTGTTTTGTTTACTTCAATTTAAAGTTCAGTTCTCATGACTTGGTGGTGATGGCATGGTTACATCTATAGATGTAAGATGCGTGACTATAATTCTGATAATATTATGACTGTCTAGTCAAACTAACAAAACAATTTAGAGTCAATCAGTAGATTGTTTGTGCTGTGTTCTATGTTTCTGAGCTGTGGATGTATTTTGTAGCCCTGATGAAGGTTTAAATATAGACCGAAACGTTGGCGTAGAAGAACTATTTACAGGTTTACATCAAAACATGTAAATAACTTTAACGTTCTATTTAACTGTTACCTACATTAAAAACACGTTCCTTTTAAAAGCTGTTTCATTTTCACCCTAAAGTGGGTTAGGCGGTGTTGCTTGTACAGCGTCCATTTCGCGACGAAATTAAGTCCCTCTTCAGTAATGTTCGGGCAGATGTGGGACTCCCAAAAATGGATTATGCGACTAAAATAACGAAAATGACACCTCATTCGACCTTCTCACATCCTTCATCTCCATCTGTAGCCCCATGAAAGCCCCGTAAATCCTCTCGATGAAATCCGATGGGTCTGGGACTCCAAAAAAATGATTCTGCATCCAACAGTACTTCGAAAACGACACCCCACTCGATGTCATACCCGAAACCCCGCAAAATCCCCTCTCGTAGCCCCTTGTTAGCCCCACACAGTCCCACGGGGTTGGGCGTTCGGGCTGAAAACCTTGCAAGCACAACTAGATGGTAAACCGACTATTTTGTTGAGATTTCAGATTTTATTAAAAAAAAAAAAAAAAATCCCACTGCCTCAAACGGCTAGGACGCCGCGACGGACGGACATTTGATTTTTGAAAAGTACGTGTTATAATTTCGGATAATGTCAAAATTTGACATCGTTTAATGATGTGGCCGATCCAAATTTTCGACCTGCGACACGAATACATAGGTGTATTATCCCAAGAATAATAAACTAAAATTGCAATTCCAACAAAAAGGCACCAAGGAGGATTACTTTTTTTTTTTTTTTTTTTTTTTGACAAGTAACTTATTGTAAGATGAGGCCCTATGCTCCCTCGTGGAGTAAAATGAAATACGTCTAGTAAGTCAACTCATTATCAGAAGGCAGTAAGTAGATGTTCACCTATTTGGCTTTTATGCGCACCTCTCAAAAATAAAATTTATTTAATACCTTTTGGTCTTTAGTCATTTTTAACTAAATGTAAAGAGCTACCTAACGTATAATGTCAAATTTTGAAGCTGATCCAAGTTGTCGACCTCCGTCGAGAGCACACAGGCGTATAATTCCAAGAATAATAAACCAAAAATTTGAAAAGTTTAATTTTCTCTACGTTGCTGCAGGCTTCGTTTGCTTTGTAAATGGCCCTGCTGCTCATGCGCCGAACAGTTCTCAACGGCCAGAACTGCTCTGCAAACTCACTTATAGCCTCGAAAGCAACAAAAGTGCTTGAATCAAATTTTGTTGTGCGCTAACCCGTTTTAATATCTAAGCTTTCCACCATTTCCACTCACCGTATCGTGTTTGCAGAGGAGGAGTAGAACATAAGATCTGGCGGAACATCCTGACCTGGCGGAGGGACGTCAAACTCTCCAACGACAACGAACAACGACATAGCACTCAACACCTCTTCCTACTACTATTTTTCCTCGTACCCACGTTTTATATTTTCTCATTATTTAATTAAAACCCCGTTTCTCAATGGCGGTTGTTTCATTTCAACCCTACTGACACATAAACGGAAATCCTGACTGTACCAGCAATTTCCACCACAAAGATTTCAATGTTGCTTTTAAACTGAGAAATGAATTAGGGTCTGAGACCATTTGTATGACGGGTTGCATCACAATAAAACGGTTTGAATTCCCGAATCTTGAAACGAATACATTCAAGCTTGATCAAATGAAAACGCGAAATTATGTAACATCTCTTCTGTCGTACTCTTGAGACACCGCTGACATTTTCTTGGGGCAACAAGTATTTTATTTTACATCATTATGTGCGTAACTCGTCGAAATCGGGGGACTTTTATTAAGACGTTATGACGTACCTACTAGGTAAGACTGACAATTCCTCAATCTTATTCTGTCGGGTTGGAATCTTGATGTAAGGACTGGAAAAAGGTGATCTTGAGTTGGTGGGCTGGTGGTTGAGATTATGAAGAGACGGACTAGAAACGTGAGTCTAGGAACTCATGTTAACTACCTATATTTTGGTTTATTATTCTTGGAATAATACACCTGTTTTAACGACGGAGGTCAGCGACTCCGATCGGCCTCAAAATTTGACATTATCCGTTTCAAGAGGGTTACCATCCAGTTGTGCCCGCAACGTGCGGGCCGCAAGGTTTTCACTGAAAACATTTCAGCCGTATAGCTGGTAGTAGAATTAGGCACCAGTGACACCATTCGAAATCCTGAGTTCTCGTTCATCTTCTGGCTGTTCTCACAGTTTGATTCGTCCTCGAAGGTATCACCACGGCCCATTGCGTCGCCTCCCTAATAACTCAAGTAGGTACTTCCCTTACAACCCTCTTCTCCCACCCCGATCTGTTTTCCCATCTTCTTGTCTTCCATTCGCAACTTGAAAAAAGAAAAAAGAAAAAAAGAAACGAACAGGAACGTCGGGAGGGGGGAGTCTCTTGGGGAGTTGCAGAGATCTTTTTTAGGGAGCGAGTGGTTGGGGGTTTAAAGTCTTCCTGATCAAACCCAGAATTAACCGGTTCACCTTCCACTCTACGCAAAAGCGAAAATTCCGAAGGGGAAGATGTAATTTGAGCCGTTGTTCGCTCTTTCACAGATATCCAAACTATAGATCTAACGCTTCACGCAGATACATTGTCACATGAATATTATATTGATACATATATCAAGTCCGAAGACTAAGACTTATGTAGTAGAAGCAAGCCCCCCCCCCCCCCTGTCAAATTGCTAGTGAAATCAATTATAGAACTACCTATGTCGGTGGCCGAGCAAAGCGAGCCCCCTCTGGCCAAAAAATGATCGGCTGAGCGAAGTAAGCCCCCCCCCCCCTGTCAAAGTGCTAGTGAAATCAAATCAAATTTGAAAAGTCACAGGGAAAAAACCCTTGGGGCACTATGGGACTAAAATGGCGAGGGGGTAGAGTAAAGTGTCGTTTCAAGACTAATCGACCTACAAAGCTCCGGTTGGGCTTAAATGGTCACACATTTAAGGCTATTTAAAAACTCATACAGTAGTTTTCGTCGGACAATGCATAGTTTATTCGATATAGAGCAAAAACTGAAATAAGGCCGAAAAAATCGCAGTTTTTCGTGTGCTACGCGTGAAGAACAGCTTTTGGGAAGTTGCAAAATTGGGTAAACACTACACTAATGGGTCCGAACAACATACTAAAAAATCAGAGATACATCTCGTTTTGCGAATTTACTGTCAAAATTGACTGGCCTATCAGGCCACACAGAGCCGCTACTGCCATAATCATTTATCAATGTTAGCTAGGTACGGTTCATTTTTGTTGTTGTTTTTTTTTGTTTTGTCATCGACTGCTTTAATTTTAATATCCTACGATAATTGGCTGTTTTAAAGTACCTACTTACCAACCCTCACTTCCTACAATTAAGTAGGAACCCAAGTTGCGAAAATTTGAAGAAAGCCTTGAGTAAAAATCTTTTTATCCCTGTGATATTTTTGAAGAAACTATTCTAGACGTGAAAAAAAAAAAAAAAAAAAAAAATGTACTGAATCTTAACGTATTGAGAGTGTAACTGAGCAATAAATTGCAGCATTGTTCCTAATGTACCTAACTCAAGGGACTTAAGATTACCAACACAAATCCTTATACCGCACCAGTTGCTGAAGTGATATAATTATTGCCGTTTTTTAGTCGTCGAAGAAATCAAAAATTGATTCAATATTCATCAATTTGATCAACATTAAATTTTAAAGCAATCAAAATGAACGTGTATTTTGAACGTGGTAGACTACCAAGGGAAAATTAAGGATTTTTTAAACAGTCGGAAGGAAAAAGTCCAAATTTTTAGAATTTTTGGATTTTTTTTCATGGCTAGATGGAAGCGACAACCGCGGCGACCTTAATATTTGGCCACACCGTACGAGCTGCGTTATGGATTGAATGAATATTATTCAAAATCCGAGAATACTGATTAGACGAGTCCACCATCTCATGACGCTCGGCCAGATTGACCTTTAGACGAGATTACACATCGGTGATCTGTCTACAGCGAAGTTAGGTTGGCGAGTTTACACTTTAGACGATTCAACAAAACCATATTTTAGACGAGCTTGTATATATACACCCTTCCCGAGGCAGGTTGTCTGGCACTGGCGCAGAGGCGATTACGAGTCAACTCGATAAGAGACATCAAAACGAACAGTAATATAGTTACTATATTTAGTTGAACTTTGATAAACACATTCATGAAAAGTGACTTCATTGGGTCCTTGCCTCGCAGGGCAGAACGCCGCACCTGATCTTCGAAAGTTGGCAAAAGAAGGGGTAAAAATATATTTCATCTTCAAAATAAATCCTATCACTCTCATACTATAATATAGAATAATTAATAAGAAATATTATTTTCTAAAGAAAAAAAAAAAATTATGGGAAAGCGGGTCGAAGGGATCTGAGACGAGGTGGAATAATATTCCATAAATACATACATATTATGTAGGTATGCAGTGCAGTGATCAACAACAGCAGCTATCTGACCGTATTTTCTCAAAAAGCGGTTTTCACCTTGATTCCACTCCAAACGCGTCCGAGTTCCCATTTTTAAGCAGGTTACGTATAAACAATGGACCCTGACCATAACAAACCATCGAAAACTAGTTCGTTGCTTCTCCCGAAAAATTGGTGAAATTTAGTTAGCAACTGTTGCATTTCAGTGGATTCAAATTTGAGTCGGGAAATTTCTCACGTTGACCAGTAAGTTCTGATTCTCATTGGTCAGCATTCTGAATGTCGTTTTCGACAAGAAATCCGTGGAAAATTCGTCGTCCGTCACCAGCTTGCACGGTTGCACCGCCAGTGAACTGTATTCCAGAAAATTCCACGAATATATCCGCAGCGCTGATATCGAAGCCGACCAAAGTGGGCTCAGCTGACTGAGGAGAAGGCTTTTTGAGGACATGCATGAAGTAATAACTCCTAACGCAGGCTCATAATATTTGTCTATACCTAATATAAACAAAACCTTATTACTAAGTAAGGTAGTAGACAAGTCTTGTCTACTATATTGGAGCTCCAGCTTGAGGAGGAGGATGACCCAGAAAAACAATTTTTATTCTAAGGCACATCTAAAAGTTGAAAAAAAAATTGAAATTGGTCTAAAAAAAACTCAGCCAGTCTGAAAACACAAAAAAGTTGGTTCAAAGTGGTCTAAAATGAACCAAAAAGTTTCAAAAATAGGAAGAGGCGAGTTTTTAGAAAGGAGTCAGCCATTGGAGGGGGAGGGGGGGAAGAGGGACGTGTCCAAAGAGTTCACGGTGAGGGAGGGGGGTCTGGCGGGGGTCTTTGAAAGGGGGGACTGGGGGAAACGAAGAGAACCCCCCCCAATGGAGAGTCGAACCCTCACGTAATGAAACATTCACCATAGCAGGGTGCTCTGAAGGGGAGGGGGGAAGAGAAAACGGTGGCTAGCGAGGGGAAAACGCTGATCTTTTGCTGAGAATAATTCCAATTGACCAATTATTGGTCAAAGAAGGGCACCCTACAAATAGATTTCTCCTTCCAAATGAAAAATGTCCATGGTCTGGCTTCGTCTGGTTCTGGAATTCAGTCAATGCAGAATCTTTTTCAAACAAATTATAAATTCAAAAAATGTATACATACCGGAGTAGTGTTGTGGACAAATAAGAAAAATGGATTCTGTGCCCAGAATTACTCTGAAAGCGACGCTTAGTCGACGACCTCCTGACGTCCTGTAGAAACAGCGTTTCGATAAAGAGCAACGTAGGCCCCATAGAAGCCCTAAAGGTCCACGGTAGGTAAGTTCCGATGGGTCCGATATACGGACTCGAAATGTAAACGTAATATGTTATGTTGGAAACGACACCCCACTCGACCCCATTGCCAAAGACCTTTAAAAAAAACCCTAATAAGGCTTTTTTTTAAAACTCACCCCACGGTGACCTGGAAAGGGTTGAGGCCCCTACTAAATTGAGTCTGTGTCCGAAATTACTTAGAAAATGACACCTTATTCGATTTCCTGGCCCAAGTCCTTTAAAAATCCCATTTATAGGAGTATATTTTTTCGAGGATTTTAACGGAGTTTTCCGTGTATGTTTAAGAGCATAATGGGGTTTTTGAGCATACCTATCTATTGAGTATAAAACCTATCTGAGAGACCCACTCTCTAAAAGGGGTAATTTCTTTTTAAAAAAAATCGGTTTTTCGTTCCGCTTCTCCTCACCTCACGGAATTGAAATAATAATTACAATTATAAAATTTATAATTGTAAGATATTATTTAATTTGTAATTGTTAGAATATCTGATATTATTTAATAATATCTTATTATATTAACGACGTCCACTGTTTGTAAAGCAAAATTCAACTCGAATAAAATTACATTTTCAGTGGTCAAAATGGCGAACATTGAAGCACCACCGAGATCAAGACATGATGGACCAAAAAAAAAAAAAAAAACGCACTCGAGCGTATTTTCTGCATAATCCGCAACGACAGCCAGTTTTCCTCGAAGTGTGAGCATGTGTAATCTGTAAGTATTTTGCATTTACACTCAGGTTAATCGCACTTTAAAATCTGGTCCGAAATTCTCTTAATAAATCCGATGTTTCCAGCTAATTGAATGACAGCGTCAGCGAAAGGTTGTAGTAAGTCACCAAAACTGAAACCCCATAGAAGACCTTTTGGCTTGAGGTTTTTCATCCTTCATTTTACACTGTTGCGACTCGACAATACCACCAATACCGATCAACACTATCCGCTCATATCGTCCTAGATCGTGAAATATTATACTCGTCTTGTTCGAAAACTTCAAATTGAGTTTTTGGTTGACGTCGCGTCGCTTTTCTAGCGTAATATTTGTGGGGGAAACTGTAGGTACCTACTTTGTCAGAGCGAAGTCCTTCCCGCCAATGCAGGTTCGAGGGGCTCACACCCAGCGTGCTGGCGAAAACTGCTTCTCCCGAGCTCGGCTGTAGTTTAAACTGTAATGAGTAGTTTAATCTGTGGCGGCGGTCGAGTCGGGGGGCCCTCGAGAAATTTGCCTTCAGCTGTCATGTCTAAACACAGTATTTTTCGTCCTATTTCTGTCGTTCCGGAAATCCCCGCTGACATCAGACGGGATTCCCGAGGAGGAAATAGCATATTCGGGCATGGGCCCGTTGTCTAGGAGTCCATACTTGACGAGTCAAGATTGGAAGCCATGGAACCGCCCCTCGGTTCAACTGTGACAGCCAGCTTCCTTCTGTTCCTTCCGAGGATCTGCTGGACTTACATCATCCCGTCACTTCGGGTGAGCCTAAGGAACCCAGATCTTCCATTACTGCAGCTGGAGTATTCTCAGAGTCTGTAGATCGCAACAGCTTCCGTCATGCCTCTGATGAATGACCTTTACTCCCTCCTGCATCCTCCAAAACACTTGACGGCGTAACCACAGACGTCGACTTCATTCTATTTCAGCTGTGACAAAATTTGTCACACATTTAATGTGTTCAGGCAGTTTCCTCTCCTGAAGGAAGATTTCCAGTCAGAGTGAGGTGTTGTTTTCAGGTAATTTTGGACGAAGGATCGATTATTGGGGGTACAAGAACCATCCGAGTTCACCTATGGGGCGTCAATTGGGGGGTTTTGAACCCTTTTGAAACCCTTGAGTAAAAATGTGCAGCGTTTCGGTGATAGTCCCATCCACAGTCTCTGTACTCCGTAAGTTGGTCAGTACATTTGGGTTATGTCCCCTCCACTCTACAACAACTCTTCTCCTCCACCGCACGTAACCCACCAAAAAAGGGAGCGAAACTTTTCGGTCACGTCATTTACATAAACGACACCCCCCCTACTACCCTTTAGAGAAAATTCAAGGGAAATGTAAATGCCTCCTTTTTACAATCAATTAACGCATGGTGGTGGTGGGGGAAGTCCGGTGCCGTTTTTACATTTCACGGGGCTCGTATAAAGGGTTGGCAGGGGGGAGGGGGTGTGCCCCCTTCCTCTCAAAGGGACCTCATTGCTATTCAAAACGAATTGCACCAAATTATCAGGCGATGGGAGAAAAAAAAAAGGGAATGAGATTGTCAGCACTACGCTGTGGTGCCTCACCTCTTCGTTAGCATGCATTATGAGGTTTGCGTTAAAAAAAAAGTTTAACCGGGAGTTGAGGCGGAGGGGGACCTCGCCACTGTTGATAATTGAATTTTCAACGCTGTAAGCAACGGGGTATGAAATTGTTTCGAAGGTCATCTCCACGGATTGGGAACAAACTTAATGCACAGAGTTTCTGCTTTGGTCGATTGCTTGGCATGGACATTATCACTTATCTGATGGTGCAGGGGCTGTGCTTCGTTTTTCGGGCCCTTCATGGTGCTTATCCTCCGTACATTTCTACGACTTTTGGTTTTGGGGGTTCGGCGAGGGGGCCTTAATTTGGGAGTTTTTGAGCACACAGGAGTCGCGTTATGAATTGTCGGTTGCTGTGGCGGGAATTCGCTTCCTTTGGCTGTGCGGTCTCCGGCGGCTTTGGGGGCTTTCAGGCCATTACCTGTCGAACTTATTCCTTCTATTTCTCCTTTTAGTTTTCTTTCTTTGTCCTTCTACTCCTCCTTTTACTTCGTATTATGCTGATGCGGCATCATCAGTGATGCCTCGATAATCGTTCACAGTTTGCGGTTTCTCACACTTTCTCAACGGCAACGGAAAATGTGGCTCAGCACTGGCACAACAACATCAGATTCTGCCACCAAGCAACACCTAAATAGACACCTGAATAGACAGGATAGACCTGATAGACAGGATAGACAGGACCTGATAGACCTGATAGACCTGATAGACAGGATATACTTGAATAGACAGGATAGACAGGATAGACCTGAATAGACAGCAGTGGCGGATCCAGAGGGGCCCCCCCCCCCCTCAACGAGAAAATATATTATTTAATGTAAATGTAAAAAATTATTTAATTTAATTGCCGTTCCCTAATGCTACTCAAAATGGGTTGAATTTTGAATTTTTCCGAATGTGTGTCCTAAATCTCTATAAAAACCCTTATAAAATTTAATGCACTTTTGATATTTAGAATAGCAGCAATACTTGTGAAATGAGAAGGTGTCAAAGTGAGAATTTTCATTACCAAGCCCCGAAACCTGTCATTACCGCCGCTACCAAAAATAAAATTTGGATTTCGGGGCCTGAAAAGTGTTCTTGACCTCGAAACTAGGTTTGAAATTGTTGTGTGGTACCTCTAGAATACACATGATTTTTTTTGGATTTTTTTTGTAAAGGTTCACGTTTCGGAGGGTCTATTTTTGCCCTTTTCCTGAGAATCACCCATATATGAGATTTAAAATTTTATAATCGCCTAAATTTGAAGAGAAGTACTCAACATAAATTTGATTAAATGTCTGTGTGTTATGTGGTGGCTGCGCTGCGATAGGGGTATAGTGAATCTATGGACTATAGAATATTGGGTGGTCGGAGGGGGATGGCAGTTGGCAGCGCGCGGTAGCGCCAGCGGGACGGAGGCGCAACTTGTAATTTAAGTTAGAGCCTTATGTGACAATTGTCTCAACCTGAGTTTTAATAGATAATTGTTCACACATTAAATTTGTGAACAATATCTCATTAAAACTCAGGTTTTTTATGTAAAATAAATACATAGACCTATGTGACACGTCACATATAGTTAGGGTGGCCAGATATTTTTTTCGAGGAAGCAGTACATTAAACAAATAGTCGTTGGACACTATAGTATGATATACTATATACACATATTATGTGTATATAGTATCTATTATAGTACAAGAGCCTTTTTTAGTCGATAGACAAAATTATTATTACCTATTAGACATTAAAATTTTTTTGTCTATAGATAGAGAAAAATAGTTTTTCAACGTCTAATAAAACATCACATTAGGTTAAATCATTGCCACTGGCACCAAATATATTATGACTACCTACATATATGATATAATCTTCATCTCATAAAGGAGATCCTTACCGAGAGATCTATACTATTCGGCTACATTTAAAAACTAGAGATCCCGTTTGAAAATCATAAAAACCGTAGCTCCACCAACCAACTTCTTCTTCTCCTAATTGATAAAAGGTGTTCTATCTAATTTAGGGTCCGGGCGTCTGGGCACCATCATTCTTTTGAAGATATTGCCAAGTGCGTAAGTAAGTTGGCAGGAAGTAGCGAGCCTAAAACTCTACTAGTTTCAAAAAGCAGTACATTTCAGGTGTACACAAGGGTCTCTGTGTACAGCAGTAACACATACCTTAAAGCAGTACTGTACTGCAAAAAGCAGTACATCTGGCCACCCTACATATAGTACCTGTACTACAGAATAAGTACATACCGGGTGGCCTAAAATCTAATTTGAGTCAGAGTGGTAAAAAAACATACATTTACCTCGGAAAATGTAAAGGTGAGGTGAGATAAGCGAAGTTAAAATGTAATGTACTAAAATCTACTAATACTTAGGGATAAATATAGCCCAAATGCAACTATCCAAGCCCAAGGTTCAATCTATGAAAATTTTCCCGGGGGGGGGGGGGGGGGGGGGATTTTTTGGTTTGGGGGTATCTATCATTCAATCATTTTCCGCCCCCCCCCCCCCCCCCCCCTCAGAAAAATCCTGGATCCGCCCTTGATAGACAGGCCGTCGTTCCCAACAGAAGTAGACTTCACCGAGTCAAGTGCTTTCTTTACCATTTCGTTAGTGACAGGGGTTCGAAAGCATCATCATTGACGGGAACGTCGGAATATCTCTTAAGCACTTCGTCGCTACATGGCTCCAGGTCAGCACGGCAGAAATGATCGTTCAGGTCATCGATTGGCACGGCGACTGCGTTTACTCTCGACTTATCGTTCCCAATGCCGTAGATACGCATGATGTTCCACAGGTCCTTTGGTGGTTGCGTTTTTCCTAAGAGATTGTAGAAATGCTTGATTTTCGCATTACGGATCGTCTGCTTAACTCGATTTCGTAGAACTAAGAAACTTTTCTTAAAAATATTTCGATTCTCATTAGTTTTATTTTTTTTAAATTTCCTGTACATTAAATGACTTTCCGTCTTCAAGAGTCTTATATCATCAGTGAGCCAAGGGCAATGCGATTTTTTCTCTCTAATTTTTACCTTCGGGCAACGCTTGTCACCTCAAAAAAACATATAAAACCGCTGAGAAAAATTCTACACCACGCTTCGCATCGAATAATTCTCCCTCAGCCCCATCATGGTGGCAGCGGTTTCACACTACCAAGTACCGCAGTTCTTGAAAACGAGATCTGGCCAATGGCAATCGGTGAGGAATCTGACTTTCTAGCGTCAAAGCTAGAATCCCAGGGAATTATTACAGGTTGTCATATTCCTGGTCCAGGGCCAATCTCCCAAATCGGATTGCGATCAGGCACCTCGAGTCACTGTGAAAAATCGGGCATTCAGGGTGTGCACAATTAAATTTTGTACAATCCCCATGAGGATGCAAAGCGGTCTTTCAGGTTCCAACGTGCCACAGTTTTGGTGAAGCGCAACACCTAGCGACGCTTTGGTGAACTAACACTGGCTTGTGGCATAAAGAGGGGGATTCCCTACGAGGCTCACTCTGATTAAGTGAAACGAAAAATACTCGAAATTCAGCAGACTGACCCACAAAACAAGTTATCAGGTTTTCCAAGGTTTTCCGAGATTGGAACTTTGAAGACACCGGATTGCCAGAAGGGATCCTCACCGTTCAACAAACTATGTTGTGAAGGTAATTTGACGCCAATCTTCATTCCCTCTGGGGGAAAGTTTGGAACACTGCAGAAGAATCAGACCCCCACCAACGCCCGCAATCCACTACAAACTGCCAGGGGAGGAAGAGAGAGAGGATCCTTAGCAAATAAGAGAACAAGAGAGGCTTCGAAATGATTTCCCGCGGCAAGGAGGACTCTTTTTTTTCAATCTCGTTGTAGTGAACAGAAAAGGTTCGTTGGGGCCGGTCCCAGGGGAGTCCAGACTGTGGATGAAGGGGATGAGATCAAGGATCTTGGATGGATGTACAAGTGACTCATTTAACCAACTTCCCAAATTACTCGAGCCTTTTCTCATGATGCCTTTAATTTTCAGATAAGCTCAAATGGCCCCCATGTCATAGAGTGGTTGAGGTACATTCGAGCTGAGTCAATACCGTAAAACTTCTTAGATCTACTTAATATCTAGCTCTGAGCACCATTCAGCCGATGAATATTTGACTGCTTTCTAAAGCATTTCCATGTCTGACATATTCCACCCGTCAACGTCACTGTCTTGACAGGACGGTATGACACGACGGAAGCTAATGAAAGGGGTCAGTAGCTCGCCGGTGCCTTGGAGGGTTGACAGATCACGCCCTCAGTGCTGATCCTGCTCGATTGATGGACTATACGGATCATATTAACTAAGGTGTAGCGTAGCGTAACGCGAGACAATTGAGAGTTCGAGGAGTAGAGGTGGGTTAGGGACAGAAACACGGCACTAGGTAGGTATGTAGCAGTCCCAACTCTACAAATCAATACTTGTAGGATAAATTAAGATTGGTAAAATAATATTGGTAGGATAAATAGGATCGACGTCGCTAGGCGTCGCATTCACGTGTACTCTGCGCGGGATGTCGCACCTTCCCAGTATGATGGTTGGGGTGTTTGGCGTGACCCCCTCGTGCCCCTCGCCCGACGATTCAATGTAGTACGATTTTACAATGACCAAGGCGCTTGTCGCCGCGTGGGCCAAACTCTACAGAGTAAATTCCTCGTCTGCTCGACTTCGTTTCATCGCGGGACTGTCGCCGGCGTGAGCAGAAAGTCCAGCTTCTCCCTTGAATGGGGAAGCTGCTAATTACTTGGACTCCCCGATCGCTCTGCCGACTGAGAGAGTGCGTCTACAATCTCGTAATCTTCCAATCATCATATCATCATACAATAATATAAAATTGTGTTGGCCGACGTAAGCCGTGTGGTTTGTTGGTACGGGATAACGCGTTCCCGAGTGAGTTTTTTCACTTTCCGCTCGCTGGCCGTTTAGGGGGTCGAAAAAATTACGAAAAAATACGAGCCGTATAGATCAGAACTGGAGGAAGACGTCGGTCAAATCGTAAATCCGAAATTCGCCCGGGAAATTCGTCGAAAATTCGTCGAAAAATCGTCTTCCTCCCGTTTGTCCTACGTTTTCCACTTTCCGCCCGTTTAAGGGGTCGAAAAAATTACGAAAAAATACGAGCCGTATAGATCAGACCTGGAGGTAGACGTCGGTCTAATCGAAAATCCGAAATTCGCCCGGGAAATTCGTCGAAAATTCGTCGAAAAATCTTCTTTCTCGCGTTTGTCCCACGTTTTTTCGGGTTCAAAAATACCCAGTAAGGAGCCATTTTTTGGGTATGGTATCCGCGAACCAAATGCGCGCCAAAATATGGCCAATCCGATTCCGAAGTCGGATTTCAAAAAAACCGAGGGGGAGGGGGCGATTTCACGGTGAGAAGACAATTGGATCGTTTTAATTCGCGCGGGGCCAGGGAAAATTCGTCGAAAAATCGTCTTTCTACCGTTTGTCCTACGTTTTCCACTTTCAACTCGCGCCAAAGCCCGTTTAAGGGGTCGAAAAAATTACGAAAAAATACCAGCCGTATAGATCAGACCTGGAGGAAGACGTCGGTCAAATCGTAATTCGGAAATTCGCCCGGGAAAGTCCCCGGAAATTCGTCGAAAAATCGTCTTTCTCGCGTTTGTCCCACGTTTTTTCGGGTTCAAAAATACCCCGTAAGGAGCCATTTTTTGGGTATGGTATCCGCGAGCCAAATGCGCGCCAAAATATGGCCAATCCGATTCCGAAGTCGGATTTCAAAAAAACCGAGAGGGAGGGGGCGATTTCACGGTGAGAAGACAATTGGATCGTTTTAATTCGCGCGGGGCCAGGGATCTTAGAAAACGGAGGGTCCAGGGAACTTTGATAGATGGAGAGGCCTTTATTTAAAAAAAGTTGAATTGAATTAAAAATAATAATTTCCTAAACGGTAAGCCCTGAAAATACGCCGATTTTTTCTATCGTCTCTGCTACGAATAGGAGGGGCCGAGCGGAGCGAGGCCTTATGTCTGAGTAGGGGTTTGAACGTGTCCATCGATGCTACGCACCCCACAGGCGGCAATACACCCCACACGCGGCAATACACCCCACAGGCGGCAATACACCCCACTAGGGGAGCGAGCGAAGCGAGCCAGAGAGACTAGTAATTATTATAACATGATATTATAATTATTATAACATGAATCGTTCAGTCTAATGATAATATGTTTGAAGCAGCTGATGCGTTGGGACTTTTGTTGTATAATGAGGTAGATGGAAATGACATTTATTTTGCCATCGATTTTGGAACACTCTCACTGGCCAGCGCATGCAATGTGTTGACACAGGGTCCCAGTTCTGCAACTTGGCTTGGTCCAAACCTTCATCTGAACTTGTAAGTTCCAAGCTTTCATGTTTTACATCCTGAGTTTTACCCAACCAAGTATTCATAGGAATATTTCGAAACCTCTGGCTGCTTGGCTGAACTAGTGGTTTGGATTGATATGTTGTTCAGATCCAAAGTGCATTTTGAGGCTCAGAATGTGATCGTATTTCTTTTTCTTTTTTTTTTTTCTAGGTGAGCACCCATGGCTACCCCCAAAACCAGATTCTTGTATGGAAGTATCCCACCTTGACGCAGGTGGCGAAACTTACTGGTCACTCATATCGAGTTCTTTAAGAGAGACCAGTAAGTTTCGCCACCTGCGTCAAGCTATGTCACCTGATGGTGAAAAACTCCGGTTTTGGAATGTATTCTCTAAAGTTCGATCTCACAGGGTAAGTAGCTCTTACTTCAACGTCATGTAATCTGTCGAGGGTGTCAAAGCCACTTGTCGTATCACATTTTCACCAACTTTCCAGGAGGTTCAACAAACTTATTCAAAACCCTTGGGCGGGTAGTTTTTGATTGGGCATTTTCATTCAAAATAGATCTTGATAATATCGGGTTGAAGTATCGATAAACCCACTGGTTTCGTACGATGCAAAATCGAACATTCTTTCTTCGCATTTTGGTTTATTATTCTTGGAATAATACACCTGTTTTCGCGATGGGGGTAGTAGGTTGTAGGTAGTGTGAAAAAATGTGTAGGAAAACGATTATTGGGAGAATGGAGGGGAACATTTAATATTCAGGCCAGGCCACAACGACCGCCCCCTCAGTGCGGAACACGCGGGCCGCCAGGGCGGAACGAAGGGGATGGCTGGCGTAGCCAGCAGGGGATGGCCCCCTGGTCTATTATATTGCAGCTCCAACACGGTCAGGAGGAGGAGGAGAATGCTCATTTTTATTCAAAGACACTTCTAGATGTCGCAAACATTTTAAATTGGTATTAAAAAATCCAGTTTGGCGAGCATAGTACGAGAAAAGTCTGAAAACACCAAAACGCCCACTCAAAATGGCTCAAAAATGTGTTTAAAGGCTCAGTTTACAAGAATGTTGGGAAAAGTTTGATTGAAGGGGGGTGGGGGGAGGAACAAACCTTACTTGGCCGTTATGATAATCAGCATTACTATTTTTCCGGATCTCGGCATTTCGACGCGTTGTTCGCATTGTTCTTGCATGTGGTTTTTTATACTTTTGAAACTTTTAAAAATTGTTACGATGAGAGTTGCCAAATAAGACCAAAAATTGTTAGTTGCTTATTATTCGCAGACAAAATTAACTGCTAAAATTAAATTTTAACTTTTGCTTTTTCTTGGAACTGTTCTGCGCAAAAAGATGTTGGACTGTGATCATCGTACTGTCCTTCGAACGTGTTTTTGAGTACGCCGTGAAATTTACGAGCTCTCAAAATTTGACTAGTGTAGAAAATAATTGTCACATTTCACGTTAGGTTTCTTGTAGTGCGTGTTTTTCTTGTTGTTTTTATTGAATTCGTGGACATTGAGGAATTGAGTGAACCATTTTGGCGGTATACCTAAGTAATGTTGATTCCTGTGTGATTGTTGTTTGAGTGATGTTGGTTGTTGTTGTGTTGTGTTGTTGTTGTTGTGTTGTTATAGGTATAATATACAACATGTAAAATATATTGTATATATTATATTCTGATATATAGGTACAATATATTATACAACTTGGTTCTTCTACACGCGCAACAACAGTATTCGCAACAACAACCAGGATGCATAATTCATTTTTCGAGGTCCCACATTTTTTTAAATGTTTGTTAAGAATATATTTTTATTGATACAGAATTAATTTTTGCGCACGTCACCTATATCAAAGAATACTAATGTGTAAAATTGCAGAAAATTGTGTACCTAAAGTTTGCCGCTTTTTTTTCTATTCTAGTCTTTGAGAGTCGGGGTCAAAATCAAAATGAATCCTCTTGGTGTATTGATGATGTGATGTTTTGCAATCTAATGACTTTTGGTTTATTATTCTTGGAATAATATACCTATGTTTTCGCGACAGGGGTCGACGACTCCGATCGGGCTCAAAATTTGACATTATCCGTTTCAAGAGGTCTACATTCAAAATCCGAAATGTCCGTCCGCCGTCTGCCGTCCGTCGTCCGCCGTCCGGGCCGTTTTGGGCAGTAGGAATTTTTTTTTAAATCTGAAATTTTGGCAAAATACTTGGTTTACCATCTAGTTGTGCCCGCAAGGTTTTCAGTCCGATCGCTCAAACCCGTGGGGCGCTATGGGGCTAAAATGGGGCTACATGAGGGGTGTTTTGAAGGCTTTTAGCTATGGGATCGTGTTAGGTGTCGTTTTCGAAGTATTTTTGGACGTAGAATCCATTTTTGGGGGTCCCGGAACGATCCGATTTCACTGTGGCGATCTATAGGGCTTTCATGGGGCTAAAAATGGGATTTTTGAAGGATCCCAAGAAGTTAAATATTTTTCGAGTAAAAATGAAAGAAATTTTGAAAAAACACATTTTAGAAAAAAATGCCCCAAAAATTTTTTTTTAAATATAAAAATCCCCAAAAAAAATTTTTTTAATTTTTTTTTATTGACAGAATTAAATGTCTGTACAAGTAACCTATATCAAAGACTAATAAACCCTTGTGTAAAATTTGCAGCGTTTTTAGTTTATGGAAAATAGCTACCCACTTTAGTGTTCCTCCTATAGGCTATTCTTGAGGTATTGATGTGACATTGTGATATTTTGCAATCTAAAGACTTTGTTATCCAGTGTGGGCTCTTAGGACCTATGCTGAGCTTGAATCGGTCCAGGTGCAGTTCTTCAAACGAGTTCTGAGACTCCCTTCAAATACGCCGAACTACTTTGTGAGGCTAGAATGTGGAGTCCCTCATCTGGCGTGGAACATTTTGAAGCTCTCATTGTCGTATCTCAGGAAGCTGCTGGGCATGCCGGATGAGAGGTATCCGCGGATCTGCCTGACGTCCGTCCTTGTTCGATTTCTGGAGGGACCCAGGGATCGAAAGTACAATTGGCTCACGCAACTGCACGATTTGTGCAAGTTTTGTGTTGGTGAGGATACGGATATTCCAATGAACATCAAGGATCTTGCAACCTTCATCCCTTCAATACTGAGTAGGGTCAAGGCTCATCTTCATTTGCGGGACCTCGAGGCTTTGTCCACGTCATCCTTCAGCGAGCACTTGAAGTTCATCCACGTGGCCTCGCTTGGTTGTCAGGACTATCTTCGGCTCGATGGGGTCCCCATGTATATGAAGTGCCTCTTCGCGCAAATTCGTATGCTGGGGAAATATTCACCGTCCATTCGTCTTAAGATTGGCAGAATCGACCTCACCCCTGACGAAGTATGCACATGGTGTAATGATGGAGTGATTTTCGATCCTTTTCTAAATAATCGATTCGATTTAAATCGATTCATTTTTGAGAATCGGACATCCCTACTACGGAAAATGTGAAAAACATGATTCGTGGACAACGTGAATGGAGAGGTAGGGAGATAGATTGAACGTAGGGGGGATGCTAGGCGATTGGCGTTGACCCGTTTTTCCCTTGTACACATTTTATTCACCGGCGATTTTCGACCATTTGGACTCGTTTTTCACCTTGAGATCATCGTGTTGGCCATCCGAAAATCTATAAGGAACCAACATAACCCGAATTTCCGAAAAAATCGAGTTAACCCGTTTTTCCCCTGTACCTAGTCTTCAAATGTCAACGCTGACGACCATTTTCGTACACTGTTGGATCAAAATCCAGCTGTTACAAACCTACAACCACGCCTGACAAATATAACGTGTACACTACTGTAACAGTATCGTGGAAACCCTTTGTTGAAATGGTTGAAAGGGAAGTGAGATGCTGAAACCGGTGAAAGGAGAGGGGGGGGGGGGGGATTTGATTATGTAATATTCATATTCGAAGTTATAGGGCGTATCAGTGATAGGACGGAGTGCCGCCCTCCCTTTAATTGGCTTAGGAGACAATCATGCGGGAGATATGACCTAATGGGGGGGTGAGTGACACGTGGGAAGGGGCGACAGAAGGGTTGAACTCTCAATCTATATGCAGAACAGCGGACTATACGGCCACTTGCATTTTGAGTTGCAAATTCCGCGATACCGAATGGAAAAAATTTGTCATTTTCAAGCTGCCTGGTTGTGGAAGTGATCGGGAGTACCGGGAAAGACTACTGGCACATTATGGAATAGAGCTGCTACACTACACAGGTCGTTCTTGACATTTGTATCTATGAACTCTCGTCAACGCTTTTTCCCTCGTCAGTCTTTCACGTTACCGAAACGCCAGATCTTCCGCTTGTGAAATTCCCCCTTCAGAAATGAAAGCACACCCCTCCTTTAAGACCTTCGCCTCTTCGGAGGGCGGCCTGTGAGATTATTTTCGGTCGTTGGTTCCGCCGGAAAAATTTATGCTGGGGGGTTGAAAAACAAGTGAATTAGAGGGACAATGCACCGGTCGAATTTACAGATGTCGCACTAATAGAGCAATACCTTCGTGTCATGGTGAAAATATCTGACTGAAATGAGAGCTCTGGCGGCGAAGGGGGCGTTACCAGAAGTGAAGATGGCTGATAAAGACCACTAGAACGCAGCTTCCAAGTGGCGGCGAAATTCCAACTAGATATCCCAGTTGCAGTCCCCCTCTCATGCAAGGATATCCGAATTGTAGTCGTACATTAAGTGAGCTATCCCTCAGTCTCATCAAACCCGCAGTCTCTCAGCCCTGCATAACTGACTAGTCGAGCTGAAGCGCGTGTAAGTGGACCAGGTTGATGTGGCTGACCACCTGGACGTCCTGCAGTGCTATGAATTTTATAAGAATGTGCCTGGAAGAGCTTGACGCCTGTATGACCTGTGGGAAAGCTGGGCACATAAGCTCCACTCGCCCTAAAGATCCCGCAAGTGACTGGCACTTCGAAAGTCACTCCTCACTTCAAGATGCCTGAGGTGGCCTGGATCGCTACCCACTTAAACGCTGACTGGGCCGGCGTACAGAAGGGAATTCTCTGGCAAAGCAAGGTAAGCACTGCTTGCCCAGTGCTTGCCATTTAAAAAAAATAATTTTTTGTTTTATTGTTTCAATCTTTGAACAATTTTTCAAATGATTTTTACATTAGTAATGGAAATTTTACTATTAACTTGTAGGTACCCAAAGTCGGTGCTCATTCTTGTGAGCAATGGCAACGAGCTCCAGCGCAGCTAATCTTCTTGACCGCGAGAAGAGAGTAGAACTACCTTTTGAGCATTTTCAAACTAGCAATGAGCTCCTTTAATGATTTAAAAAAATGTTTTTCCTGCAAAGGTCGTGCTTCAAAAGTTAAGAAAACGGGTCCATATTGCAGAAAACCCTTTTCAATTATTTATAGGGCCTTAGGAAAAATATGATATTTGAATTCCGAGGTCTGGAGAGGGTACATGACGTGGGCTGCTTCGACGTCTTTTGAATGGTCGGGAGATCCCTCTCTCTCTCATCGACGCAAGTCAGCCAACTTTGCTACGCGAAAAGTCGACCCCAAAAATCGAAAATCGGGTTAATCATTATAGAAGGTCATTCGAAAATTGAGCATCGAGGTTATTATCAAAGAACGTTATTCAAAAATCGACCTGGGCCGAGTGTTTTCATTCCGATTCTGTTCAGATTTATTATTTAGCGCTCTGGCGGCTCAGTGCCCAACTACTCGACGCCCAGCCTGGCGAGGTGTGACGTCAAATTTGCCCGGCGTTCATTTCAAAATCTCTAACATTTCGAAAACAGCTCAGCGCGTACCTATACGGATTTTCGAACTAAAAATTGGGGTTTATGGGTTTTAAAGGGTGCTGAATCCGAATATGTTGTCAGAAATGCTGAATTCTGCCCTTTTCAAGAAGCCCATTCAAACATTTTCAAACGGTGAACCAGCTGATTTGCTGGGAAACTGACAGACAGCGCTTCCACCATTGAGCGGCAGTTTGATGAACTACGGCTAGTCCGCACCGGCTAGCTTCTCGTCTAGTCAAGCACCCGCGGAGCTGAATGCCTTGGCTCGACCAAAGACATATATATCTATGGACGGGCCTCTCCCGAGCGGCCGAGCGGTCCGAAAAATTCGGAGGGTTCCCCCTCCCTTGGAGGGACGGATCCAGCCAACCTTACGTTGATCGGCATTGCGACTCGCCTTTTTTTCGCGTTTAAAAGTTAATTTCGAATGATTGTAAACGTTTTTCGTCTCTATTGATGACAGTTAGGACACCTATGTGGAAACTAATTGCATTTTGTGGGCTAAAGGTAGGAAGATTGTGGTAGGGATACAGGAAACCATCAATCCAACTCAAGGAATCTTCAATAAAAAAATCAAAATCAATCTTCTTGATTTTAATACATAAATCAGTCGAAGAAGGTAGTATTGGACAATAATTAATTTATTCCAGGTTTAAAAAGTTACAATAGGTACAGTAGGACTATTTACATGGCTGCATAGGTATGTGGTTGATAGACAAAGGTTTAAACATTATTGAATAAGATGGTTTTTGTCAGTTTTTCTGAAGTTCTGGGTTCTTGGGGAAACTGAAATTAAAATATAACTTATAATAATTATAATATAATTATTATATTATAAGTTATTATAATATACTGCTGGTTTGTGTTGGCCATGTTCACGTACTATCGTTGTGAGGATTCTCGGGGATTTTTTTTGCGGCCTTTTTAAAAAATCCCCGAGAATCCTCACAACGATATTATAATATAATTATTATACCTATTATAATTATAACTTATAATTATAAGTTATAATTATTGAATTGTTAACCTACTTGAATTGTTTCTTAGAACACACATTAAACTTGGAAAAACGTGTTGATGACGATTATTATTGTACATAATACTAAATTATTATTGTACAATAATCATATTATATTGCATAAATATAAATCATGATATAATATACAATAATGATACAATATATTATATTGTATATATATTTAAACGTTTTCCCGTTGCTAATAATCATGATTATTATAATCATAGAACCATGTACATACTTATTGAATAAGATGGTTTTTGTCAGTTTTTCTGAAGTTCAGGGTTCTTGGGGAAACTGAAATTAAAATATAACTTATAATAATTATAATATAATTATTATATTATAATTTATTATAATTATAACTTATATTATAAGTTATAATTATTGAATTGTAACCTACTTGAATTGTTTCTTAGAACACACATTAAACTTGGAAAAACGAGTTGATGACGATTATTATTGTGCATATATATAATAATCATATTAAATTGCATAAATATAAATCATGATATAATATACAATAATATACAATAATATACAATATAATATATATTTAAACGTTTACCCGTTGCTAATAATAATGATTATTATAATCATAGAACCATGTACAGACAAGGTACCATAATAATTATTATTATGGCACCTACCTAGTATGTACATGGTTCTAATATCAACAGATACCTACACCAAAGAATTTGAGCCAGACAAATGCATGGAATGCTTGAATTGAAAGATATAAATAAATAAAAACGAAGCCTGCGAGCTAGTAACTACTACAAATATCATGAAATAACTTCTTACCAGTGGAATGTCAGTCCGCAATCTTTAGTTTGCCTATTCTTGCTACATGCATATTATGCTACATGCATATTATGCTACACAATAACTCACCATTTCGACAAATTATTAGTGAAATAAATACGTTATTTGGTTAAAAACTAACTGATCACGGTGATAGCCAATGCAAAAGTGAGGGGCCGGGTCGGCATCGGTCCCTCCAAGGGTGGGGGAAGGCCGGGAATTTTTCGGCTCGCATTCAATGCCGGTGAGAGATAGGGGGAAGCCCGGGGTTGGGCTCGACATGTATTGTTTGAACCAGGAAAACAGCTGGTTTCATAGACCTTGTGGGGGCAGAGCCGCAGGTCTACTACTGAAAGGCAAGCAGTATGGTTGGTGCTTCCACCGCTTGGGGCGTCCATCTGACTTTTCCCTCAGTTCAACTTCTCCATTAGTTGTTTACTTTCTGAAAGAGTTCTTTCTGTGATCAATTTACTTGAAATTTACCTTGTTATAGTTTTATTGCCATTATTACTAGTGTGTTCTTCGTTTTTTCTGTGTTTTGTGTAGGTATCGCGTGTGTGAAATCTGCAATCAGAATAGCGCCATGCAGCTGTGGAATACACGCAGCTTTTTTTAGTAAAGCTTGGATGAAATTAACACCCAATCCACGTTCATAACTTTTGCACTTCCCAGAAAACTCTTCATGCTTCAAAGACGAAAAGTATTCCTCCGACAGAATTTCCCCCCTCCGCATCTCTTTGTCCTACGTGTCGTCCTACCTTCTCTGCCCCGAGCATGCAAATAAGTTTGGGTGATGGCTAACAGGTTTAAACACCTCGCCGAGTCGACTGATCCACTTACGGGAATTGAGTTGGACCTGCGGTCAAAACTCAACGGCCCTCCTCTCCCTAAAGGGGGCCGCGCTCTCGTGGATTTTATTAAAGCTGGTTAAAAGTTGGGAACCCTCGCCCTTATTCGCTCCCCGCACACGGTATCCCATTAATTCAGCTCAGAGCCCTTACTCGATCCTTCGACCCTCTTTTCCCAAAAGTCTTTCCACACCCCAACCTTAACAGCACACTTGGGCACGAGAAGTTTGGGCCGCTCTTCGTCACATGTTCCTGGACCCGAGTTGGCCAGTCTGAGGATTGCCGTCACAGCTTGCCAGATTTGCCAGTTAATCAAATGCTTTGAAGCTATTCGCTGAAGCGAGCCCTCACTGCTTATGAGCTAGTCTTCTACTAGATTGTTTGTGAGGATAAATTTTGAGGCCGTTCAAAATTGGCCACCCCTGTTGCGATTACATAGATGTATTATTTCAAGAATAATAAACCAAAATTGATATACCCATTACCGATTTATGTAAAAATTACATCGATGCATTTCAGCCGTTATTGCGTATCAGCGTGCGTGATGTCGGGAACATCGAAGTGTCACGTATGCTCCCCATCCATACGTGGTCAGCCTACCGCCTAAGCTAAGGTCAACAATCAGGGGAGATTTCCTATTGAAAAGGTCTCACCAGAAGGGCGAGGAAGATTTTACGGGAGAGAATCCGTCCAAGGTGTATTTAGGGAGGATCTGACGGGGGAACTTTGGGGGCTCCGAAGGGGGTTTCCGGAATCCTTCTGACCATTTCATGACGGGAATATGTTAACCGCTTCGGCGGCCATTTCAATTTGAATCGTTTATCAGCGACCTTTCTGCCCGATGGTGCATGTCCCCTCCGCTGTAATTTTCTCGGGGGCATCTCAGAATCTCCCTCGCCCACCAGCAATCCTTCAAACTTCTATCTTCACCGCCTGATCGGAATAGAAATACGTACTGACCGCTTCACTCCCTTCTAAAGCGGGAGTACGTGAATACTTCATGCCTTCCAATATTTCTTTCCATCGTTCGACATCACTTCTCCATCTTTTCTATTTATACTCTGAATCTCTTTCAAGAAGGTCACGGTCAGATCAAAGGTGTAGCGAAGATTATCGATAGGGAGGTAAAATGTAAACCGTAAAGTGGGGCTATTTGAGAAAATTTTTGCATTCTAACTCAATTTTAGGTAGGTACTAAAAAAAATTATTTTTAACCAGCTCAATTTTTTTTTTTGGATAGAAGGGCCTCTGAGCTACATTTCTGCGTTTTAGAAATTGAAATCCCCCTGGAGGGGAATTTTATATATTTTTTGAATGGCGTTCCGAAATAGCCCCCCTAGGTTGGGGTATAATGGGAATACGCAAAAAAATGCATGTTTTAAAATCGCTAACTCAATGGGGCTTATCGAGACAACCCTCCAAGTTTTTAAAAATCATTTCCAAGCTTGAGGGACCTTAAAAAAAAATTTTTTAACACAAAAAACGAGTTTTTATAAGAAACGCTGCAAATTTTACACAAGGGTTTATTATTCTTTGATATACCTACATTACTTGTGCAGAAATTTAATTCTGTCAATGAAAAAATTTTTAAAAAAATTTTTTTTTGGATTTTCATCTCAAAAAAATTTTTTTTTGGATTTTTTGTTCAAAAATGTGTTTTTTTCAAAAATTCCGTATTTTTTACTCGAAAAATATTTAACATCCTGGGATCCTTCAAAAATCCCATTTTTAGCCCCATGAGAGCCCTATAGATCGCGACAGTGAAATCGGATCGTTCCGGGACCCCAAAAAATGGATTCTACGTCCAAAAATACTTCGAAAACGACACCTAACTCGATCCCATAGCTCAAAGCCTTCAAAAAACCCCTCCCGTAGCCCCATTATAGCCCCATAGCGCCCCACGGGTTTGAGCGATCGGACTGAAAACCTTGCGGGCACAGCTAGATGGTAAACCAAGTATTTTGTCGAAATTTCAGATTTTTTAAAAAATTCCTACTGCCCAAAACGGCCTGGACGGCGGACGGCGTACGGCGTACGGCGTACGGCGGACGGACATTTCGGATTTAGAATGTAGACCACTTGAAACGGATAATGTCAAATTTTGAGCCCGATCGGAGTCGTCGACCCCCGTCGCTAAAACATAGGTGTATTATTCCAAGAATAATAAACCAAAAACGCTGCAAATTTTACACAAGGGTTTATTATTCTTTGATATAGGTTACTTGTACAGAAATTTAATTCTGTCAATAAAAAAAATTAAAAAAAAATTTTTTTTTGGATTTTTATATTTCAAAAAATATTTTTGAGGCGATTTTTTTTTTCAAAAATGTGTTTTTTCAAAAATTCTTTAATTTTTACTCGAAAGATATTTAACTTCTTGGGATCCTTCAAAAATCCCATTTTTAGCCCCATGAAAGCCCTATAGATCGCCACAGTGAAATCGGATCGTTCCGGGACCCCAAAAACTGGATTCTACGTCCAAAAATACTTCGAAAACGACACCTGACTCGATCCCATAGCCAAAAGCCTTCAAAAACCACCTTCTGTAGCCACATTTTAGCCCCAGAGCGCCCCACGGGTTTGGGCGATCGGGCTGAAAACCTTGCGGGCACAACTAGATGGTAAACCGAGTATTTTGTCAAAATTTCAGATTTTTAAAAAAATTCCTACTGCCCAAAACGGCCTGGACGGCGTACGGCGGACGGACATTTCGGATTTAGAATGTAGACCACTTGAAACGGATAATGTCAAATTTTGAGCCCGATCGGAGTCATCGACCCGCGTCGCGAAAACATAGGTGTATTATTCCAAGAATAATAAACCAAAACCGACAAAAATAGTAATGAAAGGCCAGGCACATCTGTTTTATAATCACAAACAAATCGTAATAAGACTAGGATCACAAAGATCAAAAACGGTCACATCAGTCTTGACTCTTATAAAAATGAAACTCACAAAAATAAACATTTCTGGAACAAAATCCCAAACACACAAAAAAAAAAAAAAAAACTGAACCCCCCTTCCTATAAAAATATCAATAGTCCTTATCGACTTAAGGAATCAGCTGACGAGGGAAGGTTAAAATAGCGATTGTTATCCCAGGCCGCGCACTGCGGCGCGCAGGTTATGAGTGCTCCGATCGCGGATCGCGTTGTTTTTGACGAGACGTTGCCGACAGCTCATGAGTACAAGCAGCGCTTCATCTGCGGAGCGTAGAGGAACTTATGTTATCACTCTTGTCAGCTGTGTCTCACTCTTGTCTTCAATTTCAGTTCCTATTTCGTCAATAATGTGATCATCTAGTTGATATAATATATCAACTAGATGAAATTATAATTAAGATTATAATATAATATATTACCTATATTATATAATCTTAATTATAATTTCGCGACGGGGGTCGACAACTCCGATCGGCCTCGAAATTTGACATTATCCGTTTCAAGTGGTCTAGATTCTAAATCCGAAATGTCCGTCCGCCGCACAGTGGGGCAAAACCGCGATTTTCCCGCAAAAACTCTCAATTGGAAATTCAACGCTGATCACGAATTATTCTACATCTCGGAACTAAAATGCTTTCCCTCCATGTTTCCGGCCAAAAAGCTATGTACCACAAACGCATATTTTGTCATTTCCGTAGATATTTCATCATGCACTAATGATGGAGAAGACATTTCGCCAAATTTTCCGACCGACACGACATGCTTTGACGTTGCTTGGTAAATCTGGATAAAAATCGTTGTGTGGATAGATCTATCATTAGTTAATGCTCTGACTGCAAGCTGTCACTGGCACCGAGTACGCAAACGAACACAGCTGAAATTTTCACACGAGTTTCACTTTGATGCATAAAGTCGGAAAATTGCTGAGCCGGACCGGAGGAAAGCTGAGGAATTTTTAAAAGCTTCAGAAACAATTGTACCTATCGTTCAATTATAAAACTGGCATAATTGAAATGTCATTTCCCTGAGAAAAATGTACATAAACAAAACGTCGTGGCGTTTAAATTGCACCCACATATATGGGAATCATGCCAAAAAAGCTCAAATTTTTTCAAATGTAAGTTCACGTATAAAATTCAAGTAAGTGCTTTCAATCGGTCATTTACTGATATTTCGAAAAGCCCATGATTCACGCCTCTAAACAAGGTTGCAAACCCAGTCTTTTCGGAAAAGCTTATCAAGGCTTTTTTCTGCAACTATTAAATAGTCGCAAATCATCGGAAATAGTTTGCAAAACGCGAGTTAGGGTTTTTGCCGCGTTTGCCCCACTGTGCGCCGTACGCCGTCCGGGCCGTTTTGAGTAGTAGGCATTTTTTTAAAAATCTGAAATTTTGACAAAATACTTGGTTTACCATCTACTTGTGCCCGCAAGGTTTTCAGCTCGATCGCCCAAACCCGTGGGGCGCTTTCGGGCTAAAATGGGGCTACGAGATAGGTTTTTTGAAGGCTTTTAGCTATGAGATCGAGTTAGGTGTCGTTTTCGAAGTATTTTTGGACCTAGAATCCATTTTTGGGGGTTCCGGAACGATCCGATATCACTATGGCGATCTAGAGAGCTTTCTTGGAGCTAAAAATGGGATTTTTGAAGGATCCCAGGAGGTTAAATATTTTTCGAGTAAAAAATAAAGAATTTTCGAAACAAAAAAAATCCAAAAAAATTTTTTTTGAGATATAACAATCCAAAAAAAAAAATTTTTAAATTTTTTCATTGACAGAGTTAAATTTCTGCACAAGTAATGTAAGCAAAGAATAATAAACCCTTGTGTAAAATTTGCAGCGTTTTTTCTATTATAATATAATATGACATTATGCATAATATACATTGTATATTATACATAATGTGATAATTAGATTTGAGTCTTAAAATTGAAACCACGACATGAAATGTGACTACCACGACATCACATTATGATCTCCAAGGCTGCCTACTCTTGACTGCATGATATTTTTGTACCTTTCTAAGGATAGCTTTTTTGAGCAATAAATATACTCATAATTAAATAATGATAAAATAGGTAGGTAAAGCAATAAAATATCACACGTTTTTTCCCCCTTACCTGTTGAGTCAGTAGGTATCCCCTGAAAAGTAATCGCCGGGATACACTTAATTCAGAGGTTAATTATTTACCTCTGAATTAAGTGGATCCCGGTGATTATACGCCCTAGGAATATATTGACAGCCCGTTCAGCTAAAATATTTTTCCGAAAAAACTGTAGACTATAACTATCTATACGGAAAAAACTGTAGACGATGCAAATCTGGCGTCTGTAACTAGTTCCTCTACGCTCCGCAGTTGAAGCGCTGCTTGTACTCATGGGCTGTCGGCAACGTCTCGTTTGTTTTTGTCCTGGTTTGTGAGCCTTGTTCCAACTATGATCCTCGTTGTCCGGTCCTATCTTTCGAAAATCTTTTAATCATCATGTCCCGAAGTCGAAAACACTGTTGTTTCGGTGTATGCAATACTAATGGTGCCCCTGGAAGACCAGAATACGATCCGAGCGTCAAATTCTTCAGGTTTCCGCAACCTTGCCTGTTGTTGAGGGACAACGTGTTGACGTGGGATGACTCGGAGGAAAGGAAGCATGTGAAGACGTGCGGGAAGTGTGCGATTGTGAAGGACTGGATGATCCAATGCAAGAGGGACGATGAGAAGTTTAGGAAAGTGAGGCAAATATCGCCGTATCACTACTTGTTGTGTTCCAAACACTTCGTCCACCCACCTGAGAAGATGGACTACGCCAGATTCGTCCCTTGTGAGACAACTTCAGCGGAAGTAAGTATATATTTTTCTTATCTACCTAATAACGTGCCCTAGATTCGAACTGACAAGGTAATAAGCCGCCTTGGAAAAGTCGAGCGAAAGTAGTCGCTGGCAGGTTTTGATGTAGACCTCCAACCTGACATCTAACTTACGTCCGCAGTATACTGAACTTACACTGACAAAAAAATGTGGAGAAAAAGCTTACCTCGTTTGGAAAAAATTAGCTAGAAAGGTACCCCGAAAGCTCGTCCGTAGCAAATATGGGCACCTCAAAGGATGAATGTGAGATCGGATGACCTAAAGAAGTACTGTTTTATCGAGTGGTTATGGAGATATGGAGGGAGTAAAAATGACAATTCTCACGTTGACAGTTGGAATCGTATTACAAATTTATGCCTACTTTATGGAAGGGGAGTGGAGACCTGCAATGTCTGGGGGAGGGGAAGATTGGGTGACGAAAAGTGTCCGCAGTTTTTCTAAACCAAACCTATCAAATATCGACGTTAGGGGTTTTTTTTTTTTTTGGTTGTTTGAGGGGTCGGGTCGTTTTGGTTTATTATTCTTGGAATAGTATGTACACCTATGTAATCCCGAGGGAGGTCGAAAATTCTTACATGACATGTCCGAGCCGTTTTGGGCAGTAAGAAATTTTTTTTTGTTAAATCTAAAATGTTGACAAAATACTCGGTTTACTATCTAGTTGAGCCCGCAAGGTTTCCAGCCCGATCGCCCAAACCCGTGGGGCGCTATGGGGCTAAAATGGGACTAAGGGAGGGGTATTGACGGCTTTCGGATATGGGGTCGAGTTAGGTGTCGTCTTCAAAGTATTTTTGGGCGATGAATCCATTGTTGGGGGCCCCAAAACGATCCAATTCCACCTGTGGATCGATGAGCTTTCATGGGTCTACAATTGGGATTTTTGCAGGATTCTAGGAAGTCAAATAAGGTGTCGTTTTCTGAGTAATTTTGGAGGCATCCTCCGAGGTTCCACATCTGTCCATACATTGTACAGAAATTTTTTTTTTTTTTCAAAAATATTTTTTAAATGAAAATCAATTTTTGCACTGTTTTTCTACATCAAAGAATAATAACCCCTTGTGTAAAATTGGCAGTGTTTTTAGCTACTTTTACTATGCTGCCTGACTGACATGGACTACGACGGTCCACCGAGTTCAACCAAGTGCGGATTTGATCTAACATAGGGAAAATATGAAATGAGTGGGCCGGGAGGGGTTGTTGAACTGTCAATCCTAAAGTATACCTCACATGTTATGCAATTTTTTCAATTTTCCAGGCTCGTCGCCGCAGTCATGAGAAATGTCAGAGACCCATGGATAAACGAAACGTTGAAACCAACTGTAGTGTAACCCCTCCTCGCAGTACACCTGGTAAGCAAAACTCTACACTCGGTCTGTGTGTGTGCCATCATCATTATAATTATGAAAGTGATTAATAAAACGATATCCCGGATCTTTTAAGCTGATCCACTAATAATTAGATTAGATAAAAAAGTTGTGATCATAAGTAATTTTTTTTTTTTTTTTTGCAGACATTGAAGAGCCTCATCAAGGAACTTCGCTTGCAGTGGAAATTGTTGACGTAGTTATGGAGGAAGATGAGAGACAGCTTTCTTGCCCTCCTGTCAAAGCTGTATCATACAGTGATGCACAAACCGTGGAACACGTGGTTAGGCGTGTAAAAGAATTTCGAATTCTTCAAAGGGTGCTTCCGCTGAATATGAATCATGATATGATACTATATTATAGTATCTCCATTAGTGTTTGTTTGTGCTTGCTTGGTAAATTTCCAGGAGCCTTTTGTCAAATAAGTGCATGTAATTAAAGTATCATTTGTCTTTTTGAACCTTTTGCCTAATGAATGACACCTTTTGATAAAATAATTGAACCGTTTACTAAAACAATTAAACCAAAAAAATAACGTGACCTAAACCTCGCGTGTTACCATAACTGAAAAATTAGTTGGAGCCTCCCAAACCGTCTAGTTGGTCAAAATTACTTTCGAAGGGCTAGGCAGAACTACTTATAAGTCATTTTATTTGAGCTCACTTGTAAAGAGAGTATCAAATCCATGATTTTTACTATGAATCTCATGTGTTAGGTACCAACTAAATTGCGTTGCAGATTCATTTCACGATTAAATTGAACTACACCATCTGATGTAAAAAAATAAATAAATCTTTAATATCTGATCCTCCATATAATGTTTTTATGGAATGGACACGGTAACACACATGGTAAGTGTCATGGATACATGCTCAAAGGTACTTCCGTGGGAAACAGTAAATTTTACTGAGATGAGCAGAAAACGGTTTGTATTTACCTTCATATATAATAAATCTGTTCAAAATTAGTATAAACTCGAGAACATGAATTACAGAACGGTGCATTTTGTCAAAATACATCAACAAAAATTAACCCGCAACCGTAGAATTGAACATTGCATGACAAAATTAACTCAGATTAATTTTTGACTTAGATTGACCATGACAACGTCCGGACATTTCGTCTTTGGTGCATTGACGGTGCGACATCACTCTTCAGGCAATAAAGCCCATTCTTTGATGAACTGCTCTTCATATTGTTGACGTGACCATCACTAAAGTACCGGGTACCTCGACGCAGGGGCTTTGCAGTGGCAAAGCAGCTGTCTCCAGTTTCTTCATCTGATGTATTGTTTTCCAAGTCACCTGCAAAAAAGAGGCCACATGTATTTACAAGAATACCTTAACAATGGAATTTTCTTAGTCAGGCGTAGGTACCACACTGTTGACCCAATCGAATCAGCGTAAAAAAAGAAGTTAAAACCGATATCACACAAGATATGATCCTATTGAGGTGGTTAGGGTGAGAAATGACTCCTCTGCTGAGTACTAAATTGTTGATTAAAATAAACAATTTAGTACTCAGCAGAGGAGTCATTTCTCACCCTAACCACCTCATTGGATTAGACCTCTGCACCGTCGGCAAACACCACCCTATGATCCTATTGACAATATTTCAAAAATCCCCATGTTTACCCCAAGACCCCCCCTTGTTGAGCGATCGGACAGGCTAGATGTTATTTTTACAGAAATAATAAGCCAAAAATAACATTGATGGGATTCAAGGGAACGTACCCACGTAGCAACCACAGCTAAAAGCCTTTAAAAAAAACCTCCCGTAGCCCCATTTTAGCCCCATAGCGCCCCACGGGTTTGGGCGATCGGGCTGAAAACCTTGCGGGCACAACTGGATGGAAAACCGAGTATTTTGGCAAAATTTCAGATTTTAAAAAAAATTCCTACTGCCCAAAACGGCTTGGACGGCGGGCGGCGTACTCCATACGGCGGACGGACATTTCGGATTTTGAATGTAGACCTCTTGAAACGGATAATGTCTAATTTTGAGGCCGATCGGAGTCGTCGACCTCCGTCGCGAAAACATTGGTGTACCTATCATTCTAAGAATAATAAACCAACAATAATAAACCGAAAGTGGTGTCACAATTATGGTTGGCCATCTCGCTTCCGCCCTCTCAAAACTAGGCTTACCTATCAGCCCACATACTCCTATCCATTCCTTCTACCTTGTATTGGCTCTATAGTTATCTTGGTCAAAAACAGCACCGGCAACCGCTACGAAAGGTGAAGCGGTCGCAATGACATGTCGCTGGACCACAAATACAGCGGAATGTCATTGTGGATGACAGCCACATTGTGAAAAGAGTCCAACGTCAAAATGTTGTGAATTTAGATTCAAAAGTGCGTTTTGCATCGTGGAACAAACACACACGTAGACAGATGGTCGGTAGGTAATACTGTCAAATAATGTCGGCTGTCTCCAAATGAGAGCCTTACTGCACACAGCAAAAAGTTCTGCGGTTGATAGAAAACAAACTAGCCAGACTTCTGATATTATCATGTTTTACCTTTTCAACTGGAGGACGGTACAACGACCAGCAGGACCTGGGAGATTGGCTCCTGGGACGTCGTTGACGTTCAGACAAACTTCCCGAAAGGGGTCGTTGAGGCCATTTCTACATTTCAAAAACATAAAATAGGTAAATAACTACAAATGTATGTTGAAAACTGTATGAATAAATCACCGAACCATTCACTTACCACGGTATGTTCGTCTCCTCGCTTGTATGGTGTCCACTCAACCTGACGCATCCTCACGCCCGGGTAACCTTTTTTCACGTCACTCTAAGATTCAACTGTCTTATGGTAACGCGAGCCTCCTAAGTCGATAAGGTCTATTATGTAAAAAACGAAATTTATCTAGATTTTCGTGGAAAACACAATATGTATTATATTATATTTCCCTGAATCAAGAACCTTGTTTTTGGATCTCTGAGTTGTTAGGTCATATTTCGACAGTCGAAATTCGACTGATTAGGTCGTTGTCAACGTCAGAGGGCTTGCAAAATCCATCAGTCTTCTGTTTTTTCTTTAGAAAGTCCACTGAGAACAATGTTCATCTTCGTCTTCAATCACAAAACAAAATGCCGGAAATTGTTTAAAAAAAACATTCTCAAATAGCCCCTGAACTTTTTCCCAATTTGCCCCTTTTTACAAAAAATGACATGGCGCGGCCATTTTGGGACCAAATTACCTACTTCAAATTTGGATAGGATCCTCATAAGACATTGTTTCAAACAATAGTACAGGAGAACCTACCTTGGATCCTACGCCGGTCAGGATGGAAACAAAAGTTCGACCACCTTCTCTGAAAACGTCGACAAACCGGAAAATTGTGAACTGCCGCCATTATTCGGTGGTATCAGATAACCACTGATAAGAACGCTTATCGCATAGACCTATGATTCGAGCGGCTGCTACATTTTCAATCGATGCTATAAGATGCTCCTAGCCTTTTTAATGATTTTTTTTTTCGAAAAAAAAAAACAAACAAAAAACGTTGCTTTCTCAAATAACCTCACGTTTCTCAAATAACCCCACTTTACGGAATGAAAATTTGGGAGGATTGGAACACAACGGGCAAGATGTTTTTGGGGGAGACCCCCCCTACAAAGCAACACCATCATTCCAAGAATAATAAACCAAAAGAATACTTCTCGAAGAATTTTGACAAGAGTTAATGTGATGGACGCGAGTGGTCGAAAACGGGGCGTGAAAGATCTTCCTCAACCATCTTCCAACCCCGGCCGTCTCCCTCAATAAGTGATGAAGTTCCAGATTGCTATTCTGGAAAGGGGAATCGAATGGAACGGAAAACTGGACAATGGAGTGAACTTCCCACATACACTGCACTGCAGTTTCCAGGCCCCCAAGAAAATCACTGTTACACAGCGTCCATCGCTCTCCCTCCAACTGCTATCGGAGACTTTTTATCTTCAGAAATGAACGCAACTATATGAAACGTTACAATGAGATCCCTCCGATGGGCCTTCCCAGATAGCGAAACTCCGCACGTGCTGCATTGTATACGGAAGAGTTTTTTCTGAAGAGCATTTTTTCCCCTTATTTCTTCGTAACTTGTCTTTTTTTTTTGGGGGGGGGGGGGGGGGGGGGGCTCGTAAAGGCGGAAACTGCAGATACGCCGATCCTGAAGAAGATTAGAAAAGTGAAACCAACAATGTATTTCAAGTGCTGACGATGGAGACGACACGAAATCTTCAACGGTACCTACGGAGTGAGATGTGCTACAAAAGCGCCATTGGTGAGTAATTCAGGAAGATGAGTGAGGCGACAAGACATGACTTGCACGTGTTGTTGTGTACATAAATCAATATAAAGTGTCCCATCTTTGATATATATGGAGCATAATATGCCGCCGCTCCAGAACCGGCCTTGCAGCTACAAGAACGGAAGAACCGCTTTGGCAGACTTGCAAGCGTTTGGGTAGCCTGTCCAGTAGAGAGATCTGAAGTAACAAACATCCTGCACAGAGCTTCTTAGACAAGCAAGCGCTGCTTGTTCCTCTCCACCAAAAGGAAGACCCAACTAATCTATCTATATAAATTTGGTTTCTGTCTGTCGTGCCTTATTGGCGCCTAAACAGCTGAACGGATTTCGACAATTTAAAAAAAATGATCTCGGGTACAATTGCGCACAACATAGGCTGTATTAAAATCCTGCGACGTTTTTTAATTTATAACCCCAACGCGCAAACGCGCGCAAATCCGCGCAACTCTTCTTATCTTCGTTATTTAAAGTCCAATTGAGTCGGCGTTTCCTCTGTATCCCCTGGGCGAGCCAAGAGTGCTCTACTGTCTGAGAAAGTGGTCGGCTGTACGAAGTGAGGCCCTCCCTAGCTGATGAAAGGTTGGCCGAGCGAAGCAAGGCCCCCCAGTCAGGACGGTTAGTATTTCTGTAAAATCGGGTTCCTGTCTGTGTGTCGTGCCTTATATGCGCCTAAACGGCTGAACGGATTTCGGCGATTCAGAGGGGACTCTGTTTACCTTCCAGCATGGTATCCTTGGTTTCTTATTGTCTGATTCCGTGTTCCCGGGTGTTTTGGTTTTCATGAGTGCGGCATGGAGCGGGTTGGGGGGAAGGTTAACGTTCACGTTGCAGCATTGTACTGCAGGCCTCCACTCTTGGAGAAGTCCACGCCCTGGTGAGGGAGTCGATGAAGGGGGCAAATGGTGTTTCTCCAACGCATGGAAGTAGACAGGGTGACAGTCAACCTGGTACCAGTTCTCCGTTCCCTCCTGGGAATGAGAGTGGGGGCATAGACTGCTCCGTTGTTTTCGTATGAAGCGACTCATTGAGGAAGGAAAATTTTATTGGAGACGCTCCAGTGTCCAACAACATAATATGTTATGTTATTTGCGGGAGTGGAGCAGAGAGTGGCAGGAAGAAGGGAAGTGGCCACCAAATTGTGGAGAAACAGGGATGCGAGGATTGTGGGAGAGGTTAAAGTCATGTGATGAGACACCTTTGCCGGTCTTGGGATGAGTCGGAAATACAAGGTGGGTTCTTGGTGGGAAGGGGTGGCCCCCATCACGCGTTGGGTGAGCGAGGAGGCACTTCCATCTTCCATTCGCTGACGCTTGTTAGAGTGACGCAAGTTTGAATGGATTCCCCACATGGTACCTAACAACAAAATGAAACTCACCCTGCTCGCAATCGAAAGAATCTCTCTGTACCCTACGATTTATTTGCACGACTTCTAGAGTTCTTCTGATTCTCTTCACAGATAAGATTGTCGAATCGGAATGAAAACTTTGTTTAACCTTTGGAACAATGTCGCGTGAGCCCCACCGAGAAAAAAAAAACTTATTTGAAAAAGAAGGGGGTGAAAGACGAAGGTCGTAAGGGGATATGAAGGGGAAAGAAAAATTTTAGCGTGGCATCGAGGTGGTAACAAATTGGCAATATGTTGTGTGCGATGGAGGAGCCACTTTCTGCCTGTTTCCCCCCATATTGGGGCATAAAGTCTTTCGCCGATCTGATTTATAAAGAACCTTATCTTGCTCGCGGAATAATAACTTCCATCCTGTTGGACGCCCCACAGCATATCCCTCCTCAAATAATAAAAATATGTCCGCCCTCGAAGAAGTGATTCGTCAGGGGCTAACGGCCTGGAAAATGGCTTTCCTATAAGGAACCGGATTTTTTTTTTCTCTTCCTTATTTCCCATCTTTATTAAAACGGAAAGAGTCTTTTGTTTATTGCCAACGGTTTCCACAGGGAAATTGACTCTCTTGCATCCTTTTAGAGGGAATCTTTCCTGTTGGAGCTAAAAAGATCGTTTACAGCCTGATCGTTTCTTACCCTAAGCCGCCGTAGGATCAACCTGCGATCGGCAAATATTCCAAATAGGTTTTTCTTACTTCAGGATTTATATTATTATCATCCTCTCAACATTTGCATGAAATGCATAGATATTTTATTTTAAACCGATTTTATTGAAATAATTATTTTTTAAAGTCTTGAAATGAAGGGAAATAGTTTTAGAAAACCAATCAATGACATTTTATTTTTGTTACTCACAATGTTAATCCATATAATATATTATGGGGTATCACATTCATCTGACTGTACACTTGAATTTCATGGAGTTTTCATGTGGCTACAAATGGGGGGTTTGATGGGGTCAGGAGGTCGGATGTGGTGTCCTTTTTGAAGTAGTATCCTAATTTTGGACGTAAAATCCATTCACGGCAATATCAGACTCATCCGACTTCCCTGTTGAGTTCTATGAGGCTTTCATGTGACTTTTGAAGGGCTTTGGTCAAGAGGTGAAGTGACGAATCGGTTTCGAAGTAATTTTGAACGTAGATGGATTGATGGCGGTCTCAGGCCCATTAAACTTCACCGGTGAGCTCTATGAGGCTCCTATGGGGCTACAAATGGGGCTTTTGAAAGGCTTTAGACTGGAGGTTGAATGTGTCGTCGTTTTTCAAGTTAATTGGGATATAAAAACCTATTCCCGGTGGTCTTAGATCCATTCTACTACACCGTTGAGTTTTATGGGGCTTTCGTGGGGCTACCAATGGGGCTTTTGAAGGGCTTTGACCAGGAGGTCGAATGAGGTGTCATTTTCGGAGTGATTTTGACGTAAAATCCATTCACGGGGTATCAGACCCATTCTACAACACAGTTGAGTTTTATGGGGCTTTCATCGGGATCTAAATGGGACTTTTGAAGGGCTTCGACCAGGAGGTCGAATGAGGTGTTATTTTCAGAGTGATTTTGACGTAAAATCCATTCACGGTGGTATCAGACCCATTCTACAACACAGTTGAGTTTTATAGGGCCTTCATCGGGATCCAAATGGGGCTTTTGAAGGGCTTTGACCAGGAGGTCGATTGAGGTGTCATTTTCAGAGTGATTTTGACGTAGGTCTAAAATCCATTCAAGCCAGTATCGGAGCCATTCTTCTACACAGTTGAGTTTTATGGGGCTTTCATGGGGCTACAAATGGGCCTTTTGAAGGGCTTTGACCAGGAGGTCGAATGAGGTGTCATTTTCAGAGTGATTTTGACGTAAAATCCATTCACGGGGTATCAGACCCATTCTAGTACACGATTGAGTTTTATGGGGCTTTCATGGGGCTACAAATGAGGATTTTGAAGGGCTTTGACCAGGAGGTCGAATGAGGTGTCATTTTCGGAGTGATTTTGACGTAAAACCCATTCACGGCGGTATCAGACCCATTCTACAACACAGTTGAGTTTTATGGGGCTTTCATCGGGATCCAAATGGGGCTTTTGAAGGGCTTTGACCAGGAGGTCGAATGAGATGTCATTTTCAGAGTAATTTTCACGTAAAATCCATTCACGGCGTTATCAGACTCATCCGACTACACACATTCATGCCCCATAGAACTCAACTACAGTAGAGTATCGAACGGCCAATGAATCGATCATGTAATATATCGATTAGTTTATTATCTGATAACGCAAGTATATCAAGAATGTGATACACTTCTCTAACAGTTTTTCATTAATGCCAAAACACGGAAAGCAGTTCAGTTTTTCATCAACTCACTTCCAGCCAAAATTTACCAAACTTTGGCTTCCCTCACTGCTCCCGATCTACCCAAACCCAAATCGTTCAGCGACCTCACAAAGCTCCTCCAGGAGTATTTATGTCCAGCTCCGAGCGAAATTGCTGAGCAGCACAAGTTTGTGAGCAGAATGCAGAGAGATGGGGAGTGAATTTCTCAGTATGTGGCTGAGTTGAAGCATCTATCTTTGAATTGCAATTTATCGTGCTCATCATGCAAGAAATCAACCTTGAACGACCATTTACGTTCGCAGTTTGTGAGGGGTCTGCTATCAAGCTCCGCCTCTTGCAAGAAAAGTCTGACAAAACTTTTGAGGATTTGGTAAACGTAGCCAAATCAATTGAATTGAGTCAGACTGAAAGTAGAAGCATGCATGAACAGACTCAGCAAAGTTGTCAGTCTCAGCCTGAACTTCCCGTGTACAAAATTGCAAAAAACAGCAAACCCGTGCAGGTTACAGTAAGAAGAAAAAGACCCGCACATGCCAGTATTGTGGTGGTTCTTTTCCTCATGAAGGATCATTTCCTGCCTACAATCACGTCTGTGACCTTTGCAAGAAAAAGCATCACTTCGAGTCAGTCTGCAAAAGCAAGCCTGTAAAGTACATAGAGTGGGCTCTGATGAGGAGGAGCTGGTTTTCTCAGTTGCTCAGAAAATCTCGTCTCTTCAGAAAGTCAGCGTTCATGTGAACAACAACATATTGTTCGTCATCGCCACTGGCTGTGGAGTCGACATCTTGGACAAGGCAACTTATGACGCTATGGTGGATCCTCCTCCCCTGAAACAGGAGTTTCATTAATGCCAAAACACGCCATTACAGGTGCTACAAATGGGGTTATGGGCTTTGGTCTAGAGGTCGTATGAGGTGTAGTTTTCGAAGTTTATTTGGGCATAAAAACCTTTTTATGGCGGTATCAGACTCATTTGAGTTTTATGGGACTTTCATGGGGCTACAAATGGGGCTTTTGAAGGGCTTTGACCAGGAGGTCGAATGAGGTGTCATTTTCAAAGTAATTTTCACGTAAAATCCATTCACGGCGGTATCAGACTCATCCGACTACACCGTTGAGTTCTATGGGGCATTCATGGTGCTACAAATGGGGCTTTTGGAGGGCTTTGACCAGGAGGTCGAATGAGGTGTCGTTTTCGAAGTAATTTTGGACGTTGAATCCATTGATGGCTGTCTCAGACCCTTCAAACTTCTAGTACAGTCATTAGGTCCTCCAAAAGGTGAAATAGAAACATATTTTGGGATAGAAATGGTTTCTATTGTTCTCTATGTTTTTTGGGGTGATGAATCCGAATCTGAGGTTTGACAACAAAATTTCGTGACGCAACATGGAGAAAAATTCAAAAAAGTGAGAAATGTTCGGGTTTTCCCGGAATAGTTGCGACGGGGAATTTAATCAGCTTTCACGAGAAAAAAATTAATTTGGAATCGGACCAATAGTTTCTGAGCTACAACCGAAAACGTTCTGAAAAACGTGCTTCCGCTCTCCGCGCGGTCAGATTGGAGGTTTCATATTTTGTTTTAAATTCGTTTCGTGCGCACAAATGAATGTTCAGAAGCTAAAACAAACAGGAGGGGGTCCTGCCGAAATTTGGCTCGCTATATTCTCAAAACCTAAAAATTGCACTTTTTGAGAAAAATTGCAAAATTTTGAAGTGCTGTATCTCGGGGTCCATTGGACCTACAGAGCTGTGGTTGCGCTCAAACGATAGCAAATTTAATCCTATTTAATAAAGGTAAGAACGTGTTTTTTCACAAAGTTGATAGTTTTTGAGATATACTCAAAAAACCAAGGAAAACCCGAATATTTCTCACTTTTTTGCATTTTTCTCCATGTTGCGTCACGAAGTTTTGTCGGCAAACCTCTGATATGGATTCAGCACCCCAAAAAACATAGAGAATCAAAGAAACCATTTCTATCCCAAAATATGTTTCTATTTTTCACCTAATGACTGGACTATTCGCCGTTGAGCTAAATGAGGCTCCTACGGGGCTACAAATCGGCCTTTTGATCGAATTGGCCTTTTGGGCCGAATTGGGCTTTTGACCTTTTGTCGAATATGGCGTCGTTTTGTAAATTTTGACATGAAAACCTATTTTTGGCGGTTTTATGGGGCTTTCACGGGGCTACAAATGTGGCTGAGGCAAAGCGAGCCTTGTATACAGATAAGGGTTCCCTTACATCAACAAAGATCACACTCCAGAGATCACAATGTGTATCAGGTCCCCTCAACCCCTTCACGTTTCAAATCCGTTCGAAACATAACAACAAATATACCGAATTTCAAGTTCGTGTCCGCTCTTCAGTTATTGTGTGTCTAATCCACTACGGAACGCCTCAAGGAGCCCAAATGCATTAGACGGGAATTAGTTATCCCCCCCAGGGAAAAGGCCCTTGCGAGATGGAGACGAATTAATCTTGATGGACGAATATTCCCGAAGAGGAGGTTTAGGCAGCTAATCAAAGTATTCCAAGTGCTCTGGTCCGTGAGGAGTGTAAACTGCTGTCTGGCTGGAGAGGTTGAGAGCATTTCCCTCGTCGATGGCTGAACAAACAGTTTCGAGTACTTAAGAAAGTCGCGCTCGCTGACTTTCACTTAATTAAAATCTATTTCAAACAAAACTCTTCACTTCCCTCTTTCGGGAATTGCCTCCCTTCCTTTCAAATCAATCCTGGTGTGGAGCCTGGAAGTGAACCCGGTTTTTTGAATTACGCGAGGTTGAGATCCAGTCGTTTTCCGAGTCATTTTGGACGCATCCATTTTTCGAGCTCCCACGTCCAACATTTTGTATCTTTCCACGTCCCTAAAACAACCACACCGCAAACACCTGGTCCCAATTTGAACTCTTCCCGACAAATCGATTTCCTCATCCATTACGAAATGCATCGTAAAAAAAAAGCTATTTAAGTAACGCGAGGAGTTGAAAGAGCAAACGCCATTACATGAAGTAAAGGGAGCGACTACAACAGTTAACGAGCTCCTAAATCAGGGAAACAGGGTCGTTAGTTTGAGCTCTAAACGAAACGCAACCAACATTACTTTTCTAGCTAAAGTAAACGAATCCCTCGTGAGGTTTAAATACGTATTAGTCTTGTCGCTAATGAGGAGAGATTCGTCTGTTGTGGAAGAAAATAAGAGACGATGTCGGAGGCTGAGCAGAAGCTGTTAGACTGATTGATGGAACCCGCAATGTGAGCCACCGCGCAACAAGCAACGGTGCAAATTTTACACAAGGGTTAGATATTCTAAAAAAAAAAAAAAAAAAAATTAAAATAAAAAATTAAATTAAAAAATACTTGTGGACTGTTGGGATACAGAGACGACCCTAAAATAAATACTACGTCCAACTTCGAAACACCATATTCGACCACCAGTCAAAAGCCCTTCAAAAGTCGCATTTGTGGCCCCATGACAGCCCCATAGAACTCATCAGTGTAGTCGGATGTATTTGAGAGCCACGAAAATGGATTCTACGTCCAGAATTACTTCGAAAACGACACCTCATTCGACCTCCGGACCAAACCCTTCAAAAACCCCATTTGTAGCCCCATGAAAGCCCCATAAAACTCAACTGTGTAGTAGAATGGCTCTGATACTGGCGTGAATGTATTTTACGTGAAAATTACTCTGAAAATGACACCTCATTCGACCTCCTGGTCAAAGCCCTTCAAAAGCCCCATTTGTAGCCCCATGAAAGCCCCATAAAACTCAACTATGTAGTAGAATGGCTCTGATACTGGCGTGAATGTATTTTACGTGAAAATTACTCTGAAAATGACACCTCATTCGACCTCCTGGTCAAAGCCCTTCAAAAGCCCCATTTGTAGCCCCATGAAAGCCCCATAAAACTCAACTGTGTAGAAGAATGGCTCTGATACTGGCTTGAACGGATTTTACGTGAAAATTACTCTGAAAATGACACCTCATTCGACCTCCAGTTAAAAGCCCTTCAAAAGTCGCATTTGTGGCCCCATGACAGCCCCATAGAACTCATCAGTGTAGTCGGATGGATTTGAGAGCCACGAAAATGGATTCTACGTCCAGAATTACTTCGAAAACGACACCTCATTCGACCTCCAGACCAAAGCCCTTCAAAAAACCCCATTTGTAGCCCCATGAAAGCCCCATAAAACTCAACTGTGTAGTAGAATGGCTCTGATACTGGCGTGAATGGATTTTACGTGAAAATTACTCTGAAAATGACGCCTCATTCGACCTCCAGACCAAAGCCCTTCAAAAAACCCCATTTGTAGCCCCATGAAAGCCCCATAAAACTCAACTATGTAGTAGAATGGCTCTGATACTGGCGTGAATGTATTTTACGTGAAAATTACTCTGAAAATGACACCTCATTCGACCTCCTGGTCAAAGCCCTTCAAAAGCCCCATAAAACTCAACTTTATAGTAGAATGGGTCTGATACCGCCGTGAATGGATTTTACGTCAAAATTACTCTGAAAACGACACCTCATATGACCTCCAGTTAAAAGCCCTTCAAAAGTCACATTTGTGGCCCCGTGACAGCCCCGTGGAACTCAACGGTGGAGTCGGATGGGTTTGAGACCCACGAAAATGGATTCTACGTCCAGAATTAATTTGAAAACGACACCGTATTCGACCTCCAGTCACAAGCCCGTCAAAAGCCGTTGTGGCTTTAGGAGCTCCGTTAAAATTCGACGGTGTAGTCAGAAGTATGAGACCCCCGTAACATCTATGGGGGTCCACATTATGGAATCTCGGCGTATTAGGTATTGCTTGGTATAATTGAGATGTGCAGTCACTGTTGCCTCTCGATGTAAATGTGGTTACCGATTTTTACAGCAGACTGTGGCTTCGTTCGCTCACTGCTAATGCTACTCACTGGTTTACGAACTTCTCCAGTTTCAACTCCTGCTGCTCGAGAGCAAGCCGAAAGAGTGCTCGTACCACACAACGAAAGCGTGATACCCCACACGAACTTCCGACAGGCACCGATGGATTCAAGAAGATCTGGTAAGTTGTTGAGTGACAACTGAGTACTGGGTGGGGGGTGAACTCCCTCAAAGCCAGTCCCTGCTCCCTAAGATCCAGTTTCTGTTCCATCATAACCAGTTGCTGCTTCCTAAGAACCAGTTTCTGCTCCATCATAACCAGTCCCAGCATCTTAAGATCGAGTTGGGCTTCCTCAGAACTACTTCTTGCTCCCAACATCCAGTTTCTCCACCTTCAAAACCAGTGTCAGCTTTTTCAAAACCGGTTTATGCTCCACCTTCAAAACCAGTCTCTGCTCCCTATAAACAGGTTTGCAACACATATAAGTAAATGTACCAGTATACGTTGCAAACCTGTTTATATATACACTACATAACTGCACAGACATCACCTCAAATAAGTTCAAACAGCAGTTTACGCAATAATAGGCAGAATGATACTTGTTTTGCACGTCCCCCTTTTTGAACTCGTTCCCAAATCACCCACGTAAATAGGATTCTCGCCCTCGTAACAAGAAAATTAATTTTCTCGTATTTTCGTGTCAGATGAGGGTGTTGAGGCCAACTTTCTTCTCCCTCTCCATGTCATTAAACAACAATCCCGGTTAGGAGCACTTAGCTCGTCAGAACCAACCGCCTCCAGCTTGAAGAGGTCTTAAATAACACCACTTACGGCCTTCGGCTCTTTGGCCCCCTTTGAATGAAAAATACAAGACCCGCCAGAGAGAGCCAAATGAAATTGAATTCTATAAGGGGAATATTTTCTCGAGTGCTAGGTACTCGAGAGCTTTTATGGGTGTCTATATTAAAACCCCCGTGGAAGGAAAAGAGATGAGCGGAGGCCGAAATATTAATAATAATTCGAGTCACTGGGTACAAAGGAAATTACCCTACTAATTAAATCTGCTTTTGATCCGCCAAACCTTCTGCGGATTACTTAATTAATAATTCTATGGATTTACCACTCGGGAAGCTGCGGACCCCGAAAAGGCTTATATATACGACAATACTTTGTTACCCCGCTCGCCTTCCTTCTATCTCCAGTTCCTCGCTTTTCCCTCCCCTACACAGTTCGTTTGTCTCTCATAATAAAAGCCGACGAAGAGGGGCGAAGAGGCGGGGAAACGTTCCATCTCTCACCGGCTCAAAGGGGATTTTCCATCCTCTTTTTCTTCTCCGGCTTTTGAGTCCCTAACCCGTTTCACCTCCCGAAAACGGTCGAAAATTAGGGACGGGAGGGAGCGAGACTTTTTCTCATATTCCCAGCCGGATCGTCTTCCCATCTATCAACTCCCCTAAGCCCCCTTTCCAATTTGAAATTTCTTTAAAAAAGGTTGCCACGAAAAGTCTTGATTTGTTTTGTGGCTTTCTTAAATTCTAAAAAAACGATGTTTTTTTTTGCTCTCATCAAATTTTATTTCTGGCGTTTCTTCATTCGTTGACTGTTCCAGTCCCACCGAGTCTTTCGTGATTTTCGCATAATTTTCATTTGCTTGTATTTTTGTTTTTGTTTGGGAGTCCAGTTGATGTTTTCCCCTACTTGTGTTGTTGTCTTTTGCCTCTTCGCTGTCCTATTGGGTTGCTGCTTGTCTTCCTTCTTTCATATATTCAGTTTTTATTTTTATTTTTATTTTCGGCGTTTTTCGTGTCCTTAAACGCAACTCTCATTTTCCAGACAGAAAATTTTAAATTTTATGAAATTTCATTCTTAAAATGATTTTTTGTGAAATGTATTGATTTGAGATTGTCATAGAACACGAATTTCGTGTTTATGGAGACTCAAACCAGGTTTCTATTTCATTAAAAACCAGCTTATGCCCCCTCAAAACTGGTTTCTCTTCCCTTAAAACCAGTTTCCAATTCCCTTAAAACCTGCTTCTTCACACCTCTAAACCGGTTTGCTGCTTTTTAAGATCAAGCTCCTCCACCCTCAAAACCGGGTTTCCGCTTCTTAAGGTCCAGCTCCCCCCCCCCCCCCCCCCCCCCCACACGTTTTTTGCTTTTTAAGGTTCAGCTTCACTGCCCCTCCACCCCCCCAAAACTAGTTTCTGCTTATTGAGGTCCAGCTCCCCCCCCCCCCACATGTTTTCTGCTTTTTAAGGTTCAGCTTCACCGCCCTTCCACCCCTCATAACTAGTTTCTGCTTATTGTGGTCCAGCTCCTCCCCCCTCAAAACAGGTTTTCTGCTCCTTAAGGTCCAGAACCTCCCCCCCCCCCTAAAATCTGGTTTGCTGCTTTATAATATAAAGCACATAATATGTGTAATATTATTACAAGCACATAAAGGACATATTATGTCCAGCTTATACCCCCCACCCCCACCCCCCTCAAAACTAGTTTGCTGCTTCTTAAGGTTCAGCTTCACCCCTCACCCTCCCCCCTCCCCCTAAAATCTGGTTTGCTGTATACTTTAAGTGTCCAGCTTATCTCTCTCTTCCCCTTCATAACCAGTTTGCTGCTTCTTAAGGTCCAGCATCTTCCCCCTCAGTACTAGTTTCTGCTTTTCTTATTCGCTAAGGTCCAGTTTCTGCTCCTTCAAAAAATGTCCATAATAGGACATCCTAGGTAAAATTACCTAATAAAACAATTTTATTTTATAAATAATTTATCTAAATATTTTTTATAAATAATTCATCTAAATAATTTTTTTTAATTCTTAAATTACTCAGCAATTTACAAAAGAATTAGCAAAAAATTTATTCTTTGTGAACAGTTTTCTAAAACTAGTTTTTAAATGAGTGTTCACCAACACTTAGTGGGACTCTAGTTGAAATGCAGTTGTTGACTGGTTTTTCACTTCAATCCCGGTCGGTACACTAAGTGAACACTAACTGAACACTAACCCATTACGCCTGTCGACCTTCCCGCACCTGCACTTGTTGATCGAATCATTGCGGTCTCAACTCCCTCAATAATTAACGCGGATCAATTGGTATCGCTCAGTTCCCACATATCACTGTTCTACATAATCCCTGTCCCCCCACCCCACCCCGTGTCCCCCACGGTGTCCTCCCGGGGCCGTCAAAGTCGGGCAATCAGATTGAAGCTGATGTACGCGGTTAGAGGCTTAGCCCCCCTGGAGGATCCCCCCCCCCCCCCACTCACACAATACTTCATTATTAACACCTAATGTTGCCGCCCGACCATAACATGACCCTCATTTATGACGTGGTGGGGGGGGGGAGGGGGATCTAATCCGCGGCAATTCCCCGAACTCCCTCGACGCGTTCTCGCGCGAATGAGGGGGATGGGGAGATATAGCTGGTCAATATTCAAGTTGGGTTTCGAACCTCGTTACATTATCTGATCACCCCCCGTTCACAAAGCGTGTGACATTGTGATGAGAGACGCTGATGGGGGGGGGGGGGGGTCGGGGAGGTGGTCGTCGCTCGTTGATTGTTGATCACAATTTCTGCGCTGCAACATTTCATCCCCCCCCCCCCCCAGGATCATTCCATAAAATTCATCTATTGAGGGAATGTTGGGGGGGGGGGGGGGGTTAAGGGTGTGCAGGAGGGGTCCGCATTATGAGTGCAGGCCACGTAATATGTGGAAAACATTTTAGGGGCATCCGACCTGAGATTAACGTTATACTGTGTGAAGGGCGTAGTAGGCGCAGTGTCCTTGTTCTCGCTGCCGCCCGTGCTGATAAATGTTCTGATCTATTTCGGTGGCGAGCGCTTTCCACGTGAACGCCTCATCTGCTTCTCCGTGCAACCGTTGAACGTCGAATCAAAGTAAATATTCGCTAAATGGAAGATCCGTGTAGACGCACTTACACCCCTAAAAGGTTTTGAAGAGTTTATCAATTCCAAGACGTCTTTAAGGCATTCGATTGCATATTCATGAAAAGACTTTTGTTTCATTAGCTGTTTGCGAAGGAAAATTCCTTTTAGCTGCAACTGATCTTTCCAGTTGAAAAACAGATTAGGCAAATTCCGTAATACCACTTGGAACGCAGTAAATTTTTTCACTCAGCGAATTTCTCACCGAAGAAGAAGGAAAATTAACAAATAGAAGAAACAGAGACGAAAAAAAATCCCCCCCAGAAGGATTTACGTTTTGGTAAATTCGAGCGTTGAAATTTCGGTCGAACCCGCTTCGGAAGGCAAACTACTCAAGTTCCTCACCGGTGAACCTTCGCCCTTCATTTGGGGTAGTTTGACGGGAGGAATCGATAGGGGAATACGTCAAGCCTAATAGGACTTGATTAACTTCAGGTATTCGGCAATTAGTCGGTGAAAACAACCTCCGGGACGAGGAAGGGCGCCTCACAGAAGGAAGGGGCGAAATCACCTCCCAACATTTCACACACGAACAGTCCCTAACCTGTTTAGCTCCCGTTTTATCCCCCTTTTGGTAAACTAGTTACACCCACTTAGATCCTCTGAGATGTTTAATCTTCAGGCGGGCGTCATAATCAGGTCGCTTCCCGCGCAGAGTCCCTAACGACAGTAACGACACGTCCCTAACGACTTTACCCCGACGCTTGTCAATCCTGAATCCAACGTCTTTGAGGTTTATTCATATCAAATTTCCCACTCAGACACAACACACGAACGGATTCTAATCGAGCTCGCGTTTCATCGTTCCTTTCCCGAACAAACTCGATTACTCCAAGAGTGAAAATACTTCGTAAGCGGTTTGATGAGAAAGGGTTGACTACAAACGAGCCTACTATTGGTTAAAATCGAAATTACGTTTCAGGGCGTTCCTTCCGGTTTACACTTCGAGCGAAATTCGCCGAGTCGCACTTTGGGAAGCAACACCGTTTCGAGGTTTTTGACTCAGACAAATCGTGTAGAGAATAAAATTTACTTCATTTTCGGTCCCCATGATGTTTTCCAGGACCAATACTTTACGAGATACATTCAGTATAACAGTCCAGACCGTAGCAAAAATCAGAGTTGGGCACATTTTTATTTATAAATAAGGTTGTGAATTAATTCACATCATGCTTTGTTTGTGAATGTGAATGTGAATTAATTCATAATTTACCTATTTGTAAATGTGAATTTGTTCAAATTCACAAGTTTTTCTGTAAATTAAATTGAATTCACACAAAAAATTGTAAATTATTCACAAAAAAGTAAATAATTACAAAAAAAGCCTGTGAATTTGAATTAATTCACAAATAATTCGTAAAATTTTTTTAAATTTACAAATAATTTGTGAATTTTTTTAAAATTCACAATTAAATATGTTTATTTTTTTAAATTCACAACTAAATATGTGAATTTTTTTACATTTACAGTGAATTAAGACCAAATTCGCGGTAATTACAGTTCTCATGGGTCTGCTGATATTGTAATACACTGAGAAAAGCCGATGAATACAATTTTTCTGGCAATTTCCTACCACTTAATAGTAGTATATTAATGGTAGTAGGATTAAGTGGTAGTAATTCCCAGAAAAAATTGTATTCATCGGCTTTTCTCAGTGTATTACAATATCAGCAGACCCATGAGAACTGTAATTACCGCAAATTTGGTCTTAATTCACTGTAAATGTAAAAAATTCACATATTTAGTTGCGAATTAAAAAAATTCACATATTTGCAAGTTAAAAAAAAATTCACAAATTATGTGTGAATTTTAAAAAATTCACAGGCTTTTTTCTGTAATTATTTACATTTTTGTGAATAATTTACAATTTTTTGTGTGAATTTAATTTAATTTACAGAAAAAGTTGTGAATTTGAATTAATTCACATTTACAGTTGTGAATGTGAATTAATTCACATTCACATTTACAAATAGGTAAAGTATGAATTAATTCACATTCACATTCACAAACAAAGCATGATGTGAATTAATTCACAACCTTATCATATCATCATACAATAATATAAAATTGTGTTGGCCGACGTAAGCCGTGTGGTAGCCGTGTGGTTTGTTGGTACGGGATAACGCGTTCCCGAGTGAGTTTTTTCACTTTCCGCTCGCTGGCCGTTTAGGGGGTCGAAAAAATAGATCAGACCTGGAGGAAGACGTCGGTCAAAACGTAATTCGGAAATTCGCCCGGGAAATTCGCCGGAAATTCGTCGAAAAATCGTCTTTCTCGCGTTTGTCCCACGTTTTTTCGGGTTCAAAAATACCCAGTAAGGAGCCATGTTTTGGGTATGGTATCCGCGAGCCAAATGCGCGCCAAAATATGGCCAATCCGATTCCGAAGTCGGATTTTAAAAAAAACGAGGGGGAGGGGGCGATTTCACGGTGAGAAGACAATTGGATCGTTTTAATTCGCGCGGGGCCAGGGATCTTAGAAAACGGAGGGTCCAGCCTTTAAGGGGCGCTCGCTAGGTCTACGACATCTCTCCCCGACGGAAATGGATGTAAATTAAATGAATCGATTATTTAAAAAAAGTTGAATTGAATTAAAAAAAGTTGAATTGAATTAAAAATAATAATTTCCTAAACGGTAAGCCCTAAAAATACGCCGATTTTTTCTATCGTCTCTGCTACGAATAGGGGGGGGGTGTCCGCGGACACCCCCCCCCCCCCCCCCCGGCCGAGCGAGGCGAGACCCCCCTGTCCGAATAAGCGCTCGGCCGAGCGGAGCGAGGCCTTATGTCTGAGTAGGGGTTTGAACGTGTCCATCGATGCTACGCACCCCACAGGCGGCAATACACCCCACTAGGGGAGTGAGCGAAGCGAGCCAGAGAGACTAGTTTATAAATAAAATGTCGCCGAAAATGATAGCGACATGAAAAAAAAGTTGGATTTTTGGTCTTACTCTGTGTTTTCTTGGATGCTGAATCCGATCTGAAGAGATCAAACAAATATTATGCGTTTCGAGGCATTCGCAAAAAAACTCCAAAATGTTTCCACTATTCATTTTTTTTTTTTTTTTTTCATATTACTTTAAATTGGATAGCATTTTTGAAAGATCCGTCTTCTTGCTGAGACCATTTGGAACGTAGTTCGAGAAAGTTTTAACATTAAGCGCAGAAACGTTCAATACCTTCGACAGCAACCCTTTCATAGAAAAGAACAAATCTTCTTACCAGATAACAGCCTTCTGGGAATTTAATTATGAATGGCCTCCTCGTTAGGCTGATTAGTCCTGATCTCTGCCAGTATCAATAAAAAATTTAAAAAAAAATCCCCTTCACGGAGGCTCTAAAAAAATCACTACGGGGGAGAAAAATGTGAGATGTTGAAAAAGGGTGGAATGAAGAGCATGAACGAGGACGTCTTATTGGGTACTTAGCAGAGGAAGTATTGAGGGAGACGTTTGAATTTTCCGAGAGTGAGGAGCATTTAATCGTTGTCGACAAATCGTTTGAAATAATTGACAATTATACAGAATTGATTACAAAATTGACAATACATTTCAGAAATTATTTGGGATATGATGTAGAATGGGGCAAAACTAATCATACCGGGTGATACTGATCACAACGACGAATTTTATATTAAATATAAAAATCAATTTTGAAAATTTTTCTGCTCATAGCGCGATGTGGAAGGGCGGTGAAGGCGATGGCCCAGAAACTTTTTGTTGTTTAATGATCCTACAACTTTGAAGTACCTATTTTGGTTTATTATTCTTGGAATAATACACCTATGTTTTCGCGACGGGGGTCGACGACTCCGATCGGCCTGAAAATTTGACATTATCCGTTTCAAGAGGTCTACATTCAAAATCCGAAATATCCGTCCGCCGCACAGTGGTCCAGGTCGCTAATCTGGCGAGTCAAAAGTCGAAAAATGAGTAATTAAAGTAATAAAGAATAAAGTCGAAAAACACAAGTAATTTTTTCTTTAGTTCGTAATGTGCAATAGAAGGATGAAATCACTTTTCATACTACCCAAATATATTGCATTATCGTTAGAAAATATTGTTTCTTCATTCCGCTTGGTATCCTCACTTTTAGGTAATTATATTTCCTGAACGGCTCAACATAGCCAAAATTTGATTTCACCATCGGATTCAGCGTGAAAAAACCTAGCTAGAGACGTATTCAAAACGTACCAAAATGAAAAACCTGGGGCGCTAACATTTTTGATTCGCTAGATTAGCGATCTGGACCACTGTGCGCCGTCCGCCGTCCAGGCCGTTTTGGGCAGTAGGAATTTTTTTAAAAATCTGAAATTTTGACAAAATACTCGGTTCACCATCTAGTTGTGCCCGCAAGGTTTTCAGTCCGATCGCCCAAACCCGTGGGGCGCTATGGGGCTAAAATGGGGCTACAGGAGGGGTGTTTTGAAGGCTTTTAGCTATGGGATCGAGTTAGGTGTCGTTTTCGAAGTATTTTTGGTCGTAGAATCGATTTTTGGGGGTCCCGGAACGATCCGATTTCACTGTGGCGATCTATAGGGCTTTCATGGGGCTAAAAATGGGATTTTTGAAGGATCCCAAGAAGTTAAATATTTTATTAATTTTATTTATTAAAGAATTTTTGAAAAAACACATTTTTGAAAAAAAAAATCCTTCCCCCCCCCCCAATTTTTTTTTAAATATAAAAATCCCCAAAATTTAAAAAAAAAATTTTTTTTTTAATTGACAGAATTAAATGTCTGTACAAGTAACATATATCAAAGAATAATAAACCCTTGTGTAAAATTTGCAGCGTTTTTTTTTTTTTTTTTTACATTTCTGCTGGTTGATATCGCCCCAGGAAGCGTCAGAAACCGTTTTTACGTTGATTTTAGGGGGTGATTAGCTTTGCCCCCAAAAGGTGGAACATAAGGTCCATAATATGGAACTTATGATAACCTCGTATCTCAATTTTTGGCCTTTTTGTTTTTATTGCATTTTCTGAATGAAATCCTCGTGTCTCATCGGCCAGTATTTGAATGTTGGCGGAAACGCATTTTTCTGCCCTCTAGCGCCCGTTTTGATTAGGTACCAATTTTCCGTAGTTATACGAGGTAATCATTTTTTGAATAACCAGATATACGATACGATATACGTATTTCTGGTTGTTCTATGATGATAACCTCGTAGGTATCTAGAAATTAAATCACAAACGTCTAGTCCCTGAGCCAATCCCTAGTTTGGTTCCCTGCCGCTAGGGATTCATGGCGCTGGCATTGCCGTGTTGTTATTGTAATCGTAGTCAGGGTTGTCAACCCTACGGATACATCCGCAGATCTACGGATTTTTTGGTCTGATCCCTGATATCGGATTTCTCATTTTTGCACCAAGTTTGAACCTCGGAATAGGGTGACCGGTGAATTTAGTTTCGCGTGCCGTTATAAAAAAAAACCTAAAACTTGATTGATGAAGAGAGAATATTTAAAATAACTGTGTGAGATAATGAATCTTGAAGTAGGATTCAAAAAAAAAAAAAAAAAAAAAAAAAAATGAAGTAGGATAAGCAACTAACGAAAAATTGATTATGCGTCCAAAATTATTCATTTGTCTTCCTGGCATCATTCAAAAGCCTCAAAGATCCCCGCTGTGAGATTGGATGGTTTTGAAACAACGACACCGCACTCGATATTATGTACCGAATATACCCAAAAACCTTCACCCCAGCCTCTTTTTAGCCCCAGAGAGCCCCACGGGTTTGGGCGGTTGGGCTGAAAATCTGCCGAACGCAACTAGATGGTAAACGAATAGGGGTTTTGTCCAAATTTCCGATTGAAAGAAAAAACGGACTTGATTTTTGAAATATACGCGTCATGAAACGAGTACCTAATGTCAAATTTTGAGGTCGACCCTCGTCGCGAAGACATTATTCCAAGAATAATAACCCCTAAGACATCGGTGAATTATTCCAAGAATAATAAACCCCGACTTCTGCTGATGCGCATGGATTGCATCCAGCATTTCCTTTTCGTATTCAATAATCCCCCCTCCCCTTACCCTTAGGCTTCCAGGAGGGAATAGAGGAAACATGCAGAAATGTCAAAATGCGAGGGAAATGGGGCATGCTGACTGCAGCGCCACAAACCACTAGCGGCAGGAAACCAAACTAAGGATTGGCTCAGGGGCCAGACGTTTGTAATAAAATCGGGTCTGTAATATTTATTTCAGTTTCTATGGCTACAAGCCTTGTAGGGATGTCCGATTCTCAAAAATGAATCGATTTAAATCGAATCGATTATTTATAAAAGTATCGAAATTAATCGCGATTATTTTTTCAAAAAGAATCGATACATCTGAGAATCGATTCTTTTTCCAAATTATTTATTAAATTTCAAATTTATCAGAAGAAGAAGAAGCATTATTACGTTACGAAACCTGAATTCCAATTACTAATAAATCCAACTGCTAACCAGCACTATTACGTAGGAAAAGGTAGGTAGGAAAGCTTCAGCTGTGTCAGTGGTTGTTGTGCAACTGTTTCCATCTCTTCAGCTGTTACCTATGGTCGTTGCAGTGACTCAATTTAGAAAATAATATTGATTCTTTTACACATGGATCTGTTTTACAGAGTAACTGAATATAAAAATACTTGTTAAGAGCAGAAAAGAATCGGTTTTCGATTCTGGAAATTTAGAATCGAATCGGGCCGATTCTTCAAAAAAATAAAGAATCTAAAAGAATCGATTATTTTTTCAAAAAGAATCGATTTTTTCAAGAATCGATTCTTTTTGAGCATCCCTACTACAAGGAGCTTAAAATAGGTACTTCGAGACGGTAGTCCATTGAGACAAATGAAAATGATGCAATAAAAATCAACATTTCTGACGTCATAATCAGTTTTTTGTCTCCCCTAAAAAGTTTGGTTTTTCTGAGATACGAGGTTATCATATGACGCCATCGTTATCAGTTTAACAACAACAAAAAAACACTTTATTTGGACTTTTTTGGGGTTCCAAGGAGGTCGATGTGTAGCTGAGGAGTCTTATATATTTGAAGTCGTGGCCATACAGCTCAAAAATTGAGGAAGTTATGCCGAAAAAACCTCAAAAACTGATTAGTATCACCACGTTCTACGTATGGTTGATAATGTGTAGACTTGGTTTCATATTTTGCAGTTCAAAATCAACAAAATCTATCGTGGAGTACCTACCGTGGAGTAGTTTCAAGAGAGGGAGTGAATCCCCCCCCTCCACAATATATTTCACTACTCCCTGACTGCTCATTTCATTGACGCTAAAAAGAAACCACCCACAGTCAACAGGAGCCATATACGAAACCCATATACATATATACACAACCCAGCGAAGAAAAAGACTTGCGAGGGAGGCGCAGAAACACCCAACGGCGCACATCTGACTTTCAATGTACAAACAAGAGAGCGAAGTGGAAGAGGAGAAGAGGGAACATCTGTAAAACAAAGTAGGGAGGAATGAGGGATCGAAATGAGACTTAGACGGGAGCAAACACAAGGAATAAAACCGGAGGGGTTTCAGCTAATCAACAGACAAGACTTTCGGTCATTTCCATACGGCCTATGCAAAACTAAAAAGCAAATAAACCCCTTGGAAGGTTACGAGAGCGGAAGGTTATGAAACCGGAAAGATCCGTGCTGAAGCGTGTGATATGGTAAAGTATGAATACATTACTTCCTGGGGGTGCATACGATTGCAAATCATTCTTCCGCCGCCAACATATTGCTCCAAAGCGGCAGAAAGCATCAAATTTATGCTCAGCAGTCCCGAATAATTAGAGTCAGCGTTTGTTGTTTGTAACAGAAACCGCTCTGCGAATCCGTTCCTAAGGCTGGTTTGATTAGTCGAGTTAGATTGACTAAATTTGCATTTTCGGCAGTGAGACAAGCTTCAGAACTGGATATTAATTTGTCGGTCATCGTTAAATGTGAAAATTGGAGTTCGGCGGTTGTTTCATTCCGCGTTGAATTTTTAACTGCTGGTGAAATTTGGATTTTTTAACTACAAAGAAAGCCAAGGGGGTGAAAAGGAACCACGAGACAATCTAACTGGGTTAAGGCTTTGCAGGGGGGGGGGGGGGGGGGGTGAAAGTCTAGAATACGATACTGGGGGAATCAGTTGGCATATTTCGTACAAAGTTGTAGCCGTTCGTTCATTTAGTTCATTTTTCAGGGCCAGTCTCTGCCTACCTACATCGTTGCCGTTGGCCAAGAGTTTGCAAAGCTGAACCAGCTCCTGGACACCCCCAATCAGACCTTGGTGGGTCTCAGTCAGTTTCTGCCAACATCCTTGCCATGTAGCAGGAGGTAGACAAGCTGAATCAGATCCTTGGAAATCCCAAAACAATGCTTGGCGGCTATCAGCCCTGCTGTCCAGCTGACGCTGCGAAACCAGCTCTTGGAAATCCAGAAATCCGAGCTTGGTGGCTCTTAGCCTCTGACACCACCATGCCTGATCGCAAGCAAAGGTAAGAACAATCGCACGACATTTTGACGTTTACACTCTGCCCAGGGACTCTTCGTGCATAAACATGATATGCAATTAAGAGTGGGACTTTTCCACGTTTTTTCAGTAGCCGCATTAGGACCTCCATGAGCCGTGTAGCATCTCTCTGGTTCCCTGCATATGCTTTCGAAATGAGAACACATATGAAGAGTCCAGGGGGGAAAACCCCGCCATTGATACAACGCTGATTTTGAGAAAAATGAATTTTAAAGTTTACCAACTAACAGAAACTTCAAAAACGACTTAAAAAATACAAAAAATTTTTTATTTGAACCATCAACTATGCAGATTCACAATATGTTTCCCGAATAACCATTTTTCAAACTATTAAATGATATTTTATTCATAATTCTGAACTTATAATGCGAATTTTAACCCTCTTACCCCTAAACCAAACAACGGAGAGAATAAAATATTTTGAAGAATGCAAAAACGTATTTTAATATCCACAAAATACACAAAAATTTTTTTTGTACAATTTGTACACTGTGTATTAGGTTTTACAAAAAATTTACCCGACATTTACAAAAAAAAAAGTTTTTACGAACGAAAAATACGATTCCAAAAAAATATTGTGAAAGTCACCGAAGTTGAAATATTGGCGGATTCACTCATCTTCTGGGGGTTTCAGCGTCAATGGGAGGGTCGTCGATGTAAATGTCACCGTCGTCGTCGTCGTCTGATGCAAGTCCAGCCGAGCTCAAGCTTTGGTAAAAACTCCTCGCTTCAGGTTTTTCCAATTGTGCCAGGTGAAGCAGATTTTTGAGTTTGGCGGCTTTAATAGTTTTCTTCAGAGAATAGTGTGATTTTCTCCCTCTCAGTGACTACAAAAATGTGTGCATTTTTTCCTTAGTGTCTCCTGTTAGTTTGTGGGGTCTGTTTGAATGCTTGCCGCGCTGATCCGTAGGTGGTTTTCCTGTTTGAGCAAGAGATTTTCGAATGTATCTCGCTTTGTCTTCAGAGATACCATGCATGCTCGTGAAAGCTTTCAAGCACACTCTCATATCACGGGCAACACCATCATCTGTTAGTGCAAGAACTCTGTAGGCAAAGGAAGCTGTGTTGTACTGAGTTTGATCCTCATTTTTTCCTCGTCTCATCACCGGTAACACACTAATGAGACCACCTAAATACGAATTCTGTTTATTGACATCTCCCATCGCATTGAACTCGCGAATGATTCTTTTCCGCTGATCGTCAGGAACTACTTCAAAACAGCGAAGCATCTTGCAACTAGGGATTGCAATCCCGAACGTTTTTCTGAATCCCGGGATCCCGGGATTTTTCTGAGGCAATCCCGGGATCCAGGTATTGATGATTTTGTTTGAACGTGAAAAAATTGATTTAAAACGACAAAAAACTTTTTTATTTACATTAATTGTAAATTATATAAAATAATAGGTACTTCTCTCATGAAGGAAAAATTTCACTTATGTACTCAAAAAATTTACTTTTAGAAATCATAATGTTGGATCTTAGAAAGCACTCAAAGTTGGATCAGCCAATTTGCTTCTTAGCTTTGTCGAAAATAGTCCTGCTACTCAAAAGGCCCTCTCAGCTTCTACGGAGGTCAGTGGGATAGTCCTGGGATAGTCCTACGTGTTCTGGTTGTGCTTAAATTGAAGCTGAATCACTGCTCCACAATTTCATTCCTCATAACTTTCCTCGTGGGATGAATATAATAGCCCATATTCCGTACTGAAGTGAATAATAAGTGAATAAAACCACGATTTCTAACATTTGGGGGAAAATGGTCAATGTTTGAAGAGGGTTAATCTCGGGGCCCATTGGTCCTAGAAAGCTGCCGTTGCGCTCAAATGGTAGCAAATCTTGTCTACTTGAAAATAGTATACAGTGACTTTTTCGTTAGGGCGCACATTTTTGAAACTAAAAGCCAAGAACTGAAAAAAAAAAAAAAAAAAATCCGAAAATTTCGCGGTTTTTCGAGCATCCAGCATTTAGCTCAAGGGTTTCGAAGCTGGTACCGTCCCTGACAACATTAAAAAAAAATTAGAACGTGTCTATTTTTCCGTTCTAACCCCCCCCCCCCCCCTTTTTTTGTATACTAAATCCAAATGGTGGCCTCGGCTGCCTCCATTTTTGAACAGGCTCGTTTCTTTTTTAATTGTGGTCGATAAATCTTTACGTATTTTCGGCGCCGGCACCGGCTGGTTCATAGTTTTCCGAATCCTTTCTTCAGGGGACTTCACAGTTTTCATCTTAGAGCACTTTCACTTAGCCTTCGAATTATTGTCCGTTGTTAAAAGATTTTTCCCGACAAGACTTGAGCAATTTACGTGCGAGGTGCAATTAATTCTCGAACCCCGGGATCCCGGGATTGACTCCACGAATCCCGGGATTTCAAATTGGCAAAAATCGACCGGGATCCCGGGATTGCAATCCCTACTTGCAACAACAATCCGGCCCGAGTTCATGGCTCTCAGCCCTCAACACTTTCATAACATCTATTACTCTACCCGTTTTCTTTCGCTTCTTGCTGGTTGAAAGCTTCTTTCAACCAAAAGCTGTGCGCTAGTGTCGTTGAATAGGCTTTGCAGACGTTCCACTATGTGCATGCATTGGAAATAAAGTGTCCAATAAATTGATTTTTAGTTATTTCACATTCATAATTAAAGCCTCCTTGTATTTTATTCCCATTCAACGGTATTCTTTGGTCATTTTACAGTCAAAATGTACTAGCAAGAAAGAAAGTTTCCACATGAAAGTTGGAATTTACTTGGCATAGGAACTATTGGCAACACTGCCCCTGTAGAATTGAGCGTTGTGTATCATCAGATTCTGTTTTGTTTATTTTTGAAGTAGGTACTGAAGTGTGCAACTTTGCGGTGTGCCGTGGGAATAGATTTTGTTTTTGAACTATCATTAAATGATTGTCATAACAAAGTGGTTGTTTGCCGATGGTGCAGAGGTCTAATCCAATGAGTTTGGATAGGGAGAGAGAACGACTCCTCTGCTGAATACTAAATTGTTAATTCAAAACTGGTTTTCATCAGTTATAATTTTCACCATTTGTGCTTGTTCATATACCTTCAGTATAATATAATTTAGAGTTTACATTGTTAATAATATTAACATTATTAATAACATTATTATTATTAATATTTACATTGTTAATAATATTAACATTGTTAATAATATTACATTGTTAATTATATTATAATTTTTATGGTTTTTTCTCTGATGCTAATGACAAATGGTTTTCTTGTCAGGGCTGTAGATGAGCTTAGTTGCTCGAAACCGGTCCCCACGCTATAATTGTTTACCTGAATAAACAATTTAGGCTTTAGGCTTTTAGGCTTTTTTTATTTTTATTTTTATTTTTTTTTTATTTTTTTATTTTTTTTTTTTATTTTTTTTTGGGTTTTTTGGTTTTTTTTTTTTCATTTGATTGTCATAAATTTTATGACAAAACCCAATATATCGTGAATTGCTAATTGTTGCTATTTGTTTCAGAAAAAAGTGGAACCACTTCAAATATGAATAAAATCTTTGAGTTGAATGGGAATGGATATGCAATAAGTGGCCCAAAAGGGATAAACTGTCGTCTCCTAGAACGAAGAGAGAGCTTTCACACTGATTATTGGAGTCGCAGGTTGCGCAGCATTGAAAAGGTACGTTTGGTTACACAGAATTTTTGATTCACTCGAGAATAGCCACTTGACTTTATAAAGTCAACATAAATGTTGTTCGGTGCTCTAATGACGCTAATAGGTGGCAGAAATTCGAAAAAATAAAAACGCGTCTGGCCGATTGATTCTTCAAAAACGTTTTAGGCAGGAGGAATTTTTTTTTTAATCTGAGATTTTGACAAAATACTTGGTTGCTAGTTGTGCCCGCAAGGTTTTCAGCCCAAACCCGTGGGGCGCTATGGTGCTAAAATGGGGCTACGGGAGGGTTTTTTGAAGGTTTTCGGCTATGGGGTCGAGTTAGGTGTCGTTTTCGTAGTATTTTTGGACGTAGAATCCAATTTTGGGGGCCCCGGAACAATTCGATTTCACTGTGGGGATCTATTGGGCTTTCATGGGGCTACAAATGGGATTTTTGAATGATCCCAGGACGTCTAATATTTTCCGATTAAAAATATTTTGAAAAAAACAAAAAAACAAAAACTTTTTTTTCCAAAATTTGTTTCATTGACACAGACTTAATTTTCGCACAAGACTTGCGTAAATTTGCAGCGTTTTTTCTCTTCGCTGCAGTATCGTTGAAGAAACTGTTCATGATTGTCCCCAGAGGAAATCAAGTGTGGTGGAATATTACAGTGAAAATGATTTGATTTGTTAAAATCGCTCGGTTGAAAGATATGTGATGGGAAGGGACGATGTGGGTAAGTTGTCCCCAGTGTCTACTCAGGAGGGAAAGATTCCAAGTGGGCCAAGCAGACGTGAAGCAGAGCTGGGGGGGAGCGTCAACTGACAATTAAGCCGAGGAGGGTTTCGGAAAGGTCGCAAATCCGTTTTATCTGACTGGTATAAGGTGGGAAAAGCGGCGGTCGTATCCATAAAGAAAAGGGTTACAACGGGCCGCCCCTCGACAAACCGAAGGACGTGAAGGAAACGGAATGCAATATAGTGGCGAACATAGTTTCGGGGTACGAGCGGGCTCAGCAATAACAATTATATTAAAGGGAGAGACATCAGGCAGACCTTGAGCGTGACCTCAGTAGTTCTAACCCTTATCTTAATACATGCCACAATGTTCGCCACCCACTTTACAATGAAATATGAAACAACTTGCACTGTTGCGGTCCTCCCCGATGTAGCCGTTTCTTGTCCCTTCGGGTCGTTTCAGCGTTAATTTTGGGCGGAGGAATTCAACCCAATACAGTCACCTTGTGGTGAGCAGAAATTACTTCGTGAGAAACACATTGGAAATCACCTTCACAATTCACTCCGCCGGGCTGTGTAACTACAAGAACCTCAAGCGTCAGACCTGCAGGAGCAGATGCAGTAGGCGTAATGAATGATTTCGTTAGTGGGACTTGAATAAAAGTTGTGAGCAATACATCATGACGCGAAGACCACGAAAAACTTTGTCAGCCGTTGAAAATGAAGAAAAGGCAGAAACTATACGGGAAAACCCAAAAAGGACAACAGAAAACGAAACCGAATCGGTCACCAAAACAACAGCTGGAAGCGTAAAAGACAACATGACCTAAAACAACGACTTAACAGGACCAAAACACATTTAAAAAAACTGTCAACAAGCTGACGAAGAAAACTCGTCCCCACAGGCCTCGCCAGTCAAGAAACACGGAACATGCTTTATTTACCGAATATATAATAAAATTTATTTAATATGTTTTCGGCGTGTGGGATTGAAACCCTTCTTGCGTGTTGGAAACGTAACTTTCCGACGCCGAACTAGACTACTAGGACACTTACGGCAGGTGAGGACGACAAACTAGTGGGCTAACGTACGACGGATGAGGACGCCAAACTAGTGGCCTGATGGTAAGACGCCGAAGTAGTAGCCTAACGTACGACAGATGAGGACGCCTGACAGTGGCCTTAAACAGCCATCGATATAGGATCCTATGTCCTATATATGTTTATGTATTACGTAATACATAAACGTGACACTTCCGCCTCTCCCTTCCTGCCTAATAATTATTATTGAAACAGAAGAAAATTGATGACAATAAAATTTGTTTTTGTTTCGACATATTTCTTACTTCACTTTGGACAGTATAAATACTGTATTAAATTTAATACTGTCCAACTGGAGGCAGAAAATTTCTTTTTTGTTTCGACATTATTAAATATTATTTAATACCTATGTCGAAACAAAAACTTAAAAAAAAAAAAAAACTACTGAACAAGAAAATATTTTGGTTTATACACCTATGTAATCGCGACGGAGGTCGTCGACTCCGATTGGCCTCAAAATTTGTTATTATCCATTTCAAAACCGAAATGTCCGTTCGCCGTCCGAGCCGTTTTGGGCTCGGAATAGAATTTTTTTTATTTATTTTTAATCTGAAATTTTGACAGAATACTTGGTTTACCATCTAGTTGTGACTGCTAGGTTTTCAGCCCGATCGCCTAAACCCGTGGGGCGCTATGGGGCTACGGGAGGGTTTTTTTTTTTTTTTTTAAGGCTTTTGGCTGTGGGATTGAGTTAGGTGTCGTTTTCGAAGTATTTGTGGACGTATCATCCATTTTTGGGGGTCCCGGAACGATCCGATTTCACTGTGGGGATCTATAGGGCTTTCATGGGATTTTTGATGGATCCCGAGTGGGGGGGGGGGGGGGGGATAACAAATTTTGTTTTCAATTTTTTCTTTTTTTCTATTTTTTTTCTATTTTTTTTCTATTTTTTTTCTATTTTTTTTCTATTTTTTTTTTTTTTGCTCGGAAAATACGATAAAAAACAAATTTGACGTATTAAAAAAATTCATATTTGATATTAAAAAAACGCTGCAAATTTTACACAAGGGTTTATTATTCTGTGATATAGGTTACTTGTACAGTCATTTAATTCTGTCAATAAAAAAAATTAAAAAATTTTTTTTTGGATTTTCATATTTCAAAAAAAATTTTTTGGGGGGATTTTTTTTTCAAAAATGTGCTTTTTCAATAATTCTTTAATTTTTACTCGAAAAATATTTAACTTCTTGGGATCCTTCAAAAATCCCATTTTTAGCCCCATGAAAGCCCTATAGAACGCCACAGTGAAATCGGATCGTTCCGGGACCCCCAAAAATGGATTCTACGTCCAAAAATACTTCGAAAACGACACCTAACTCGATCCCATAGCTAAAAGCCTTCAAAACACCCCTCCTGTAGCCCCATTTTAGCCCCATAGCGCCCCACGGGTTTGGGCGATCGGACTGAAAACCTTGCGGGCACAACTAGATGGTAAACCAAGTATTTTGCCAAAATTTCAGATTTTTTAAAAAATTCCGACTGCCCAAAACGGCCTGGACGGCGGACGGCGGACGGCGTACGGCGGACGGCGGACGGCGGACGGACATTTCGGATTTTGAATGTAGACCTCTTGAAACGGATAATGTCAAATTTTGAGGCCGATCGGAGTCGTCGACCCGCGTCGCGAAAACATAGGTGTATTATTCCAAGAATAATAAACCAAAAGGTACTTTTCCGTTATGCCCCCCCCCCCCCCCCACACGATTTTGGTTGGCTTTGGGTGCCTTAAAGCCATCGGGAGGGGTGTGTATGAAACTCGAAATCGAGTGGGAGGGGGTGGGGGGTGTTATAACGAAAAAGTACTCGAATTTGGGTGCCTTAAAGCCATCGGGAGGGGTGTGTAATACACACTGTGTATGAAACACGAAATCGCGTGGGGGGGGGGGGGGGGGGTATAACGGAAAAGTACAAAAAAAAAAAATTAAAAAAATAGAAAAAATTTGAAAACAAAATTTTTTCCCCAAAATCTTTTTATTGACACTAAATTAATTTCTGCACAAGTTATTTATATCAGAGAATAATAAACTCTTGTGTAAAATTTGCAGCGTTTTTCAAAAAGAAGGACGTTTTTTAAAATTCTGAGATGACTAAGTCGGGCAGTAATCAGAACGAACATTAGTGTATAGGTATATCCTACTAGATGGAAATAGATATGCTTTAAATGAGACCTAGTACAGTTCAGTAGGTACTTTGTTTCGTAGGTGGAAAACACACTTGTGACTCTTTGGCAAAGATAAGTTGGAAACAAAATTTGTTTTGTTGCTGCAACTCATAATTTAATTATGAAAACGTTTTCAAATCATATAATACCTATGATTTATTACCGAACATTGAAACCCAGAAACAGAAAAATAAGTGCTTACGAACGTTTCTGAGAGTTGATCGGAGCAGCTTTTCTTTGTCACTAATAAAATCGTCGATTATTGCACGATAAGTACTTGATGTAATCTATCATCAGTTCTATAGCATTTTTGAGGGTTGGAGTGGACGTTGAGTGGCTCTGCAGATACCCTAAATAGCCGTAAAAAATACCAGTTTTACTTACCTCTGTTCAAGTGGATCCACCGCATTGTGGGCGGTTTTGTCGGGTCCCAAGCCGGCCTGAATAAGATGTGCTTTTGTTGATCTGTTGGTATTATCGGCGTTTTTCCGCATTCGTTAGCTTTGCACTGACAGGTCTTAAACAATAATTGATAATCGATATATATTGGTAACGTCCTTAAGATTCTCTATCTGGACCTATGCATGTCAAGACCTGCTGTGGTCGAACCTTTCAACTCGGAAATTCAATTTTGTCTAGCTGGATTTGGTTTTTGAACAGCTGTGCGGCGGGCATGCGAGCCTCTAAAAGGATTTTCCTCCTGTTTCGATGTCAGAATTGCTAAATCGTGACCTTTACAGGCATTGCTGCACTGCACAAATAGTCCTTGCAAAAACTGCCGCTGATGTTGAGTATTGGGAGGTGAATGAGGAGAAGGATTTCAGAATGGGGGGAGTTAAATGATTTCCATACGAATAGCGAAGATATGAAGAACGGTGTAATCTTCGTATTTGGAATTTTATCAGCAGTGTGCAGGAAGTCGGTTGTACGCGGGAAAAGTTGAGTCGCAAATACAGGTATTGTGGGGTATTAGCATGATGGAACTTGTGAAATGTCTTTGTCAGGAGGCTTATTGCGCTCCAATGGGATTCCGACGGGGTCCCGAAAAGGCTTGAAAGTGGAAATATGCTTTTGAAAAATTTACAGTTCGGTTGACCCGAGTCGGTTGGAAAGAGGGAGAAATATGGAAGATGTTTATTAGGGTTTGGGGAAAAAGATGAGGCAGGAGGTGGATCAAAGCTCGGCGGTGCTTTCCATTGTGGGACCAATTTGACTCCCCGAAGGGTCTCCCAGAGCCTGTTATTTGAGGTGCACAATGAACCCGGGACAATGGGATGTGAATGCCGTCAATAGGCGAATTCCCGCGCGGGTGAAACTCCCGTAATGCAAATACCTTCCCGATGTAGGAATCTCTTTCACGGCCTGGTAACCTCTCGTGGGGCATTTAAAAGACATCCCCTCCCACCCGGCAATTTCCGAGTGGCCCGAACTATGTCCAAACTGATGTCCTCATTTCATCGAGGAGCCGCTGCGCAGCATTGAACGGCACCTCGGCAAGAAGGTTGATGTGATTGATGTGAATGTGAGCACCTCGTGTGGAATACGTCAGGCCATTATTGATACAATATTGTGAAATAGCACGTACGTCTTGGTTGAGAAGGTTCACCCCGGCATCAAAGCTGATCATGAGTTGACTGTCATCAGCATACTGATGCTTTTCTGCATGAGATAAGCAATCACTCTTGTCGTTGACAGACAAACTGAATATCAGAGCACTCAAGACTGCCTTGAGGAGTACCAGATTCCAATGGGAGAAAATCAGATGCTTGGCCTCTAAATACAACTGTTCCCGTCCTGTCAGGTATGAGAGCATACAGTTCGTAGTGGCGAATCCTAACATTTGAGTTTACGGTTTAGAAGATCAAACTGGACAGTGCCAATGGCGTTTGAAAAATCAAGAAGCGTGAGGAGACAGGACCTCCCTTTTTCCAGTGGATTGCAGCCGAATGCTGAGCAGCATAGCACTATGTGCAGGGATCACCGACCCATTTCGTTAATGAGCCACCTACTGAAGATATTCTTGCGTCTACTGCATTGTCGTCTGTATCGGAGATGTGAGGGCCACTGCGGTCAGACCCAATTCGGGTTCAGATCTTGTTTTGGTACTCGTGAGGCGGTTTTCAGTCTCCAGGTCCTCACGCAAAACTGTCTGGACTACCGTAAAGACTCCAAAACACCAGCGGCGAGAACAAGGATTTACACCTCCAGATCTCCGCCAAACACTCAAGACCTAAATTTAGGGAATTTAACTTCCCAAATTAGGTGCACAAAAGCACGTAGATCCACACCCAGCATCCGAATCTTGGTGTTTCCACAGGATCGATGCTGGGGAGATGAGCTCAGGCTTCACCAGGCTTCACGTCAATCCCGCGTCCTACCTTGAAGTCTTGAGCGGATTTACATTGCACTGTGTGATCTGAATAGAAATAGAAAAGACCAACATCTTTCAGCCAGTATCGCAAGGAAAGTATCGATTTTAGTATCAAAACAGACACCTAAAAGGTATCGATACATCATAATATAATATATTATGATGTATCGATACAATCAAGTCAAAATTCCACTTTTTCGCGTTTCCGGCAAAAATCGGCTCTTCTGGTGTGCCTGCATTTACTGCATGAGGGTCATTTCTGCTCTTCCAACACTCGCCACGTGACGACGGTGAGTTACTTGTCATCCCCCACCATGACGAGGAAAAGGTTATTAGTAACACTGTCACTTCTCAGTTTGCCACCCAATGCGAACAAAGAATCCTATTACTTGTTTTCTCCAAAAACGGATTATTTCGAAAGATGTCGCTATGCGTGAAAAAGTAAGTTATTTTACCAAGTTTTATTTTTAGATATGCCATTGTTCATGAAAAGGCTCCCTTCAGGGAAGGGCTTCATGAAAGAGCGAACTCTAAATGTGCCTCTATTGCAAAAAATATTTCTGATTTTTGTTGTCACTTCTCAAAATGTGCCTGTATTAGTGATTTCCTTTTCCCTCTCTTTTTTGTCCTTTTTCCAGTTATGACACTATTGATGTAAGAGTGAGGTTCGTTGGCGCGTATTATCTTTAAAATTTAAAGCAAATTTTAATGAGTCTCTATTTGCGGTAAATTTTTCACTGGTAGCCGAAGTTGTGACCAAGCAGCAGAAGGGAAATGTTGGTTCAAATGGCACTCTGGTGCCCCCAAAGTAAGTTTTCTTTCACATTTCCCTAAAGTAATTCAATTCAATTCAGTTCAGTTCAATTTATATACTTTTCGGATGATCTGATGAACCAATCCTTTTCATAAAATTCCATGTATCGCTTTAAATAGCCTGTATTCATTTTCTGTCTTTAAGATGACGATCCATTTCCTGATATTACCTACCTACTACACCAGCCAAAGCTGCTCCAGAATCAGTTCAATCGTCCGATCTGAAGAATGATGGTGAGATTTCTCTTCCTACTTTTTCACCTGTGAGTTTACCGTAAGGAACGAAACTAGGTATTATTTTCTTTGATTTAGGTAATCTCTAAAATACCACAACGTATCAGAAATTCACAAGAACTTTCTTTTTTGACAGGTGATTCAATTTCTCAAAAAACACTCCCACCTGAAGATCACAGCACAGAAGCGCATAAGAACCTCATCGGCAAGTTCAAGCTGCTCTTCGTGCTCCTCTTCGAGTTAAAGCTCTTCTTCCAACGCAAAGTCGGGTGATGATCGAGATCAGTCATACGATCCTGAGAACGATATCTGCACCTCTTCAAGCGAAGAGTATTCAGAACACCCTCCCGACAAAAACGCACGGCCAAAGCCTACTCAAGGGGTTAACATTAAACCGGACAGGGATTCTGTTTGCCATTCAAACAAAAATGACTATGCTCAGTTGACGCCTGTAAAAAAAGGACGAAAACGCTAACTCAATGTTGATGGGTGGGCACGAACCAAAAACAAGAAAGCTCGAAACTCTGGAGAAGGTTATAGGGTCAACTCAGAGACAATGGTAAAATCAGAGAACCAAGGAAAATGAAACCTCCTTGTTCAGAAAAATGCAAATTGAAAGGCTACTCAAAATTCAGCCAGGATGAAAGAGAAACTTTGCTTTCGGAGTTCTGGAGACTGGGGGACCTAGAAAAGCAGAGGCAATACATCGATTTTTTCTATGACCCAGGTTAACCCAAAGTACAGGTATATTCGCGTTGGTGGAACAAAAAAAACAACGGTGCAATAACCAAATTTGTAACAATTTTCTCTAGATTATTTTATTTACATTTTTACTGTTGAGTTCCTTCCTTATTTTTATAAGCAGTGAGTTTCATTTCGATTTACTTTAGTTCGTACCTCCTTGAATGTGTCCTTGTGGTTCTACTTATACGGTTATGTTTGGAGTTCGTTTTATATCTAGGTTTTTAAGATTTTGAAACTATCCACTCAATTCACTCTTCTTGGCTGTAATAGTTCCAGAGAGACTGAAAAATGTTAAAATAATAGTTTAAAAATGTTAAATGTAAAATTTTTTAATTATTCAGTGCTAATTAATAAAATATTATTCATTATATTATTCAGTGTTAATTAATAAAACATTTTTCAAAAGTAATATTTTGAATCTGCTATTTTATTTGCCCTGCGAAACCGTCACACTTCTACATAACACCTTGGAGAATTTGCGTAAATAAGTTTTGTTAAGTAGCTGTAACGTCACATTTTGAAATAATACGCTTAAATTGAGAAATTTTAGCGGCAAAAGTGTCATTTCTCGGAAAGCAGACAATTTGATATGGTTATTAGGGTCAAATTCTAAATCTAACTTCGATTTCACTATTCTCACCTATCAACAGGGTTTTGAGTAATTTCTGACGAAAGTTTGAATCTCTTAAAAAAATCCGTCGTTGAGAAATTCCAATTTGAAATCGTTTTTTTTTTTAAATTATCTCAAAACAGCAAATTTTGAGATATGACTCTTGCAGCAAGTGAGCGATATAATAGAGAGTTTTTGCAGACCTTTCCACGAATCCGTAGCAGGAAATCCGTATGGGCTGTCTAGGCCGAAAATGACTGGAAGCTAACCACCTCAACCACCCCACTACAGATTCCTTACGGATCCGTATGGAAAAATTGACTACTAAAGTGACGCGCACGTTGTTTTCACTCTCACATACCTCAAGAAAAAATGGTCGCCGTGAAGTTTTGACTTGTTGCGTTTGAGTATTTCACAAGTATTAAATACTTGTAATAAGAAATTTTCTTATTACAAGTACGAGGACTCCTACTGCCACTCGGTTTTTTGTGAAGAGGAAAATGGATGAAAATCCAAAAAAAAAAAAAAAAAAACGGCGACCGTGAAGTTTTGACTTGTTGCGTTTGAGTGTTTCACAAGTATTTCTTATTACTAGGGTTGCCATATGAGAGAAAAGGAAAAAAAGGACATCAAGATATATAACGTATAATATACAAAATGCACATACTATATTAAGTATATTATAGAAAATGATCTAATTCTAATAGGAATAGTATCTACTTCAAGTTTTTAGTTTCAACATTCAACATATTATAATACCCGATTAGGTAGCCTACCATTAGGAACAAACCATCATCCATCTGATTGATGAAAAACCTTTACTGTGGGGACATGTAGTCAGTTCCTCTCATCCACTGAGAGTTCATCAGAGAAAAATATTCTCTGATGGAATGAGAATATTTAATATTCTCTCGTCATTGGCATTATGGGCAGGAATGGCGAAAACAATTTGGCACAATTTGAGAAGCTGTGAGTGTTTCTCTGATTGGTCGACAAGATGGAAATATTCACACCATCTTTGACTGCAGTTCATTGCTTTAAATTTAGTGAGAAAAGATTTTAGGGAGAAATTTCTCCTTCAGTCTTTCAGTCAGAAAATCTTCGACTTCCTCCAACGAATCAAGCACCTCCAAAACTGAGTTATGTTTGGCTTCCAATTTTTTAATCTTTTCATTGAAAGAAAACATTAATGAGTGTAGAAACCACAAGTCACTTTCAGTTTCTGGCTTTTCAAACAGATTTTTTTATTAGGATAGGAGGGTTGCTCTGAGACATAAAATACGACATTTGAAGCACACGATTTATGCAGGAAAACAAGGACAACCAACGGGATTAAATCCAAATTTTGGAGTGGCGAAGAAGCTGCCTGTATTCGATGTCAACGCCCACGATGGACATAGGTTTAACAAGAACAAGATTTTTTCTAAGCAGGCTGTTCCAGATAGGTAGGTAGCCCAAACGATTTTCAGGTAATTTCGAGGTAATTTCTGAAAATGAGAGATTTTAAAAAAAGAGGACATTTGCCCGAAAAATGAAAAAAGAGAGGACGCCCGGACAGGGTGTGAAAAAGAGGACATGTCCGGAAAAAAGACGACGTCTGGCAGCCCTACTTATTACAAGTCCTACGAGGACTCCTACTGCCACTCGTTTTTTTGTGAAGAGGAAATGGGTGGAATAAAAATTTCCAATTCATCCATCGAGTGTAGAACAGAATAAAACAGAAGAGAACAAAAAATAACAAAGCAGAATCCAAGCCCGTTTGTTTACAAGAAAACATCTTGAGGTTACAATGGGGTTACACAAGCGTCAGGTTATGTTGCTTTTCATACTGATTTCTATACAGATTTGGTAACCCGTAGAAATAAGGATTCGTACCGCCTACTGCTACAGATTCCTTACCGATTTGTCCTCGCGCATGCGCACTCCCCCTTTCCTTACAGATTCGTACTACGGATTTCCTCCTACCGATCGGTGGAAGGGTCTGCAAAAACTCTCTATTATATCGGCGATTGGCAGAGTGGGGAAAACTGATGACGTCATGCCCCACTCTCAGACCTCACATTCAAATATTTCTTGTTGCCCTAAGCTTCTTTAAATAATGGACGACGTGATTTCTTTGATCCGTACAGAAAATGGAGCGCTTTATGGAAACTTTAATATTAAACTACAATGTCATGTCGTGAGCGGCCGCATTTCATCGCTGGACCTTCTTCTACCTAGCCAGGTTTTATTTTATACCATAAAGACGTTGTTTTCAAGACGAGGGGCATAAGCCGCTTTGAAACTTATTAAAATGCATGCTATTTTTATGGAGCGGTTCGATTTGTGGGATGGCAAAAGGGAGCGAAATAAAGCCCTTTGTTGCTCGAGAAAAAAAAAAGTTTACTTGTGGGTCCCTGAACGGTAGTTAATAATGTACGTAAAGTAGGAAGAAAAAAAAACCCCCGTCGAGGTCGGAAGGCACCCCCAAATGGAAATGTCAGGATCTCTAAGATACAATCCTAAGATACAAACATCTCCCAAGCGTGCGAAGGCGTTTCCTTTATCTTTTCTGAAAAATATGTCATGCGAGTAAAAAAAAAAAAAAATCCTCTGCGCCCTGAGAGTTTTGAATTGGCAACTTCTCCCTTCTGCATGTAAATTCCGAGCATTAAAAAGCCGGGCTTTATGCTCCAGTTCTCGGCTGCAAGGTTATTCCACAGAGAGGGAATCCCGTTTTTGACAGTGAGAAAAATATTGCGGAAACTGAGAGCAGCTTCGTTGAGAATTTTGTTAGCACTGAACCTTCTGTTTGTGCAATTACTTTCATTTAAATTAATTTAAATCAAAAGAAAACTGCTCGACGAATTTACGAGGTTCGTTTCAAACGTTAGGGTGGGCTGGAAAAAAAAAATCAAAATTTAAATACGAATTGAAAAGAAAAGAAAAAAAAATCCGGATTCTATAATAATTACCTATAGATATATAATTATTACATGGTCCGCGACACATGGTCAGCGGACCCACGCTAAATAGTCGTGAACCGTTTGAACAGACCCTCATTAGGTACGTCATCAAAAACGTTTCAAACTCAATTCGTCATAAAATCTGAAAGGATCCCTCAGGAAAAAAACCAACTGACCGGAAAATTATAAGGAGGATTTTACGTTTGGGTTTTTCCCTGTAGTTGTTCTTATAAGCGTTAAGCCCCTCTTTTCATGTTGTTAAGGTGGAAGGATTCAATTTAAGGGCAAAAAGGCTCCCCGAAGGGCGGGGAGGACAATTGTCTCTGGCGAAGGTTTGCCGAAGGGTCTGCACCAATCAGAATGAGTTGTTCCTTTGTCCAACAAATTGAGTGGGGAGAAGCTGCAGAGGACGTGTCTCAGCCTTCAACCTGCGTTTCAACTATATAGACAGTGTAGGCCCTTACAGAGAGTTCTCAAACCCTCACCACCCTTTAGTATGAAGAGTGTGGAACCAGAATAAATGAAAATAAAAAACCGCGGCAAATTCTATTATTCTTTGGTATACAAAAAACTAGACATAATCAAATCAATTAAATGAAAAATTTGGGACGATGTAAACAATTTTTCTTATTTACCAGCTTTCTGCTGGTTGGTGGCAACCAATGGAAAGCTGGTTTCTGTGTGTCGTCAACCCTGCAACGGTTTTAATGTCTAATTGTAGATGTCGTTCCTGTCATGGACTTTAACACTTTTACGATCAGCGACGAGATATTTCGCGAGGAGAAGTGACCTCCCGATCCGTCCAATTAATTAATTAATAATTATTGTTATTCATTAAACTTTTTACGACTGAGTCTGCATGGGAACTGAACATTTCATGGACCACCTTGCCATGTGATAATGTTATTATGTTAAGGTTACTAAGTAACCTTACAAGTCTTGTAAACGGATCCGAAATATCGGTCCAAAATATCGCCACGTGTGATATCTCGTCTTTGGTTCCAGCAGGCCACTTCTTCTGGCTTGATATCTCGTCTATGGTTCCAGGAGGCCACTTTTTCTGGCGTCATATCTTGTCTTTGGAACCAGAAGGCTACTTCTTCTGGCTTGATATCTCGTCTTTGGAACCAGGAGGCTACTTCTTCTGGCTTGATATCTCGTCTTTGGTTCCAGGAAGCCACTTCTTCTTGCTTGATATCTCGTCTTTGATTCCAGGAGGCCTCTCCTTCTGGCTTGATTACAATTATTGTAATGTCTAACAATAAGAACTATTCACAATTATTGTGAATAATTATTATTGTCCATTCTATTAACATTCATCTATTTCATATCAATAGAATTGATTAATCGACTTGAAAATTTCTTACAGTGTTGCGTTCTAGTACAGAAGCAGATTTATAAACGAACTGAGATTTTTTTCGTTAAAATTCCAGATTAAAAAAAGAAAAACTGTTTAAATCGGTTTGGACGGCGGAAGGATCATTTTATTACGAGAACAAATTGTGAGGCAGATCAAAATATTTGACCCCTGTTTCCAAAACAGGTTGATTATTTTGAGAACAATAAACCGAAATTGAGCGGTTTTTTGTAAGATTGTTTCAATAGAAATCAGAATTAAGCTGTTATTTCTCAATTTCGGCGATGGCCTTTTTCCTCCCCCCAGCCAAATATTATCCGAACCCTGCAGAGCCTCAAAGCCCCTCAGACCGCAGACCCTTCGGTGGGCCGGGACTGAAAAAAACTGCGAAGATCAGCTTCCCTTTTGGGCTAATATCACGAACGTCTCGGGACGATCTCCCTTTTCATATCTGATCCGCATAAAAACACACATTTCTTCAACACGTGCTCCCCTAATGGGGTAATAACTTACGCTGAATTATTCCTCCAACGTCCCTCCCGTTATCGCCTAACGTCTTGTTCGACACTAACCGCGCGCCGCTGCGGAGAACAATTTGTCGGATTTTTTTTTTGTTCCGCACCTCATAAAGTTTTCTTGCGGCGGAATGCCTCTTTTTCAGCGATGTAAAACGGCAATGAAAGACGTAAGACAGATGTAAGTGATATGATGGGAGCCCCAACTCTACAGCGTACAAACCAGTTTGCCTGTGTGCTGCTAGGTGTCGCTTTGCTGGTGTGTAGTCCCAGCACGGCGAGTTGGCAGGTCTGGAATGACTCACTTGTCTGTATCTTCATCGATGCCCCACTACATTGGTTATGCGGACGTGTTCTCGTCGTGTAAGTTGGGCAGCCGTCTAGGAGACGCTGAAGGGGTCTTCGATGGCACTAACAGCGTCTCACCTGGGGTTCGGTGTGCGAAGTTGGTTGGTTGGACGTCAATGCTCTTGCTGAGATGCAGCTGGTAGGACTGACTTGATGGGGAGAGTGACGGAAGTGGCGGCGTCACTGGTAGGCTACCGTTGTGGCTGGCAGTGGGTGAGGACATGACAGGTACTGGAGCGTCCAGTGGTGTGATCGGCGAGGGACCCTGTGGAATCAGTTCGCGTTGGCTGTTTGGGCAAGTCTTTTCCAATAAGCAAGTTTTGTCCGACTTTGCACGTGTGCTTTTCATGACTCTGCCGTATCACATGGACAACCTGTACACTGTACCTGTGAAGATCCCCAACCTTGCTAATAACATGGCCAAACTTCATTTCCTGGTCAGTTGCTTTGGATTGGTGATCATAGCACAGATTGGTTTTAGGAGGTCTAAGTTTGTCCAGAACTCACTCCCCATCATTAGCCTGGCAGGCTGTCGTGTCGCTGTATGTGGCTCGTCAATAGCTAATTTAGATTTAATTGGTCTTGGAAACTATGCAAGAAGCTTGGGTGCACTTTGTTGATGGACAGAGGATCAGATGAAATGCAGGAGAAAGTGGGGGCAAGATGATTCGAGCAAGGGAATTGGGTTTGACATGCAGTATACTGGAGACTTGGACCAAAGAGTTCGTGGCGTTGACCTGACAATCAGGGACCAGAAAGCGTTGGGGTTTGTGTAGCATTGGGTGTGTAGAGTGAGAAGTGACATCCTGAGACTCAACTGTTGCCTGCATATGCCATCGGAGAAGCCATAGTCGGGCATTCTCTGGCCATTTGCCTGACTCTGGGTGCATTGCACTAGGAAAGTTTTGGAACAGCTATCACAATTCCAGACACGACCTAACAACGCCCAGTACCTCCACTCCGGTTCAGGGTTTCCCCCTTTCTAGCCAAAAGAACGTGATCGTACATGATAAAGACAGCGATCGCGTTCTAGAGTTGCGACTACTGACACAGTGAGTGAGACTGACCATGTGGCCGTCGGCGCGGATGCAATGTGGCGGGTGAGCAAGGTTCGCTGATGTGTTCGTTACATGGTGATCTTATATCTTTTTCGTAAAGTGGCAGCTTTGATATTACTGAAGCAGATCCCTCTTTAAAATCGGCCTAAAGAAGCCTTATCTGCACTTGTCCACTGAAACCACTCTGAAAAATCCTTCCCACAATTATTGTACTTGAATAGCTTTTGTAAAATCCTTCCCACAAGTATTATACTTGAATAGCTTTTGTAAAATCATTTTTTGTTGGTCTTTGAGCAGCCTAGACAAGTCCAAGGGATGTTGTTTGCACGGCCACCCACAATCTCAACCACCCTTTTCACTGCACCCAAAAAGGAGATTGATACGAGCAGCGCGGGGGCTTCGAATTTCCAATTAACTTCGCCGAGCTTGAGACCCTGGAAGTGGAAGGGGGTCTCGATATTGGAAACTATGTAGGTGTTAGTTTGAAAGGTGGTATAAGCCCGAATCAGAGCGAAGCCCCACGAGTACGTGCAGACCCCCCGCACTGCTCCGATGCTCATCAGAAGCCTGAAGCCCCATAACTTTCGGGACCAAGTTTATTAACTTCCCTGCGGAGTTTGCCTGAGGGACTCACCTGCTACAAGCGCACACGCCTAATTTTTCGAGCCGTTTCAACTCGGATTAGAAACATGAGCTCAAACGTCAAATTATCAAATCTACACTCTGAAATCTAAACCTAAGCTTGGGGTTGCCATGTCGAGTTTTGCGAATAAAGGACTTCCAATTCAAATAAAAGGACAAAAACGGACACCGGATTCCAAATGATGGCAAAAAAAGAACGATTTTAATCGAGCGTTTGACTCCTGAGGCCATGCAAAACAAAATTACTTAGTGCCTAGTTTACACACGCACACACACACACACCCTAAAATAACAAAAATAAAAAAAGTGTTGGACGATTTCTTTGCATCAAGCATCAAGAATTTTGTAAAGTTCTATACCTACATAACATGATCCAATAGATCGGTTAATTAGATCTGCTGATACTGTTAACAAATAACAATAATTTGCACCTAGGACAAGGAGAGCGGGTAGGTAGGGTTTTGGGCACCCTCGACTCACCTATTGAGCTGAAATGGGCCCTGGCCCACACTTGGAAAAACTTGGACATTTTTTTAGAATCCCTACTGGACCGAAATGGTCCACTCAAAAAACAATTCTCCAAGAGTGAAAGTAACTGCGCCGCGAATTGAGCGTCTTCTCTGACGAAATATCATGCACTGAATTGCAAAATGCATTTACCTTGCGGCTTTACAGGCATCAAATCTTCCAACAAAATGTTGTTCCATGTGGCGTATCTGAGCTCCAGTAACTCAAAAAAACTAAACATTATCCAAACGCAAGGAGAAGGGGTCTTAGGCCAGTTGGTAGAGGTCAGGGGTGGGCTGGCTTCGGCCAACCGGGGATGACCCCTTAGGTGAATAACTGGAATCTGGTCTCTCAACCGAACGCCTTGTAAAATTCGTTAGGCCAAGCAAAAAAAAAAAAAAAAAAAAAAAAAAAAAAAAAAAAAAAAAAAAAAAAAAAAAAAAAAAAAAAAACGCTGCAAATTTTACACAAGGGTTTATTATTCTTTGATATAGGTTACTTGTGCAAAAATTATTTCTGTGTCAATGGAAAAAATGTAGGAAAAAAAAATTTGGATTTTTTTCTGAATTTTTTTTTTTTTTTTTTCAAAAAAATTCTTTATTTTTCCTTCATCCTTCAAAAATCCCATTTTTAGCCCCATGAAAGCCCAATGGAAAAAATGTAGGAAAAAAAATTTGGATTTTTTTCTGAATTTTTTTTTTTTTCAAAAAAATTCTTTATTTTTCCTTCATCCTTCAAAAATCCCATTTTTAGCCCCATGAAAGCCCAATGGAAAAAATGTAGGAAAAAAAATTTGGATTTTTTTCTGAATTTTTTTTTTTTTCAAAAAAATTCTTTATTTTTCCTTCATCCTTCAAAAATCCCATTTTTAGCCCCATGAAAGCCCAATAGATCGCAACAGTGAAGTCGGATCGTTCCGGGACCCCCGAAAATTGATTCTACGTCCAAAAATACTTGGAAAACGACACCTAACTCGATCCCATAGCTAAAAGCCTTCATAAAACCCCTCCTATAGCCCCATTTTAGCCCCATAGCGCCCCACGGGTTTGGGCGATCTGAGTGAAAACCTTGTGGGCACAACTAGATGGTAATCCAAGTATTTTGTCAAAATTTCAGATTAAAAAAAAAAAACCCTACTGCCCAAAACGGCCCGGACGGCGGACGGCGGACGTACATTCCGGATTTAGAATGCAGACCTCTTGAAACGGATAATGTCAAATTTTGAGGCCGATCGGAGTCGTCGACCTCCGTCGCGAAAACATAGGTGTATTATTCCAAGAATAATAAACCAAAAGAATAGGACATAAAAGGACCCTCCGAAAAAGGACGTATGACAACCCTACCTTAGCTAGCCACAGGTGACCTCCCTGGAACGATACAATTTCCAATCTGAACGATAGTTTTACAATGTGAAATGTCATTGTCATTGTCATTGTCCCCCAAAAAGCTCCACAGGGGTTAAAAAGACGCCAAGCATCCCTTGATAACGAACTTGTGCCAGACAATCGATTGAAACTTTTCACTTCAACTCTTACTCGCTCTATTTTCTTTCTACATACTCTGAGAATGTTTTGAAAATTTCCTAACATTTAATGCTCATTCTCAAACAAATACTAGCGCAAGTGAGGGCGTGAATGTGACCAACCGTGTGGGGAAGGAGGTCCCCCCTTTCGAGCGAAGAAGCACTTCCGTCTTCCGTTTGCTGCTCGTTACTTAATGGACTATTCCCCGCAACTTCTCCCTTCGGGGAACCTCTCAACAACTGCGAACACTGCACTGACCCTTAAACCCTGTTCAATCCCCTCTCAACGAAATTCCTACGAGAGAAAAAAACTTCTGACAACTTTCGAATGAAGTTAGGCGAGCTTAAACCGCACTTGAAATCTGAATATCAAATCACTACGACTTGGGACTATTCCATTTCGACAAAGAAGGGGGCTTGAGGACGTTAAGGGCAATTAAACCTTAAATATTGTTTGCTGAGTGTTTTCCACTCGGGTTTTATTTTCTGAGGGGGAATCAATATTCATGGGGGTAAAAGGTAGGAACTTTTTTTTTATTCCCCCTTCCCACTTTTATATTAATTTGAAAACATATTTAACCTCTTTTCTTGATGACCAGCAGAAATTCAGTATACATATTTATGGGGACTCGAGGGAAACGGGACTTATAACTTTGCATAAAATTAAAGGATTCAATTTTCGTATTGGTAAGAGGACTATCGAGGGTGTTCGCAGTAAATTGAATCAACGTTTGTTGAATTGGGAGGGAGGCTTTTTTTTTAATAGGACCTGCCACAGCAATTTCATTTTTCGCTTGGAGCCTATGGCTAAAATTCAAGAAGCATAGAACATGCGTTATTAACCGAATATACATATTCGGATGGATAAATATTTGTATCCTAAGTAAGTAGGATGTAGGATACTAAATTATATATATAGACTCCCATATCCTATGAATGAATGAATGAATGAAAAACGTGTTTATTGTACGAAGAAAATGGTTAACATAAGTAATATGCTCAGTTCATTTACAACTATGACTATGGGCTATGCCCGTCTGTCAGAGGTCTGCGCCTAGTCTTAAATCTAAGTAGACGAGTACGTTTCTAACATCATTCTAAAAACTAATAACTAATAAAACTTGAGATTATGAAGAGGGGTCATCGGATATTACATGTGGGAGAGATTATAATGTTCAGGCAAGTGACGATAATTTTATGGTTGGCTTCCTGGATTTCTAACCTAGGACCAGTTAAATTCGGCCACCAAACCCAATCTATAACCCTATGCAGCTTCACAATAGTTCGCCAATGGGGGCCAGTTCGTACCATTCAACACCGTCACAGCTTCTTCCCACGCTCTGCCGAAGCTGGCCACACGACATTTGCTGAGGATGAGGCAACGTGCGGTGAAATGCATCGTATCTTCTTCCTCGCCAAGGTTACACTGGGAGCAGGTTTCTGCCACGTAAGGCTGTAGCAAAAATAATGATGGTCAATGCAGTTTTCAAACTTCGCTGCGTTCCTCAGTTGTGGAAGATTGCTGAAGTCATCATGATCCCCAAACCAGGCAAGCCACCTGATACACCTAGTTTTTATCGACCAATTTATCTACTCCCAGTACTGTCTACGCTGTTTGAGAAGTTACACAGACGTCTGATGCCTATAGTGGAGGAGCGAAAGCCAATCCCGCCACATCAGGTTTTCGTCAGAAGCATTCTACATTTGATCAAGTACACAGGATAACACAAGACATTGAAAAAGCCCTTGAAGAAAAGAAGATCTGTTCGGCTGTATTTCTGGATGTTGCTCTGGCATTCGACAAGGTCTGGCATGAGGGACTCAACTTCAAGCTGCGTAAAACCCTGCCATCAAAGTAAGCTGAGCTACTTCAATCATATCTTAACAATCGCTACTTCAGGATCTAGCAAGAAGACGCCTTCTCCGAACCAAAACCTGTCAATGCGGGCGTCCCACAAGGTCCACTACTGTACGTATTGTACACCAGAGACCTCCCAGAAACAGAAATGAACACCATAGCAGCAACCTTTGCCGATGACACTGGGGTGTTGGTCAATCACCCGCATTCAGCAATGGACAGCGAAATGGAGAATCAAGCTGAACGAATCCAAGTTGGTAAGTACTTACATGTAGATTTTACCAACTAAAAAATCAAATACATAGGTACCGGCTTACTTCAATGGGAAAGTAATCCCATACTCAAATGAAGCGAAGTACCTCGGTATGACGCTTGATGCTTGGCTCCGATGGAAAGCCCACGTCAAGAAGAAGAAAGAAGATCTTTTGCTCAAATTCAGAAAGATGTACTGGCTAATGGGGAGACGGTCCAAACTTTCCATCCACAATAAGCTTACCCTGTACAACCAAGTCCTCAAACAGGTGTGGACTTATAGTCCAGTCATTAGGAAGTTTGGAACGGAAAAAATACCTGAAGAATTTTTCTCGACGGATCTACACGTTTTCGAGGGTGCTGAATCCGAAAATCTGGTTATCTACTATATTCGGATATGGCTTCACCATGAAAATGGCGAAATTTCGGTCCTTTTTTTGGTTTTTTGCCTTTAACTCGGAAACCATGCGTCATAGCGACATGACTACGCTATACAAAATTAAAGCTGAGTAAATTTCCTAAAGAATGAGACCAAAAACGCCTCGGTAGCTTTCTCCGTTTGGCCGCTAGAGCATGCTGAAGTTTGACCATTTTTTCTAACCATGCCAAAATCATCGTATTCCAGACTTCCGAAGCCTATTAAACACTAATAAACACCACAATCGGTCCCCCGAACCCCACATAAGGTACCCTGACAGCTTATTGTCATAATATGACAATTTCACGATTACTTAATCAGCTTTCACGAGGAAAAAAAGGAATTTGGAATCGGACTAATAGTTTCTGAGCTACGACCGAAAACGTTAAAACAAGCCATCAATTGAATTGAATAGATGAGCGCAACCTTTTTGTTATTACGCGAGAGAAACTAAGAAACAGTAGGTATCTAGCGACCAAACTATGCCACACAACACATCAAAAATATCCACGTGATGCTCATTAAGTAAACAACTGCACCCTAACGACCGATGCTTAAGAAATCCTTATGCCGATCAGAGGTAACGAACGGCTCAGGCTGCAAAAATCGTTTTGGAGTCGTTGGAATCAGCCTAAAAAGCTCATTCCATAGACCCTTGTACCAACGAAATCGGACAAAAACTTTCGTCCCCCTATTGAGGCCTCCTTAGTTACACATCAGAGATAAACAACTTTCGTCGTGAAGTACCTCCCGAAAACCGATGAAAGGGATGAGGGAGGAAAAATCAAGGTAGGCCTATAACCACCCCACGAACTCGCTGATCACAATGAGACCACCCTCATGAAAATCTGTTGAGCCGCTCGGGCGTGATGCTCTGTACACAAAAAAACATACATGTCGAGGAGGTGAGCGCACCTTTCCATTTTTTGGAAAAAGGTTGCGCTAAAAACGTTGTTTTCGCTCTCCGCGCGGTGTCAGATTGGACGTTTCTTTACGGCTGTAACTTAGCAGCTATTCGGTCGAAAAAACATTTGCCCATATGACAATAAGGTGTCAGGGTACCTTATGTGGGGTTCGGGGGACCGATTGTGGTGTTTATTAGTGTTTAATAGGCTTCGGAAGTCTGGAATACGATGATTTTGGCATGGTTAGAAAAAATGGTCAAACTTCAGCACGCTCTTGCGGCCAAACGGAGAAAGCTACTGAGGCGTTTTTGGTCTCATTCTTTAGGAAATTTACTCAGCTTTAATTTTGTATAGCGTAGTCATGTCGCTAAGACGCATGGTTTCCGAGTTAAAGGCAAAAAACCAAAGCAAGGACCGAAATTTCGCCATTTTCATGGTGAAGCCATATCCGAATATAGTAGATAACCAGATTTTCGGATTCAGCATCCTCGAAAACGTATAGATCCGTCGAGAAAAAATTTTCAGGTATTTTTTCTTAGATTCATTACTTTTGGACACCTAATGACTGGACTATTATGGAGCCCAGCTGTGGGGCTGTACGGCTCAATCAAATCGAGAGCTCATCCAGCGATTCCAAAACAATATATTAAGAAACGTTGTCAATCCAACACGGTACTTTCGAAATGAACGTCTCCATCACGTGCTTCAAATCGAAACAGTCAACGAAACCATCAAGCGGCAGGCCGTGCGTCATCTCCAACGGCTAAGATCTCACGTCAACGAGGAAGCTGTCCGTTTCCTAGACACAAGTGATATCGTCCGAAGACTTGAACGAACCAAACCACCGATCTTGCTTACTCGTGAAGCAGCGCGCAGTGTCGACATATTATCATAAAAAAAAAAAAAAAACCAAAAAAACTAAGTGCTGTACTTTAGTTTTAAATATCTTATCACCTGGTCTCAAATCAATATTGTTAATGAGTTATTTACTTGGAGCAATACAATTCTCAGACAAAAACTTTTGAAACGACCCTCGTAATTTTGTGAAGTTGGAAACTACAACTGTGCCTCAACTTTCTGCGACACCATCCAGAGCCCTTCTCACCCCTTAATGCATGCAAAAAGCCCGCAACCCGGCAAAGACGACTATTTCTCCGCCTCACCTACCGGCCTTCACTTCTCCTATTTACATCCTCGACAACTCCCGACTTCCTTTTCCCCTCCTCTATTTTATTAATCCTAACTGCTTCCTCTAATACCATCTCCGTTGCCTTCCGTTGGGGAAGGAGGCCGCATAATTTCGGATGAGAAGGGCGTCTTTGAAGTCGGCGCTCAGTTCCCATGCAAATGGCTCCCCAACAAGAGGGTTTTGAGGTTAGGCGAAGTCTCTTAAAAAGAACCGCGCAGAACATGTTTACCAGTAAAAATTATGCTAACTCGAAGGCTTCCGGCGGAAGATTATCAGAAGTAGGCTGTTACGCCATTCAGGGGTTATACTCCTTGAAAACAGGAGGAATTTACAACGAAAAGAACCAAATGAGGCTCTTTTTACATACAAGTGAGTCTTCTATTTGAAAGGAAATGTTTTTAGATGATTTTTGCTAAGACAGTAAAGAAGGTCTGATCCTATGTCGGAAAAATAACCAAGTTAACCAGCCTCTGGGTGATTCTCCGAAAAATGAAGTTTTAATGTTATTCGCCTTCAGTAGGCTGAAAAATGGTGGTATTTTCACACACAAAATTTCTACATATTCAGAATGATGTCCTCTACTTCTGGAGATAGTTTTATTAGTCAAACATTACGGGATATATTTTTAATGTGACATAATAGCACGCAAATGTAAGGACCGTCACGCGTATTCTGGAGGTGGAGTCAACTTACTAACAAGATTTCGTTTGTATTTCACCATATTACCGCTGCAACTATTTTTTTAAATCAAAGCATATAAGCTTCAGCTTCGAAAAAATACTGAAAATCGATTGTATTCAGCGGTAGGAATTAACAGCAGGTTGCTATAGTTCAGTATTCAGAAATTGGCGCGACCGTCACATCATTTTTAGTGCTACTTTGAACTGCTGGTAGATCACTCTCAAGAGGCAACTCTGCCTGGTTTCCGTCTGGCGTCAGTCAGCAACAATGTGGCAATGAAACAGCATAGTGCTCCCGAGTTTTTCACCTTTCCCTGAAGCACAACGGCGATTTTAGCAAAATAAGTCACCGTTTTGTGTATACTTTCTGTTAAGACCGTCACACGTGTTACTATTTGTCACATGCTTTGAGCTGCTATTTCCAAGTTAATAAACTATTACTTGAAGGGTTCGTGAATCAACTGGACCTCAACTAATGGTGAAGGGTGTCTTGGGTTCTCTTGGCAGCCATATTGAAGTACTTTTGTAAAGACCGTCACAGTAAAGACCATCACATTTAGAAACGTTTTCTCTGTGCCGGTCTTTACTTCTGTGTGACGGTCTTTATCAAAAATGTGTTTCTCAGCTCTCAACGAAATACAAATGCATGCATAGAACCTGTGAGGACTACCAAAACAAAGTCATACAGTTCAATACATAAGGTTACTTCGAGAGTGACTCAACATCCTATAAGAAATGGATAACTGACAAGCAAAACAGATCGAAAAATGGGAGAAGCTTCACTGTTTCTGTGACCAAAATGGTCGAAGTAGAGACGACAAAGGGTAGGTATGCTGAAATCGACAATGTCCGGCGAGATCGTTCCGTACATGTCTCATGTTTATCGCAAATGCCACCAGATGTCGTTCTCCCAGAACTTGAGAGGCACTCACCAGTGCACCAAAGCACTCATTTTGGAGCATCAAATTTTGATGCTCCAAAAGGTGCCTCCGCATTTAATGCGCAATTGTCTCTACACACAGAGCTTTCTTCTACTCAACTGAAGAGCCGCGTTGATAACCTAATAGTAAGTTACATAGTATGTTCTGACTACCTGATTCATTCTCAAGTTTCTGCCTGTTTTTGTGAAGCTCAAAGCTTGTAGGCATAATTTTGCAACCTGTACTGCCTATTTCGAAGAAACAATGGTCTAAGTAGGTACCTACCAACACAAAAGACTGAATGAATCATGAACTTACCTAACTAAGCCATTTTAATCAAGTCATATCGTCAAGGAAAGCACCAAATATGTACTGATACTGTTAAACTATTTTGCTACTGTATTTGTGATTAGAAGAGGTGCAGATAAAAGGCTAGAGAGCTGATTATACTTGTGTTAGCTGCAATTAAGGAAAAAAGTTAAATTCTGTTTACTGTGATTTAACAACAGTGATTTAAAGTTTAGTTTTGAGATTTTGATTGTGATACCAATTTTGTAGGTAGGTACCTAATGCTTTGTGCTCAAAGTTTAATAAACATTCGTTAAGGTATTGATGATAACCATCAATATTTCACCTTCATCATTTATATTCTATGAAAAATAGCAAGCATTCTGAAACAGCCCGTAAAGACCGTCACAGGGATTTAAAGACCGTCACAAGATAAAAATTTGATTATAAGCTGGTAGAATAAAAATAGCAATACATGAATATAGTTCCCACCAGGTTTGCGCATGAATACAGTAGTTTTGGATCTTGATTAAAACATAAATGAGTCTCTAGTCATGATTATACTTACTTGTAGAAGAAATACATGATTTATGTTGGAATTTTTTCCATAATTTTGTATAATATCACATCCTACAGCACAAAAACTGATGAAATCCCTGTATTGACTTTTTCTCCTTCTATGTAGAATGATAATGGAAGCGTGGAGATCAAACTTAGCAAGCTATTGTTCTTGGAAATTTTTTAACTGACTTTGATAGTACGCGTGACGGTCTTTACAAAATATACTACCTAGGCAGAGAAAACCCTCTGGTATAAATCGCAAAACCATCAAAGTATCTAATCATTCATCATACTGGTAAGTAAAGATGTTTTCCTAACCATAACAGTTATTACATCAAGGGAAACCAAAAAAAAAAATTTGGGTTGCTAAGAACCCGAAAACTTCATTTTGCGGAGAATCACCCCTCTACGGAATTTTCAAAACGATTCTTTTCGGGTATAAAACAGCTATTTCATTGAGACCGCGCTTCTCGTTATCAGCTGTGAGACTTTGTAATCAAGCGTAGATAACATTGCAAATCAAGAATTCAGACGCATTTCTCTCGCTTCCATTTGGCGCTGCAGGCCGTTTCGACAAATGTGTAACAACACGGAATGTCAAAAATCCATTTAATCAATGACGTGTTTTTGGTTTATTATTCTTGGAATAATACACCTATGTTTTCGCGACTCCGATCGGCCTCAAAATTTGACATTTTCCGTTTCAAGAGGTCTACATTCTAAATCCGAAATGTCCGTCCGCCGTCCGGGCCGTTTTGGGCAGTAGGAATTTTTTTAAAAATCTGAAATTTTGACAAAATACTCGGTTTACCATCTAGTTGTGCCCGCAAGGTTTTCAGCCCGATCGCCCAAACCCGTGGGGCGCTATGGGGCTATAATGGGGCTCCGGGAGGGGTTTTTTAAAGGCTTTTAGCTATGGGATCGAGTTAGGTGTCGTTTTCGAAGTATTTTTGGACGTAGAATCCATTTTCGGGGGTCCCAGAACGATCCGATTTCACAGGGGCGATCTTTAGGGCTTTCATGGGGCTAAAATGGGATTTTTGAAGGATCCCAGGAGGTTAAATTTTTTCAAGTAAAAAATAAAGAATTTTTGAAAAAAAAAACAAAAAAAACAATTCTCCCTTGATCCAAGGCGTACGACTAATAAATCCAGAAATTCTCATCAGTACACTCGACGACGACTGGGAAGAAAAGGCACTTCCGCTAGTGAAGAAATTTGACGGATGAATCGTCGAAGATAATCGTGAAAGAAATTACGCGATTGCGCCGTTTTCTGAAAGCCGCGGCTATCAAAAACGACTCGTGTTACGACTGGACAGCTGTCAAATTTTGCAATTTATTGAGGAATTTGAATTTCATGATTCCTTACCAAATTTGAGCGCGGCATTGCAAATTTTCCTCACCGTTTGTCCTTCAGTCGCTACGTCCAAAATGAAACTAATTAAAAACTGCAACTGTACATTGTGATCGACAATGATACAATCGAGATTATCAAATCTCGCAATTTCGTCTGTAGAAAGAGAAGTTACGAATAAAATTAATTTTGAACCTGTTATCAATGAATTCGCTTCCACCAAAGCAAGAAAAAACTTTAGAAATAAGACGTGAAGTAAACTGGTGCTCACTAAAATGCAGACAAAAACGAAAAAAAAAAAATTTTTTTGCCTCACCTGTATACCAAATGCATGTTTTCCGAAGTCTGCAGAATTGGAGGTCCGCCCCGGGCACCAGTTAAGGGGAGTCTCGCGCGCCCTTTGTATTTGACTCAAAAACGGGCCTCCGTTCGGAACCTCTACAGAAGTCCACTCTCATCGTATCACTTTCAAATTTTGTGTGCGTGTTCCTCTTATATAATATATAATGCAGATTAAATAAAGAATAAACCATAAATATCCCGGCACAAGAAAAATTTATGCTCGCCTCTGAAAAGTTGCTAAAAATCTTACTACGTTTTTCCGTACGTTTCTGTTCCTGACGACGGTTCTATTTGGTTTTCTGGCTTGATTTGTTGTACATATCTTCTCACTTAGTTACTGAACACGTAGAAAAAGAAATCATTCGAACATATTGAAAAATGATAAAGTTATGTGTTCCGAACTGACGCGGAAGCATGAAAACGAGAAATCGCCATTTTAGTTTCCCCCCCGCTGGAAGACTAGTCCGATCCCGCGAGCGCAACTCCCCTCTGTGTTTTGCTGCTTCCTCACGTTGTTCTGGACAATTATTCGTTTTCTTTATTCTTTCGATGTCCTTTGTTCTTTCTGTCTGTGTTTTGTTCAGTGGCGAACAAAATATCTTGAAATTTTCGGGACGAACAACATCTGATAACATTCGTTGTTTATTTTTTCAATTCGATCGCCTACGTTCAAGCGCTCAGAACACAAGTTCAAAATTTTTGTACATATGATTATATTATATCAAAATGTTCAGTATAAGATTTAGTTTTTTTTAATTATTTCCCGAAAATCGATTTTTGGTCAATTTGGCGTGCGTGTCTCCCCAATCATACAGATCCGCCACTGGCTGAAGACAGACTCTGGTTGTGAAGCGGGCGTCACAGTTACTAGCTGATGACATTTCAGAGAATGTTTCAAGAAATTTTCAGTCTCTCACAAGATCCCACAACGTCAAAGCCCACCAGGCTCAATCTAACTCTCGGAACTGTCACTGGGAACAATCGCCGAAGAAGCTTCGAAGCAGAAAATTAAAAGCCTGTAGTCTGTCCTAATGAGTTTTGAACTAGAATTAGAAATGAAGAATAAAAGGAAATTTGAAAGGGAAACACTGATTGGTCTCAAACAGTTTATCTCAACTTTTTTTTTTTTTTTTCAACTCCGAACCGGAGTTTCATTAGAATTTTCAAACAGCAGTCCACCATTAAAATGTAAACTATACCCTTAATTGTACTCGAGAAGGGGAAACGAGTTGTTGTACACAATACACAATAAAGTGCGGACTCATTAGGCGGAGGAAGCTCGAGGGTGGTTCAGAACGTTAAGAGTGGTTGGGGAAGTGGAGGGGGGGGGGGGGGGGGGGGCTTCAAATTAAGAATTCACATGGAAATGAGACCAATGGGAAGGTGAAGGACCCTGCAGAAAATCTCTCCTTTACTCGGCTTCATCTGAAAAGCTCAACAATGCTGTTGTCAGTCTCTTCGTTTTTCTTTTGAACGCGAAAGTCGAGCTTTATTTCAAACTAGGGATCTCCCCCCCCCCCCCCCCCCCCCCCACAAAATGTAGGACTAGCAGGCTGCTCATCTCATACGCATAAACGTTTTTGGGACGGGAAACCGTCACGATCTTCCAGCCGTGGAAAGGGAGGCCAGGGCGGGGAAAAGTCAGGACCTGAACGTTTGAATGGAACTCTGTTCCGAATGTGGGGTGAGGAATGCAGCTTGTCGCCGGGCCCGATGCGGAAAACTGCTCACCTTGTCACCCGGAAGACGAGGAAAGGGCAGGCCGAGCCGGACCGCCTGACGACAAGAAAAAAGATTCAGCAGTCCTGAATGTTCCTTAAAGGTGCCGAAAACTGTGATTTGCGGTGGAGCAGAGAGTTCGGTTCCACTGCAGAACACGTATTTTTCTATCAGGTTTTTACTGTTCATGTTGGCACACGATAAACATATTGCCGGCTCAGTTGGAGGCACATAGTAGACGCTACGTGTCAATGTTGTAATCCGCGGGATATCCCTAAATGAAGTCCTCCGCACAGTTTAGACCGAGCGGTTGGCCGCTCACCGGCTCTCCCAAAGGGGGGTTAGGACCACAAATACCCGCGTATTTGCCTGTTTGGGGTCCCTTGTTTGAGATCTCCTCTTTATACACCTCCCTCCCAAATGACCCTCAACCCAAACTCAACCCGCACAAGTCCACAGCGGTGTTTTCCGAGAGATTTGGATCATTGTTTTCAGCTCACGCACTTTCCCTTTTGAAGGCAAACAAATCGGCGTTCTATGACGTTCCGATTTAGAATTTATCGGCGAAGCGGGCTCCCACTGGGACAACATTAGGCTTATACGATTTTGTGCTCTCGTCCTGATATCCCTCTCGATGGCATAAATAGAGTTCATTCCCCTATCGAGCTATTTTGCGTTGTTGAGCAAACTGTTGGGTATGACGTCAGTAGCGGAGGCGGATATTCACTGTAGGCTGAGTATGCGACGACAAAAGCTCTGTTTGGTTCTTTCAGGATTTCCAAAAACATTGCCATGAGCTTGCGAAAAGAATCGAGCCCCCACGCAATGAATCCAAAATACTATAATATAGTCCGCAGGTCCTCTATATTATAGAAAACCTGCGCGCATTGGGGATGTTGTTCTGATTGTAAATGACAACGAGCCCCCACTTTCTTCGACAATGGGGAGAATCATCTCCATCTACCCTGGGATTGATGGAATAGCAAGAGTCGCCGATGTAGGTACGAACACCAACGGGAACGCTGTCACGACCGGTGAGAAAACTTTGCCCTCTTCCCGAATCTGCCGATCCCACGGCGGGGGAGGATGTATCGTCGGCGAAAAAGGCGAAAAGGGTGTGAAAAGGCGCGAAAAAGGCGTGAAGGCGAAAAGGGCGAAAAAGGCGAAAAGGCGCGAAGGCGAAAAGGGTGTGAAAAGGCGCGAAAAAGGCGTGAAAAGGCGAAAAGGCGCGAAAAGGGCAAAAAAGACGACAAGGCGCGAAAAGGCGAAAAGACGAAAAAGGCGTGAAGGACGTGAAAAGGCGAAAAGGCGCGAAAAGGCGTGAAAAGGCGAAAAGGCGTGAAGGGCGTGAAAAGGCGCGAAGGCGAAAAGGGTGTGAAAAGGCGCGAAAAAGGCGTGAAGGCGAAAAGGGTGTGAAAAGGCGAAAAGGCGCGAAGGCGAAAAGGGTGTGAAAAGGCGCGAAAAAGGCGTGAAGGCGAAAAGGGTGTGAAGGACGTGAAAAGGCGAAAAGGCGCGAAAAGGCGTGAAAAGGCGAAAAGGCGTGAAGGGCGTGAAAAGGCGAAAATACTAAAAAGGCAAAAAGGCGCGAAAAGGGCGAAAAGGCGCGAAGAAATGAATTTTCGCCATATTTCGCGCTATATTTTGTGCCCTATTTTTGTCCTATTTTCACGCCCTATTTTTGCCCTATTTCGCGCCCTATTTTCGTCTTTGTTTCGCGCACTATTTTCGCCCTATTTTCGCTCCCTATTTCGCGCCCTACTTTCACGCTATTTTCGCCCTATTTCGCGCGACAGTGGACGGACATTTCGGATTTAGAATGTAGACCTCTTGAAACGGATAATGTCTAATTTTGAGGCCGATCCTAGTCGTCGAACCGCGTCGCGAAAACATAGGTTCCAAGAATAATAAACCAAAAGGGAAAGGGGCAGATTACTAGCTACCTAAATCGTCTTCTGTTCACTATGTTTGTATTTCTCCCTTATACAAATATTCCACCTAACTCTCTTCTTGGGTGGTCCTCGAGTTCTTCGTTCACGGAATGAGTTCCAATTAACCAGTTTTGACTGTCAAGCTGGTGGAAATAGCGGTCGATGGGGGACAGATGCATCGGCTCAAATTTCACGCTTGACCCGCCCGGAGGTTTCGCTGGAACATCAGAGTTTGCATTTCTATAACGCGTCAAAGAGCCCAATTCAAGATGGCGACGTTGTGTGTGAAAGGGGGGGGGGTTAGGGCTTTCCACTCGAACGCTTTTGAGGTTGAAAGCAGAGGGACCGTGTAAAGGGTTTGTATGGCGGAAGGATGTATTAGGTCATACGTAGGAGGGAGAAGGGTCATAGGTAACACTCAGCCAGTCCCTGCACTGTACTACGTCTTATTTCTCCCCTTCTCTTCCCTCACCGGCAGCTCACCTCTGCTAATAACCCTTTTGAGGACTTCCTAGCTACGCAGATCCTTTAGGACGCATTTGCTCTTGTCGTATAGAACATAATATTGTTAAGCAGTTGGCTGTAAACAGCTAGAAACTATTTCTGACAGAAAATTTTGGTTTATTATTCTTGGAATAATACACCTTTGTAATCGCGACGAAGATCGACGACTCTCATCGGCCTCAAAATTTGACATCCGTTTCATGAGGTTTAGATTCCAAAACCGAAATGCCCGCTATGGGGCTAAAATGGAGCTACGGGAGGGTTTTGGTTTATTATTCTTGGAATAATACACCTATGTTTTCGCGACGGGGGTCGACGACTCCGATCGGCCTCAAAATTTGACATTATCCGTTTCAAGAGGTCTACATTCTAAATCCGAAATGTCCGTACGCCGTCCGCCGTCCAGGCCGTTTTGGGCAGTAGGAATTTTTTAAAAAATCTGAAATTTCGACAAAATACTTGTTTTACCATCTAGTTGTGCCCGCAAGGTTTTCAGTCCGATCGCCCAAACCCGTGGGGCGCTATGGGGCTATAATGGGGCTTCTGGAGGTTTTTTTGAAGGCTTTTAGCTATGGGATCGAGTTAGGTGTCGTTTTCGAAGTATTTTTGGACGTAGAATCCATTTTTTGGGGTCCCGGAACGATCCGATTTCACTGGGGCGATCTTTAGGGCATTCGTGGGGCTGAAAATGGGATCTTTGAAGGATCCCAGGTTGTTAAATATTTTTCGAGTAAAAAATACTGAATTTTTGAAAAAACACATTGAGATAAAAATCCAAAAAAAAAATTTTTTAAATTTTTTCATTGACAGAATTAAATTTTTGCACAAGAAACGTACATCAAAGAATAACAAACCCTTGTGTAAAATTTGCAGCGTTTTTTGAAGGCTTTCGGCTATGGGATCGAGTTTTTCACTTGGACCAACACTCGAGAACCAAACCCAGCTTCTTGTAACGCATGTGAACAGTTGTGGGACCCCCAAAAATAGATTCTCCGTCCAAAAATACTTCGAAAACGACACCTAGCTCGATCCCACAGCCAAAAGCCTTCAAAAAACCCCTCCCGTAGCCCCATTTTAGCCCCATAGCGCCCCGCGGGTTTGGGCGATCGGGCTGAAAACCTTGCGGGCACAACTAGATGGTAAACCGAGAATTTTGTCAACATTTATTTTTTTCTTTTCGCACATTATTTAAAAATCCCTGCTGCTGCTCGAAACGGACATTAAACGAAATTTTCGTTTTTGGAATCAGGACCACTCGAAACGTCGCGATTACATAAGTGTATTATTCCTAAAATTAAATAAAAAAAAATCTTTCATGAATTTGCTACAAGCACCGGGAGAGGTCGGGGGTTGGCTGGCTTTAGCTAGCAGGGGGTGGCCCCTATAATAATACCGGAATGCAACGTAGATCCTGCGAGAATGCACTTTCCATCCTCCAGCCAGGTTGACCCTCAAAGGTGTTCCCTCAGGAGCGACGAGGTGCAGAGGGGATGTTGATTATCATTCTAATTACCGAGAAGCCCCTAAGTTAATTTTCTGGGTTATGACCGGCTCTCCCTCTCCAAGTGGCCTCCGTCGTGTTTCCGGTCCATTGACCGTCTTCACTTTCCGAACGGCTGAACTCCGCAGTAAAAGCTAATTGGTTTCTCTCCCGAGTCAGCTGTACTTCGCTTATTACTAGAAGAAAAAAAAGGTCAAAAGTAGAGAACAGGGAGCTGTTAGCACAATTTATTCATCACCTAAAATCAAATCAAGTTCTGCGCCGAATTTTGTGTTTGGAATACTCAAGTAGGTAATTTACACACATAGCTGAGAAAGGAGAGATTGGGGGCTCTTTTGTAATCAAAGAACACCATAATCATTAAATTAGCGTTGGCATAGACATTTCCTCCATCAGACTTTGATCAGTAAAATTGTGAATCATAGCAGATCTTCAATCCCGGATACTCCAAAGTCCCATTTGTAGTCCCTTTTTAGCCCCACGGAGGGGCTTCATAGGGATGAGAGGTACTGCAGACCTGGAAAAGGGGTCTGCAGCCACCGGCGGGTTGGACTGGGTTTGACTCATTCAAGACTGCATCGTCACCAGGATCCAGCAGCACCCATACTTGTGGGTCGAACTGTGTGAATCTTCCCAGCCTGTCATACCTTGACGTGGCCAGAGAAAACACTGTGGTCAGACTCTTCCAGTGGAGAACCTCTTGCAGACACCCTCGCCTCGAGCACGAACTGGCTGAACTTTCGTTTTACATAATTTACAATGTTGCGAAAGTTGCCAAAGGATCACGTCCCCTGGTTGACTACAACGACCACAGTTCTGGAAATCCTAACTGTGTCAAAACTGCAGGCAAAACAAGGTCCTATGATCAGGGACCACCCATGGCGAACAGACGGAAAGAACTCAAAAGTGAGTCTCCCTGTGATTCAGCCAGTCTCCTCCTGCCGCCGGCCGTCAAGCAAGGCCTGCACATCCTGGCTCATCCCCTCGAAGAAGGCCCACGCTCGGAGCTTCCCCACCACCCAGAGAACATGTGAGATGCTCCCCCGGATCTCCACAGTTCACAACCACTCAGCTGCTTCTGTTCAGTTTCCGTGGAATTGGCTCCACCCGTTCCATCCCTCTCTTCCTTTGAGCTCTGCCATTCAACGCACTCTGACATTTAATAAGGGTGGTTGCTTCCATAAAAAGGGTGTTTCGGAATGTAAGTCCACTATATAAACTCCCAAGCAAAGCCTGAAAACACAAATTGGAATTACGGCGAGAACCAGAATTACGTTGAGGAGGAAAATCGCTTCTGAGGATGCGGCGAAAAATTAGTTCCACTCTCTTGCAGTGACTTAATGAGGCGGGAAGGGCCCTCGAAAACTGCCGGGAGGCCTTGAATGAGCACTTTTATTAGGGCTAATTGTCGAAGAGAATGCGCCGCCCTGGAAGAGCCAAACTGCCGCAAGCACGCTATGGGCCGTTTTCTGTTTGAAACCCATTTTCTAAAAACCCTCCCGTAGTTTTAACCCGACATTGGGATCCAATTAACAAATGAGCGTTAACTTTGATGGGGGCTCCGGGAAAATGCTGGGAGGGGAAATTTGTTGAGCGCCCGAGTGACGCTCTTGTAAAGACTTCACACCAGAGTTTTTGCCGGGGATGGCTTGAAGAGTGGGACGACTGTGGGGAATGTTCCCCTCATTCCCGAGAGCGTAAGCTCAGCATGTCGCTAAAATTTATTTAGGTACTTACAGCAAAATCCGCTGATAACCGCTAAAGGCCTGAAGCGACTTGGCAGGGAAACCCCCCCAAGCGTTACACTCCGTGTAGTATTAGTGAATCCGAAATTGAACTCGAAGCAACACTGTGAGAACCTGAATCTGCAGTCATAGCAGCATTCCGTCGGAAAAATTGGAAATAATTAATTATTGCTTTTGAAAAATTCAGCTCGGCGAGGACAGTGCGCGAAAAGTCTGAAACCACCAAAAAGTTGTTCCCTGTGCCGTATCAGTTGCTCCAAAAGAGGTGAACAAATAGGGGCAGGAGCAGTGGTGGTGGGCCGAGGGGTGTCTGACGGCGCCGCGGCTGCCTCCTTCCCACAACCTGCATTTGTGCATGTCCTGTAAATCAGGCCTGAAGCATCTCTGCCTAGTACCCCTCATACACATGGAGGCTGCGCGCACGACGGCAAACGCCAGTCATGTCCTGAGCCACCCCTTGACGGTTCCTTGTCACTTCCACTTGTCTGACAGTCGTTCACCTAGTACATTGACGAAGTGAGGCATCAGGGGTGCTCAAATTCCATTCACTGTGGCGAATTGCAGTGCACAGTGGCGATCTTGGCACGCAGGTAAATACTTCAGCTTTTGGTTTATTATTCTTGGAATACTACACCTATATTTTCGCGACGGGGGTCGACGACTCCGATCGGCCTCAAAATTTGACATTGTCCGTTTCAAGAGGTCTACATTCTAAATCCGAAATGTCCGGGCGTTTTGGGCAGTAGGAATTTTTTTTTTAATCTGAAATTTTGACAAAATACCTACTTGGTTTACCATCTAGTTGTGCCTGCAAGGTTTTCAGCCCGATTGCCCAAACCCTTCCCCCCCCCCCCCCCCCGTCGTGCAGTACCTACGAACAGTCCTCACTGCACGAAGGGGTGCCAGATGTCCGGCGTTCATTGATGAGGGGGGGGGGGGGGGGGGGGGTTGTCGTATACCCGGCGGCTCCCACCGTCATTGGCCGTGATTGTGACGTCAATCGCCGCTCCTCGGCTGGCTCAGGCCCTGGCTGTGAGTTTCCGACAGTGCACAGAGTAACAGAGAGCAACAGTGCGACAGTGTGACAACCCCATCACGCTACCATCACTTAGGGATGGGCGTTTCGGTTTCTTTTAAGAAATGAAACGAAACAGTTTTTTCGTAGAATGAAACTTTTTCAAAATAACAGTTTCAGCGTCAATTCGTTTCGAAAGAACTGAAGCAGGCTTGCACAACAGAAACAGAAACCAAAACTGTTTCGTCGCGCCTCAGACTGCTTCTTGTTCTCCGCTGCTGTTGCGAAACCGTTTCGTTTTCTAAGGGGGTTTCTTTTCATTTAGTTCATTTGCTCGTTTTTTTTTTTTTTTTTTTTTTTTTTGAAACAGCTATTCCAGATTAAGTGAAATTGTTTCAACGTTTCTTCTCGTGAAACTGTTTCGTCGAAACTGTTTCGCGTTTTTTTCCCATCCCTACCATCACTGGCTTCGCCATTTTCCACCGACGGTAGCCTCAACGCAAAGTCAGCAAACCGAATAAATATTTAGTTACTTATCCACTGTGCAACACTCTCTCGGGAGCGCAGAGTCCCGACTAATCTCTTAATTGAGAAGATCGGTAGGAAAACCCAACTTCCGCTTTGCGGAATTAATGATATGCGGGGGAAGGCAGACGGTCTTGAAGGGGGCTGAAACAACTGGAAAGGCCTTGTTGCAGTATCTGTATCCCTTTCCGAAGAAGTTTCGCGCAATCTTGATTGTATTCAGTTCAAGTTTCAGAGGAGCCGGCAAATAAAGTGCAGTTGTAGTCGAGCAGGGGTTATCTGCATAAATAAACTTTCCGCGAGCCAACATTTCCCCGCAGTTTGCATTCGACCCAGATGGAAACTGAAGAGAACGTCCACAAAGGAGTCGTAAGCCGTCAGAGGAATGTCTGTCAGATCTGGAACACGACGTCCTGGTAGAACCAAAGGTTGAGGTGGCTGGGACACGTGCAATGAAAATGGCGCATCTTATTTCTGGCCCATTAAGTTTTGTCTTTAATTTAGTTTTTTCGCCTGGTTAATACCCAACGCTGTTTAAAAGTACTATTGTTCCTCTGTACAAGGCTTGCTATAGAATGGAAAGAACTAATAATTACATGAACATGAACATGACTATGAGGGTTGCAACTGGAGAGAAACTGCAGTGTACCCAGTTAGGCGGAGCGCCCACGAATTCGGCACTAACTGTGCGGTACCTGCAAGGGTTGGGGATTAACATGGTTGGGGCATGCATGAATTCGTCACTCGATCCCCCTCCTCACCTCTCCTACTGGAGAATGACAACAGATCTCGAACTCGTCACTCGACCCGAACATTCATGATTATCCACTGTCACTATTAGACTATCAGTCCGAACCTTCATCGGTTTTAGTCAGTCAAACTTGAACACCTAGCTAGGAGGCAGAAAACATAATCAGTGAGCGCGGAAAACTTTTGGTCGACAAATATAAATTTGCATTTGCCAAAGAGTTGAAAAATGGTGAGAAATTCTGGCGTTGCCGGACAACAGGATGTAAAGCCAACGTCTGGACACTTGGTAAGCGCATGAGCTTAATACCAAACTATTGAACATTCTGGAGACTTGGGCATAATTCAGTTCAGTTGGCTCCACTGCAGCGGAAAACGTTGGCTGGTTGGACAAATAGGACCAAGCTTACAACTCTGCCATCTCGAGACAACGAGCCTGTGCAAGAGTCTGTTCTAAAGTAAGCGTCAGATTTTCTACGAGCCTCTGCCGAATGTGAGGTGACAATAAACCACGAATGTAAGCGTCCCTGATTAAATCAGCTTGTTTTTGCTCAGCAGTGCCACGTCCTAAGCCACAATTCTTACATACCTCTGGTGTTCTGACTTCTAGCAGATAAAAAACAAACCCTTACATACGCGTCTTCTCGATTATTAAGGAAAAGTGCCCAAATTTCAAACCAGCTCAAGTGATAGTTGATTTGAAATTGCATTTCATCAAGCTGTCCTAAGTGTATGGCCTTCTATGGCCCAATTCTACCAAACCCACCCAGACATTTTTTGTTTCATTGATGCCATTCAAGATGTACAAATTTCGACGTACTTGAAAATTAATTGTAGCACATCGAATACCAGTCGCACCAAAATCAAAGACCTTGGAGTACGAAGAAGACAGGTATTTTTAAGGGAGAAAATTGAGCAGTATTAATCTGGCATGATATCTCGGCTTCAGTTCGTGAAGTTAGGTTGTTATCACGTTACATCACGTCGGGGTCACCAGTGTTGTGCCTGACTTTTACGTGAAAGAAAACAACGTGAATGCAAACCCGTAGCTGGTCTAGCTCGATGTATGCAGTTTTTAAGTTCCGAAAACTGACTAGCATTAAATTTTCTGAACGGTGTTGTCTACCAGGTGTGTTTTATTTCACACCTGGTAGCTACTAACTTTCGAGTGGACCAGCTCCCGAGTGGACTTTATTTTGTAGTCACTGAATGTTAGGGGAACATTCCATATAGGTACTTGGTTGTTTTTTTTGACATGGATATGTCTTAGTTCTGGGGTCATGCAAAATTTAGGGTCCGGATCAGCTGAGTTGCTCTTAAAGTTAATTTCTATGATTTACACTCTGGGAAGCTGAAATTTCGTATGTAGCCTCTTTAGGACATTTACTTGACGATGCTCAGGGTCCGGATCAGCTGAGTTGCTCTTAAAGTTAATTTCTATGATTTACACTTCTTCCTATTACTTGTAGCTACCACAAGTTTACAGCCACAGGACCCATTTGATTGGTTACTAAATGGTTACTACCTTCTGTTGTAGCAACCACATTTTTACAGCCCACTATGAATAGTGCTTTTGTTTTCACCTTTCGTAGTGTTTCAACCTTAACGTTTGTAAGATGGAGGCAAAGAAACGAGACACGGTGAAGAAGAGAAAATCAGTTGCAGAGCGTTGCAAAGAGTATCGCGCACGAGAAAAAGAGGCTATATTTCAGCGAAAGGTAAATACATTCATGCAATCATTGCCTGGTACTTCCAGTATGACTGAAGAAGAGAGAATACTCCGGTACAATGAAAGGAAGGCGGAAGAAAAGCAGCTTCGGATGGAGGCAAAGAAACGAGAGCGGGAGATGAATCGAAAAACAAAAAATGCTGAGCAATGTAAAGAGTATCGCGCCCGAAAAAAAGTGGAAAAACGTAAATTCAACACAGTAAATAATGAAAGTTGTGTTGATCCATCAGTTTCTGAATCGCCCCAAAGAATCTTTGTCAACGAACTTCTTGTTGCCGATGGTGAGTTTGAACGCCGTTTCAATCAAAACAAATTCGGTGTTTCTTGCGCTGTTTGCGATGACCAAAGACGTACAGTCGCGACCTGAAAAACATCCCTTCAAAATCCTCAGATCTTTTGCGCGAAAAAGCTCTTCGGGTACGATCTACGGCGTTTTCCAGAAGATCAAGGGCAGAAAAAATATCGTCATCGACGTCAGTTTGGACTAGGTAATGGCGTAGTAATTTCACTGCAGCATTTGCTGCCTTCCCAGTTATGATTTCGACGGGCTCATCACATTCTTCTTCGTTGTGTACTTCGGGTTCATCCACAGTTTGTTGCTCCAAAATTTCTGCCTCACTTAACGACCCAACAACGGCTACGTCATCGTCAAAATGAACAAACTCGGAAAATGTGATGGTCTGATCATTTTGAGGAATGCGGTTCCATTCCATTCCTAAGTCCTCTGAATCGGTGTCCATAGCGACTTCTGGACTTTCCGAACCTTTAACGAAACCGCAAGCCCTGAAACAGTTGGAAATCGTGCTCGATTTAACATTTTCCCATGCTTTATGAGCTCCCATTGTCCGAACTTTGTTCGAATTAGCGAGGGGACCGAAATGCATTTGTTTCGTTCGAATTGGCGGGATTTTCTCAAGGGGCTCACACTTCCATTCGAATTAGCGGGATTTTAGAATTGGCGGGATTCGAAATAGCGGGATTCTACTGTATATGATATTATCATACGACATATCCATGTACAGATGTATCTGCATGCAGTGTAGATACTCGTCATCAGTTTACTGATGATTTGTCTTTCGCTTACCGAGCGGTCTTTACTATGGCACATGAAATCAAAAAGCGTTTTTTGGAGGATTTACGATTTAGTTGATCTAGCAAAATATGGGGAATAGAACGGAATATAATAGGAGTCGAAAATAAGAATAATATTACCTTTAAAATACTACAATAGAATAGGTAATATTTTAGGGTCGCTACGAGTAGCTACGAAGTTTCCCCGTCTCTGAAGTGATCCAAGGTAGGTACAATCGATCCAAGGTACACGGCTTTACCCTACATGTTATAAGCAAACTACTTTTAAAAGTATTTATTCGCAATTTTTTTTTTACAAGCAAGACACCAAATAGAAAACGCTGCAAATTTTACACAAGGGCAAGGGTTTATTATTCTTTGATATAGGTTACTTGTGCAAAAATTATTTCTGTCAATGGAAAATATTTTGGAAATTTTTTTTTTTTTTGATTTTTTAAAAAACGCTTTGGATTTTTTTTTCAAAAACTCCTCATTTCTTAATCGAAAAATATTTAACCTCCTGGGATCCTTCAAAAATCCCATTTTTAGCCTCATGACAGCCCTATAGATCGCCACAGTGAAATCGGATCGTAACGGGACCCCCGAAAATGGATTCTACGTCCAAAAATACTTCGAAAAGGACACTAACTCGATCCCATAGCTAAAAGCGTTCAAAAAAACCCTCCCGTAGCCCCATTTTAGCCCCATAGCGCCCCACGGATTTGGGCGATCGGGCTGAAAACCTTGCGGGCTCAACTAGATGGTAAACCAAGTATTTTGACAAAATTTCAGATTTATAAAAAAAAAAAAAAATCCTACTGCCCAAAACGGCCTGGACGGCGGACGGACATTTCGGATTTAGAATGTAGACCTCTTGAAACGGATAATGTCAAATTTTGAGGCCGATCGGAGTCGTCGACCCCCGCCGCGAAAACAGGTACACCTGTAATTATTACAGAATAATAAACCAAAAGTGGATAAGGCTGCTTCCTCGGTCCCACCACCTATCTCTCAATTATGAGTACCTACTACCTTCTGATAAGAAATTTTTTGGTGCCGAGTTCGTGTATCTCATTTTTCTACCTGTCTCCTACCCAGTGCCGAATTCACGTATTCATACGTTAGGTAGTCATGACTGTCCGGCCTAATGAGATCCGGTGCCGAATTCGTGGCCGGCGGTGGAGGGCAATTTTAGGAAGAGGAGGAGTACGTTTGACCTCTGAAAAGGATTGGTTGTTATAATAATTTTGAAAATTCATTTTTTTTTTTTTTTTTTTTTTAATGTATTTTTTCTAAATAATCTCAATTATTGAGAGCTTTGAGTAGGTAATGGGCAGGCAGGCTCGTGCAGTGAAGATTCACTTCTATTCACCGATATTGGTTTGGTCCGGATTTTAAGGGAAAAAGGGAAATGACAATTTTATCATGTTTTGTGATGGATACGCAATTCGCAATACGGCGCTGGCCCGCTCGGTGAACTTCTCGATGATAACATATCATCCGCTTCGGGTGATGGTTTTGAAAAAACATGAAGCGGAAGCGAATGGAATTTAATATCCATAGGAATAAAGTGAGCCAGCGTGTGGATGGAAGCAATATCAGCGGGGCCGAACTCTACGCGGGGCGGAAAAGGGCGGGAGAAGTCACATGTGAAGTTGTTTCGGTGTGCGTGCGAGTGGAAACAGAGGAGGAGGAGGAGCACGAGGGGCTTCCTGATCCCGTGCGGGGGGCGTTTTATTAAGAACAATGTTTGCAAATTACTGCAGCGTGTAATCCGTGCGAGCCCTTTGAAGCTCCCGGGAACCGCTAGAGAGCGCGGCGGTTCTTGTAATTAAAGCGAGGAATGTTTCCAAAACCGAACACTAATCACTCCCTTCGCCCCGACCAACTTTCCCCACTAATAATAAACATACAACCTTATGTTACAAAAGCCGAACTCGCGCTGATCTCATCTTTCGTCCCCAAAACTAATATGATATATCTCGTCAAAGGGGGAGAGTTTTCGTCCATATTTCGCCACAAGGCTAATTATTAAAGCTTCCCACTGCCTTCAAAGCGAATTCGAGAGCTCGAGTTCGGTCTAATTGCAATTATTACTTTCCTAAGCAAACGTAATTTCATACAGTTAGCGGATTCACTGTCGTATGAAAGCTCAACTCTTCAACTTTAGTGTTGAGTAACAGGTAGAACCGTCCTGTAATACCAGCAATATTGAAAGCGTTAGTAACTAGCAATGTTGGTAAAATTCAATATCAATAGGTAGTTCAAGTTTTAACACCTACAACGCCCAATCCGAACTGAAAATTACAAGTCCTCCAAAACCTACTGGTGAAAGTCCTTGTGGAAATTATAAAATATTGTAATGATTGGCATCAGAAGAGCAACAGAATGCTTTCAATCACAAATCTGCAGCAAGCATTTCTCACCAAACCGTAGCAGTCCGTCTGTATTTGTCCCTCCATACACAACACCTGACCGTTGTTGTTCCCATGAACTGGAGGCCGCCTTGTAACACTTCTCCCTCCTTCATTGAAAGCAGTCCCAGGAGCACCTGTAAGCAGCAAGCAACAAATCCTTCTGGGTTGCGGTGATGGCCCTGAGAAATTTGCTTGTTCAGCGATTCGTCTCTGCCCAAGAGCAACGTTGTCATTTGGAAAGTATGGGTCAAGATTGGTGAAAAACCCTCGGGGTACCATCGAGATCTTGCCGGCCAGGCTAGGCGTCAGTAGCAACAAGTTCACCAGAGTCAACAATGACATCATTCCTCAAGAACGTGACTTCACCGGTGGTGGCACTGGTATTACGAGCATTTTTTGGTGTCTGCTTTCCTGACGAGAACAGCTTTGCCCTCACCGGCGAGGACGCCACCGGCTTTCAGTTCTTTATATTTTTCCTCCCCAAAGAAAAGACGTTTCTTCAACATCCTCCATTCAATCAATTCACACGGAAATGTCATCCTTTCTCTGTTGAATGCCTCGCTTACCAAATCGTATCCTTGAAAGGCTCGGCGACTCAGTAAATTTCTTCTCTTTCCTCCTGCCAGATCCCTTTCAGTGACCATTTTCCCATCGTTTGAGCCCCAAGCAGGACCCAGGGCCTCGTCTATTGCCAGAGCAACCAGTTTCAAACTTCAAGACTTCTTCGTAAGGTGACATCCTAAATCCCACTTCTAACACCAACACCATAAGATCAACAGACTGGCTTTCATCTCAAATCTTATTTTTATCACTCATGACACAACACCTGGCCGTTGCTGGTGTCATAAACTGGAGGCCGCCTCATAACGCATCACACATACAAAGGGTCTGCAGCATGTCTTCTTCTTCTTCTGTGGGTGTCAACAACACATACCATCTGTTGACGACCAATCCTTCTTAACACAGCTCGCTTAACCTCTCAATCGCTCCAGTCTTCAGAGTGGCAAATTCGTGGATTCCCGTCCACCTTTGGATGTACCTTCCGCCTTTTCACATCCTTGAAGAGCTGACGATCCTCAAGGCCTGCTCGGCGCAGAACCTCAGTGCATGTCATGGATTGAAAAAAGAAAACAAAAAAACAGAAAAAAATTAGGTGGCAGGGAACGCAAAGGGATGATCCCAAACCAGTCATCACTGTCGAACTGCAGTTCGTTACTTGCATTCCCATGAGAATGGCGAGCCTTCGTCCAAATGTGGCGCCTGGCAGCGATTCTATGGGCCCACTGCTGGTTCACATCCGTCTAATTCAGGTAGCGCTGCGTAGCTGCAAGCTTTTTTCTGCGCTGAGTTTTCCAAAAACTCCTCTACACAGTGTGAGCAGTGTTTGCACAGCCGTTTCCCAGAAGATGGGTATTTGATCGCCAAGGCCGAGTGTTGGGCAAACAGAAGGGACGGGTCATCAACAAGAGGTGGGATATTACCGGTAGGAAGGAAGTCACGAGGACCAAAGCCCCCCCCCCCCCCCCCCCCCCACCCCTGACAATACCCTGATTGGATAAGGAGGACCAGATGAGTCGCGTCCCTTTAATTATTGTCCAGAAATTGGTGGGGACCACCCTCTTGAAGGACGCCTTGGGCAAATATTTGGTCAATCCCAAACCCCTTTTCCACCTATTCAACTCCAGGGCCTGGCCGGACCCGCAACTTCGCCGTTAATTGGATTTGGGGAAAGGAGCCCCAGCCGTCTTCCCCTGATGTGATCGCATAGTAATCATCAACCGTCTCCCCTAATTCAATAAGAAACACGGAACACCCATCACATTATGCAGATGGCGGTATCCTCCAACTAATCATATTATACTACCAGTAAGCAAAGCCCATCTTCATTGCTATCAATTACTCGTAGCTTCTTCTGGGACTGCCTACGATAATCTTGCGCTGGACGTGAAACTTCAAGTTTTTGTGGTTCCGCACATGAAAACGATAGGACCTTTCGCTGCCCAAGCTGGAAATTGCCTGAAAAATTAAAATAGTTGTCAGACTGGATCAGGACCGAATCCCCCAAATTGGATTGCAATTCGGGCTCTTCAGGTTAAATGAGGAAAATGTGATCGGAGGAATAAGGGTAAAGGTGAGAAGAAATAAGAAGAAACTTAAATTTTTTATGAAATGACTCACAGCCAATGGTGGTCCGCTGTGAAGCGATTTCCGCCGCTGCCCACAGTTTAGGGAGGAAATTATGTCGTAGCGTGTAAAGACTCATCCGTTATGACAAAGTGGTTGTTCGCCGACGGTGCATAGGTCTTGTTAGAAGTGGTTTTTAAACCAACTGAAAAACCACTTCACACTGAAAATCAAAAACGGCGGGAGACGCTGATTCAGCAGTTGGAGTTAAGGCAGGAGGGAGACACAGAAACAGAACTCGCGGGGACGGGGTAAAAGGGGGATCGGCAGCACATAGAAGATCCTCCCGGTCACAACGTAAAACAATTTAGCTGCCAAAATTAACGGTGGGCGCCGGGTTGACAAATCAAATCTTGACAAAACAAGACCGTCAATCCCGGCTATTTATAAGTGTGATTTATAATATTTTCTTATTCGGTGAATTTATTTTAATATTTACTTTTATGGATGATTTTAGGGTTAGGGGCGGCACCAATAATTGGGAACCGAAGCCTCCACCAGGTGTGAGGTAGCCGGGATTGACGGTCTTGTTTTGTCAAGATTTGATTTGTCAACCCGGCGCCCACCGTTAATTTTGGCAGCTAAATTGTTTTACGTTGTGACCGGGAGGATCTTCTATGTGCTGCCGATCCCCCTTTTACCCCGTCCCCAGGTCTCCAAATCCCTTGATGGAATCAGGTCAACAAGAAAACAATATTCCAATATGACTTATATATTGCTAGCCGAATTGACCCTTAATTGCTGACCTAATCTCTCCACCAAATTTATGAATTTGCCCTAACCGCCCGCACGCGAACGCGAGGCCCCCGGAGGCAAATTCGGGTTTTCCAAAAGTGTAAATTAATGGTTGGATCTGACCTGAGTGAATGACGTGGGTGGCCATCGATGATCCTTGGCTAGGAGACCACCGGGACAGACGACTCTTGCATCATGAGCGGCTTCCAGGCGACTGACCGCGAGTTCTGTTTCTGTGTCTCCCTCCTGCCTTAACTCCAACTGCTGAATCAGCGTCTCCCGCCGTTTTTGATTTTCAGTGTGAAGTGGTTTTTCAGTTGGTTTAAAAACCACTTCTAACAGTCTAATCCAACTTATCCCTTACTTACCTAAAGGTAAAGTGACGTCAAGATTTTTGACCTCTTGGGCCTGACATGATGGGACGCTAATTTATTGCTGCACTTTTATTCCCAAAATTTCCATGGTCTTCATATCAACAGAGTTCGAATCTTTGGCCTCAACAGAATGCAGAGCGAAGAGGTTAACGCCCAGAACCACTCGGCTAATCTGGCCGGCTTCCTCCGTGATGTATAATTAGGGTGGCCAAATTTTTTTTTTCGAGGAAGCAGTACATTAAACAAATAGTCGTAGGACACTAGACAAAAAAGTTTTAATGACGAATAAAACATCACATTAGGTTAAATCATTGCCACTGGCCCCAAAAATATTATGACTACGATGCAGACAATATCTCATGAAGGAGATCAATACTCAAAGCTCAATACTATTCGTTTGCATTGAAAACTAGTGAACCCATTTGAAAACCACAAAAACCGTAGCTCAGACTTAGAGCCTCAAAGACCAACTTCTTCTTCCTCCCCTAAGAGGTGTTGGTGTCCCATCTAATTTAAGTTCTTTGGAAGATATTGTCAAGTGCGTAAGTAAGTAGGCAGGAATGCTCTCCAAAAACTCTGGAGTACCTAGCTACTAGTTTCAAAAAGCAGTACATTTCAGGTGTACACAAGGGTCTCTTGTGTACAGCAGTATCACATACATTAAAGCAGTACTGTACTGCAAAAAGCAGTACCTATATCTGGCCACCCTATGTATAATACATCACGGATCACCAATTGGTCGCATAAGTAGATCTGGGATGATCTACATCAAATCGAAAACAAACGCGTTTCAAACTTCGGTGGTGCCGATCCAAGAGAGGAAAACTGAATGTGAGATCCAGTGCTGGATTTCGGTTTTCTTGTCGTGGTCAAGATTTTCAAAACATTTTCAGTAATAATCGCAACTGGTTTGATTTTATCGAAGACGGAGAAGCTTCGTGGCAGAGATAACACGGAGAAAAGGGAAGGGCGGAGGGAACGAGGAAGAGCGGAGATGATAATAGGTTTCTGTTGTTATTAGATAGTCAACGAGCGGAGTTGCAATGTTTGATACCACATTAACCTTTCAAACTGGCGGAGATGCATACGCCCCAATATGATAAAGACTCTTTATCATGTTCCACAAGCCTTTTTCTCAACATCCTTTTCCTCATCGTTTACTTCTGATGTAAACAGCAAGAAATATAGCGTTTCAGGTATTTACGACACTGCCGGGAAACCGGACATAACGTGGATGCTAATAATGTAAAAATTGTCGCTGGCGAACGTTGTTTGAGTAAGGGAAGAATTTTGGAGAATATCCATACTGTGAAGGCAGGTAGAAATGCCCTTGATGTGCGTAAAAATGATTTAAAAGTTCTGAACCAAAGATTTTTCTGTCTGAGTAAATTGTAAAGTCTGAATTTAGTAGATGCCATTTAAATTGATGCTATATCATATTAAGTAAGTCCTAGTCTGGTGTGGTTTTCTGGTTTTTAGTTTGTTGATTTGTTGGAAGTTTATTCAGTTGTTGAGTTTTGTTTAAGTGTAAGGTAGCAATTTTTTTTTTAGACGCACCAACGCCGGACTCCCTTCCTCCTTTTTCCGTCTCTTCCGGTCTGCCATCGTGGTAGTGAAATGCGTGCATAATTATTAACCTTCGAGTAAGTTCTGTTGTAAAATGATTGTAGCATGCAAGTCCATGACCTTTGCTATGACGAGATTGTTTTGCTGTTACAGGTCCTGATGAAGATGATATATTAATCGAAAGCTCGGCGAAAAAGGCCGTTTTGGACCCCGTTCCCGATACCTGGCAAATTCATGTTACTGTGAGACCTCAAATTCCACAACCAAGCGTGAAGAATCCGCAACTGATAGTACGATGATCTCATTGGAGCAGCCCACTCCAGTCCACTCCATGTCGGTTTTGACATTTTTAGAAACAGCTTGGTAAGAGCAAAATCGGGTAAACGTTGGAAGCCGACATTCTTGCCTTCCCTCCTTGATCTGTAAGCAACGGCCATGAAACGGCTGCTGTAGCGCCACTGCTCACCATCTCGGACTCCGTTGAGAGATGCAGTTGCAAATTTCTCTCCCAAGACATAAAAACACATTATTAGACTGTTTAATGCCCGCAGCGCCACATTTACGCCGTCCGACCTTGTAAATTCACGAAAGAGGTCATTTGAGCTCTGAACCGTTTCCGCCCGACTACAAGTTGATTCATATCCGGTTCCTCTCCGCCATCGAGAAGAGATTTCGTCCTCGTAAAACCCCGGTAATGTTTTCCATTTTCATGGCTTTCGTCCAGAGCTGCCATAACTATGGTTGGTGGGGGGCTGTCGGAGCAGATGGATATCCGGCTGGTTAAGACTTCCTTCGTGCCGTTAGCGAAACCCAAATGAAGACGAGGGGCGGCCGAGGTCTGCCGTAGCGCCATTCGAAAGATTGAGAGTAGTTTCTTCCCTCGTTCCCATTATACGTAAACCGAATGGGGAATGAGAGAGTCATAGATGTGAAACAGCTGGATAAGAGGGTGTACCTATTTTGTGTGCGGATATGAGGTGGTGTTTATTGGGTTTAATTTGAAATTTGTGGGGTGTGTCACAAAGATCCGAAGGTGTAATCTTCAAGCTCTCGTCACCGTTTGTTTGGTAGGATGTGATTCCCATGATCGATCCTGCGGGATGTAAATTTGAAGTATTAACCCTTAAACATCCCGTATTTTTACTGGAACCTTCTACAAATTTGAACGATAATTGAAAATTGAAAATGAAAAAATTTGTCATGAAAACTTGTATTTCTTATCAAGACGTTGTAGGTATGTCAATCAAGCTGAAGAATCCTGGAGATAGGTAATGTATCCTAGGTGACTTTACGTCCGAAGTATTTGGAGGATCATAGAAAACACGAAAACATTAAATCCATTTAAAATGTTTTTGAGCAGTTTGAGCAAGGGTAGGCAGATTATGCAACATTCTGGCCAAACGAGCAACCTACAAGAAAATTTAGAACTCTTGGTTTGAAGCCATGGAAAAAGGGAGACCGGGGCTGGGTGTCTCATTTTTTATTTTATTATTATTGTTATGACTCCGCTCACTCCGTGCACTCAAATAAATACTCGAAATTAACTTTGCAAATAAACGTCGCGGAATCACCGGGAAATCAAATCAATACTGAACTTTTTTTTTAAACTTTTTGTAACCACCGTGTGATTCCGCTACTACCATTTTATTCATTTCCCTACTGGAGGGGAAATACTCATAATTATTATTATTTTTTATGATAACATTTTTTCCAAATTGAGATATCGCGGATTTTCTTCGTTTGACAAGTTCGTTGACTCAATCCCTTTCTAAAACGCTGCAAGTTTTACACTAGGGTTTACTTGTGTAGAAATTTAATTCTGTCATTGAAAAAAAATTGTTTGGATTTTTGTTTCTTTACTTGAAAATATTAAAATTTTGTCCTCCTGGGATCGTTCAAAAATCCCATTTGTTGCCCCATGAAAGCCCTATAGATCGCAACAGTGAACTCGGATCGTTCCGGGACTCCGAAAAATGGATTCTACGTCCAAAAATACTTCGAAACCGACACATAACTCGATCCCATAGCTAAAAGCCTTCAAAAACCCCTCCCGTAGCCCCGTTTTAGCCCCATAGCGCCCCACGGGTTTGGGCGATCGGGCTGAAAACCTTGTGGGCACAACCAGATGGCAAACCGAGTATTTTGTCAAAATTAGAGATTTTAAAATACATTCCTACTGCCCAAAACGGCCTGGACTGCTTACGGCGGCCGGACATTTCAGATTTTGAATGTAGACCTCTTGAAACGGATAATGTCAAATTTTGAGGCCGATCGGAGTCGTCGACCTCCGTAGCGAAAACATAGGTGTATTATTCCAAGAATAATACACCAAAACCGAAATGTCCGTCCACCGTACGCCGTCCGGGCCGTTTTGGGCAATAGGATTTTTTTTTGAAATCTGAAATTTTGACAAAATACTTGGTTTACCATCGAGTTGTGCCCGCAAGGGTTTCAGACCGATCGCCCAAACCCGTGGGGCGCTATCGGGCTAAAATGGGGCTACGGGAGGGTTTTTTGAAGGCTTTCGGCTATGGAATCGAGTCAGGTGTCGTTTTCGAAGTATTTTTGGACGTAGAATACATTTTTGGTGGTCCCGGAACGATACAAAATATTTGACCTCTTGGGATCCTTCAAAAATGCCATTTGCAGCCCCAAGAAAGCCGTATAGATCGCCACAGTGAAATCGGATGGTTCCGGGACCCTCAAAAATGGGTTCTCCGTCCAAAAATACTTCGAAAACGACACCTAACTCGATCCCATAGTCAAAAGCCTTTAAAAAAACCCTTCCGCACTCCCATTTTAGCCCCATAGCGCCCCACGGGTTTGGGCAATCGGGCTGAAAACCTTGTGGGCACAACTAGATGGCAAACCGATTATTTTGCCAAAATTTCAGATTAAAAACAAAAAACTGTTTACTACCTCAGGAGTAGTTTTCCGAGTAATTTTGGACTTTTTTTTGTTTAAGGTTTCACATCTACCCAAACATTGAACCTACCGAAAATGTTTTTTGATTTTTTCAAAAATATTTCCATAATATAATATATTATAATACTTTTATATTAAATATAATATAAATTTTATTAAATATATTAAATAATATTATTAAATATAAATAAAAATATTATTAAATATAATATATATAAATTTTATATATATAATATATATATTATAATATATATAATATATTATACATAATATAATATATTATAATATATCCCAACTTTGTGCGTTAGGTGGCCTCAGCAGAATGGGAGAAAGTCACCCAGCTTAGCCAGTGTGTGGGGCGTCTTTCAACCAAATTTCCCTTACTAGGGAGCAGCAAATGAAATGAAATAACGAGTGAGGGTCCATTGGGCATGAAAAAATGGAAAACTTGTGTGTGACCGTCTACCTGGTGCCGATTTTTCGATTTTACCCTTTTGACCCGCTGACCCAGGAGATGGATTTTATATGAAATAAATTTATATTTTTTCAGTTATTTACAGATATTTTTCAGAGGGATTTTTTTTTTTTTTTTTGGTACAGAATTAATTTTTTCATAATTAGCCTATAGGTATTCTTTGATAGGTCTCTCAAAGAATAGTAACCCCTCGTTCACTCGTGCTTTATTAATGGAATTTTCGCATCATGAGATGTTTAAGGGCAATTTTGAGTCCCAGGGGTGTCAAAAATTTAGTATAGGTACTTTACTAAGAATAATAATAATTATTATAATTTTTATTCATTGTTACCTACTAAGTTGTAGCCCACTCGCGGAACCACAGAGTCTCTGAGAGGTCTATGTTTGTGTCGCAATAGACTTACACACAGTAGACTTACACGTGTAGACCTTACACGAACGCCAGCGAGGTTCGTGCAACACGCGATGTTCCCGGGAAGGGTGTGGCCCGTCCTCGTCATCACTCAGTTATCTCCCACCAGCTCGACGGGGAGGTTCTGTGTGGGTATTTTTCAAATTTAAATGTAATTTCAGCCCAATTCATGTGAAATTACCTCCACTTATGGCACAATTGTGATATTATCATTCGGGAGAGTAACAAATTGGAAGAAATTTGTGGCGTTGCCGTGTTTTAGACGGAAAATCGCGTAGGTAGTTTACTTATTTGGTAAGAACTGATGATTACAATTCATATTTTACGAATAATTATTGTTTCTCACTCGCGGTATTCTCTATTCGTGGAGCTTACAAACCCTCCTGATTGGTTCATTTAGTTTGACCTCAAATTGATCTCATTGAGGGATTCTCTGTCTCTCTTGTTGAGTTTTTTTTTCTAACGCTAATTAATTTGTCAGAATCAGAATCAGAATCAGAAAGCGTTTTATTTGCCATATTACACAGAGTGCTTTTGACAATGGTCACGGTTAATTAAAGTTAGGCCTGATAATACAAAGTAAGATGATATACCAATTATAACGTTAAGTTATAACATTAAATTTTAATCGTAAATTGATGAATTAAGGGCATGTACACGTTAAAGACGTTTCACTGGATTGATGTTGAGAAAAAAGTCTTCAAATGAGTACGGCACCATTTGTGACAGTCGGGATTTACATGAGATTCTAAATTTTGGCACAGGCTCTTCTCGGACAGATTTTGGAAGGGCATTAAAAAATTTTATTCCCCACCACGATGTAGAAGTTCTACTGACGTCCAAACGAGAGTGGGGCAACGAAAGCTGACTGGCACTTCGTGTATTGTGAGTGTGTGAGGCTAAGGGGAATGAGGTGATGTTTTTCCGCACATAGGTAAGGCAAGCGAGGATGTACAGGGCTGGTACTGTTAGTATTCCCAGCTCCTGAAAAGCATCTCTGCAGTCCTTCCGATAGTTTAGGCCCATGATAGCTCTGACAGCTCTCCTTTGACTGCTGAATACAAGGGCGCTGTGTGGCGAGTGGCCCCAGCAAAGGATGCAATATCCAGCCCTACTTTGAAAAACTGAATAGTAGGCAGCAAGAACGGCAGTCTTGGGAAGCTTGTCGGAAAGTCTTCGCAAAAGGAAGGAAACGCTATTTAAGGAAGCGGCCAGCTGTTCACAGTGAGGCCTCCAACTCAGTTTCGGATCCAGTACAACACCCAACATTTTAACGGACTGAGGGTTACCAACACTCACTGCCAGCGATAAGTCCCTTAATCCAAAATACATCACCTCCGTTTTTGAATCATTAACAGCGAGACGGTTTTTATGGAACCAATGTCGAATAGCGCCGACAGTACTATCTGCATTTTCTACCAGGGCAGCCAACGAAGAATCTGATGAAAGAACCGTTGAGTCATCCGCAAACATAACAGTCCTTTTATTTGAATGTTGAGGAAGATCATTTGAAAATATCAGGAAGAGAGTGGGCCTAGAACGCTACCTTGAACTACGGATAAGTCTCCGATTTGTGACAATTCGGAGACAGTACCATTTAGGCGGACAGCTTGGACTCTATTATGCAAGTAAGACTTAATCAAGGTTGCGGCTTCAGCGGAGAATTTGTACGATCGTAATTTTGCCAGCAACAGTTTATGAGGCACACAATCAAAACACTTTGAAACATCAACCATTGTTGCTGAAACATAGTGACCTCTTTCAAAATGTTCACAAATTTGACTTGAAATACACAAAACTGCTTGCTCAGTCGTCCGTCCTGTTCTGAATCCGTACTGATCCGAGACAAATAGATTGTTATCCTCGAAGTGATCTTTTATCTGCCTATTAATAGCTTTTTCAAATACCTTCGAGAACAAAGGGAGTTTAGAAATAGGCCGGTAGTTGGACATATCATCTGTATCCCCCTTCTTGTGCAAAGGAATCACTTCTGCGACTTTCAAAACTGAAGGAAAGAAATTTGAACAAATGGCCTCGTTTATCAGATGAGTCAGGGGGTAAACAATGCCCAGTGCTACATGTTTAATCATTTTGGAAGATAAGCCATAAAAGTCGCAACCATTCGAATTTTTCAAAGATAATATAATTTTGAATACTTGTTCGGGTTCCAGTGATGAAAAACGTAGCTCAGGCGCAGGATTGATCTCAAAATCAAGGGGGTTTTGGGTTACTGAGGGCAGATTTGCTATGGTTTTTGAAGCTACGGATGCGAAATATGAGTTAAAGTCGTTAGCTGTGTATTTTAGGTTTCTAGGAGCCTTCCTCGTTTGATTGCGGTTTTCGTTTATGTATTCCCACATCTTCTTTGATGGGTTTCCAGACGCAAAAATGTCTTTTTCGTGGTAGGATACTAGAGCCGCTTTGATCGCTTTCTTATACTCATTACGGAGGGAAAGGTAGTTTGCTTTTAATTTGGGATTAGAATCATACTTGGTTTGAATTTTATTTTGGCGGACTAAGATTTTCATATTTTTTAACGATTCAGTAAACCGGATTCTTTTTAAAGGGTTTTCTACGAATAGTAGGGAAAGCCTGGTGAGCCATGCTCGAGATGGTATGCACAAAATGTGACCATCTGTAATCAAGATTAACGAAACTGTCATATACGAAATCCCAGTTGATATTGAATAGAGTGAATTCAAATTTATCTTGTTTAGGAGTTGTAACTGGGCGAGATATTACGACGTGCCTGTCGGGATCAATGTTTTCAGGGGCTATCAGGCTTAGGAAAATTGAATTATGGTCTGAAAAAGAAACCCCGTCAACAGAACATTTCTCGTCCATATCCAAAACAAAGTTTGTGAACACATTGTCAATACACCTTCTCCCTCTCGTGGGTGCATTGTTTTGGGAGAAAAAGTTGAACGAGGAAAATACATCAGACAAATCTCGAAATCTGGAAGTATCCTCCAAAATGCATACATTGAAATCGCCCATTACTATGACTTTATCAGTTTTATATAGAAGAGAAAGAGCCTGTGTCAGTACATTAAGGAAATCTCCGAGGTTACCACTAGGGGAACGATAAATCGATACGAGCGTCATGTTGATTTTTGACATTTTGACCGCGGTTAATTCACAAATGGAGGAAACAGACAGTGCATTGATCGGTTCCAGGGCAGTAAAACGAGTCCCGTCTCTCACAAGTATCATTGTACCTCCATGTTGAGTCATAGGCCTACAAAAGGCACTTGCCACAGTGAAATTACTTATTTTTGTGAAAGCGATCACGTCATTTTCCAACCGGTGTTCGTTTAAAGAAATTACGTCAACATTAAAATTTAGGGACTCTAAATATGCCTCAAAGAAATTGATTTTGTTTCTAAGGGATAAATTCTGTTAATATGCATAAAAGTAATTACAGAATGAACTGGTGGGACCACAACCATTTTAGAGCAAGTTTCACCTGCGGGAATCTGAGGATCGCCAAAATTTAAATTAAATGCTCGATTTGTGAAAGCTTCACGTTCATAGACACCCACTGTATCGTAACCTAAATCGTGGACATCGTCTAGTCATGCAGAAGTAGTCCTACCATTTTCATCCAAGATTAGAGGAGCCGATAAGGGGATATCACTTGCCGCAAGAACCCGACGTTTGTAATGCTTTGACATTTGTTCAACACCTATTTTTTTCAAAGATGGGTTTTTACAATTTTGAACAATCATATTTGGTGATAGACAATACAAATCAACAAAATCAACATGAAAAAATTTTTCAGCTAGCTTCCGGAAGAACAAGTTTACTTTGCGAATTTCAACATTAACAACAGACCATGAGGGAAGCAAGCGGTTGAAGGGGATTGCTGTAAGCAATAATTTTGAACCCAGACTTTCGAGACAAAAACGAGCCACACAATTTCTCAATTTACTGCCCTCGTTATAAGCTATATCGGATGATCCACTGCAGAGAATTATGATGTCATTTTTGCCGATGTTACCTGTATTCAGATTCTGAAGTAGCTCTGCAGTACTCACGTTCGGGGAGATTGATGAGGAGGTAAGTATGCTACTCGGCAAAATTCTTCTTAGCTCGCCTCCTATCCCGCGTAAGTAGCTGTCTCCGACCAGGTGCACTCGCTGGCCATGAGGACGATCCGATGGTGAAGGCGACGAGGGAGCTGGAACTCGCCCAACTCGATTTACAGGACGGAGATTAGGGCTTGAAGTTAAGTTCTCCTGAAGTTCGTTGAGCTGACATTCCAACAGCGATTTTTGTGAATGAAGATCTAATATCGCCTCTTTCATAATTCGAAGTTCCCGTTGCAGATTTGCTGTTACCATTTCCAGATTCGAACGATGAGCATTGGCCTCGTTGAGTTTTACCTTTAGGCTGGCCTCCTGTCGCTCATGAACTTCATCCTGTTCAGCCAAGTTGCTGCACATGCTGTTATACAATGCATCCGTGCGTGTGAGCTGATCTTGTAATTGACTTATTTCATCATGACATATTGAGGTTTCAGTGGTGTGTGTAACTACGTCGTGGTCAATTTTGTTGAGTGCCTCATTCCAATTTACGACTACATGACCAATCAGTGATACAATCGCTTCAGCCCTGTTTGCATCAATTAGGTCAATAATCTTACTTAATTCAAATTTCAATTTCGAGGCCAAGTCGGAGACTTCACAATGGATAAAGTCGGTCGAAAATTCATTTAAGCGCTTCTGATTCTGACTTCTTTGGGTTGCTCGGGTGGATCGCGTGATGGTAAATGAAGACGATTTTCCTTATGCAGTTGATTACGAGTTTGAGGGAATCGTGCGAATGTAGGACAACTACGTGTCGCCGGCTCTGCGGATAGAGAGGCTATTGTTCTCCAATAACGCACCGCTGGAGGAAAAGAGCCGCGATAGGCACACCGATAATACCGGCCTCATAACTCGGAATTTACCATCTCTGCAGAGGCGATCCGTCCTCATCGAGGAACAATGAACAACTGATCTTTTTAAGATGACATAGGATGGATCATTGTATAGGATGGATCTTTGTATAGGATGGATCTTTGTATGGGATGGATCTTTGTATAGGATGGATCTTTGTATAGGATGGATCTTTGTATAGGATGGATCTTTGTATAGGATGGATCTTTATATAGGATGGATCTTTGAATAGGATGGATCTTTGTATAGGATGGATCTTTGTATAGGATGGATCTTTGAATAGGATGGATCTTTGTATAGGATGGATCTTTGTATATGATGGATCTTTGTATAGGATGGATAATTGTATAGGATGGATCTTTGTATAGGATGGATCTTTGTATAGGATGGATCTTTGTATAGGATGGATCTTTGTATAGGATGGATCTTTGTATATGATGGATCTTTGTATAGGATGGATCTTTGTATAGGATGGATCTTTGTATAGGATGGATCTTTGTATAGGATGGATCTTTGTATAGGATGGATCTTTGTATAGGATGGATCTTTGAATAGGATGGATCTTTGTATAGGATGGATCTTTGTATAGGATGGATCTTTGTATATGATGGATCTTTGTATAGGATGGATCTTTGTATAGGATGGATCTTTGTATATGATGGATCTTTGTATAGGATGGATCTTTGTATAGGATGGATCTTTGTATAGGATGGATCTTTGAATAGGATGGATCTTTGTATAGGATGGATCTTTGTATAGGATGGATCTTTGAATAGGATGGATCTTTGTATAGGATGGATCTTTGTATAGGATGGATCTTTGAATAGGATGGATCTTTGTATAGGATGGATCTTTGTATAGGATGGATCTTTGTATATGATGGATCTTTGTATAGGATGGATCTTTGTATAGGATGGATCTTTGTATATGATGGATCTTTGTATAGGATGGATCTTTGTATAGGATGGATCTTTGTATAGGATGGATCTTTGTATATGATGGATCTTTGTATATGATGGATCTTTGTATAGGATGGATCTTTGTATATGATGGATCTTTGTATATGATGGATCTTTGTATAGGATGGATCTTTGAATAGGATGGATCTTTGTATAGGATGGATCTTTGAATAGGATGGATCTTTGTATAGGATGGATCTTTGTATAGGATGGATCTTTGAATAGGATGGATCTTTGAATAGGATGGATCTTTGTATAGGATGGATCTTTGAATAGGATGGATCTTTGTATATGATGGATCTGTGTATAGGATGGATCTTTGTATATGATGGATCTGTGTATAGGATGGATCTTTGTATAGGATGGATCTTCGTATAGGATGGATCTTTGTATAGGATGGATCTTTGTATAGGATGGATCTTTGTATAGGATGGATCTTTGTATAGGATGGATCTTTGTATAGGATGGATCTTTGTATAGGATGGATCTTTGTATAGGATGGATCTTTGTATAGGATGGATCTTTGTATAGGATGGATCTTTGTATAGGATGGATCTTTGTATAGGATGGATCTTTGAATAGGATGGATCTTTGAATAGGACGGATCTTTGTATAGGATGGATCTTTGTATAGGATGGATCTTTGTATAGGACGGATCTTTGTATATGATGGATCTTTGTATATGATGGATCTTTGTATAGGATGGATCTTTGTATAGGATGGATCTTTGTATATGATGGATCTTTGTATAGGATGGATCTTTGTATAGGATGGATCTTTGTATATGATGGATCTTTGTATAGGATGGATCTTTGTATATGATGGATCTTTGTATAGGATGGATCTTTGTATAGGATGGATCTTTGTATATGATGGATCTTTGTATAGGATGGATCTTTGTATATGATGGATCTTTGTATATGATGGATCTTTGTATAGGATGGATCTTTGTATAGGATGGATCTTTGTATAGGATGGATCTTTGTATAGGATGGATCTTTGTATAGGATGGATCTTTGTATAGGATGGATCTTTGAATAGGATGGATCTTTGTATATGATGGATCTTTGTATAGGATGGATCTTTGTATAGGATGGATCTTTGTATAGGATGGATCTTTATATAGGATGGATCTTTGTATATGATGGATCTTTGTATAGGATGGATCTTTGTATAGGATGGATCTTTGTATAGGATGGATCTTTGTATAGGATGGATCTTTGTATAGGATGGATCTTTGTATAGGATGGATCTTTGTATAGGATGGATCTTTGTATAGGATGGATCTTTGTATAGGATGGATCTTTGTATAGGATGGATCTTTGTATAGGATGGATCTTTGTATAGGATGGATCTTTGTATAGGATGGATCTTTGTATAGGATGGATCTTTGTATATGATGGATCTTTGAATAGGATGGATCTTTGTATATGATGGATCTTTGAATAGGATGGATCTTTGTATATGATGGATCTTTGAATAGGATGGATCTTTGTATAGGATGGATCTTTGTATGGGATGGATCTTGGTATAGGATGGATCTTTGTATGGGATGGATCTTTGTATAGGATGGATCTTTGTATAGGATGGATCTTTGTATAGGATGGATCTTTGTATGGGATGGATCTTTGTATAGGATGGATCTTTGTATGGGATGGATCTTTGTATAGGATGGATCTTTGTATAGGATGGATCTTTGTATAGGATGGATCTTTGTATAGGATGGATCTTTGTATAGGATGGATCTTTGTATAGGATGGATCTTTGTATAGGATGGATCTTTGTATAGGATGGATCTTTGTATAGGATGGATCTTTGTATAGGATGGATCTTTGTATAGGATGGATCTTTGTATAGGATGGATCTTTGTATAGGATGGATCTTTGTATAGGATGGATCTTTGTATAGGATGGATCTTTGTATAGGATGGATCTTTGTATAGGATGGATCTTTGTATAGGATGGATCTTTGTATAGGATGGATCTTTGTATATGATGGATCTTTGTATAGGATGGATCTTTGTATATGATGGATCTTTGTATATGATGGATCTTTGAATAGGATGGATCTTTGTATAGGATGGATCTTTGAATAGGATGGATCTTTGTACATACCTACTTACCGCACAACTTAACCAAAGCAATCATTCAATTTAATTACCGAAGTGCCGATTTATCACCAACACCCGCGTACTCGCGACACTCATCTCTCGCGAGTGCACACATCGGCCTTCAGGATACATCGCAGACGCTTCGCCAGGCCGGCCGGCTCGGACTTCGTCGTCGACGGACCTACGAGGTATTTTGTTGCATTTTTACCATTAGTTGCCAAAATTCGTAGCGGTCTTTCGTTGCCACCCCCGCATCAATCATCCAATTCTTTTCATTGGTATAGGATGGATCTTTGTATAGGATGGATCTTTGTATAGGATGGATCTTTGTATAGGATGGATCTTTGTATAGGATGGATCTTTGTATAGGATGGATCTTTGTATAGGATGGATCTTTGTATAGGATGGATCTTTGTATAGGATGGATCTTTGTATAGGATGGATCTTTGTATAGGATGGATCTTTGTATAGGATGGATCTTTGTATAGGATGGATCTTTGTATAGGATGGATCTTTGTATATGATGGATCTTTGTATAGGATGGATCTTTGTATAGGATGGATCTTTGTATATGATGGATCTTTGTATAGGATGGATCTTTGTATATGATGGATCTTTGTATATGATGGATCTTTGAATAGGATGGATCTTTGTATAGGATGGATCTTTGAATAGGATGGATCTTTGTACATACCTACTTACCGCACAACTTAACCAAAGCAATCATTCAATTTAATTACCGAAGTGCCGATTTATCACCAACACCCGCGTACTCGCGACACTCATCTCTCGCGAGTGCACACATCGGCCTTCAGGATACATCGCAGACGCTTCGCCAGGCCGGCCGGCTCGGACTTCGTCGTCGACGGACCTACGAGGTATTTTGTTGCATTTTTACCATTAGTTGCCAAAATTCGTAGCGGTCTTTCGTTGCCACCCCCGCATCAATCATCCAATTCTTTTCATTGGTATAGGATGGATCTTTGTATAGGATGGATCTTTGTATATGATGGATCTTTGTATAGGATGGATCTTTGTATATGATGGATCTTTGTATAGGATGGATCTTTGTATATGATGGATCTTTGTATATGATGGATCTTTGTATAGGATGGATCTTTGTATATGATGGATCTTTGTATAGGATGGATCTTTGTATATGATGGATCTTTGTATATGATGGATCTTTGTATAGGATGGATCTTTGTATAGGATGGATCTTTGTATAGGATGGATCTTTGTATAGGATGGATCTTTGTATAGGATGGATCTTCGAATAGGATGGATCTTTGTATAGGATGGATCTTTGTATAGGATGGATCTTCGAATAGGATGGATCTTTGTATATGATGGATCTTTGTATAGGATGGATCTTCGAATAGGATGGATCTTTGTATATGATGGATCTTTGTATATGATGGATCTTTGTATAGGATGGATCTTTGTATATGATGGATCTTTGTATAGGATGGATCTTTGTATAGGATGGATCTTTGAATAGGATGGATCTTTGTATAGGATGGATCTTTGTATAGGATGGATCTTTGTATAGGATGGATCTTTGTATAGGATGGATCTTTGTATAGGATGGATCTTTGTATAGGATGGATCTTTGTATAGAATGGATCTTTGTATAGGATGGATCTTTGTATAGGATGGATCTTTGAAATGGATGGATCTTTGTATAGGATGGATCTTTGTATAGGATGGATCTTTGAATAGGATGGATCTTTGTATAGGATGGATCTTTGTATAGGATGGATCTTTGTATAGGATGGATCTTTGTATAGGATGGATCTTTGTATAGGATGGATCTTTGTATATGATGGCTCTTTGTATAGGATGGATCTTTGTATAGGATGGATCTTTGAATAGGATGGATCTTTGTATATGATGGATCTTTGTATAGGATGGATCTTTGTATAGGATGGATCTTTGTATAGGATGGATCTTTATATAGGATGGATCTTTGTATATGATGGATCTTTGTATAGGATGGATCTTTGTATAGGATGGATCTTTGTATAGGACGGATCTTTGTATATGATGGATCTTTGTATATGATGGATCTTTGTATAGGATGGATCTTTGTATAGGATGGATCTTTGTATAGGATGGATCTTTGTATAGGATGGATCTTTGTATAGGATGGATCTTTGTATAGGATGGATCTTTGTATAGGATGGATCTTTGTATAGGATGGATCTTTGTATAGGATGGATCTTTGTATAGGATGGATCTTTGTATAGGATGGATCTTTGTATAGGATGGATCTTTGTATAGGATGGATCTTTGTATATGATGGATCTTTGTATAGGATGGATCTTTGTATAGGATGGATCTTTGTATATGATGGATCTTTGTATAGGATGGATCTTTGTATATGATGGATCTTTGAATAGGATGGATCTTTGTATAGGATGGATCTTTGAATAGGATGGATCTTTGTACATACCTACTTACCGCACAACTTAACCAAAGCAATCATTCAATTTAATTACCGAAGTGCCGATTTATCACCAACACCCGCGTACTCGCGACACTCATCTCTCGCGAGTGCACACATCGGCCTTCAGGATACATCGCAGACGCTTCGCCAGGCCGGCCGGCTCGGACTTCGTCGTCGACGGACCTACGAGGTATTTTGTTGCATTTTTACCATTAGTTGCCAAAATTTGTAGCGGTCTTTCGTTGCCACCCCCGCATCAATCATCCAATTCTTTTCATTGGTATAGGATGGATCTTTGTATAGGATGGATCTTTGTATATGATGGATCTTTGTATAGGATGGATCTTTGTATATGATGGATCTTTGTATAGGATGGATCTTTGTATATGATGGATCTTTGTATATGATGGATCTTTGTATAGGATGGATCTTTGTATATGATGGATCTTTGTATAGGATGGATCTTTGTATATGATGGATCTTTGTATATGATGGATCTTTGTATAGGATGGATCTTTGTATAGGATGGATCTTTGTATAGGATGGATCTTTGTATAGGATGGATCTTTGTATAGGATGGATCTTCGAATAGGATGGATCTTTGTATAGGATGGATCTTCGTATAGGATGGATCTTCGAATAGGATGGATCTTTGTATATGATGGATCTTTGTATAGGATGGATCTTCGAATAGGATGGATCTTTGTATATGATGGATCTGTGTATATGATGGATCTTTGTATAGGATGGATCTTTGTATATGATGGATCTTTGTATAGGATGGATCTTTGTATAGGATGGATCTTTGAATAGGATGGATCTTTGTATAGGATGGATCTTTGTATAGGATGGATCTTTGTATAGGATGGATCTTTGTATAGGATGGATCTTTGTATAGGATGGATCTTTGTATAGGATGGATCTTTGTATAGAATGGATCTTTGTATAGGATGGATCTTAGTATAGGATGGATCTTTGAAATGGATGGATCTTTCTATAGGATGGATCTTTGTATAGGATGGATCTTTGAATAGGATGGATCTTTGTATAGGATGGATCTTTGTATAGGATGGATCTTTGTATAGGATGGATCTTTGTATAGGATGGATCTTTGTATAGGATGGATCTTTGTATATGATGGCTCTTTGTATAGGATGGATCTTTGTATAGGATGGATCTTTGTATAGGATGGATCTTTGTATAGGATGGATCTTTGTATAGGATGGATCTTTGTATAGGATGGATCTTTGTATAGGATGGATCTTTGAATAGGATGGATCTTTGAATAGGATGGATCTTTGTATAGGATGGATCTTTGTATAGGATGGATCTTTGTATAGGATGGATCTTTGTATATGATGGATCTTTGTATATGATGGATCTTTGTATAGGATGGATCTTTGTATATGATGGATCTTTGTATATGATGGATCTTTGTATATGATGGATCTTTGTATATGATGGATCTTTGTATAGGATGGATCTTTGTATATGATGGATCTTTGTATAGGATGGATCTTTGTATAGGATGGATCTTTGTATATGATGGATCTTTGTATATGATGGATCTTTGTATAGGATGGATCTTTGTATAGGATGGATCTTTGTATAGGATGGATCTTTGTATAGGATGGATCTTTGTATAGGATGGATCTTTGTATAGGATGGATCTTTGTATAGGATGGATCTTTGTATAGGATGGATCTTTGTATAGGATGGATCTTTGTATAGGATGGATCTTTGTATAGGATGGATCTTTGTATATGATGGATCTTTGTATAGGATGGATCTTTGTATAGGATGGATCTTTGTATAGGATGGATCTTTGTATAGGATGGATCTTTGTATAGGATGGATCTTTGTATATGATGGATCTTTGTATAGGATGGATCTTTGTATAGGATGGATTTTTGTATAGGATGGATCTTTGTATAGGATGGATCTTTGTATAGGATGGATCTTTGTATAGGATGGATCTTTGTATAGGATGGATCTTTGTATAGGATGGATCTTTGTATAGGATGGATCTTTGTATATGATGGATCTTTGTATAGGATGGATCTTTGTATATGATGGATCTTTGAATAGGATGGATCTTTGTATAGGATGGATCTTTGTATATGATGGATCTTTGTATAGGATGGATCTTTGTATATGATGGATCTTTGAATAGGATGGATCTTTGTATAGGATGGATCTTTGAATAGGATGGATCTTTGTACATACCTACTTACCGCACAACTTAACCAAAGCAATCATTCAATTTAATTACCGAAGTGCCGATTTATCACCAACACCCGCGTACTCGCGACACTCATCTCTCGCGAGTGCACACATCGGCCTTCAGGATACATCGCAGACGCTTCGCCAGGCTGGCCGGCTCGGACTTCGTCGTCGACGGACCTATGAGGTATTTTGTTGCATTTTTACCATTAGTTGCCAAAATTCGTAGCGGTCTTTCGTTGCCACCCCCGCATCAATCATCCAATTCTTTTCATTGGTATAGGATGGATCTTTGTATAGGATGGATCTTTGTATATGATGGATCTTTGTATAGGATGGATCTTTGTATAGGATGGATCTTTGTATATGATGGATCTTTGTATATGATGGATCTTTGTATAGGATGGATCTTTGTATATGATGGATCTTTGTATATGATGGATCTTTGTATAGGATGGATCTTTGTATATGATGGATCTTTGTATATGATGGATCTTTCTATAGGATGGATCTTTGTATAGGATGGATCTTTGTATAGGATGGATCTTTGTATATGATGGATCTTTGTATAGGATGGATCTTTGTATAGGATGGATCTTTGTATATGATGGATCTTTGTATAGGATGGATCTTTGTATAGGATGGATCTTTGTATAGGATGGATCTTTGTATAGGATGGATCTTCGAATAGGATGGATCTTTGTATATGATGGATCTTTGTATATGATGGATCTTCGTATATGATGGATCTTTGTATAGGATGGATCTTTGTATATGATGGATCTTTGTATATGATGGATCTTTGTATAGGATGGATCTTTGTATATGATGGATCTTTGTATAGGATGGATCTTTGTATAGGATGGATCTTTGTATAGGATGGATCTTTGAATAGGATGGATCTTTGTATAGGATGGATCTTTGTATAGGATGGATCTTTGTATATGATGGATCTTTGTATAGGATGGATCTTTGTATATGATGGATCTTTGAATAGGATGGATCTTTGTATAGGATGGATCTTTGAATAGGATGGATCTTTGTACATACCTACTTACCGCACAACTTAACCAAAGCAATCATTCAATTTAATTACCGAAGTGCCGATTTATCACCAACACCCGCGTACTCGCGACACTCATCTCTCGCGAGTGCACACATCGGCCTTCAGGATACATCGCAGACGCTTCGCCAGGCCGGCCGGCTCGGACTTCGTCGTCGACGGACCTACGAGGTATTTTGTTGCATTTTTACCATTAGTTGCCAAAATTCGTAGCGGTCTTTCGTTGCCACCCCCGCATCAATCATCCAATTCTTTTCATTGGTATAGGATGGATCTTTGTATAGGATGGATCTTTGTATATGATGGATCTTTGTATAGGATGGATCTTTGTATATGATGGATCTTTGTATAGGATGGATCTTTGTATATGATGGATCTTTGTATATGATGGATCTTTGTATAGGATGGATCTTTGTATATGATGGATCTTTGTATAGGATGGATCTTTGTATATGATGGATCTTTGTATATGATGGATCTTTGTATAGGATGGATCTTTGTATAGGATGGATCTTTGTATAGGATGGATCTTTGTATAGGATGGATCTTTGTATAGGATGGATCTTCGAATAGGATGGATCTTTGTATAGGATGGATCTTTGTATAGGATGGATCTTCGAATAGGATGGATCTTTGTATATGATGGATCTTTGTATAGGATGGATCTTCGAATAGGATGGATCTTTGTATATGATGGATCTTTGTATATGATGGATCTTTGTATAGGATGGATCTTTGTATATGATGGATCTTGGTATAGGATGGATCTTTGTATAGGATGGATCTTTGAATAGGATGGATCTTTGTATAGGATGGATCTTTGTATAGGATGGATCTTTGTATAGGATGGATCTTTGTATAGGATGGATCTTTGTATAGGATGGATCTTTGTATAGGATGGATCTTTGTATAGAATGGATCTTTGTATAGGATGGATCTTTGTATAGGATGGATCTTTGAAATGGATGGATCTTTGTATAGGATGGATCTTTGTATAGGATGGATCTTTGAATAGGATGGATCTTTGTATAGGATGGATCTTTGTATAGGATGGATCTTTGTATAGGATGGATCTTTGTATAGGATGGATCTTTGTATAGGATGGATCTTTGTATATGATGGCTCTTTGTATAGGATGGATCTTTGTATAGGATGGATCTTTGAATAGGATGGATCTTTGTATATGATGGATCTTTGTATAGGATGGATCTTTGTATAGGATGGATCTTTGTATAGGATGGATCTTTATATAGGATGGATCTTTGTATATGATGGATCTTTGTATAGGATGGATCTTTGTATAGGATGGATCTTTGTATAGGACGGATCTTTGTATATGATGGATCTTTGTATATGATGGATCTTTGTATAGGATGGATCTTTGTATAGGATGGATCTTTGTATAGGATGGATCTTTGTATAGGATGGATCTTTGTATAGGATGGATCTTTGTATAGGATGGATCTTTGTATAGGATGGATCTTTGTATAGGATGGATCTTTGTATAGGATGGATCTTTGTATAGGATGGATCTTTGTATAGGATGGATCTTTGTATAGGATGGATCTTTGTATAGGATGGATCTTTGTATAGGATGGATCTTTGTATAGGATGGATCTTTGTATATGATGGATCTTTGTATAGGATGGATCTTTGTATAGGATGGATCTTTGTATATGATGGATCTTTGTATAGGATGGATCTTTGAATATGATGGATCTTTGAATAGGATGGATCTTTGTATAGGATGGATCTTTGAATAGGATGGATCTTTGTACATACCTACTTACCGCACAACTTAACCAAAGCAATCATTCAATTTAATTACCGAAGTGCCGATTTATCACCAACACCCGCGTACTCGCGACACTCATCTCTCGCGAGTGCACACATCGGCCTTCAGGATACATCGCAGACGCTTCGCCAGGCCGGCCGGCTCGGACTTCGTCGTCGACGGACCTACGAGGTATTTTGTTGCATTTTTACCATTAGTTGCCAAAATTTGTAGCGGTCTTTCGTTGCCACCCCCGCATCAATCATCCAATTCTTTTCATTGGTATAGGATGGATCTTTGTATAGGATGGATCTTTGTATATGATGGATCTTTGTATAGGATGGATCTTTGTATATGATGGATCTTTGTATAGGATGGATCTTTGTATATGATGGATCTTTGTATATGATGGATCTTTGTATAGGATGGATCTTTGTATATGATGGATCTTTGTATAGGATGGATCTTTGTATATGATGGATCTTTGTATATGATGGATCTTTGTATAGGATGGATCTTTGTATAGGATGGATCTTTGTATAGGATGGATCTTTGTATAGGATGGATCTTTGTATAGGATGGATCTTCGAATAGGATGGATCTTTGTATAGGATGGATCTTTGTATAGGATGGATCTTCGAATAGGATGGATCTTTGTATATGATGGATCTTTGTATAGGATGGATCTTCGAATAGGATGGATCTTTGTATATGATGGATCTGTGTATATGATGGATCTTTGTATAGGATGGATCTTTGTATATGATGGATCTTTGTATAGGATGGATCTTTGTATAGGATGGATCTTTGAATAGGATGGATCTTTGTATAGGATGGATCTTTGTATAGGATGGATCTTTGTATAGGATGGATCTTTGTATAGGATGGATCTTTGTATAGGATGGATCTTTGTATAGGATGGATCTTTGTATAGAATGGATCTTTGTATAGGATGGATCTTAGTATAGGATGGATCTTTGAAATGGATGGATCTTTGTATAGGATGGATCTTTGTATAGGATGGATCTTTGAATAGGATGGATCTTTGTATAGGATGGATCTTTGTATAGGATGGATCTTTGTATAGGATGGATCTTTGTATAGGATGGATCTTTGTATATGATGGCTCTTTGTATAGGATGGATCTTTGTATAGGATGGATCTTTGTATAGGATGGATCTTTGTATAGGATGGATCTTTGTATAGGATGGATCTTTGTATAGGATGGATCTTTGTATAGGATGGATCTTTGAATAGGATGGATCTTTGAATAGGATGGATCTTTGTATAGGATGGATCTTTGTATAGGATGGATCTTTGTATAGGATGGATCTTTGTATATGATGGATCTTTGTATATGATGGATCTTTGTATATGATGGATCTTTGTATAGGATGGATCTTTGTATATGATGGATCTTTGTATATGATGGATCTTTGTATATGATGGATCTTTGTATAGGATGGATCTTTGTATATGATGGATCTTTGTATAGGATGGATCTTTGTATAGGATGGATCTTTGTATATGATGGATCTTTGTATATGATGGATCTTTGTATAGGATGGATCTTTGTATAGGATGGATCTTTGTATAGGATGGATCTTTGTATAGGATGGATCTTTGTATAGGATGGATCTTTGTATAGGATGGATCTTTGTATAGGATGGATCTTTGTATAGGATGGATCTTTGTATAGGATGGATCTTTGTATAGGATGGATCTTTGTATAGGATGGATCTTTGTATAGGATGGATCTTTGTATATGATGGATCTTTGTATAGGATGGATCTTTGTATAGGATGGATCTTTGTATAGGATGGATCTTTGTATAGGATGGATCTTTGTATATGATGGATCTTTGTATAGGATGGATCTTTGTATAGGATGGATTTTTGTATAGGATGGATCTTTGTATAGGATGGATCTTTGTATAGGATGGATCTTTGTATAGGATGGATCTTTGTATAGGATGGATCTTTGTATAGGATGGATCTTTGTATAGGATGGATCTTTGTATAGGATGGATCTTTGTATATGATGGATCTTTGTATAGGATGGATCTTTGTATATGATGGATCTTTGAATAGGATGGATCTTTGTATAGGATGGATCTTTGTATATGATGGATCTTTGTATAGGATGGATCTTTGTATATGATGGATCTTTGAATAGGATGGATCTTTGTATAGGATGGATCTTTGAATAGGATGGATCTTTGTACATACCTACTTACCGCACAACTTAACCAAAGCAATCATTCAATTTAATTACCGAAGTGCCGATTTATCACCAACACCCGCGTACTCGCGACACTCATCTCTCGCGAGTGCACACATCGGCCTTCAGGATACATCGCAGACGCTTCGCCAGGCTGGCCGGCTCGGACTTCGTCGTCGACGGACCTATGAGGTATTTTGTTGCATTTTTACCATTAGTTGCCAAAATTCGTAGCGGTCTTTCGTTGCCACCCCCGCCTCAATCATCCAATTCTTTTCATTGGTATAGGATGGATCTTTGTATAGGATGGATCTTTGTATATGATGGATCTTTGTATAGGATGGATCTTTGTATAGGATGGATCTTTGTATATGATGGATCTTTGTATATGATGGATCTTTGTATAGGATGGATCTTTGTATATGATGGATCTTTGTATATGATGGATCTTTGTATAGGATGGATCTTTGTATATGATGGATCTTTGTATATGATGGATCTTTCTATAGGATGGATCTTTGTATAGGATGGATCTTTGTATAGGATGGATCTTTGTATATGATGGATCTTTGTATAGGATGGATCTTTGTATAGGATGGATCTTTGTATATGATGGATCTTTGTATAGGATGGATCTTTGTATAGGATGGATCTTTGTATAGGATGGATCTTTGTATAGGATGGATCTTTGTATAGGATGGATCTTCGAATAGGATGGATCTTTGTATATGATGGATCTTTGTATATGATGGATCTTCGTATATGATGGATCTTTGTATAGGATGGATCTTTGTATATGATGGATCTTTGTATATGATGGATCTTTGTATAGGATGGATCTTTGTATATGATGGATCTTTGTATAGGATGGATCTTTGTATAGGATGGATCTTTGTATAGGATGGATCTTTGAATAGGATGGATCTTTGTATAGGATGGATCTTTGTATAGGATGGATCTTTGTATATGATGGATCTTTGTATAGGATGGATCTTTGTATATGATGGATCTTTGAATAGGATGGATCTTTGTATAGGATGGATCTTTGAATAGGATGGATCTTTGTACATACCTACTTACCGCACAACTTAACCAAAGCAATCATTCAATTTAATTACCGAAGTGCCGATTTATCACCAACACCCGCGTACTCGCGACACTCATCTCTCGCGAGTGCACACATCGGCCTTCAGGATACATCGCAGACGCTTCGCCAGGCCGGCCGGCTCGGACTTCGTCGTCGACGGACCTACGAGGTATTTTGTTGCATTTTTACCATTAGTTGCCAAAATTCGTAGCGGTCTTTCGTTGCCACCCCCGCATCAATCATCCAATTCTTTTCATTGGTATAGGATGGATCTTTGTATATGATGGATCTTTGTATAGGATGGATCTTTGTATATGATGGATCTTTGTATATGATGGATCTTTGTATAGGATGGATCTTTGTATATGATGGATCTTTGTATATGAGGGATCTTTGTATAGGATGGATCTTTGTATATGATGGATCTTTGTATATGATGGATCTTTGTATAGGATGGATCTTTGTATAGGATGGATCTTTGTATAGGATGGATCTTTGTATAGGACGGATCTTTGTATAGGATGGATCTTTGTATATGATGGATCTTTGTATAGGATGGATCTTTGTATAGGATGGATCTTTGTATAGGATGGATCTTTGTATAGGATGGATCTTTGTATAGGATGGATCTTCGAATAGGATGGATCTTTGTATAGGATGGATCTTTGTATAGGATGGATCTTCGAATAGGATGGATCTTTGTATATGATGGATCTTTGTATAGGATGGATCTTCGAATAGGATGGATCTTTGTATATGATGGATCTTTGTATATGATGGATCTTTGTATAGGATGGATCTTTGTATATGATGGATCTTTGTATAGGATGGATCTTTGTATAGGATGGATCTTTGAATAGGATGGATCTTTGTATAGGATGGATCTTTGTATAGGATGGATCTTTGTATAGGATGGATCTTTGTATAGGATGGATCTTTGTATAGGATGGATCTTTGTATAGGATGGATCTTTGTATAGGATGGATCTTTGTATAGGATGGATCTTTGAAATGGATGGATCTTTGTATAGGATGGATCTTTGTATAGGATGGATCTTTGAATAGGATGGATCTTTGTATATGATGGATCTTTGTATAGGATGGATCTTTGTATAGGATGGATCTTTGTATAGGATGGATCTTTGTATAGGATGGATCTTTGTATATGATGGCTCTTTGTATAGGATGGATCTTTGTATAGGATGGATCTTTGTATAGGATGGATCTTTGTATAGGATGGATCTTTGTATAGGATGGATCTTTGTATAGGATGGATCTTTGTATAGGATGGATCTTTGAATAGGATGGATCTTTGAATAGGATGGATCTTTGTATAGGATGGATCTTTGTATAGGATGGATCTTTGTATAGGATGGATCTTTGTATATGATGGATCTTTGTATATGATGGATCTTTGTATATGATGGATCTTTGTATAGGATGGATCTTTGTATAGGATGGATCTTTGTATATGATGGATCTTTGTATAGGATGGATCTTTGTATATGATGGATCTTTGTATAGGATGGATCTTTGTATATGATGGATCTTTGTATATGATGGATCTTTGTATAGGATGGATCTTTGTATATGATGGATCTTTGTATAGGATGGATCTTTGTATAGGATGGATCTTTGTATATGATGGATCTTTGTATATGATGGATCTTTGTATAGGATGGATCTTTGTATAGGATGGATCTTTGTATAGGATGGATCTTTGTATAGGATGGATCTTTGTATAGGATGGATCTTTGTATAGGATGGATCTTTGTATAGGATGGATCTTTGTATAGGATGGATCTTTGTATAGGATGGATCTTTGTATAGGATGGATCTTTGTATAGGATGGATCTTTGTATATGATGGATCTTTGTATAGGATGGATCTTTGTATAGGATGGATCTTTGTATAGGATGGATCTTTGTATAGGATGGATCTTTGTATAGGATGGATCTTTGTATAGGATGGATCTTTGTATAGGATGGATCTTTGTATAGGATGGATCTTTGTATAGGATGGATCTTTGTATAGGATGGATCTTTGTATAGGATGGATCTTTGTATATGATGGATCTTTGTATAGGATGGATCTTTGTATAGGATGGATCTTTGTATATGATGGATCTTTGTATAGGATGGATCTTTGTATATGATGGATCTTTGAATAGGATGGATCTTTGTATAGGATGGATCTTTGAATAGGATGGATCTTTGTACATACCTACTTACCGCACAACTTAACCAAAGCAATCATTCAATTTAATTACCGAAGTGCCGATTTATCACCAACACCCGCGTACTCGCGACACTCATCTCTCGCGAGTGCACACATCGGCCTTCAGGATACATCGCAGACGCTTCGCCAGGCCGGCCGGCTCGGACTTCGTCGTCGACGGACCTATGAGGTATTTTGTTGCATTTTTACCATTAGTTGCCAAAATTCGTAGCGGTCTTTCGTTGCCACCCCCGCATCAATCATCCAATTCTTTTCATTGGTATAGGATGGATCTTTGTATAGGATGGATCTTTGTATATGATGGATCTTTGTATAGGATGGATCTTTGTATATGATGGGTCTTTGTATAGGATGGATCTTTGTATATGATGGATCTTTGTATATGATGGATCTTTGTATAGGATGGATCTTTGTATATGATGGATCTTTGTATATGATGGATCTTTGTATAGGATGGATCTTTGTATATGATGGATCTTTGTATATGATGGATCTTTGTATAGGATGGATCTTTGTATAGGATGGATCTTTGTATAGGATGGATCTTTGTATATGATGGATCTTTGTATAGGATGGATCTTTGTATAGGATGGATCTTTGTATATGATGGATCTTTGTATAGGATGGATCTTTGTATAGGATGGATCTTTGTATAGGATGGATCTTTGTATAGGATGGATCTTTGTATAGGATGGATCTTCGAATAGGATGGATCTTTGTATATGATGGATCTTTGTATATGATGGATCTTTGTATATGATGGATCTTTGTATAGGATGGATCTTTGTATATGATGGATCTTTGTATATGATGGATCTTTGTATAGGATGGATCTTTGTATATGATGGATCTTTGTATAGGATGGATCTTTGTATAGGATGGATCTTTGTATAGGATGGATCTTTGAATAGGATGGATCTTTGAATAGGATGGATCTTTGTATAGGATGGATCTTTGTATAGGATGGATCTTTGTATAGGATGGATCTTTGTATATGATGGATCTTTGTATATGATGGATCTTTGTATATGATGGATCTTTGTATAGGATGGATCTTTGTATAGGATGGATCTTTGTATATGATGGATCTTTGTATATGATGGATCTTTGTATAGGATGGATCTTTGTATATGATGGATCTTTGTATAGGATGGATCTTTGTATATGATGGATCTTTGTATATGATGGATCTTTGTATAGGATGGATCTTTGTATATGATGGATCTTTGTATAGGATGGATCTTTGTATAGGATGGATCTTTGTATATGATGGATCTTTGTATAGGATGGATCTTTGTATAGGATGGATCTTTGTATAGGATGGATCTTTGTATAGGATGGATCTTTGTATAGGATGGATCTTTGTATAGGATGGATCTTTGTATAGGATGGATCTTTGTATAGGATGGATCTTTGTATAGGATGGATCTTTGTATAGGATGGATCTTTGTATAGGATGGATCTTTGTATAGGATGGATCTTTGTATATGATGGATCTTTGTATAGGATGGATCTTTGTATAGGATGGATCTTTGTATAGGATGGATCTTTGTATAGGATGGATCTGTGTATAGGATGGATCTTTGTATAGGATGGATCTTTGTATAGGATGGATCTTTGTATAGGATGGATCTTTGTATAGGATGGATCTTTGTATAGGATGGATCTTTGTATAGGATGGATCTTTGTATAGGATGGATCTTTGTATATGATGGATCTTTGTATAGGATGGATCTTTGTATAGGATGGATCTTTGTATATGATGGATCTTTGTATAGGATGGATCTTTGTATATGATGGATCTTTGAATAGGATGGATCTTTGTATAGGATGGATCTTTGAATAGGATGGATCTTTGTACATACCTACTTACCGCACAACTTAACCAAAGCAATCATTCAATTTAATTACCGAAGTGCCGATTTATCACCAACACCCGCGTACTCGCGACACTCATCTCTCGCGAGTGCACACATCGGCCTTCAGGATACATCGCAGACGCTTCGCCAGGCCGGCCGGCTCGGACTTCGTCGTCGACGGACCTACGAGGTATTTTGTTGCATTTTTACCATTAGTTGCCAAAATTCGTAGCGGTCTTTCGTTGCCACCCCCGCATCAATCATCCAATTCTTTTCATTGGTATAGGATGGATCTTTGTATAGGATGGATCTTTGTATAGGATGGATCTTTGTATAGGATGGATCTTTGTATAGGATGGATCTTTGTATAGGATGGATCTTTGTATAGGATGGATCTTTGTATAGGATGGATCTTTGTATAGGATGGATCTTTGTATAGGATGGATCTTTGTATAGGATGGATCTTTGTATAGGATGGATCTTTGTATAGGATGGATCTTTGTATAGGATGGATCTTTGTATAGGATGGATCTTTGTATATGATGGATCTTTGTATAGGATGGATCTTTGTATAGGATGGATCTTTGTATATGATGGATCTTTGTATAGGATGGATCTTTGTATATGATGGATCTTTGTATATGATGGATCTTTGAATAGGATGGATCTTTGTATAGGATGGATCTTTGAATAGGATGGATCTTTGTACATACCTACTTACCGCACAACTTAACCAAAGCAATCATTCAATTTAATTACCGAAGTGCCGATTTATCACCAACACCCGCGTACTCGCGACACTCATCTCTCGCGAGTGCACACATCGGCCTTCAGGATACATCGCAGACGCTTCGCCAGGCCGGCCGGCTTGGACTTCGTCGTCGACGGACCTACGAGGTATTTTGTTGCATTTTTACCATTAGTTGCCAAAATTCGTAGCGGTCTTTCGTTGCCACCCCCGCATCAATCATCCAATTCTTTTCATTGGTATAGGATGGATCTTTGTATAGGATGGATCTTTGTATATGATGGATCTTTGTATAGGATGGATCTTTGTATATGATGGATCTTTGTATAGGATGGATCTTTGTATATGATGGATCTTTGTATATGATGGATCTTTGTATAGGATGGATCTTTGTATATGATGGATCTTTGTATAGGATGGATCTTTGTATATGATGGATCTTTGTATATGATGGATCTTTGTATAGGATGGATCTTTGTATAGGATGGATCTTTGTATAGGATGGATCTTTGTATAGGATGGATCTTTGTATAGGATGGATCTTCGAATAGGATGGATCTTTGTATAGGATGGATCTTTGAAATGGATGGATCTTTGTATAGGATGGATCTTTGTATATGATGGATCTTTGTATAGGATGGATCTTGGAATAGGATGGATCTTTGTATATGATGGATCTTTGTATATGATGGATCTTTGTATAGGATGGATCTTTGTATATGATGGATCTTTGTATAGGATGGATCTTTGTATAGGATGGATCTTTGAATAGGATGGATCTTTGTATAGGATGGATCTTTGTATAGGATGGATCTTTGTATAGGATGGATCTTTGTATAGGATGGATCTTTGTATAGGATGGATCTTTGTATAGGATGGATCTTTGTATAGAATGGATCTTTGTATAGGATGGATCTTTGTATAGGATGGATCTTTGAAATGGATGGATCTTTGTATAGGATGGATCTTTGTATAGGATGGATCTTTGAATAGGATGGATCTTTGTATAGGATGGATCTTTGTATAGGATGGATCTTTGTATAGGATGGATCTTTGTATAGGATGGATCTTTGTATAGGATGGATCTTTGTATATGATGGCTCTTTGTATAGGATGGATCTTTGTATAGGATGGATCTTTGAATAGGATGGATCTTTGTATATGATGGATCTTTGTATAGGATGGATCTTTGTATAGGATGGATCTTTGTATAGGATGGATCTTTATATAGGATGGATCTTTGTATATGATGGATCTTTGTATAGGATGGATCTTTGTATAGGATGGATCTTTGTATAGGACGGATCTTTGTATATGATGGATCTTTGTATATGATGGATCTTTGTATAGGATGGATCTTTGTATAGGATGGATCTTTGTATATGATGGATCTTTGTATAGGATGGATCTTTGTATAGGATGGATCTTTGTATATGATGGATCTTTGTATAGGATGGATCTTTGTATATGATGGATCTTTGTATAGGATGGATCTTTGTATAGGATGGATCTTTGTATAGGATGGATCTTTGAATAGGATGGATCTTTGTATATGATGGATCTTTGTATAGGATGGATCTTTGTATAGGATGGATCTTTGTATAGGATGGATCTTTATATAGGATGGATCTTTGTATATGATGGATCTTTGTATAGGATGGATCTTTGTATAGGATGGATCTTTGTATAGGATGGATCTTTGTATAGGATGGATCTTTGTATAGGATGGATCTTTGTATAGGATGGATCTTTGTATAGGATGGATCTTTGTATAGGATGGATCTTTGTATAGGATGGATCTTTGTATAGGATGGATCTTTGTATAGGATGGATCTTTGTATAGGATGGATCTTTGTATAGGATGGATCTTTGTATAGGATGGATCTTTGTATAGGATGGATCTTTGTATAGGATGGATCTTTGTATATGATGGATCTTTGAATAGGATGGATCTTTGTATATGATGGATCTTTGAATAGGATGGATCTTTGTATAGGATGGATCATTGTATAGGATGGATCTTGGTATAGGATGGATCTTTGTATGGGATGGATCTTTGTATAGGATGGATCTTTGTATAGGATGGATCTTTGTATAGGATGGATCTTTGTATAGGATGGATCTTTGTATAGGATGGATCTTTGTATAGGATGGATCTTTGTATAGGATGGATCTTTGTATAGGATGGATCTTTGTATAGGATGGATCTTTGTATAGGATGGATCTTTGTATATGATGGATCTTTGTATAGGATGGATCTTTGTATATGATGGATCTTTGAATAGGATGGATCTTTGTATAGGATGGATCTTTGTATATGATGGATCTTTGTATAGGATGGATCTTTGTATATGATGGATCTTTGAATAGGATGGATCTTTGTATAGGATGGATCTTTGAATAGGATGGATCTTTGTACATACCTACTTACCGCACAACTTAACCAAAGCAATCATTCAATTTAATTACCGAAGTGCCGATTTATCACCAACACCCGCGTACTCGCGACACTCATCTCTCGCGAGTGCACACATCGGCCTTCAGGATACATCGCAGACGCTTCGCCAGGCTGGCCGGCTCGGACTTCGTCGTCGACGGACCTATGAGGTATTTTGTTGCATTTTTACCATTAGTTGCCAAAATTCGTAGCGGTCTTTCGTTGCCACCCCCGCATCAATCATCCAATTCTTTTCATTGGTATAGGATGGATCTTTGTATAGGATGGATCTTTGTATATGATGGATCTTTGTATAGGATGGATCTTTGTATAGGATGGATCTTTGTATATGATGGATCTTTGTATATGATGGATCTTTGTATAGGATGGATCTTTGTATATGATGGATCTTTGTATATGATGGATCTTTGTATAGGATGGATCTTTGTATATGATGGATCTTTGTATATGATGGATCTTTCTATAGGATGGATCTTTGTATAGGATGGATCTTTGTATAGGATGGATCTTTGTATATGATGGATCTTTGTATAGGATGGATCTTTGTATAGGATGGATCTTTGTATATGATGGATCTTTGTATAGGATGGATCTTTGTATAGGATGGATCTTTGTATAGGATGGATCTTTGTATAGGATGGATCTTTGTATAGGATGGATCTTCGAATAGGATGGATCTTTGTATATGATGGATCTTTGTATATGATGGATCTTCGTATATGATGGATCTTTGTATAGGATGGATCTTTGTATATGATGGATCTTTGTATATGATGGATCTTTGTATAGGATGGATCTTTGTATATGATGGATCTTTGTATAGGATGGATCTTTGTATAGGATGGATCTTTGTATAGGATGGATCTTTGAATAGGATGGATCTTTGTATAGGATGGATCTTTGTATAGGATGGATCTTTGTATATGATGGATCTTTGTATAGGATGGATCTTTGTATATGATGGATCTTTGAATAGGATGGATCTTTGTATAGGATGGATCTTTGAATAGGATGGATCTTTGTACATACCTACTTACCGCACAACTTAACCAAAGCAATCATTCAATTTAATTACCGAAGTGCCGATTTATCACCAACACCCGCGTACTCGCGACACTCATCTCTCGCGAGTGCACACATCGGCCTTCAGGATACATCGCAGACGCTTCGCCAGGCCGGCCGGCTCGGACTTCGTCGTCGACGGACCTACGAGGTATTTTGTTGCATTTTTACCATTAGTTGCCAAAATTCGTAGCGGTCTTTCGTTGCCACCCCCGCATCAATCATCCAATTCTTTTCATTGGTATAGGATGGATCTTTGTATATGATGGATCTTTGTATAGGATGGATCTTTGTATATGATGGATCTTTGTATATGATGGATCTTTGTATAGGATGGATCTTTGTATATGATGGATCTTTGTATATGATGGATCTTTGTATAGGATGGATCTTTGTATATGATGGATCTTTGTATATGATGGATCTTTGTATAGGATGGATCTTTGTATAGGATGGATCTTTGTATAGGATGGATCTTTGTATAGGACGGATCTTTGTATAGGATGGATCTTTGTATATGATGGATCTTTGTATAGGATGGATCTTTGTATAGGATGGATCTTTGTATAGGATGGATCTTTGTATAGGATGGATCTTTGTATAGGATGGATCTTCGAATAGGATGGATCTTTGTATAGGATGGATCTTTGTATAGGATGGATCTTCGAATAGGATGGATCTTTGTATATGATGGATCTTTGTATAGGATGGATCTTCGAATAGGATGGATCTTTGTATATGATGGATCTTTGTATATGATGGATCTTTGTATAGGATGGATCTTTGTATATGATGGATCTTTGTATAGGATGGATCTTTGTATAGGATGGATCTTTGAATAGGATGGATCTTTGTATAGGATGGATCTTTGTATAGGATGGATCTTTGTATAGGATGGATCTTTGTATAGGATGGATCTTTGTATAGGATGGATCTTTGTATAGGATGGATCTTTGTATAGGATGGATCTTTGTATAGGATGGATCTTTGAAATGGATGGATCTTTGTATAGGATGGATCTTTGTATAGGATGGATCTTTGAATAGGATGGATCTTTGTATATGATGGATCTTTGTATAGGATGGATCTTTGTATAGGATGGATCTTTGTATAGGATGGATCTTTGTATAGGATGGATCTTTGTATAGGATGGATCTTTGTATATGATGGCTCTTTGTATAGGATGGATCTTTGTATAGGATGGATCTTTGTATAGGATGGATCTTTGTATAGGATGGATCTTTGTATAGGATGGATCTTTGTATAGGATGGATCTTTGTATAGGATGGATCTTTGTATAGGATGGATCTTTGAATAGGATGGATCTTTGAATAGGATGGATCTTTGTATAGGATGGATCTTTGTATAGGATGGATCTTTGTATAGGATGGATCTTTGTATAGGATGGATCTTTGTATAGGATGGATCTTTGTATATGATGGATCTTTGTATAGGATGGATCTTTGTATAGGATGGATCTTTGTATATGATGGATCTTTGTATAGGATGGATCTTTGTATATGATGGATCTTTGTATAGGATGGATCTTTGTATATGATGGATCTTTGTATATGATGGATCTTTGTATAGGATGGATCTTTGTATATGATGGATCTTTGTATAGGATGGATCTTTGTATAGGATGGATCTTTGTATATGATGGATCTTTGTATATGATGGATCTTTGTATAGGATGGATCTTTGTATAGGATGGATCTTTGTATAGGATGGATCTTTGTATAGGATGGATCTTTGTATAGGATGGATCTTTGTATAGGATGGATCTTTGTATAGGATGGATCTTTGTATAGGATGGATCTTTGTATAGGATGGATCTTTGTATAGGATGGATCTTTGTATAGGATGGATCTTTGTATATGATGGATCTTTGTATAGGATGGATCTTTGTATAGGATGGATCTTTGTATAGGATGGATCTTTGTATAGGATGGATCTTTGTATAGGATGGATCTTTGTATAGGATGGATCTTTGTATAGGATGGATCTTTGTATAGGATGGATCTTTGTATAGGATGGATCTTTGTATAGGATGGATCTTTGTATAGGATGGATCTTTGTATAGGATGGATCTTTGTATAGGATGGATCTTTGTATATGATGGATCTTTGTATAGGATGGATCTTTGTATAGGATGGATCTTTGTATATGATGGATCTTTGTATAGGATGGATCTTTGTATATGATGGATCTTTGAATAGGATGGATCTTTGTATAGGATGGATCTTTGAATAGGATGGATCTTTGTACATACCTACTTACCGCACAACTTAACCAAAGCAATCATTCAATTTAATTACCGAAGTGCCGATTTATCACCAACACCCGCGTACTCGCGACACTCATCTCTCGCGAGTGCACACATCGGCCTTCAGGATACATCGCAGACGCTTCGCCAGGCCGGCCGGCTCGGACTTCGTCGTCGACGGACCTATGAGGTATTTTGTTGCATTTTTACCATTAGTTGCCAAAATTCGTAGCGGTCTTTCGTTGCCACCCCCGCATCAATCATCCAATTCTTTTCATTGGTATAGGATGGATCTTTGTATAGGATGGATCTTTGTATATGATGGATCTTTGTATAGGATGGATCTTTGTATATGATGGGTCTTTGTATAGGATGGATCTTTGTATATGATGGATCTTTGTATATGATGGATCTTTGTATAGGATGGATCTTTGTATATGATGGATCTTTGTATATGATGGATCTTTGTATAGGATGGATCTTTGTATATGATGGATCTTTGTATATGATGGATCTTTGTATAGGATGGATCTTTGTATAGGATGGATCTTTGTATAGGATGGATCTTTGTATATGATGGATCTTTGTATAGGATGGATCTTTGTATAGGATGGATCTTTGTATATGATGGATCTTTGTATAGGATGGATCTTTGTATAGGATGGATCTTTGTATAGGATGGATCTTTGTATAGGATGGATCTTTGTATAGGATGGATCTTCGAATAGGATGGATCTTTGTATATGATGGATCTTTGTATATGATGGATCTTTGTATATGATGGATCTTTGTATAGGATGGATCTTTGTATATGATGGATCTTTGTATATGATGGATCTTTGTATAGGATGGATCTTTGTATATGATGGATCTTTGTATAGGATGGATCTTTGTATAGGATGGATCTTTGTATAGGATGGATCTTTGAATAGGATGGATCTTTGAATAGGATGGATCTTTGTATAGGATGGATCTTTGTATAGGATGGATCTTTGTATAGGATGGATCTTTGTATATGATGGATCTTTGTATATGATGGATCTTTGTATATGATGGATCTTTGTATAGGATGGATCTTTGTATAGGATGGATCTTTGTATATGATGGATCTTTGTATATGATGGATCTTTGTATAGGATGGATCTTTGTATATGATGGATCTTTGTATAGGATGGATCTTTGTATATGATGGATCTTTGTATATGATGGATCTTTGTATAGGATGGATCTTTGTATATGATGGATCTTTGTATAGGATGGATCTTTGTATAGGATGGATCTTTGTATATGATGGATCTTTGTATAGGATGGATCTTTGTAGAGGATGGATCTTTGTATAGGATGGATCTTTGTATAGGATGGATCTTTGTATAGGATGGATCTTTGTATAGGATGGATCTTTGTATAGGATGGATCTTTGTATAGGATGGATCTTTGTATAGGATGGATCTTTGTATAGGATGGATCTTTGTATAGGATGGATCTTTGTATAGGATGGATCTTTGTATAGGATGGATCTTTGTATATGATGGATCTTTGTATAGGATGGATCTTTGTATAGGATGGATCTTTGTATAGGATGGATCTTTGTATAGGATGGATCTGTGTATAGGATGGATCTTTGTATAGGATGGATCTTTGTATAGGATGGATCTTTGTATAGGATGGATCTTTGTATAGGATGGATCTTTGTATAGGATGGATCTTTGTATAGGATGGATCTTTGTATAGGATGGATCTTTGTATATGATGGATCTTTGTATAGGATGGATCTTTGTATAGGATGGATCTTTGTATATGATGGATCTTTGTATAGGATGGATCTTTGTATATGATGGATCTTTGAATAGGATGGATCTTTGTATAGGATGGATCTTTGAATAGGATGGATCTTTGTACATACCTACTTACGGCACAACTTAACCAAAGCAATCATTCAATTTAATTACCGAAGTGCCGATTTATCACCAACACCCGCGTACTCGCGACACTCATCTCTCGCGAGTGCACACATCGGCCTTCAGGATACATCGCAGACGCTTCGCCAGGCCGGCCGGCTCGGACTTCGTCGTCGACGGACCTACGAGGTATTTTGTTGCATTTTTACCATTAGTTGCCAAAATTCGTAGCGGTCTTTCGTTGCCACCCCCGCATCAATCATCCAATTCTTTTCATTGGTATAGGATGGATCTTTGTATAGGATGGATCTTTGTATAGGATGGATCTTTGTATAGGATGGATCTTTGTATAGGATGGATCTTTGTATAGGATGGATCTTTGTATAGGATGGATCTTTGTATAGGATGGATCTTTGTATAGGATGGATCTTTGTATAGGATGGATCTTTGTATAGGATGGATCTTTGTATAGGATGGATCTTTGTATAGGATGGATCTTTGTATAGGATGGATCTTTGTATATGATGGATCTTTGTATAGGATGGATCTTTGTATAGGATGGATCTTTGTATATGATGGATCTTTGTATAGGATGGATCTTTGTATATGATGGATCTTTGTATATGATGGATCTTTGAATAGGATGGATCTTTGTATAGGATGGATCTTTGAATAGGATGGATCTTTGTACATACCTACTTACCGCACAACTTAACCAAAGCAATCATTCAATTTAATTACCGAAGTGCCGATTTATCACCAACACCCGCGTACTCGCGACACTCATCTCTCGCGAGTGCACACATCGGCCTTCAGGATACATCGCAGACGCTTCGCCAGGCCGGCCGGCTTGGACTTCGTCGTCGACGGACCTACGAGGTATTTTGTTGCATTTTTACCATTAGTTGCCAAAATTCGTAGCGGTCTTTCGTTGCCACCCCCGCATCAATCATCCAATTCTTTTCATTGGTATAGGATGGATCTTTGTATAGGATGGATCTTTGTATATGATGGATCTTTGTATAGGATGGATCTTTGTATATGATGGATCTTTGTATAGGATGGATCTTTGTATATGATGGATCTTTGTATATGATGGATCTTTGTATAGGATGGATCTTTGTATATGATGGATCTTTGTATAGGATGGATCTTTGTATATGATGGATCTTTGTATATGATGGATCTTTGTATAGGATGGATCTTTGTATAGGATGGATCTTTGTATAGGATGGATCTTTGTATAGGATGGATCTTTGTATAGGATGGATCTTCGAATAGGATGGATCTTTGTATAGGATGGATCTTTGTATAGGATGGATCTTCGAATAGGATGGATCTTTGTATATGATGGATCTTTGTATAGGATGGATCTTGGAATAGGATGGATCTTTGTATATGATGGATCTTTGTATATGATGGATCTTTGTATAGGATGGATCTTTGTATATGATGGATCTTTGTATAGGATGGATCTTTGTATAGGATGGATCTTTGAATAGGATGGATCTTTGTATAGGATGGATCTTTGTATAGGATGGATCTTTGTATAGGATGGATCTTTGTATAGGATGGATCTTTGTATAGGATGGATCTTTGTATATGATGGATCTTTGTATAGGATGGATCTTTGTATAGGATGGATCTTTGTATAGGATGGATCTTTGTATAGGATGGATCTTTGTATAGGATGGATCTTTGTATAGGATGGATCTTTGTATGGGATGGATCTTTGTATAGGATGGATCTTTGTATAGGATGGATCTTTGTATAGGATGGATCTTTGTATAGGATGGATCTTTGTATAGGATGGATCTTTGTATAGGATGGATCTTTGTATAGGATGGATCTTTGTATAGGATGGATCTTTGTATAGGATGGATCTTTGTATAGGATGGATCTTTGTATAGGATGGATCTTTGTATAGGATGGATCTTTGTATAGGATGGATCTTTGTATAGGATGGATCTTTGTATAGGATGGATCTTTGTATAGGATGGATCTTTGTATAGGATGGATCTTTGTATATGATGGATCTTTGTATAGGATGGATCTTTGTATAGGATGGATCTTTGTATATGATGGATCTTTGTATAGGATGGATCTTTGTATATGATGGATCTTTGAATAGGATGGATCTTTGTATAGGATGGATCTTTGAATAGGATGGATCTTTGTACATACCTACTTACCGCACAACTTAACCAAAGCAATCATTCAATTTAATTACCGAAGTGCCGATTTATCACCAACACCCGCGTACTCGCGACACTCATCTCTCGCGAGTGCACACATCGGCCTTCAGGATACATCGCAGACGCTTCGCCAGGCCGGCCGGCTCGGACTTCGTCGTCGACGGACCTACGAGGTATTTTGTTGCATTTTTACCATTAGTTGCCAAAATTCGTAGCGGTCTTTCGTTGCCACCCCCGCATCAATCATCCAATTCTTTTCATTGGTATAGGATGGATCTTTGTATAGGATGGATCTTTGTATATGATGGATCTTTGTATAGGATGGATCTTTGTATATGATGGATCTTTGTATAGGATGGATCTTTGTATATGATGGATCTTTGTATATGATGGATCTTTGTATAGGATGGATCTTTGTATATGATGGATCTTTGTATAGGATGGATCTTTGTATATGATGGATCTTTGTATATGATGGATCTTTGTATAGGATGGATCTTTGTATAGGATGGATCTTTGTATAGGATGGATCTTTGTATAGGATGGATCTTTGTATAGGATGGATCTTCGAATAGGATGGATCTTTGTATAGGATGGATCTTTGTATAGGATGGATCTTCGAATAGGATGGATCTTTGTATATGATGGATCTTTGTATAGGATGGATCTTCGAATAGGATGGATCTTTGTATATGATGGATCTGTGTATATGATGGATCTTTGTATAGGATGGATCTTTGTATATGATGGATCTTTGTATAGGATGGATCTTTGTATAGGATGGATCTTTGAATAGGATGGATCTTTGTATAGGATGGATCTTTGTATAGGATGGATCTTTGTATAGGATGGATCTTTGTATAGGATGGATCTTTGTATAGGATGGATCTTTGTATAGGATGGATCTTTGTATAGAATGGATCTTTGTATAGGATGGATCTTTGTATAGGATGGATCTTTGAAATGGATGGATCTTTGTATAGGATGGATCTTTGAATAGGATGGATCTTTGTATAGGATGGATCTTTGTATAGGATGGATCTTTGTATAGGATGGATCTTTGTATAGGATGGATCTTTGTATAGGATGGATCTTTGTATATGATGGCTCTTTGTATAGGATGGATCTTTGTATAGGATGGATCTTTGTATAGGATGGATCTTTGTATAGGATGGATCTTTGTATAGGATGGATCTTTGTATAGGATGGATCTTTGTATAGGATGGATCTTTGAATAGGATGGATCTTTGAATAGGATGGATCTTTGTATAGGATGGATCTTTGTATAGGATGGATCTTTGTATAGGATGGATCTTTGTATATGATGGATCTTTGTATATGATGGATCTTTGTATATGATGGATCTTTGTATAGGATGGATCTTTGTATATGATGGATCTTTGTATATGATGGATCTTTGTATATGATGGATCTTTGTATAGGATGGATCTTTGTATATGATGGATCTTTGTATAGGATGGATCTTTGTATAGGATGGATCTTTGTATATGATGGATCTTTGTATATGATGGATCTTTGTATAGGATGGATCTTTGTATAGGATGGATCTTTGTATAGGATGGATCTTTGTATAGGATGGATCTTTGTATATGATGGATCTTTGTATAGGATGGATCTTTGTATAGGATGGATCTTTGTATAGGATGGATCTTTGTATAGGATGGATCTTTGAATAGGATGGATCTTTGTATAGGATGGATCTTTGAATAGGATGGATCTTTGTACATACCTACTTACCGCACAACTTAACCAAAGCAATCATTCAATTTAATTACCGAAGTGCCGATTTATCACCAACACCCGCGTACTCGCGACACTCATCTCTCGCGAGTGCACACATCGGCCTTCAGGATACATCGCAGACGCTTCGCCAGGCTGGCCGGCTCGGACTTCGTCGTCGACGGACCTATGAGGTATTTTGTTGCATTTTTACCATTAGTTGCCAAAATTCGTAGCGGTCTTTCGTTGCCACCCCCGCATCAATCATCCAATTCTTTTCATTGGTATAGGATGGATCTTTGTATAGGATGGATCTTTGTATATGATGGATCTTTGTATAGGATGGATCTTTGTATAGGATGGATCTTTGTATATGATGGATCTTTGTATATGATGGATCTTTGTATAGGATGGATCTTTGTATATGATGGATCTTTGTATATGATGGATCTTTGTATAGGATGGATCTTTGTATATGATGGATCTTTGTATATGATGGATCTTTCTATAGGATGGATCTTTGTATAGGATGGATCTTTGTATAGGATGGATCTTTGTATATGATGGATCTTTGTATAGGATGGATCTTTGTATAGGATGGATCTTTGTATATGATGGATCTTTGTATAGGATGGATCTTTGTATAGGATGGATCTTTGTATAGGATGGATCTTTGTATAGGATGGATCTTTGTATAGGATGGATCTTCGAATAGGATGGATCTTTGTATATGATGGATCTTTGTATATGATGGATCTTCGTATATGATGGATCTTTGTATAGGATGGATCTTTGTATAGGATGGATCTTTGTATATGATGGATCTTTGTATATGATGGATCTTTGTATAGGATGGATCTTTGTATAGGATGGATCTTTGTATAGGATGGATCTTTGTATATGATGGATCTTTGTATATGATGGATCTTTGTATAGGATGGATCTTTGTATATGATGGATCTTTGTATATGATGGATCTTTGTATAGGATGGATCTTTGTATATGATGGATCTTTGTATAGGATGGATCTTTGTATAGGATGGATCTTTGTATATGATGGATCTTTGTATATGATGGATCTTTGTATAGGATGGATCTTTGTATAGGATGGATCTTTGTATAGGATGGATCTTTGTATAGGATGGATCTTTGTATAGGATGGATCTTTGTATAGGATGGATCTTTGTATAGGATGGATCTTTGTATAGGATGGATCTTTGTATAGGATGGATCTTTGTATAGGATGGATCTTTGTATAGGATGGATCTTTGTATAGGATGGATCTTTGTATAGGATGGATCTTTGTATAGGATGGATCTTTGTATAGGATGGATCTTTGTATAGGATGGATCTTTGTATAGGATGGATCTTTGTATATGATGGATCTTTGTATAGGATGGATCTTTGTATAGGATGGATCTTTGTATAGGATGGATCTTTGTATAGGATGGATCTTTGTATAGGATGGATCTTTGTATAGGATGGATCTTTGTATAGGATGGATCTTTGTATAGGATGGATCTTTGTATAGGATGGATCTTTGTATAGGATGGATCTTTGTATAGGATGGATCTTTGTATAGGATGGATCTTTGTATATGATGGATCTTTGTATAGGATGGATCTTTGTATAGGATGGATCTTTGTATATGATGGATCTTTGTATAGGATGGATCTTTGTATATGATGAATCTTTGAATAGGATGGATCTTTGTATAGGATGGATCTTTGAATAGGATGGATCTTTGTACATACCTACTTACCGCACAACTTAACCAAAGCAATCATTCAATTTAATTACCGAAGTGCCGATTTATCACCAACACCCGCGTACTCGCGACACTCATCTCTCGCGAGTGCACACATCGGCCTTCAGGATACATCGCAGACGCTTCGCCAGGCCGGCCGGCTCGGACTTCGTCGTCGACGGACCTATGAGGTATTTTGTTGCATTTTTACCATTAGTTGCCAAAATTCGTAGCGGTCTTTCGTTGCCACCCCCGCATCAATCATCCAATTCTTTTCATTGGTATAGGATGGATCTTTGTATAGGATGGATCTTTGTATATGATGGATCTTTGTATAGGATGGATCTTTGTATATGATGGGTCTTTGTATAGGATGGATCTTTGTATATGATGGATCTTTGTATATGATGGATCTTTGTATAGGATGGATCTTTGTATATGATGGATCTTTGTATATGATGGATCTTTGTATAGGATGGATCTTTGTATATGATGGATCTTTGTATATGATGGATCTTTGTATAGGATGGATCTTTGTATAGGATGGATCTTTGTATAGGATGGATCTTCGAATAGGATGGATCTTTGTATATGATGGATCTTTGTATATGATGGATCTTTGTATATGATGGATCTTTGTATAGGATGGATCTTTGTATATGATGGATCTTTGTATATGATGGATCTTTGTATAGGATGGATCTTTGTATATGATGGATCTTTGTATAGGATGGATCTTTGTATAGGATGGATCTTTGTATAGGATGGATCTTTGAATAGGATGGATCTTTGAATAGGATGGATCTTTGTATAGGATGGATCTTTGTATAGGATGGATCTTTGTATAGGATGGATCTTTGTATATGATGGATCTTTGTATATGATGGATCTTTGTATATGATGGATCTTTGTATAGGATGGATCTTTGTATAGGATGGATCTTTGTATATGATGGATCTTTGTATATGATGGATCTTTGTATAGGATGGATCTTTGTATATGATGGATCTTTGTATAGGATGGATCTTTGTATATGATGGATCTTTGTATATGATGGATCTTTGTATAGGATGGATCTTTGTATATGATGGATCTTTGTATAGGATGGATCTTTGTATAGGATGGATCTTTGTATATGATGGATCTTTGTATAGGATGGATCTTTGTATAGGATGGATCTTTGTATAGGATGGATCTTTGTATAGGATGGATCTTTGTATAGGATGGATCTTTGTATAGGATGGATCTTTGTATAGGATGGATCTTTGTATAGGATGGATCTTTGTATAGGATGGATCTTTGTATAGGATGGATCTTTGTATAGGATGGATCTTTGTATATGATGGATCTTTGTATAGGATGGATCTTTGTATAGGATGGATCTTTGTATAGGATGGATCTTTGTATAGGATGGATCTTTGTATAGGATGGATCTTTGTATAGGATGGATCTTTGTATAGGATGGATCTTTGTATAGGATGGATCTTTGTATAGGATGGATCTTTGTATAGGATGGATCTTTGTATAGGATGGATCTTTGTATAGGATGGATCTTTGTATATGATGGATCTTTGTATAGGATGGATCTTTGTATAGGATGGATCTTTGTATATGATGGATCTTTGTATAGGATGGATCTTTGTATATGATGGATCTTTGAATAGGATGGATCTTTGTATAGGATGGATCTTTGAATAGGATGGATCTTTGTACATACCTACTTACCGCACAACTTAACCAAAGCAATCATTCAATTTAATTACCGAAGTGCCGATTTATCACCAACACCCGCGTACTCGCGACACTCATCTCTCGCGAGTGCACACATCGGCCTTCAGGATACATCGCAGACGCTTCGCCAGGCCGGCCGGCTCGGACTTCGTCGTCGACGGACCTATGAGGTATTTTGTTGCATTTTTACCATTAGTTGCCAAAATTCGTAGCGGTCTTTCGTTGCCACCCCCGCATCAATCATCCAATTCTTTTCATTGGTATAGGATGGATCTTTGTATAGGATGGATCTTTGTATATGATGGATCTTTGTATAGGATGGATCTTTGTATATGATGGGTCTTTGTATAGGATGGATCTTTGTATATGATGGATCTTTGTATATGATGGATCTTTGTATAGGATGGATCTTTGTATATGATGGATCTTTGTATATGATGGATCTTTGTATAGGATGGATCTTTGTATATGATGGATCTTTGTATATGATGGATCTTTGTATAGGATGGATCTTTGTATAGGATGGATCTTTGTATAGGATGGATCTTTGTATATGATGGATCTTTGTATAGGATGGATCTTTGTATAGGATGGATCTTTGTATATGATGGATCTTTGTATAGGATGGATCTTTGTATAGGATGGATCTTTGTATAGGATGGATCTTTGTATAGGATGGATCTTTGTATAGGATGGATCTTCGAATAGGATGGATCTTTGTATATGATGGATCTTTGTATATGATGGATCTTTGTATATGATGGATCTTTGTATAGGATGGATCTTTGTATATGATGGATCTTTGTATATGATGGATCTTTGTATAGGATGGATCTTTGTATATGATGGATCTTTGTATAGGATGGATCTTTGTATAGGATGGATCTTTGTATAGGATGGATCTTTGAATAGGATGGATCTTTGAATAGGATGGATCTTTGTATAGGATGGATCTTTGTATAGGATGGATCTTTGTATAGGATGGATCTTTGTATATGATGGATCTTTGTATATGATGGATCTTTGTATATGATGGATCTTTGTATAGGATGGATCTTTGTATAGGATGGATCTTTGTATATGATGGATCTTTGTATATGATGGATCTTTGTATAGGATGGATCTTTGTATATGATGGATCTTTGTATAGGATGGATCTTTGTATATGATGGATCTTTGTATATGATGGATCTTTGTATAGGATGGATCTTTGTATATGATGGATCTTTGTATAGGATGGATCTTTGTATAGGATGGATCTTTGTATATGATGGATCTTTGTATATGATGGATCTTTGTATAGGATGGATCTTTGTATAGGATGGATCTTTGTATAGGATGGATCTTTGTATAGGATGGATCTTTGTATAGGATGGATCTTTGTATAGGATGGATCTTTGAATAGGATGGATCTTTGTATAGGATGGATCTTTGTATAGGATGGATCTTTGTATAGGATGGATCTTTGTATAGGATGGATCTTTGTATAGGATGGATCTTTGTATAGGATGGATCTTTGAAATGGATGGATCTTTGTATAGGATGGATCTTTGTATAGGATGGATCTTTGAATAGGATGGATCTTTGTATATGATGGATCTTTGTATATGATGGATCTTTGAATAGGATGGATCTTTGTATAGGATGGATCTTTGTATATGATGGATCTTTGAATAGGATGGATCTTTGTATAGGATGGATCTTTGAATAGGATGGATCTTTGTATATGATGGATCTTTGAATAGGATGGATCTTTGTATATGATGGATCTTTGTATAGGATGGATCTTTGTATAGGATGGATCTTTGTATAGGATGGATCTTTGTATACGATGGATCTTTGTATAGGATGGATCTTTGTAAGATGACATAGGATGGATCTTTGCATAGGATGGATCTTTGTATAGGATGGATCTTTGTACAGGATGGATCTTTGTATAGGATGGATCTTGGTGAAGGATGGATCTTTGTAAAGGATGGATCTTTGTAAAGGATGGATCTTCGTATAGGACGAATCTTTGTAAGATGACATAGGATGGATCTTTGTATAGGATGGTTGTATAGGATTAAACTTCCTAATGCCAAAAACGGCCCAGACGGCGGACGGACATTTCGTATTTAGAATGTAGACCTCTTGAAACGGATAATTTCAAATTTTGAGCCCGATCGGAGTCGTCGACCTCCGTAGCGAAAACATAGGTGTATTATTCCAAGAATAATACACCAAAACCGAAATGTCCGTCCACCGTCCGCCGTCCGGGCCGTTTTTGGCAATAGGATTTTTTTTAAATCTCAAATTTTACAAAATACTTGGTTTACCATCTAGTTGTGCCCGCAAGGGTTTCAGCCCGATCGCCCAAACCCCGGGGGCGCTATGGGGCTTAATTTTTTTAATTTAGAGTTTTTTGAAGGCTTTCGGCTATGGAATCGAGTCAGGTGTCGTTTTCGAAGTATTTTTGGACGTAGAATAGCCTACGTTATTGGTGGTCCCGGAACGATACAAAATATTAAATGTCAACGATACAAAATATTATTTTGACCTCTTTGGATCCTTCAAAAATCCCATTTGCAGCCCCAAGAAAGCCCTATAAATCGCTACAGTGAACTCGGATCGTTCGGGGACCCCGAAAAATGGATTCTCCGTCCAAAAATACTTCGAAAACGGCACAAATGAATTCTTGATGACGTCATCTATTTTATAGTCCAAAGTTTCTGGCTGACTTGCAATGTTGCATTCGCAGCGTTGCCGCAGTGCTCCATTCCTTCCCAATCTCGTTTCTATAATCACGCCGCCAACTTTCAACATTGCAAAAGCATGTAATCTAAATTTTCATTAAATATCACCATCCTGCGAGCCAGTTCTTCTACGTCTATGGAATCGAGCCAACGCAGCATGAACAAGACGCCGGGGTAAGACGCTTGTAAAACGGTTAACTGCCCTCTTATGGGGTTTCCACGTTTTTCCAAAGTGGAGCAAAGTAATGGATCAGGTGCCTCGTCCTGGCGAAAACCCTCCTAAAAACCAATGACGATAAAAACCCGGCCCCGGGCAGTTAAACTGGAAAAACGCTCTTTACGCCAATCTCCAGACGGAACAATAACAGTAAGTCAAAAGGATTATAGGCAAGCACCCGAAACTCCCCACCGATATTTATGTACTCCATTAAATTATCTAATGTTCTCATGAATCTCACGAAAGATCAATTTCACTGTTGCCTTGCTATGCTTGTACGATGACGGAAACACTGTGGCTGGAGAAATTGATAACGATGTGGTCCCCTCACTCTAATGGGGGCAAATAATGAACTCACAAGCACTTGAAATACCCGAGGAAACTATGACAAATCTCGAAATACTAATTTGAGATTTGGAATGGACCGGGTGACGTATATTGGTCTTGTCGAACGAGACGCCCTTGTCACCAACACCTAAATCAAATCCTCCCCCGTTCTTCGAGCTACGTCGGAGGAGAGAAAAAAAAAAAAATCCCTCCCCAGAGCCCTCGTGTAGAACAAGAAGGCCCCGGAAAGAGTGATAGGAGATTGACGAACGGGGAGTGGAGCAGAAAAGGTGCTGACGAAAAGAGGAGGAAGAGTGGAGGGGAAGGCGATCCCCGAAAAAAAAAATCAGGATGTCAATGGCACTTGGGGACGTCCCGGGAGTGTCTACTTCAAGAGGCTTTCCGGGCAAAAGGGAGGAAATTGGGGAGAACCTCTTTTACAAGGTTCAAAAAGCCTTCCCTCCCCCCCGTTTTCTCCACGACTGTCTTCCAAACTTCCTCCTGGACCAAAAAAAAAAAGACGAGCAAAAGAGCTGCAGACAGTGAAAAGAGAGGAAACTATAAAAGCGAAACAAACTTGACTCTGACGAGTATTGACCAAGAGTAATTACTCGTCTTCATCCGCTTTCTTCCAAACAATCATCCCAATTGAACCTTCTCGACGTTGCCTTTTCATTTCGGGAAATTTAATTAAAAAAATACTCCCAAAGACGAACAAACGTCAAAAAGGAGGAGAAAACGGCAAAAGAAAAAAAAATTAATTAAACCGAGATATAGCAATTTCATTTGGAAAAGTTTCGCTGGGAGATTACATTAGAAAAAAAGAAGAAAAGTTCATTGATCATTGTTAACGTCATTAAGCAAGAGCGGATCAATGGGGCTACAATGAAAGATCGGATTCGACACATCACGAAACACAAAGATTTGATGCCGATGGAAATTTTTGGCACCCGTCACACAAACTGAAGGTCTTGCTGGTTAACATCTTCACGCCAAGTCGTTTGTTAGCTGACTCGAATCACTCCCATTTACCCCTCAGCAGCTTTGAAACCTTCCCTACACTGGCAGTGCCACAAATATGCATCCGCCGTGCTTGCACGGTTTGCCGATTTGAATCCGTTGTGAAAGTGCTCCGAACAGAACCAACCAACCGTCGCTGAGTGCACCCTAGCGAAAACCGTGAATTTTAAACGTTCCTCTAAAATAGTGGAATATTCATACGACGCAAACGTACAAATGTTTACCTTCCTACGGTAGTGCATTTTAATCCGAACCGCCCAACAATTTACATTAATAAGGGTATTGGCGTAGGGTATTATCGTGGAGATTAATGAGAAAGGGAGGTGCGCGTAGTGAAACGAGGGGGATCGTTTCTATCGCAGTTGTTTTCTATTCCGCATATTTCCTTTCATGTCCCTCTTTGCACGAATATCCCGGCCCTTTCCACACGTCAATTTCCCGCTCACGATATCGTTCGACTAATGAGGTACATAAAAGCACTCATCGACTCCCATTCGATCATATCCCCTTCATTTCTCCATGTTGGGCATAATCTCAATAATCGGGTAAATATTTATATTCGGTTAATAAACTCGATGCTGTTTAAACAGTTAATGTGAAGGTACGGTTTGAAATTGTGGGGAAATGCATGTCGTCCGCACGTTGCGCTTATGCAGTTATTTTCGAATATTTTTTTCAAAAGTGAGGGTATGCTACCAACAAAATCTGTGTGCACGTAAAATGATAATGATTGTAAGCTTTTCCTGTGTAAATCTGTATCGATGTATCGATGCCTGGTGGTAGCGTTTTACTTACAAATTGACCTGAAATTGAATCTTTCGATGCTCTGGGACAAATGAGGTAGACTGAGACGTTTTTATAAACACTAAATAAGTTTAATCAGCAAAGAATAGAATATAAATGTAAAGAAAATTTAAACAACTAATTCTCAACGCGTCTGTATGTATGTATGACATACATATTGTATACATTGTATGTATTTATGTGTGTCACGAGCCTACTCCTCCTAAACGGTACCTCCTACCTCCTACAGTCTCCGCCTCCCAGACATCTCCTGCTGGTAGGGTGGAGAACCCCCAAAAATGCGCGCAAATGGGCGTACTTGCGCCCAACTTTCTTATTTTAAGTGAGAACCCCTTGGCGAATTTGGATTCCTCGGCCAATTTTACGTCCAATAAGCAAAACTCTTTGCGCGCGCAAATCCATGCAACTGTTTGTTATGTTATGTTATGTTGTCCGATTGAGTCGGCGTTTCCTCTGTATCCTACCTAGAGATTCAAATTTTAATACGAAATACCCAATGAACGAATTCTGACGATCGGCGAATTTAGACGGCGAGTTTTATTTGAACAATTTGAAGAGAAACGCGCGTCCTGAGTCTTGGGATGGTGCCAGAGACCTGTAGGCAAGGTGGAAAGGCAGGGAAAACTTTGGAAAAAGGTTCATTCCACACTAATTTCGGATATATTCTGGTTTGTGGGAAGACGATTCCTCTCTCTATTCCCCGGTCAATTTTACGCCCGTTAAATTCAGCGCATTGAGCGAAGCGAGCCCCCCTGTCCAAGAATGTGGTTGACCGAGCCAATCAAAAGACCACGAAAAATTACTATAGGATCCGTCAAAACTCAAAAATCGAAAATTTGAAGTTAGAGCCTTTCTGCTGTAAGCCCATTTGTCCAACGGTGAATTGGCTCGTTGTGCGCCTGGCCTCATTCAGCATTGTGGACGAGCCTTTGCACCACTTGAGCGCTCTCGTGATCACCTGGGGTGGTGTGGACATCACGAGTACATCATAGAGAGGTAGAAAATGGGCTAGTTGGATTCGTTAGTCGACCATTTCAGCGGTACGCGATGATAAGGGGACGAAATTAGCCGGGTGAAACTATTAATTAAGCAACACGTGAAAGGGGACGTGGATAGGAATGATAAGCGCGGGGAATGAAGTATGGGATTCATCAGAAGTGGGATAGAGACCGAGAGGTGAGTCCTGTGTGATTAACGGGAGGAATGCCGGGGGTTGAAGAGGCGCATCCCTGCTGCAGCCCTCCAGTCCATCGTCCTCTTTGCCGTCCAAGTCACCCCTCCAACGTCCCCCTCCTGGTTCATTTTCGACGTCGACGGGAAATGACGAGAGGATCAGAGGGGTTTGGCGATTGAAGGGCACCGCGTTAGATCGTGGCGAATTGAGGGCTAGCGGAGGGCCAAATGGATCAGAGAGGTTTCCGGGGATTACACCAGATGAGGCTGCAAGGGGAACGGGGAAAGGTCCTACGCATTAGGCCGTTTCAAGTATCCCCACCACGAACTGCACTGTGCCCATCTTCTTCATTTATTTACCGTGTTCCTCTGCCTCTCCTGTCTGTGGACTGTCCTTGTTTATACATCTGCAGCCCCCCCCCCCCTCATCACACATTATGCTCCACGTGACCCTTCAGTCCCCTCCTTCAATACTGCGGTCATTAGAGCAAAGAGGTTACCCACTGGACCTTCATCCACTGGAATTATTGCTAGAGACTTTTACATCTGTTGCACATCTGATTTTTAGACTCTGAATGATCGTGGGAAATTATTTTTAAAATACCTAAGAAAAACGCTGCAAATTTTACACATAACAAGGGTTTATTATTCTTTGATATAGGTTACTTGTGCAGAAATTTGATTCTGTCAATGAAAAAATTAAAAAAAAAAAATCTTTTTTTTTTTTTTGGATTTTTTTTTTTTTTCAAAACTTTTTTTGAAATTTTTTACTCGAAAAATATTTAACATCCTTGGATCCTTCAAGAATCCCATTTTTAGCCCCATGAAAGCCTTAAAGATCGCCCCAGTGAAATCGGATCGTTCCGGGACCCCAAAAAATGGATTCTACGTCCAAAAATACTTCGAAAACGACACCTAACTCGATCCCATAGCCAAAAGCCTTCAAAAAAAACCCTCCCGTAGCCCATTATAGCCCCATAGCGCCCCACGGGTTTGGGCGATCAGACTGAAAACCTTGCGGGGACAACTAGATGGTAAACCAAGTATTTTGTCAAAATTTCAGATTTTTAAAAAAATTCCTACTGCCCAAAACGGCCTGGACGGCGGACGGCGGACGAACATTTCGGATTTAGAATGTATACCTCTTGAAACGGATAATGTCAAATTTTGAGGCCGATCGGAGTAGTCGACCTCCGTAGCGAAAACATAGGTGTATTATTCCAAGAATAATAAACCAAAAGACAGATGTGGGTCCCCGGAAGATGAGCTAGGCTTCCAAAAATACTCCAAAAACGACACCTCATTCGAACTCCTGGCTCCCTTCAATAGCCCCATGAAAGCCCCATAATATGGATATATTATATCCTTATCAAGAATCAAGAATCAAGAATTTTTTTATTTGCCAAAGCCAAATAATGACAGAGCAAAAGTCAAAAGTTAGAACATGCAGAATAAGATGACTGGTTATAGAGCCGATTATATTGACTGTAATAATTGGAATGACAGAGAAAATAGCATCAACTCGACTGCAGATGTACAAAACAATGAATGGCCGTGCACAAGACAATGACAAGAAAATCCATGACAAGACAATGAAGACTAATTCACCACAGGCGAATGATCTTGAAAAATTCCTCTAGAGAATATAATTCTTCTTTTACCAGGTGGGACTTCACGTACTTATAGAAGGATTTAGCTGGTAAATCCCGAACATGGTGGGGTAGGGAGTTGAACAGACGGGAGCCCACCTGTATTGGGTCGTTCTGTTGGGCATTAGAGAGGCGGGTGAAAGGGATGATGACATCACCCCGGGAGCGAGTATTATGCTGGTGCGAGTCAGCAACCATGGGCAGACACGAAGAATTGGACTTTACATGGTTTAACACAACCAATACATAAGTGCTAGGAATAGTAAGAATTCCTAAACGAGTGAGAGAGCCCCTACAACTCTGACCCCATGATAGATTGGCCATTATTCTGATGACTCGCTTTTGAAGTTTAAATATGGTTAAAGCATGATTGGAATTGCCCCAAGCGATGATACAATAGGAGGCTCTACTGGCAAAGCAAGCATGATAAACCGAAAGCAGGACCTGGTCGGACACTATTCCTTTCAATCTCCTAACCATGTAAATAACGGATGATAACTTAGGCGACAATACCTCAACATGTGAAAGCCACGAGAGACGATTATCCACCATCAAGCCCAGGAAATTTACCGATTGGTCCAGGCGCCTGTTTAGACCCAATTCCAGAGTCTGGGTTTTACTTTTGTTTAAAATTAATTCATTGGCCGAGCACCAACTTTCGATAATCTTTGATCTGTTTAAAGAATCATGCCTAAGCTCAGTACATGAAGCTCCCCTCGCCAAGCTAGTTATATCATCAGCAAATAAGAATATTGTCTTCGAGTCTGGAAACTGATAAGCCAAGTCCAAGTTATGGTGAAATCCGATCGCTCTGGGACTCTTCTAGCCCCTTTATAGCCCCACGGGTTTATCAAGCAGTAACATAATATGAAAGTTTTACTATATTATAGAATATTTTGTAAAACTTTCAGAACACGGGGGGGGGGGGTCATGGCAGGAGGGGATTGACTTGGGGCGTGGGGTGAGGTTAGGTGGAGTTGCGTTTCTCGGCGGGTGGGTGAATCTTACCTTACACAGAGCTCAACCCTAATTTTACGTAATTTAATTTAATTTAATGTTATTTAGTAACCTCCGTATAAACACATTCTGTGTTAAAACTGCTCAAGGGGCAGAGTATTGGTGCTGTTTCCCTATTGGGTTATTATTTTGTGTCCAGTAGATGTTGTGAGCCGGCAGCGTCTGTACAACTCAGATGACTACCGGTGAGGGATTAATTCTCGGCCGCAAAGCTTCTAAAGCCTTAATCAGAACTCAAAGCTCCTTGCAGGGCTCTCATCCTCCAGCCAGCTAATACGCTTAATGTATCAAACAAACCAATTACATAAATGAAGTCTGTAGTCGGGGCGAGGGGGGGCTGACGAAGCGTATGGGCGGGCAAGTAAAGGCAGGTTAGAAGGTGGAGTGTTCTCCCAATTATTCGTTGCTAAGTCCCCCGAAATTCTCAGTTAAGTCGAGGAGCTTCGGATCGGGGTAATTAGGAAATGATTCCCTTCGTCAAACTCGAGGTATTTTCCGGTCTACCGCCAGTTTTGAACAAATTGGCCGCTCATTGAGGAAGATTGTGCATTTCGACTGAAGTGCCACAGACGACAAAAAAGCGAAACTTAAAAGAGAGTTACGTATATCGACGGTTGGCAGGGAGAAGGGCGTAACTGCCATCTGTCGGGCGAATAAATGGCGGAAACGTTCGCGCATGCGCTGAGCGTACTGCTGATTCAATCATGATGAAACTGATAAGGGACCATTTAGGGCTCCTATACCCACACAATTCCTTAAAATTTGATTGAAATCCAATCAAAATTGTGGAAGTTATGGGTGTGGCAAGGAAATGCGGACAGACAGACCGAAGGTGGCAGTTACGCCCTGCTCCCTGCCGACCGTCGATATAGGGTATCTCACGAGCCCCCCCCCCCCCCCCCCCTCATAAAATTTCCATTGAATTTTCTTAGAAAATTCGCTTTAAAAAAGTGGGTTATTTGCCCATTTCCATGCCATAGGAGTAATTGAGACCCATCATGGGTGGCATATTCGTGTTCAACGTTAAATTTCATGTAAGAATGGCGCACTTAATTGGGCGGAATCGAAGGTTGAAAATTTCGCACGTTTTCACCATTTTACGGGGCTGTATCTCCATAACTTGATTCTATAGCGACAAACTAACTTCAGATTCGGATTACGCACACCAAAAAACATGAAAGACCCAGGTGACGTGTCAAAAGAAATTTTTTAGGGGTCTGAAAGTGGGATGTCCGCGGAATCGGGTCACTCGCCCCACTGTGCGTCGGTCAAATCGTAAATCGGAATTTCGCCCGGGAAATTCGTCAAAATCCCCGTCGAAATAATCGTTTTTCGCGCGTTTGTCTCACGTTTTTTCGGGTTCGAAAATACCCAGTAAGGAGCCGTTTTTTGGGTATGGTATCCACGAGCCAAATGCGTTTCAATCTAAGGCGAATCCGATTCCGAAGTCGGATTTTTAAAAAACCGAGGGGGAGGGGGCGAGTTCACGGTGAGAAGGAGTTCATCGGCGGTGGGCGGTGAGGCGGTAATATTTCGTAGTAGGTAGAAAGGTTGCGCTCATCTATTCAATTCAATTGATGGCTTGTTTTTCATGCTCATTGTTAACATGGTCACTTCGACAGTGGAAACCCTAATGAGTGTTAAAACCACCTTCCGACACTCTGTAGGCATTTGGGATTTCTCGTTTAAATTTTGATAGCAACCCCCCCCCTCACCACAGCCCGCCGCTCCAATCACCGTGAATTCTCATTAGACTGGACAAACATTATTAACGACCGCAATATACTTTTGTGAATGACGCCGATACGCCCGCATTATTAAGGGCGAAGCTCGTGTTCAAACAATATTATACATTACATGGAAACACTACGGGGTTCAAAGCGGTGGAGGGGATTACGGCTTGCGATGCGGTAGGGGGTGGGGGTGGTCGCCAATCTGAGCTTCATTAACTGTCATTAGAGAGCTGTGTCAACTTGGAAGTGGATTGGCCGGGGGGGGGGGGGGAGGGGGGGGATCACAGCGCACATCACGCTTGACCCCCCTCCACACATGCAGGATGGGGAGGGTCCCGCTGACCAAACACCCTGTGGCCACATGCGTCACTGGAAGGATCTCCACAGTTTCATCAAGTTGATTTTCACCCCCACCCCCCGGGGGGGTCAACCCCAAACCATAGCAGAGAAAAGGATGTCGTCCCGTGCAGTCATTTTTGTCGTACGGGGAAGGGGTGGCCCACAGTGGGGTGAAAACGCAAAAAACCGAATATTAAATATTGAATGTCGTCTCCAAGTGATGGTAGAAAATGGTTTGTTTACCGTCAATATATAAGTAGCTAAACCTCGCTGTCAATCAAGAATTTTCGTTTACAGCCCAAACTTTAGCTGTAAGAGTGGCAGAAACCCTCACAACTGATTACATAATTCGAATATTAATTTCCTTTGTACACCTTATAACAGACTCCCCATTCAAACAATAAACTCACTTCAATGTCTTCGTCCCCCAAATTATTTCGGTTGTCTTGTTTCGAAATAACCATTCAAAAACAATAATTATATCAAAGTTATGAGTTAATTATTATATCACATCTTCGATACGATCAAAGAACCGGCACGTAAACGATGCTAGGTACCTTTTTACCAAATTGTGTAACCGGCTTACAAGAACTCGTGAAGAGGTTTGAATTGTATCGAGGGGCTGGCGAGTGCCTGCCATGTTTATTGAAAATGTAATGTATTTAGTTTTTTGAAACGTTCATAGTCACACTATTTAGCGCAAACCAGTCTGTTATTTTTTTTTCCAAATCCCGTTCAGCATCCAGGTGGACTTGCTGCCCGGGTTTTCCCTTTCTTATTACATCCATGTATAATCCGCAAATGCAACCATATTCCTATCAATATTTTCGCCGGATACATCACTTACGAGGGGGGGGGGGGGGGGGACTCCGTAGATATTGGGGATTGTAGAATTCGTGATGTCAGGTTTTTCATCGGTCCGAACATCTTGGTTTTTCGGCCAATGTCGCGGGTTTTCTACGTATTCGCCCCACTGTGCGACGTCTTCCTCCAGGTCTATACGGCTCGTATTTTTTCGAAATTTTTTCGACCCCCCTAAACGGCCTTTTAGGCCAGTCACTGGAGACACTTCGAGGGGTGAATAAATGCATTAAATGTCTCAGTACGTTTGATTGTTTTATGTGGTCCGGTATGGTCCCAGTAGTATGTAGTCAATTTTGCATCTTCGATCGAGCGCCGCTAACCGAGGGGGGGGGGGGGGTAAAAACCACGCAATTTTCGCCCGTTTTTCGGTTTTTCGCTCACAGCGCCTAAACTATGCGTACTAGCGGTATGGGCACTATTAGATAATTGAAACTAGATTAAATGTGTGACAATTTGAGCACAAGTACAGCTGTTTAGGTCAAATAGGTTCCGAGATACAACCTTGGAAAAATAGCCAATTTTTACCAAAAAGTGAAATTTTCAACAATGTTTCGTCTTTGAGGGCTAATATTTTGGTTGTGACGCATTCTGACTCCCATACTTTGGGGTATAGGCGTGTAGGAAATTTAATTAGCTTTCATTTGAGCACTAGTAGAACCATGTAGGTACAACAGGTCCCGAGAAAATGAATTTAAACCAGACATAGTGAGACCCTCATATTCACCTGCCAGGGAACTTGGTAGATTCCCTATGAAGGAACCTGATTTTTTGTCCTCTTACTCGCTGTTACTCATTTTTATGTTGTTGAATGCTTGCATGACAATGTCGTGACATTGCCGGATCTGTGGGGGGGATGCTGCCCCCCCCCCCCCCCCCCCCCCCCCCAATCACCGAGGACATGAGTTTACACTAGGAGTAATGGAAAATTTTTAATACAATTTACACAGGATAAAATGGGAAAACCCTTCTGCCCCCCCCCCCCCAACAGATGATTCCTGGATCCGCCCCTGCGTGACATAGACCCTCTGTTATAGAGAGATAAGTCCTGGACCGGTGACGATGATGAAGAAGGTCACTATTGACCCATTGACCATTTTCCAAAGACTCTGCGTAACGAAGCAGTCTGATCAAGACCTGAAGGACCAATTCAAATACGAACTAGCTCCATACCCAATGGCCTTGTTTACTGAAGAGGGGATGCGAAAAGGCACCAAATCAACCTTCTACGCATGTTTCCTCCCTCACACGGAACCAATACCATTGGGAACATCGACCTTTGTGGTCGTTGATGGCGGGTTTTTGCTCCACAAAGTTCTCTGGCACCGTAAAGACTCAATCGGGGCAATTGTGGCAGGATATATCAGCTACACGTTCAGTAACTTCGGGGGAAACGTGGCCGTCGTCTTTGATGGTTACCCAGTCGAAGGAGCTAGGAAGAGCACGAAATCGGCGGAGCGAATGCGTCGATATGCACCCCGTAAATGCCAGGACGTACAATTTGAGCTGTCCACATGCATTGCCATGCCGCAGGAAAAGTTGCTGTCGAACGAAAACAACAAACGCCTTCTCATCGAATTCCTGCGTACGGGTCTTGCTGCAGCTGACATAGAGACCAAACAAGCAACAGAGGATGCTGACGTCGACATAATAAAAACAGCGGTCTCCAAAAGTACCTCATTCCAGCATGTGCTGATCATTGGAGAAGATGTCGACCTGCTTGTCATCCTCAACGGATCTGCATCTGCCACGAACAATGTGCGTTTCCAAAATGGATCCTCGTCCATACAGTTCTCTTCAACGTCTTTCAACAACAGAGGGCTATTGATGCCGCCTCAGCTCGTCCTGTTTTTGCACGCTTTCTCTGGATGTGACACTACCTCTGCACCATTCTGGAAGGGGAAAACCAAGATTCTCTCCGCCTTTGAACGCGACCCCAGCCTGATAGACGAAGCCGCAGTGTTCTTGGACCCCTCTGCATATCATGAAGCAGTAGCCACAGCTGGGGCAAGATGCTTTGTGGCTCTTTACGGAGGCAATGTGACAACCACCCTGCAAAGCCTTCGCTACGAGCTATTCGTCAAGTCGCTGCAAACGCCAAAGTCGACCTGGCTCGCCTCCCCCCAACTGAAGAAGCTGCCAAATATCATTCCTTCCGCACTTACCATCAGGTGCAAGCGTGGTTGGGGGATGAGAAAGTCCCTACTGAATGGGGATGGACACTGACAGAACATGGTCTGCTTCCCACCACCAGCAAGGCTGACCCAGCCCCCACAAAGCTTCTAAAATTTATCTCTTGCCGTTGCAAGAAAGGGTGTAATGGCGGTTGCTCATGTACAAAGGCAGGGTTGAAATGTTCAGCACTGTGCAAGTTTTGTGAAGGGAAACGATGCCTCAACCACCCAGCAATCGACAGTGCTGATTCAGACGACGACGACGATGAGGGTGATGACATCCCTCTGCCTATATCGAATATTGATGAGGATGGCCCGGGTCCTGCAAAACTAGCAAAATGGTAAGCACGGCTCATTATTTTCACTGACTGTACATTTCACATCACCAAATTATTCTAGTTGTAATATCGGCAATATATATCCAGCATCCCTTCACTTCAACATAACTAATTCAATGTATTTTTTTACAGATTTCACAAGCTGCAGCGTTTTTGGTGTACAGTCTCCCATCATATCACAACAGCTTGCCACATTAATTTTTTAAATCACCAATTCACTGCTCATAATTAAATGTACGTGTACAAATAAATGTAAATATAAATATAAATGTAAATGTAAATATAAATGTAATGATTAACATCATTTGTTAAATATATAGAAAACATTTAAATGGATGAGCGTTTATTCACCAACAACCCAGGGTTTCACGCTAGGACGTGAGGTTGATGAATGTGATGGTCTCACTATGTTTGGTTTAAATTCATTTTCTCGGGACCTGTTGTACCTACATGGTTTTACTAGTGCTCAAATGAAAGCTAATTAAATTTCCTACACGCCTATACCCCAAAGTATGGGGGTCAGAATGCGCAACAACCAAAATATTAGCCCTCAAAGACGAAACATTGTTGAAAATTTCACTTTTTGGTAAAAATTGGCTATTTTTCCAAGGTTGTATCTCGGAACCTATTTGACCTAAACAGCTGTACTTGTGCTCAAATTGTCACACATTTAATCTAGTTTCAATTATCTAATAGTGCCCATACCGCTAGTACGCATAGTTTAGGCGCTGTGAGCGAAAAACCGAAAAACGGGCGAAAATTGCGTGGTTTTTACCCCCCCCCCCCCCTCGGTTAGCGGCGCTCGATCGAAGTTGCAAAATTGACTACATACTACTGGGACCATACCGGACCACATAAAACAATCAAACGTACTGAGACATTTAATGCATTTATCAATGTCTCCAGTGACTGGCCTACTTATTTGGGGCGAGTGGAAAGTGAAAAAACTCACTCGGGAACGTCGTTATCCCGTACCACTCGCCTACCACACGACACACACACGATTTTATATTATTGTATGATGATGATAATATCATCGTAGGAGTGCCACGTTTACATATCATCATATCATATTATGATATGATGATATGTAAACGTGGCACTCCTACGTCTCCCTCCCCGACTAACGTTTTTGTGCACTTAGGTCACGGCTAAAGCATGTTCTGTGCTAAAATGACCTGCGAGTTGCCGGTTTCTTTTTACCTTTACTTTGGGATTTTGAGGGTGCTGAATCCAACCATGATAGGCTTTTTTTTTTTTTTTTTTTTTTTTTTTAAGTTGATTCAAATAAGGCCTTTTTTGCGTTATTTGTTTTGTTATTTTAACCTTCGTTTACACTGAATTTTTCAGTAATCACCGACTTCACTCGAACTTCTTAAAAAGACTTAAAAAGACACTCGTCTTATTAAACATTTTCTGTAGTTTCCGAATGCATTAGACTAAATTTTAGTCTAAAACCTTTTCAAACCATCAAAACCCTGAACAAACTGCAAAGAAATGAGCCAAAATCCCAGATCTGTCTCTGATGATAATTGAAAAAAAAAGAGGAAGATTCCTTCCACAATGTTAACTTAATGACATTGTGATGTTTACATTTAGGTGACATACGTCTGATGAGGGTTGCCATCACGGCACCGAAAGCTTGCGAAGTTAAGGAGCAGACTGGTGGTCTATCAACCCTTACCATATTACACCGACCGAGTCATAACCCAAGAAAGTATCGTCACATAACTCAGTCTAACCCGTGCAATAACCTCTCAGAGCCTTTTCATATTGCATTGTCGTGCGTTCCTGTATGTTTACCTCGTCGAGGAGTTCGGACCGCCTGGCGCAGACATGCAAACTGGGGAAACCGCTCGCAAACCGTCTGGTGGGTCGGTAATGGATTTCAAACAACCCCATTCGAGGGATGTGGGACTCGCTGGAAGGATGCACCTCCGGAAACGCACTTTCAACCTCCGCCAGGGAGAACTAGAAACCATTTCCTTTGGGAAATAACCTGCCTGCGTCTGGCACGTGTCACTCACGTCGCCGGCGCCCCCATTGTAGTCGCAGAGGCGGAATGCAACTGTTGCGGCGGCGTTTTGTGGGCGGTACCTTCCCAACTTTAACGGCTTATTAGGTTTCGCAGACAAGTTAACCCATTAGGAATCGTGCACCGACCGCCACGCCGAAGGTGGCAAAAAATGTGAAACATCGGTGGGTTCAATCACACATCGTGTAAGGGGGGGGGGGGGGGGGGGGAATCAAAATCCGTTTACCCAAATTAAGCCTTTTGGTTTATTATTCTTGGAATAATACGCCGATGTTTTCGCGACGGAGGTCGACGGCTTCGATCGGCCTCAAAATTTGACATTATCCGTTTCAAGAGGTCCAGATTCCAAAACCGATATGCCCGTCCGCCGTCCGGGCAGTTTTGGGCAGTAGGAATTTGTTTAAGAATTTTGACAAAATACTCGGTTTACCATCTAGTTGTGCCCGCAAGGTTTTCAGCCCGATCACACAAACCCGTGGGGCGTTATGGGGCTAAAATGGGGCTATGGGGGGTGTTTTTGAAGGGCTTTGGCCATGGGATCGAGTTAGGTGTCGTTTTTCGAAGTATTTTTGGACGTAGATTCCATTTTTGGGGGTCCCGGAACGATCCGATTTCACTGTGGGGATCTATAGGGCTTTCATGGAGCTACAAATGGGATTTTTGAAGGATCCCAGGCCGTCTAATATTTCCTAGTAAAAAAAAATTTTGAAAAAAAAAAAAAAAATTTTTATTGACACAGTTAATTTTTGCACAAGAAACCCAGTTTTGCACAAGGATCCCAGGAGGTCAAATATTTTTCGACTAGAAAAAAAAAATATATTTTTTTTTACCTAAATTAAATTTTTTTTTTATTTACACACAATTAAATTTATGCACAAGTAACCTATATCAAAGAATAATAAACCGTTTTGCAGCGTTTTTTTTTTTTTTTCGTAAAATCTGCCCGACCACACGAATTGAGGATTCGAAAAAAAACTGATGTCCGATGGTTGGCATTGAATCGAAGTTTAATAGGAAATTTTTTTTATTCGAATTTGGCCCAGTAGTTCCGGAGAAAAGGTACAGTGAAATTTCAGACTGTTGTTAAAAGTTATTCAACCCCAAAATTTATTCACACGGTCAACATCATCATCAATGTCCGATTACCATTACAACTGCAAAGATTACAATTTTCTCCTTAAAGTGAATTCTGCATTATTGACCGTCTGTCCAGGCTTGGTGAATTATGTCTCCTGGTCAGTGGACACACGTCGGTTTTCGCTCTAAAAAAGCTCTGAATGTGGTTTACAACGCGTTGGGAAACTTCACAAGTAAGGACGTATTGAGTTTGCCGTAATATGGATTTAGGGAGTTTTGAAATTGGGTTCCTGATTCCGCAGACTCCAATTATGTTGACTCAAAAATATTAAGCCGAGGTGATGATTTTGGCGTTGCAAGTGGCTCATAAAGATTAGTCCCATTTTGGAAACTGTTCGGTAGGGTGCTCATTCGATGCAGAATTTTCTCCTCTTGAAAAAAGAACCATATAGCTTTTTCTGTCAGACGCTTTCTTCTGGGTAAAAATGGCCAAAATCCCCCAAAAAAGTAAAAGAAAATCGCTGGTTTTGGGCCATCGAGTTCAGCTCACCTCCCACGGTGGCGCAAACGTGGATTCCCCATATTAGGTTCGATTTGGAGGGATTAAACCAGTTCCAGCTGTCTACCAATTATTTCCGTTTTTTTTTTTTTTTTTTTTTTTTTTTTTTCAATTTCATTGGGTTGCAGTTGCTTGACGTTGTTGGCTTCCTTCGTCATTGTGGAGTGCGCATTGGCGTTGTTGGTTGTTATTTTTTACGTCTCGCCTGTTCCCAGTGTGTGAGGTGGATCTCAACGAGACGTTTCCCAACGTCGTGATTTCTGGGGGTCGAACCCGCTCGTAGTTGAAATTCCGACAGCGCCGCAACTTGGGATAGCGAAACGAGAGAAATTTGACGGAATGCCATCTGTAACTCCGTCCACGTAGAGGAGCTTTTAAAGAAAACAGCTTCATTGGCGAAGGCGAAGGGTTGGTGGGGCAATTTGGAAGGAGGTTTTTTTCAATTTGGATGGTAGTGGGGGGGGGGGGGGGTCCGAAGAGTTCTACCATGTGAAGCACGTTCCTGCGTCGGCCCAATCACTCATTACCCCGTTAAGATCTCGAGGGTTGTCCTTACGGCGAAGGGGACCACCCCTAAGGTGTTGAGGGTCTGGCCGAGGTAGCCCCTTAATAATTCAATCAGTTACGGCGGAGGTGGCAAGTTGATTATTTTGTAAGACGAGAAAAGCCCCGACTGCCCTTTAAGAGCCCGGAAGGGGGGGGGGGGCTGATTAGGTGGAATCTTAACTCCATTTTGAAGGACGAGGGGTGGGGGGAAGATCGGAAATTCATCACCAACACCCTAAATTTTCTCACCCGTTTCCTCAGACTCCAATCACAACAATTCTGGTAGGTACCTGTTTTCAAGGGGACACTTAGGGGTCTCAAGATAAATTGTACACAAAGTTTTATTATTCTTTGATATAAATTGTCCAAAAATTAATTCTAAGTCAGTAAAATATTATTCAAAAAAATTTCTGGTTCAGCATCTCGCCACCCTGATGGCTAAAGCCATCCAACCCCCAACCTCTTCTTCTTGGCCTCACATCTCTTCTTCTCGCTTTTTCTATAATGAATAGGTAGTTTTTTCCCTTGAAGATATTTTCAGCAAATTTTATTTAATCCAATTGTTAATCCAATTAATTAATTGTCATTGCGTTGCACACAGCTGTTCCTTCCCGCGTTTGATCGTGTTTTGTCGATGTAGCTTTGGCTGTTCATTCCCGGGTTTATTTGTGTTTTGTGGATGTTTGATGGGCTTTGGCGAAGGAAGCTGCGTTGCACACAACTGTTCACTCCCGCGTTTATTCGTGTTTTGTTGATGTTGCTACAGCGACCACAACAACATGGATGCTTATCGCCGTCACCAATGCGTCAGTCCGGTAAAATCTCTGATTTTTCGGATGTGTCCAGTCAGCTTCTAAAATGCTTCTCCGTCATAACTAACTTCTTCCCGCCCACTGGCATCGGCCAATCAACAGACCGAACGCAATGACGGAATGATGCAATATCGCATTGCCGCGTCCTCTCACTCCCTGGCGACGTATTTTGAGCTCCACGTCGAAAAGGATTGGGGGGGGGGGGGGGGGGGCAACTACTGTGGCGGGGAGGAGAGCTCTTCAACAATTCTACGCCTCGCGTCTGGCCTTGTCCACCCCTTTGCTCTGCAGACCCTCTCGGACATGACTTTCCTTAGGACCGGTTTTGTTTATACTTTTTGAACGCTTTGAACACTTTTTTAAACCACTTGAAGACAACTTTTTTGTGTTTTCAGGCTGTCCTCGTTATCTGCTCGCTGAGCTGAATTCTCTTAGACCAATTTCAAATTTTTTCGACCTTTAGCTGTACCTTAGAATAAAAATGGTTCTCCTAGGTCATCCTCCTCTTTCTCCTCGGGCTGGAGCTCCAATATAATAGATAGGAAGACCAGGATTAATAGGATGACCTACATAATCTTGACCATCACACTATAAGCCAATATAATTTCCAACTGCTGGAATAAAAATAAATGTTCGTATTTTCCGCCAGAGCTCTCTCATTTCTATCTTGTGCACGATTCCTCTATGGCAGGTACATACTGCTTCGATAGCCGTTGTTTTCACCTTTTTCATTTTCATTGCTCTCGCCAAGAATAAATGGGCCTCTAAAACGGACTTGAACGGGGAAGGAAGGTCTGCGGTTATGAATTCCATTATCATCGAATTGAATCCGCTTTGCCTAATTTGCCTGGGCAAGGGGCTCAACAAGGGCTTTCCCCCCCCCCCCCCCCCCCCAAGAGAAAAAAAAAAACTAAAAATCCTTTTTGACTGCCGAAAAAAAGTTGGTCGGGCGGGAACGTCAATCTTTTTAATATCCGAAACTTTTCATGACGAGGGCTTTTAACAAAACCCCCTTCCGTTTCCCATCGCGTGCTTCTTACCCAACTAACCCCGTCCGGTGATAACGTGAACAAACAAACGGTTAAATCTGTAAACTAAAAAAAAAAAAAGTCTATAAACTTGTAAGTGTTTGGACGTATGTGGGACCTCAAAAAATGGATTATGCGTCCAATTATTCGGAAAACGACACCTTATTTTACTTCCAGACATCCTTCAAAAGCCCCATTTGTGGTCTCATTCGGAGCTCATTGCTGAGCTTTACCGGTCCCCCGAGGAAGGTGAGCTTCACCGAAATAGTCACCTCGTAATTCAGTGTTGACCCACATAGATGGGAATCTGCTTTCAGCGAGGCCATCAATCTGCATACTCGAGCTCCAGTTTCGGTAGAAGATCAATCTTCTATCTACGTTAACGGTTCCTTCCCATCTAACATACCTCCGATTCTTTCAGGACCCCCCCAAATACTTCCTTAGTTAGTGAGCACTCAGTCCGTCATAGTCACTTTCATGTTTTTTCAAAGCTGTTTTTTTTTCTTCTTCTTCTTTTTCGAAGCTCGGCCTGAACTGAGGCCAAAGTGGGCCATAAATACCCTCCTCGACATTTGGCTTCGATTTTTCTATGCTCCTCTTTTTTTTTTTTGCTTTCGTGAGCTCACCGCTGGGATTGAACCCAATTCACAAGTTCTCGTGATTAAATTAGCGCGTGTGCTGGTGAGCGGTGGGGAGCCCTGAAGCGATTAGTGGAAGTAATTATCCTCGTTGAGGAGGTGACTAAGGTGTGAGACTGACATCTCAATCAAGGCGGTTCAGGACAGCCGTCTGTCAGGGTCTACCAGCGGCGAACGCCTTGCACATCTTCCCACCAAACCAGGGAAACCATTCTAACTTTCAACCCTCAAAAACGCGATAGAAGGACCACTTGGATATTGCAGTAAGTGTACTTTATATTATTCACTTGTGAAATGGTGAGGTTCGAGGTGGTACTTCGGCATCACCCGTCATCAGAACTGCAGGTTCCTGCGAGATGAATGGATGATGAAATGATTGGATTGGTCACAGTGGCCCACAAAGACCTGCCTAAGATCACCCTCAGATTGGCCTGAACAACTGCAACCACCCTGAAGTCATTAGCAAAGAAGACCGTTGGGTGACTAAAGACCACACCCTGCGTCTTCTCTACTGCCAGCTGAGCTCCCCAGCACCCTTGACCCATCGTTGCTTTGCCACCGTTGCTTGCTGGTTGCCTTCTCCACCAAACCCGCTATAATCCTTGCTTGAACCACCACTGCGAGGTCATCAAAATTGTCAAACGCCTCCAAATCTGACATGTACAGCAAGCGTAGCAGGTCGAAGAACACAATTTTTCCACATTCCACACCCAACCATGAGGATGGGCGATTTCAAAAAGAGCGCAGCTGACGAGGAGCAGGTTGCAAGCTCGAACATTAGCCTTAGCTCCATTGTAAAAAGAGCAAAGAGAAATTATCACAAGAGTTCAGAGGCCATGTAAATAGACAAGCTTGCCTTGGCCGTATGCATTAGTAATTACAATGGAGCTTTGGCATCTACGAGTGGAGCAAACGAGCAGAAAAGTAGAAATTTAATTCATCAGCGAGACTATGCTGGTTTTCCAGTCTACCAGTCTTGTTTCTGATTATCCTCCTGTCTTCAGCTTGCCTGTCTTAGTTTGTATTTTGCCAAAATTTCTCCAGCTGTCAGCCTTTTAGTGTTAACCGTTCATGTTGCCATCTCCTGAACTTCTTGCCTCTCCGATATTCAGTCTGCTGGTCCTCCAGTCAGTTTGGTCTTAAATCTGCTTATAAAATTAATTCTACTTGTGCTCTCAATATCTTGTTTTTTCACCTTTAGCTTTTCCACTCCAGTCTTCTGGTTTTCTAGTCATTTTGGTCTTGATTGTGTTAACATTCAGTTTTTCACCTTCCAGACGTCTTCAGATATCCAGTTTTCAGCCTTTTACTACCAAGTTAGGGTTGGCTGATCTTCTGCTGAGTTTGCGCTAGTATTTAGGTCTTCAGCCATGTTGTATCTGGGATTCATATAGTCTTCAGCCTATTGTCCCTTGTCTGCCAGTCTTACAGTCAGCCCTTCAGTTTTGGATCGTCAGGTCGCCTTCTACCGAACTTCTTTAGCCTTCTACTTTTTCCAATCTGCCTGCATTCGAGTCAAATGGTCTTTTATGTGCCGATAGTAAGTCTTTCAGCGTGGTTGTTTCCAAATTTCAGCCTGCCTTAAACCATGGTTGGATAATCCACTCTTAGCACTAAAGATTTTCAGTTAGCTGGTTTTTCAGACTTTCGGTGTTGTTTCTTAGAATCCTCCAGTCTTCAGCTTGCCAGTATTGTACTTGGCTTGCGATAAACTTGGGCAACTAGCAGTCATCACCATTACCAGAACCTCAGGCCACCAGAGCGAGTCAAATGCTCCAGCCACGTCATAAAATGTTGCCATCACTTGCTGCAACTGGCTTTCCTTGATGACTGACAAGCGCAGCTGACTCAGTGCTTCGTTCCTTGACACATCCATACGGGGGTGAGCTGCCTTGTCCAGGCCTTATGCTTACTTTGTGAACTAGTTCTTATATTGTGAAATAAAATTGATGCTATTTATTGCTATTTAAAAGAAGACTTACAGTCGGCTAAATGATTCCGCCTTTCAGTTGTTCCTTTTCGATTGGAATTGGGAGAGTTTTTAAATAAATTGAACCCGTTGATGCTACTGTGGTACAAACTCGACATGAATACCTTTCAATTGAGCCCGCTCGTAACGATTTCCACCTTCGCATTATACCGTTTTCATTGGCACACATAACAGCTTTGGGTACAAAAACTGTCGAAAAAGGCATCAGAATTCCCCTTGCTGTGCTCGACATGAAAGCCACCCTCGTCGAACAAAAGCCGGGGTTGAACCTGTTTTTTCTTTTTTTGCTTTCCCATTCAGGCAATGCTCTTTCCGTGGGTGGATGAGTGCAGGAAAAAAGTCAGTGTTTGCACTCAATTTGAAACACAAAGTGGAATGTGGGTCACGGTTCGGGTCAATATCCTCTTTTACGGAGGAAAAAAAAAAAAAAGTTGGAACGATATTTTCGACTGTTTCAGAAGCAGGTTAGTTGGAATGGAGAACTAGTACCGATAAAATGGTACCGATTAAAAAAAAAAAAAATCTGGGTATTCAATTTTTATCTAAATTGATTTTGTTATCATGATTTTTCGAAAAGTCGGTCTGGAAGCATCAGCCATTTCCCCTCATGAAGAAATCGTTCTGGCTTCTTTCAGAGAGGATTTGTTTTAAGGTTCAAAGCTCTGAATCACCGGCAGTTTTCTTGAGTAGATTATTTATTAGTTTCCTTTCAAATTTTGATAATTTAACCAAATGGCCAATTTCATTCTCTAGATAAATTATTATAATAATCGTTTAATAGTATAATATGATAATTCTTCAAATATTTAGGCTCGTCAGATTTAGATTCTATAAATGACTGGAGAATACACAAAGTTGGGAAAAATTGGGTGATGTGGGCGATGGATTTGATTGGAAACTTTGAGTGGTCGGAGACGCCGCATTTGGCAACTCGGGTTTTCAGGCTTTTTTCGTTCTACGCTCGGCGAGCTGAATCCAACGGTAATTTTTCATAAACTTGTCCCAATCCATAGAATTATATCCTCCTCCTCCTCCCCTCCTCACCTCGGCGGGTTTCAGCTCCAGTATGAAACACATCAGAATAAAGATGACGCCAAAAAAAAAAAAAAAAAAAAAAACCGCTGCAAATTTCACACAAGGGTTTATTAATCTTAGATAATTATAGAAAACTTGGGCGAAAATTATTTCTGTTAATTACCTAAGAAAATATTTTTGAAAAAAAAAGTTCCTGCCTACACTATTTGGACAGATGTGGGATCTAGAAAAAAGGAATATGCATCCAAAATTACTCGGAAAACGATACCATATTTCCCCTCGTGGGATCCTTCAAAAACGCCATTTGTAGCCACACGAAAGCTCTATAAATCCTCTCGGTAAGCTCGAATCGTTCTGGAACCCCCATAAATGGATTCTGCGTCCAAAATACTTGGAAAACGACACGTAACTCGACCCCATAGTCTAAACACTTCAAAAAACCCTCCCGTAGCTCCTTTTTTGCCCCACTGAGCCCCACGGGTTTAGGCGATTCAATCAAATTCACAGCTCCAATATAATAGGACAGATCCTGCTGATTATAATGTCAAACGAGGATAACCACAATAATAAAAGAGGATTGAGTTAGTTTCACGACGTCCATAATCAGAAATTCGAACACGGATTGTGCTTGTAGCCTTCCTTACATCGGTACTTCATTAGGTCAAACATGGGGAAACATGGGGGATGGTGTGTGCTGTCTGGATCTAATCAGGTCCCTAATTGGCAAACGGCGATAGATCATGATCAACTGTTATGATGTAGGTTACCAACATGTTAGGGTGCTCGGCCTCCCGCTGAATTCACTAGGTATCAATTTTGAAGCAAAATGCAATAATTTATGGTTATGTATGTAATTAGTAGTGCAAACATTAAAAAAAAACTTATTATTGTTTGAAATGATTTCAAAGAATAACTATTTCAAAATTTGAAATGTATTTAATAATTATTTAATATTATTTAATAATAATAATTTCAAACCTAAATTATTTAGGAAGTCTGGTAACATTTGAAGGGAATCCTACTTTTGGAGTGAATAGGAATCTTACTTTGAATACTCGAATACTTAGAATAATTAACTAGGTGCCTATTTGAATAATTCGAATACTAGAAATAACTACCTGAAATACTTGAAATACCTGATATTTCTAGTATTCGAAATATTCAAATAGGTATTTAGTTAATTATTCTAAGTATTCGAGTATTCAAAGTAAGATTCCTAGTCGAAGTATTTAATATTCAAGTATTCATATTATGAATATTAAATACTAAGTATTAGTATTTAATGACTCTTAAAATTTAATGAATATTAAATACTTAGTATTCAAGTCTTGAATATTAGATAGTTCGAATACATGGATACTTTGAATCCTACTTTACACCTAAAAGCGTACAACCATAGTTCACTTATGTGCCGCTAGGTGGCGTACCTAACTTGAAATACACCTCTTCTCCACACGACAGTGTCGGCAGGTAACAAAATTTACGATTCAATTGGATTCACAATAATAATTATTGCGTCATTGCATTGTTCATACCTTCAATGTACAGTAAATAGAACCTACAGCAGCTCTTGTTTTCAATCAAAAATACAAAGAAGAAGGATGACCCTAAATTTCGGACCTGTGGAAACCAAACCTGTTCAAAATCCTTCAACGTAAATACTTTTAGCTGAAACAAGCCCCATGGTTATATAAAATGGACGAAGAGAGGAAAATGATTAGTCAAGACTACAATATTTCCGAGAACGTAAAAAATTATCTCAAAATTCTGGCAGAAGATTTGGGAAAGAGTATTGAACGTATAACTAAAAGAATAATTATTGTAGAAAATGAATTCAGTGAGAAACAACTCATCAATTCAGCAAGACTATCACATTTAGCCTAAATTTCTAAATGATTTAGAGTTGTGGCGGTCTTCATTGTAACTTCCAGATGATGTGGGAGATGTCATAGTCTCCCACAGCGCGTTGTTATCCCATTGTTCAAGAAGAGAGACAAGAACTGCTGCAACAGCTTTAGGCCAATATCACTCATCCCTTACTTCCTCAAAGTGATTGAGATACTCCTCTACAACCAGCTGAGCTCATACACTTCCCTCCTCATCCTCCAAAAACACCGGGGGGCGTACTCCCACATACGAGAGGCATACACAATACCTCTCAAAATAATCATTATCGCCCTATTAATCGCTCCATTGTTTTTGAAAACCGATTCTTCACATTCGATTGGTTTTGAAATCAATATTTACATTTCGAATCAACCGACTCCCCAACCTTACATCTAAGTTGATGTAGTTGTTGACTCCTTTGACAGGTGCAGAATATTCTCAAACCAAACGATACAACAAGAACAGATTAAAGGGTTTCAGTTTCAAAAAAGGTTTCAAGCCCTTAAAGCTCAAGGACCCCAACCGGTGGCTTTGGGATGAAGAGGCTTAAAAGTAAGCACGAGATTGAATTTTTAATCTTGATTGGAACAGAGTTTGATGGTTCCATTGTCAACGGGAACTTGCTTCCCCCTTTTCAACCCGCCTAAGTGAATCATCCGGGCTTCGATGAATAATATCTATTCAGAACCCTCCCCTCCCCCTCACCTATATACCGATCATTGAGTCAGACCCCCAACCATCACAATGAGGTCCCACCCCTCACTGCTCCGCAAGAATCACGACGCCCCTAAAAAGTGGAAGGTTTTTCCCCCGGTGTTCCAATACCCTCCATTTGTCTTCCGCCAATCGCCAAACCGTCCAGATTACCAAGTCCGCTCTTCAAAAGGAAATCCACCTCGCCTTTTTCAGGCCCATCATCTTCAACAAAGAACTTTTCTCCCTTCTCGATGTCAATAGGGGGTATTGGCGGTTCTTTGCTTGATCGAACCCCTTTTTCAACGACTTATGGAATTTATTATGAGATGCTTGCAGTTTGAAGCGATAAGTTATTTAAAATGACGGTGGTATTCAGAAGTCTTTTGAGCTGATGGAATGGTTGCCAGAGGTCTAACGTCTTCTTCTTTGCACGGAGATTTCATGGTCTACGCCAAGGCAAACATTTTCACCTTTCAACTTCCTCAGCGTTCATTGTCTTCGAAGTGTATCAAAGCTAAAATGAAACTAGCTCTTCTCGAAAAAAACGCAGCAATGAAAAATCTGGTTCATTCTCACAGACGGCATCACTACACACTGATGTTCTTTACGGAGTGACGCGCTTGTAGGACTATTCCCCCTCAAAATCTATTCAATCGCGAAAACTGGTTGTTCGTGATCTAAATTATACACTCAATCACATCTCAATTAATGATAACGGTAATGCTCTTAATCTACGTCCCTACCAAAAAAAGACGTCCGGACTTACCCCGGGGAGCCCAACAATCAGCCTCGAACACCCTCCAACCAATTTAAATATCTAATACCGCCCCCTCAGCTCACTTTTTGATAACCACTTCGTAACCTTACGAGGAAACTTCCTTCAGGGAAATCGCCGAGCTGTTTCAGTTGTTTGCAATTCCAATGAATAATTTAAAAAAAGCCTCCGCTACCGTCATTTCGAAACACAATTAGGTGCGTCGGGGTGATGAATCCCATCAGGTAGTTCAAAGGGCTTCTTTAACAAAAATGAGCTCCTTTAATGATTTTTGAAAATGTTTTTCCTGCAAAGGTCGTGCTTCAAAAGTTACGAAAACGGGTCCATATTGCAGAAACCCCGTTTCAATTATTGATAGGGCCTTAGAAAAAAAAAAGATATTTGAATTCCGAGGTCTGGAGAGGGTACATGACGTGCGCTGCTTCGACGTCTTTTGATTGGCCGGGAGATCCCTCTCTCTCTCATTTAAGCAAGTCAGCCAACTATGCTACACGATAAGCGGACCCCAAAAATAGAAAATCGGGTTAATCATTAGAGAAGGTCATTCGAAAATCGAGCACCGAGGTTATTATCAAAGAAGGTGATTCAAAAATCGACCCTGGCCGAGTGTTTTTATTCCGATTCTGTTCAGATTTATTATTTAGCGCTCTGGCGGCTCAGTGCCCAACTACTCGACGCCCGGCCTGGCGAGGTGCGACGTCATATATGCCCAGCGTTCATTTCAAAATCTCTAACATTTCGAAAACAGCTCAGCGCGTACCTATACGGATTTTCGAACTAAAAATTGGGGTTTATGGGTTTTAAAGGGTGCTGAATCCGAATATGTTGTCAGAAATGCTGAATTCAGACCTTTTCAAGAAGCCCATTCCGTTACATACTCGTCTACTGCATTCTAAAAGGAAATCGGAAAACCCCCCTCCAGTCCCATTTTTTCCCGTATAATAAGACCATAAGGCTTGTCAAATGAATAATGTCTAGGAAGAAATTTTGTTGGTCAAGTTATAATAGGGTCGTATCCGAAGGGGGCCGTTTGTTTTATTTTTATATCTTAAGAAAGCCGTTTCCCGCTCCGGATGGCGGGGTCATAAACACTCATTCCATTACAAGAATAGGGTTCGACCCTAAATCACCCCTATGGAACCCTTCCAAATAGGCTGCACCAAACATCCAGTTGAGCAATTGTTTTGACTTGAGCTCATCTTTTTTTTAGTGCGATTTCAAGGGCTGTCGTACGAGCAGATCCAGCAGGGCCATTGGGATATTTTAATTAGTGTTGTTTATTTTTTCGATGAGTTCACAATCATTTGATTTAGATTTCACCCCTCGTAGGACTATTGCGTTTGTGTACAGGCGGATCATAAAGCGAATGTAATCAGCGTCCGAATCGAATCCGAATGTTGGAGTGTTCCCAAGGTTTCCTTCAACTGACTTTAAATAGGTACCCAAAATTCACTTCTTTTTATCTTAGTATCATCATATCATATAGCCGTATAGATCAGACCTGGAGGAAGACGTCGGTCAAATCGTAAATCGGAAATTCGCCCGGGAAATTCGTCGAAGTAAAATTTATTTAATTACGATTTAATCGTCTTTCTCGCGTTTGTCCCACGTTTTTTCAGGTTCAAAAATACTCAGTAAGGAGCCGTTTTTTGGGTATGGTATCCGCGAGCCAAATGCGCTTCAAACTATGGCGAATCCGATTCCCAAGTCGGATTTCAAAAAAAACCGAGGGGGAGGGGGCGAGATTACGTGAGAAGACAATTGGATCGTTTTAATTCGCGCGGGTTCTGCAGGCTCGCTCACACTACCTCTCCCCCCCCCCCCCCCCTACTACCTTCCAGCACCCTTTTCAAATTCAGGGGGGCCTTACTTCGCTCAGCTAATCATTTTATCGGCCAGGGGATTCTACGTCCAAAAATACTTCGAAAACGACAATTAACTCTACCCCCTCCTCATAGCCCACGGGGTTTTTCCTGTGAGGTTTCAAATTTAATTTGATTTCACAAGCATTTTGACAGGAAGGGGGGGAGGCTTTCCTCGCTCGGCCGATCATTTTATTGACCAGTGGGGGCTCGCTTTGCTCGGCCACCCACATAGGTAGTTATATTATTATTGTTAATTCGCGCGGGGTCTGCAGGCGGGTGATTTGAGGAACACGCGGCCCGCCAGGCCGCAACGACCGCTCCGCCAGGGCGGAACGATGGGGGTTGGCTGGCGAAGAAACAATAATTTGATCGTTTTAATTCGCGCGGGGTCTGCAGGCGGGTGAAAACTCCGTTTGGAACTTTTTATAAGGGGAGGGAGTTTTCCTTGATGTTGGGGTGCCAGCGTGTCCAATGGACACTGTCCATCGATGCTACTCATCCACTAGGGGAGCGAGCGAAGCGAGCCGGAGAGACTAGTATTTACATAAAATGTATTTAATATTTAGGAATTAAATCATAATATTATTAGAATGGAACATTACAAAAAATGGTAACAGAAATGAGCACCCATATGAAAACATGCGGCTTAAAAAAAAATTATCGCTTCAACTCTGTAAAGTAAACCTGTAACCGTGATTTTAAATTATCCAAAATATTATATTATATTATTGTATGATTCCTCATTTCCTTGAATTCCTCATTTCTTGACCAATCCTCAAAAAATGTTTTTCTAAATCCTTAATTGGACTCTTTAAAAAATCAGGCACATCCTAATAGTTGCTTCTTCATAAGTAGACCTATTTATAAAGGGGCAACGATCAGGTTGTGCCTGTGCCATCAGGTTGTACCTTGTGCCATGTAGGTTTTTTTTTCAACTCTTATTGTTAGAAAACAAATACCTACTGCTTATAACTCATCTGAGAATGAAGAAATTCGGAAATCGGACTAATATCAGTCGTCAAGTTTGTGCAACTGCACTGATCTTCTCGGTCGCCCTTGAAGTTTTCGTAATCCATTTTGTCTTACTTCGAATATTCATCTATCTACACATAAATTGGGTTCTATTTATATATATATATTGCAAATTTAATTTTTTCAATTTTCTATGCCCTAAATTGCACAAATAATGCACTGTGCGCCGCCCAGGCCGTTTTGAATAGTTTTTTTTTTTTTTTTTTTTAATGCTGAAATTTTTACAAATTACTCGATCCGCATTCTAGTTGTGCCCGCAAGGTTTTCAGCCCTATCGCTCAAAACGCTGTAGGGTTAAAAAGAAATTTTGTGGAGTCCCACATCCGCCCGACAATTTTACAAGAAAATAAAACATAATTAGATTAAAACCCTTGTGTAAAATTTGCTGAGTTGTTTTAAATTTGCTGTTTTAATTTCTACAAAAAATTAAAAAAAAAAAAAATCGAATCATTAATTTAGGATTTTTTTGTCAGACCTGACAATACCTGTATTATCAAGCCCCAAACCCTTAATGACCCAATGTATCTTTTTGGAAGACCATTTTTGAACGCGTCATAGAATCTAAATTGGACTTTTATTTTATTTTTTTATTTTTTAGCAAAAGGTGATTTGGAGTCCACTCCTCTTTTGACTATTACTTATTTGATCGAATGAAATCAGGAAATAAAGAGCATTCCGGAGATGCATCAATAGACAAAACTGGAGTTGAACAGATGCCCTGTTGGCGATTGTCGGTGGAGGGCAACAGTTGCTTGTTATTAAATTTGTGTTGAAGAGAAGCTTTGTCAAGGGGTTTGTATATGTGTGATGTCATTTCGTAATGTGTGACGTAATTTCGTTTTTTTTTAATGCAGCGGATTCGTGAAAAAGGAATGGGCGTAGCAAACGGCTGCCATGTTTATTGTAGTCGATACAGAGCAGTTCAGTCTGCCAGAGTTTACATTTGAATATTTTTGGGCCCAAAAAAAGTTATGAAAAACACACCACTATACGTCATGAAGAGTACCTAGTTTAGAATTTCATCATTGCTGAATCGTTTTAAATATTTTCAAATAAAAAAATCATGATTGTAAAATATTATCAGTTTGATTCGTTGTTATAACTTTTGAGGTTTTCCAACTCATAATTGTCGCAGAAAGTTCAATTAAGATGATAAAGGAGAAGACAAAAGAAGTGGGAAGAACCGTAGGGAGGCTGGAAAGTTATTACTGAGGAAAAACCACTAAGTTGTTAAGTACCTGTACGCTAAATCCCTTTAATTGCTTAATTGTGGGAAGAGCTATTACTCTCGGAACAAGCGACATTAATACTTTGGGTCCTCCCTCGAGTTGTAGCAATAAAAAGATAAAAAGAGATTTAAAAGGCCATTAAAGGGGTGCGGCGGTGCTCTGCGGGGTTAACATGACATAACGTCCTCTCTTCCAACTTTTAATGGCGACTTCTGGTCGTCAGATAACTACAGGGTTCGCCCGGGGTTTACAATTACTTTGGGTTGAAGTAACGCGGGGAACCGTGAGAAATCAAAGAGGCAAAGTTGTAATCCTGCGATTGGCAAAACGAACGATCGTTCGAGAGAAACTGTCGCCATTTTGAGGTGGAAGCAAAATTTCAGATGGTGAATTTAATTCACCATCTGGGTATCAGTGTTGGATTTAGGGTGAAACGAAGAAGTGATTCTTCATTGGGAACTGTTCATCGACTGGAGTGAGTCGAAAGTTCAGACAAAATCAGGAAGCAGCAGAGTAGTGGCGGGAAGGGATCCCCCATTCAGGTTTTAACCATCACTTGGCCTGACCATTACATTACAATGGCCATTAAGAGCGGAATTCGTAGACCTTCCTCAAGATAAGATTTTCCTTCACTTAGGTGAGGAAGGCCTCATCTCAAGATGAGAGGAGGTTATTCACAGTGCGTTCAGGATCAGGTGGAGGCTGACCTCAGCTTGAGATAATATCATATTATGTGGAATGCCTCAAAATTACAGTGTTGCCATAAAGGGAACAAAATTGACTTTTGGGCCTCTGAGGGCTCTTAACCTGTCGTCTATGAATAACGTAAGTTGCTCCGTCAAAAACGCAAAAAAAAAAAAAACTCGAAATTTCGGAACTTTCTGTGGTTTGTAACGGACAACTTTGAAAAGGTGCGTCATGGGTGAAAAATTCTATATAGTAAGTTAAAGAGCAGACATTTCTGCGCCGGATGAGCTACCATAACGTTAAAATTGTGCCAGCCGTACGGTCGCGACGGGCCGCCAAAGAATGTTGAGTTTTTCCAACTTTACAAAAAATGCAGCTGAACTTCAAATTTGAATGTCTGCAGCTAGAAAATGGCAACTGCAACGTAAAAACCCATTGAATGAAAGTTGTAGAGCATCTAATTCTGCGTTCAGGGAGCACAAAATTTGTTATTAAATTTGTTATTTAATAATATTTTGGTCAAACGAAAATTTAGAAATTTAGAAACGCTCGGAAAAACTCCAAATAAGCTGTTCTCGGACTAAACGAATTCAAAATTTTCATATTAAATTTTGTCATTTGGATGTCTCATTACTGGGTCTGTATGGAAGCATCGCCTGAAAACGAAAATTAATACATTGTATTACCAAAATTTACTACCCGTATGGAAGCATCGCCTGAAAACCAAAATTAATACAGTGTAATATTATATTTGGCATAAGACGCCAGGCAGCAGGGCTTAAACGCAGTGGTTCAAACGCGGGCCGTCCGGTTTCTTGTTTTCTGTTTTTGTTTTTGTTTATGTTTTTGTTTGTTTTGGCTTTTTACCTTGAATTTGAATAAAGATTTCTTATTATTATATTATAATACACTTCAATGAGAGTGGGTGACGGAATTACAGAGAAAAGCCAAATTCACTGATGGATTGGCTAATAGACTTGTTGTAGGAACACATTGGAGGGTTCTGAGGGAAATGGAGGAATACGAGAGGACACAAAGCCGTGTGTGAAAGGAAACGTCAAACACAGAAGCTTCTCTTGGGCCACCCTTCGACGGAACCCCCTTTATTTGACATATCAAACACCTTGTTAACACATCAAGATAACATAAGCTCTGCATCCCTTTTTGACTTGAAATTGATAGAATCGATAATAAGGTTGAGACGTCGGGAAAATGAATCGCGTGGTATGTGAATATTTTAAAACATATGAAGAGTACGAGTATAGTCACTATAGTGAGTCTTGAAAATAGTAAATTTGCCCTCCTGAAAAGTTCGGAAAAACAGAGTTAACACGTTTTTCCCCTGTGCTCTTCATATACGTTTCTATAGAAAGTTCAACGTATCTAAATACAGAGTAGGGGTGTAGGGTTGGGGATCGCTTCAACATTGAGATAATACGTAGGTCTGGCGAGCAACCCTGGCCTGACTCCCTAGTCTGACACCCTGGACCCTCTGCTCTGGACATCATATGTTAACCAAGCATCCCTGGCCTGACACCCTTAGTCTGGCAAGCATCCCTGCCCTGACTCAATTCCCCCCCCCCCCCCTGACCACTGGTGCCCCAGCCACTCCATCATTGGCTGTGATGGATGTGGAGGAGCCCCCTACGTCTGGTGATCTGGACGTGGAAGAAGCCAGTCTGCCTCAGGATGTTAACATCAATTGATCAGGCCACGACTGCTCCTGACGAGCTTCTCCACTGCCAGCGACAGGAGGTGCAGGTGTTGGCTATTCAGGAACTCTACTAACCAGGACTGGTTGCGGGGTGGGAGGAAGCCTGGAGAGCCCGTGGGCACTACCAAAGCTGTTATGGACGAAACCTTGTCAGCCCTCAAGCTTGACCGCTTAAGAACCTCCCATTCGGTAGTGGACGAGCTGACGGGCAGGGCTGGCTGGGTGTAGCCACTACAAGCATGCCATTGAGCAATACCTGGAACACTTGAACACAGCGCTTGCACTACGGGAAGGCCAATTAGCATCATGGTGGATGTTCATAATGAAGTAACGCGTGTCAGTCCCCCGCAAGTGATACGCTGTTAACGTATCGTTCGTGCCACCCCAAAAATAACTCATCCGCACTTTTCCCACGATCACGAATGATCCACAACCTCGAAAACTTGGCGATTCCGCACGAGCTCAGCCCACTCAAACTTTTTGATATATGTCAGGAGGGTTGACACCCCCGGGCCGTGTTAAATTTTAACCGAACCGACGAAGCCCCTTCCTCCCTTCGAAAGTTTTCATGTTAAGAAAATCGCCCATGCGTGACCCTAATTGCGTTTAACCCTTCCCCGAGGCGACGTCATCGTCAAGGAAGATATAAAACCGTTGAGGACGAGAGGGAAATCCATGAGTTCAAAAATGAAGAAGAAATGGACGAGAAGGAGAAATGGAGTGAGAGAGAGTTTTGAGGAATCAAACGAAGCGTATTAGTCCAGTCACCAGGTGCCTCAGGAAGGATGTTCATGCAAAGCGTGGTGTAAAATGTTTTTCATGTTTTTCGGAATCCTGAACACGAATCCGAAGCTTCCCAACAAAATTTCTGGGACGCTCACCGTCAAAAAACGCAAAAAACCTCGACATTTCGGCACTTTTTTTTGGTTTTTCACGGATAACTTTGAAAGGGTGCGGTATAGGTGAAAATGTCTTATGTAGTAAATTAAAGAGCACAAAATTATGCGTCGAACGAGCTACCTTAAAGTTTAAACTGACTCAGCCGTAAGGGCGCGACGGGCCGTCAAAAAACGTCGTTTTTCCAACTTGGGGCGGGCGAACGAATTTAAGGCAGAGTAGTTTGGCCCTTTCGGCCACAAGTTGTATTAAAGTTTTGTGCGCAAATAAAACAATGAGATCGAAACTGAATAAGCGAAGAAGTAATGATTTAAGCTTTAATTCAAAATAAAATTATTTTTAATTTATTTTAAATTTATTATTTCAAAGTTTATTCTTCATATGGGTTGTGGTGAGGGAAAAACCGTTGCTGGGTACTTTTCGGTTATCCGGCCGCATCGTCCTGCCACGCGATTTTGGTTGGCTTTGGACGGACTCTCACCGACTAAAACCCTCAACTCCAATTCCTCCAACTAGAGAGACTCTCTCTCAGTACATTTTCTGGGGTCGTGGATGAGTCGCGCTGACCATCGTCCCCGGGTTTCCGCCGATCACGATTCCTTCCACCTCCAGAATGTCTCTGCCCTCGCTTCTTTCTTTATGTTCTGGGCCTCTTTTTCTTCAGGTAGATGCGCCGGCGCTCCGCAGCCATCAAGCAGATTGGCATTACACCTGAAACTACCTGAGCAGGAGGGCCTGTGACAGTTCTGTAGGCACTGCAGACTCTCAGGGCTCCTCTTCTTTGGACAGCCTCCATCCTGACTCTGTACTTAGCGTGCCTCAGGGCGTCAGCCCATATCTATGCGCCATACCTCGAGTTGCCGCCTTTCGCCTGTCCACAAGTATGGGGGTAGAGGCTCTTCAGGAGTGTGTCCACCTGCTGGGGCAATAGAATAGTAGAGGGAGGCTCTATGGGCATCACATTATATAGATGTGGAGGAGAGTTATGTACGGATGATTACCTTTTAAAACATGTTCATTGTTCTTCCCCTTCACTTGTGTCAATGCCTCAGATCACGTCTAGATTTAGATTGTTGGGATCAGCTCTGTGTCAGTACAGCGATCGTCTCTGGTGTTTCCTATTTTAAGATGTGTGAATTTAGTTAAATTATTTTGGGTAGGTGACTCCTGAAGAGCCTTTACCCCCTAACTGGGGGACAGGCGAAAGGCGCCTCGACGCATTTGATGTAGCTACATGAAGGCCCTAAAAACAACGGCTTTTCCCTCAGCACAACCCATAATATGATGAATATGCAAGCCAGCCATACTACGCGTAACAATTTAGTTTATTATTAAACGTTAAATGTTCGACTTTTAATTATATTTATTTTCACATTTCAAGTTTTGAAATTATTGTAATTGAATCACAATTTTCAAATTCAAATTAAAATGATTTTTACGATTATTATTTGAGGCACTCATAGCGGGGGCGACTGACGATAATATTTCGGCATCTGGCTAGTTATATTTAATATAGAGAGTGAAATAAAATGAATCGGCATTTAATGAGTGAAACGTCATTTATTTGAATCATAAAACTTCATGCACTAGCTCAATTTATGGCTTTATTTATAAAGCTTTATAAAGTTTTTCGATCGGAAGATACTATAATTTTTTCACGTTTGGTCAACCGTAGAATAATGTCAGGCCACAACGACGAATGGAACTCAGATTTTGTTATCTCCCGCGCAGGAGGAACAAGCTTGAGAACATGCTTTGCATGAGTCGTCCTCGCTACGCTCACCGTTGCATCCATTCGTTCTTCGTCCATGACAAATTGCCCTTCAATATAGCCCGACGAACCGTTTAAATTATTCTTTGAAGTGATTAATTTCCCTGGGCTGTGTTTCTCCGGGACTTAAGATTTTGATTCAATTTAACGGATAATTGAATTTGACGGGGGTTTTCGGGGAGGTGTGATGATAAAGGGTTGGTGCGATGTAATTATACCCCCGAGACTCAACGAAAAGGTCCAAAAGTGAGGAAACCAGGGACCGACGAGCCGACCTGATGGGGAGGAAACTTAATGGAAAGGCCGACTCCAGTGCTTTTATAATTCAACTATAAATTATCTCGCTTTAATTAATTAACTGTACAATCCTCCCGTTATCAAGTCCTGGTCTCCGAGCTTTGGAGGAGCCTATTCATCATTGGAATATGTGCCTTATGGTAATGTTAGTAATTTTAGTATTAAGGTCCTATTCGACACCTTCAATAAAAACGCTGCAAATTTTACACAAGGGTTTATTATTCTTTGATATAGGTTACATGTGCAAAAATTAATTCAGTCTGTAAATTTTTTTTTTTTCACAATTTTTTTTTCACTCGGGAAATATTTGACCACCTGGGATCCTTCAAAAATCCCATTTTTAGCCCCATGAAAGCCCTATAGATCCTCACAGTGAAATCGGATCGTTCCACATCGTTCTGTACAATGTTTGGACAGACGTGGAACCCCCAAAAATGGGTTCTACGTCCAAAAAGACTTCCGTAACTCGACCACGTAGCCGACAACCTTCAAAAAACCCTCCCGTAGCCCCATCTCAGCCCCATAGCGCCCCACGGGTTTGGGCGATCGGGCTGAAAACCTTTCGGGCACAACTAGATGGTAAATCAAGTATTTTTTCAAAATTTCAGATTTAAAAACAAAACAGTTTTGTTTTTAAATCTACTGCCCAAAACGGTCAGGCATGTAAAGCGGTAGAGAGCCTTCGGGCCTCGGGCCTCTGACCGGAGTGGCCTTAATGGGGAGGAGTTGCTCCCACTAACGCAAATAACATCCAGCTTAGAGCAACTCCTTCTCTCCAGTACCTTGGGCGGGGGGGGGGGGGGGGGGGGGGGAGCCCGCGGTCTTGGATCGGTGGGGTCATCCCTCGGTCCTTGTCCCCCCCCCCCCCCCCCCCCGACCTGGTGTTGGACTCGAGGGGGTCGTGGGGCCTGCTGGGAAGTGGAGTCCGGCGGAAGGTCCGACCCTGCTCGGGTGGAGCTCCCTTCGGGGGGCCTGCTAGATAGCCTACCGCTCATATGCAGTTTCCATTGTACACAACTGCCCAAAACGGCCCGGACGGCGGACGAACATTTCGATTTTGGAATCCACGTGTCATGAAACGAATAATGTCAACTTTTGAGGCCGATCAGAATTTCAACCTCCGACATCAATTCATAAGTAGATGTATTATTTCAAGAATAAGAAACCAAAAGTCATGAGAAATATCGGAAAGTTAATCAATATCTACCAATAATATCGATCCCATAATATATATTATATCGTAAATATTTTATATCTACAGCCAAAGAGCGTTTAAGAACTTTTTTGCCGAGGTTTTTTTAATTTCCGGAAACTTTTTGATTTTTGTACTTAGAGACTTTAGCTCTTTGGCTGTCGATATATCGTAGCCGTTCCTGGTGACTCGGACTTACATCATCAGATTACCTACTGGTGCCTAGTAAGTAGTACTACCTAAGTATTCTCCAAAATAAACGAGTGTTCCTGTCAGACTTCCCTCATTTAGAGCTGCATCGTGATATACATATACACCCCCCTCCCTCGCCAACCATACCCGGAGAAATTTTCAAATTTTTTTTTAGCCCAATCGACGTGCATCGTTATAGTTGGAATATTGCGAGGACCGGCACATACGAGTACCTACGCGGGGTGCAATCTGCGCTTAGCCATCGATTTCCCCTGCTGGTCATTACACGGCTAACTAACACTGCACCGACGTAAATTGCTTCTCCCCCTCACGACCACCACTTAATACCATTTAGCTGCCGAACTATCCGGACCTCCGAACCTGAGGATTTATGTGCGGCGTACCGTGTAGCTCGTATGACTAGGCCCCGATAGGCTCGCTAGGCCCACTGCGCTATTCACCCCCCCCCCCCCCCTCACTGCACTAATATCAGTCACCTACACCGCCGCACAGACGCGCACTACCTGCCGCACGTGCCGTTTACGACCCGGAACGGCGTGATAATTGTTTCCGGAGCCCTCGCCGAGTAGTTGGCACTATTAGTCGATATTTATTGGTTTGTTGAGGGTTCGGACGCGGCAACATGTTGTAATATTGTGCGACTTCTGAAGAGGAGCACCGCGTACAAATTCAACAACCGTTCTGAGTTTATAATCAACCTCCTAACAATCAACAATCCTGAATGTCTGTAATTTAAACTGAAAAATAATTTGAAAGTGGTGATCAACAAGAGGTTCTCCTTTTTTGAAAAATGACGGATTCAAAAGTGGAACAAGGTGTGTTTTGAGCGTTGGCGACGAGGCGATAAGGTGCTGAATTCGTTTCTGGGACAAAACAAAATAGCAGATTTCCCGTCCCCCGTCGCCAACGATCCCACTGGATCAAAATTTAAGGTGAGATTACCCAATTAACGACCTCCTGTATTTCACTGAGGCAACCAAAAGCAATGTTGCTCTATTTAGAGTCCCTTAGTTTTTGGTTTATTATTCTTGGAATAATACACCTATGTTTTCGCGACGGGGGTCGACGACTCCGATCGGCCTCAAATTTTGACATTATCCGTTTCAAGTGGTCTAGATTCCAAAACCGAAATGTCCGTCCGCCGTACGCCGTCCAGGCCGTTTTGGGCAGTAGGATTTTTTTTTTAAATATGAAATTTTGACAAAATACTCGGTTTACCATCTAGTTGTGCCCGCAAGGTTTTCAGCCCGATCGCCCAAACCCGTGGGGCGCTATGGGGCTAAAATGGGGCTACAGAAGGGTTTTTTTGAAGGCTTTCGGCTATGGGATCGATTAAGGTGTCGTTTTCGAAGTATTTTTGGACGTAGAATCCATTTTTTGGGGTCCCGCAGCGATCTGATTTCACTGTTGCGATCTATAGGGCTTTCATGGGGCTACAAATGGGATTTTTGAAAGATCCCAGGAGGTCAAATATTTTTCAAGTAAAAAACAAAACAAAATTTGAAAAAAATATTTTTTGAAAAAACAAAACCAAAAAAATCTTTTTTGAAAAAAATAGACAATTTTTTTTTTTTTTTAATTTTTTCATTAACACAGAGTTAAATTTCTGCACAAGTAACCTATATCAAAGAATAATAAACCCTTGTGTAAAATTTGCAGCGTGTTTCATTGATTACTGGGGCTTCCAATCTTTCCTCTCTCAAACATAATAATATTCGTACATATTATGTCATATTATGATACGAGTAGATTCTCCGTTATCTCATACATTTTTACAAGCTGAATCCAAATTATTAATTTATAATTCTAAAACCATCGTCCTCTATTTCCTTAAGGAAAAAAAACTATTCATGATCAAAAAGCGAGAAGAGGTCAGAGGCCAGGTGGGAGAGGTCGGGGGTTGGCTGGATTTAGCCCCCCTAGTCTACTATAATATAGTAGCTAATATTATTAGAGCTCCAGCACGAGGAGGAGAATGCTCATTTTTATTCTAGTCTGAAACCACCAAAAAGTAGCTCCATGAGGCGTATCTGAGCTCCTTAAGGAAAACGGGAAATTAAACTTTTTCTAAAAAATTTGAAAAAAATACTACATCAGATTTGGCGAGTAGACGAAGAGGAAAATAAGAAACCACCAAAAATTTGCTCCAAGTGGCGCATCTAAGCTCCAAAAGTGGAGAAAAAGTAGAGGCTGGACCAGTTGACAGGAAATTGGGATGGTGGTTGGCCAAGGGGTGTCCGAAGGCTACGCGGCTACCCTCCCCTCGACACCCCCAACCACACCACCACAAAAATCGGTATTTTTTAACAAAAAAACAAAAAAAAAACCCACAATATGGGAAAACGAGTTTTTGGGTCTGAGGCCAGGTGGGATAGGGTCGGGGATTGGCTGGCGAAGCCAGCAGGGGGTGGCCCCCTAGTTGGAAATCTATAATATTAGTCCAAATAGCATAACATAGAAATAAATAATTTCTTTATATAAACTATTTATTATTTATACCCTCATTTAGTTCGGTTTTTAATTTTCTTAATAGGTTCACTCAAGTTCTAACACCACGTAAGTAATTGACATTTTGACGAACAATACTATTTTATAGGACCTATAAAATTTATAGGTCCTATAAGCGAAAGCCTGGCAACCATTCCAAGGTCACCTGGAAACATATATGTAAAAAAAAAACATATAAATCTATAATATGTTGGCACATCAAAGTTCAGCCCCCTAGAGAGGGGGGGGGGGGGACTGGACCCGTTGCCCCCGGGCCCGGCCTTCGTAGGGGCCCGGATTTTCTCGAGAATTTTTTTTTTTTTTTTTTTTTTTTTTTTTTTTTTTTGTGTAAAAAAAAGGGGGTAGGAGAGGCAAAATGGGAAAAGGAACATATCAATATAGGACAATTTTTCATACTTTTTTTTTTTTTTTTAGGGGGCCCGATGAATTTTGCCCCCGGGCCCGGATTTTCTCTCCACGGCCCTGTCAAAGATACCCAATGTAATTAATAATTAATTTTAGTTTGGTTCCAAAATGTCTATAAATTACTGATTTAACTTATATCCCACCTAATAAAAACCGAGAAATGTCTGTTTGTTCCCTTTTCACGCCTGAACGGAATGACCGATTCGCTTGCCGTTTATTGCGTCCTGTTTCAAAAACCAGCGCGATGGTCATAGGCTACCTTGATTTTTCCTCCCTAATCCCCTTCATCGGTTTTCGGGTGCTCCTTCACGACGAAAAGCCGGGTCAAATAGCGTCACTAAGGATTGCTAGGAAAATTTTCGAAACGCCGAAACCCGGTACAACTTTTGGCGTCGGTTTTGAACGAAACTACGTCTGTTAAAACGAGCTTTTCACGCTGATTTCAACGACTGCAAAACGATTTCTGTGCGATAACCCGTTCGCAAGTTATTCGAAGATCGTCGGTTGGTGGGTAGGTACGAGTATTTTTTGCGAGCCTTCGAATATTTTGATAGGTACTAGGTAATTTCATTGTTGAGCTGATGGGTTGCTATGGGCTGCATATAATTGGTGATGGACGGGAATTTGATACTTCGCAACGAGAAACGGGCCAACAAGCGTTGTTACGAGTCGACGGGTTGCTACTGGTGTTTGCACGGGAGATGGATGTTTCGTGCGAAGCACGGGTGTCTCAGCTATTTTTCAAGTTTTGGTTTATTATTCTTGGAATAATTAACCTATGTAATCGAATTAGGTGTCGTTTTCGAAGTATTTTTGAACGTAGAAACCATTTTTGGGAGTCCCGCAACGATCCGATTTCTCTGTGGGGATATATCGGGCGTTCATGGGGTTACAAATGGTATTTTGAATGATACTTATATTTAAAAAAAAATTTTGCGTCCGAAATCACTCTGAAAACGACAGTTCATTCGAGTCTTCGGGATCCTTCAAAAATCCAATTTGTAGTCCCATAAAAGCTCCATGGATCCCCACAGTGAAATCGGATCGTTCTGGGACCCTCACAAATGGGTTCTACGTCCGAAACTACTTCGGGAACGGCACCTAACTCGACCCCGTAGCCGAAAACCCTTTGCCCCGTTTTAGACCCATAGCAGGCGATCGGGTTCAAAACCTGACGGGCACAACTAGATGGTAAACCCTGTATTTTGTCGAAATCCGTAATCGGTTTATCCGGGCCCTTTATCTGTCCTAACATGGCAGTTTTTTGTTTTTTTTTTTTTGTTTTTTTTTTTTTCAATTTATTTTTCAATATAAGGTAGGTACCTACCTACTTGATAGATCGAAGTACATAAGGTACCTTTTTATTGAAAGAATTAATTTTTGTGCAAGTTAATTTTATCAAAGAATAGGTATTAGACCCTAGGGTAAAATGTGCTACGTTTTTTGAAAGTTACGATACGACAAAAGCCCGACATAATAGTTTATTTATCATTTATTTAGTTATTTCAGCCCCCAAGGTATGTTTAATGGTGGACTCTCCTCCTCGCAGCTGTTCAACTACGAAAGGATTAAAGCTCAAGAATGTTGTGTCTTGGGGGGGAGCTACTTCAATATTCTCCCGTAAGCTCCACGGATTTCCGAGTACTTTATTTTACGACCTCCTCCCCCCCCCCCCCCCCCCCACCACCAGCAACCTCCCATTTCAAAGTCAATTTATTTAAACCCCTCCCTCTCGAAACCTCCTCCACCAAACTAACTCATTTTTCCCCAATCCTGGGATAACCACAGGCGAAGGGCCAAAACCCTTTTGCGTTACTTACGACCTCCCGTGGATTAGCGTTACTGCACTTTGACCGTTGTTCGATGTTGTCGAGCCAATTACGCGGAGGACGGGGGGTGGCTGTATGGGGGGATTTATGCTGTCGAGGATTACCTTCGCTAACTCGTTAATGTCGTAACTTTCAATTGCGGATTCATTACCGAATAATCCGAGGATTTGTGGGGGCGAACGTGAATGCGGAATCGCCTTTTGACCATCGCGTAGCTCCTACTCGACATGACTACCGTATCACGACACTAATGCACGCAGACTCATCAGCTATGATTGAGACAAAAATTAATTACCCACTACCTGTTCGTATCAAGTAGCCGAACGCAGTGAGGCTCTACTTTGACTCGACCTGCATTTGTCTGCGCGTGCGTGATCCTCCAAAGCGGTCGCCATATTTCAATTTTAATTTCAATTGTTGACAGAAATTCGTAGTCTTATGGCTTACCTAACGGGACACCCCCAGACCTCCGGATCATCTCACTTTTAAAGGATCATAGCAAAGGTTTTTTGGATAAGTATAAGGAGACAATTATTTGACGCTTGATTATGTGCAAGGATACGGAAAGTCCATAATAAAATAAAATTCATTAATAAATAAAATAAAATTGAGTAGCCCCTAAAACAACGACGTAAACGACAATAGTTTCTTTTGTTGTTACGACGTTGTTGGAGAGGGCTATTCAATAATTGAATTATTGGATACCTAATTATTAGGTAGTAATAAAATTTATAAAATATTTTTATTATTTAGTACTATTATTAAAATTTATAAATACAATTATTAATAACATTAACAGTTGAATAATAAATTTAAAAAATAATAAATTAATAATAATTATTAGTAACTATTAATAAATTATATTAATAAAATTTATTGATAGAAAAATAATATTTATTCAAATGATTAATACACAATAATTATTAAAATAAAATAACATTAAATGTTAAGTTTTATGTTATTTCATTTAACAAATTTTGTTAAATAAAATAACATAAAACTTATTTAATAAATAAATTCAACTTAACAATTGAATTCAATACCTAGTTACGAATCATCAGTTAGGAATCAAGAAATAATTTTATTCTTTTCGTAGGTGTTTTTAAATAAGAAAAACGCTGCAAATTTCACACAAGGGTTTATTATTCTTTGATATAGGTTATGCCTACTTGTGCAGAAATTTAATTCTGTGTCAATGAAGAAAATTAATTTTTTTTAAATAATATTTTTAAAAAAAATTAATTTTCTATATTATAATTTATACCTAGGTATAAATTAAGATATATAGGTAATTAATATTTATATAATATTGATATAATATAATATTCTTATATTATATTAAAACATTTTTGGGGATTTTTTCTTTTTTTCTCAAAAAAGTTTTTTTAATTTTTGTTTTGTTTTTACTTGAAAAATATTTTACCTCCTCAATCCATCAAAAATCTTATTTGTAGCCCCATGAAAACCCTATAGATCGCAACAGTGAAATTGGATCGTTGCGGGCCCCCAAAAACTGGTTTCTACGTCCAAAAATAATTCGAAAACGACACATGATTCGATCCCATAGCTAAAAGCCTTCAAAAAACCCCTCCCGTAGCCCCATTATAGCCCCATAGCGCCCCACGGGTTTGGGCGATCGGACTGAAAACCTTG